>JAGIQG010000004.1:39859191-40459191 GCA_024679065.1 Sphyrna mokarran
TCATGAGAGAGGTAACAGAGTCTGCCAATTTACTCTCATCAATTTAATATACTGTGTACAGTCGAATTTACTCCAGTTTACCCCAGCTAAGAAGGGGGGAGAAAAGTCAACAAGATTTACACTTTGGATCACTATTGTGCGAGTTCTGGCAGGGAGGTTGTTCTTAGCCATGTTCCCCCTTAATTGGATAACTTGTTAATAATACTCACTGTTTAGGCTGGCACATGGATAATTGCCACTTGGATGAGATAAGGAAGGATTGCCAGCACCTGTAGAGTCATCCTTTATGACTTAGCACTGTCAGAAGAGAAAGAAGTAAAATTTCAAAAGGAAAAGAATATAAGCAGTCCAGTGAGTGATATATTTGGATTGAATAAATTACATGAAGCACATGACTGATATTTAATCATGACATTGTTCAAGGTGATAAAGGTGAATTGTATGAATGGACAGTGAGCTTGTACTCTTAGTGGTAAACATTATAATGTGCACTAGAAATAGTTCCTTGTTAGAATTTAAAAAAAATTGCGACTAGTAATTTTAGGATGAGGATCTAGTTTAAAATATACAAATGAATTGTCCAGTGAATAGATAGAAGATTACACCATATATGATGATTTCATTTTACCCATTACTTATGCCTATGGTGCCTGCAAATTATGTAGATTTTCAAACGTGTAAGAAATGCTAAAGACAAACAATATTCTATGTATAGTATCATGTTTATAGAAATAATAATCATCATAATTGGGTGTTGGGCCCCATCCTTTTATTTTTCCGGATCTCTGCCAGTTCTACGTTACCACCATATGCCTGCAGGCAGGATGTCAGGAAATCAAACTGCAGACCTTTCAACAGCTTAGTTCCATTCAGTGAATTGAGCAGTGGTAGACGTGCTTTCGCTTGGAGGCAGAGGGTATGGGTGAATTAAAATCTCAGCAGTTCTTTGCTGAGTTGGCCAGTGTCTGGATGGAGTGCTATTGAAGCTCTAAACACTGATGGAAAGCAGGTCAGTGTCCAAGAGTGCACAGACTTATGATTGCAGACATACACAATAAGGACAAAAGCACTCATCAGTGCGAATAGTGTTTAACATTTCATAGGCTGGTTTAGCTTGGGGAAATGGTTGGGTTTGTAATCCTTGTAAATCGCACTCCACAGCAAATTCTGCCCTAATGTTTCTTAGTTTAGTTGAATTTATTTATTAGTGTCACAAGTAGGTTTACATTAACACTGCAATGAAGTTATTGCAAAAATACCCAAGTTGCCATGTTCTGGCGCCTGTTTGAATACACTAAGGGAGAATTTGGCATGTTCAGTGCACCTAACTGGCAGATCTTTTGGACTTAGGAAGAAACCAGAGCACTTGGAGGAGATTCACATAGACGCAGGGAGGATGTGCAGACTCTGCACAGACAGTGACTCAAAACAGGAATCAAAACTGGGTCCTTAGTGCTGTGAGGCAACAGTGCTAACCACTGTATCACAGTGCCACTCGCAGTGGTAATTCTTGCGGTAGTACTTACTTAAGTGCTCTGGTGGTGGAAGAATGATATCTGAGAATCTATTTATTGTCAATTAAGTCATTTAAATAACACAGACTTTGAGGGGAATAATGAATGCAGAGGTTACTTGCAAACTTTATCCAGAATCAATCAATTAAACAAAACACTTAATGTGTTTTCTTCACTTTTATTCAGGAGCACTCACATCTGGTCAAATTTTGATTCTATCATGCCTCCATTGTGGATTTTCTTAAATACTGGATATGAAGTAGTCTCACATAATGCTGCACATAGTGATGCAAGGAAGACTTTTCACTGCTTTGTATGTGTGGCCCATTTTGCCAGATATTTCTTGCCTGGCCCATGTGACGTTCTTTGAAGATAAGAGCGCGTACAGGTACGTCCCCAGTGTGCACTAGAAGATGTCAATTTGACATCATTTAGACCTCACACAACTCAACTTCTTGATGTGACATCAGAATCCTAAATTTGGATAACATGTGTGCAGTCAACTTCTCACTTCTCCTCGGGAAAAGCATGCATAAAGTTTCAAGGGGCCCTGTATTAGCTTTATTGAAAAGATTAGACACCCTAATTGCAGATAAGATTATTTCTTTAATTTGTTCTATCACAAAGTGTATGGAAATACTTTACACACTTTTTGGAAGTGCTTTGGTGAGTTTCTGGATTTCCCAGAGAGTATTGCTGCATCCTCACAGGCTGGGCATGAAGACGTAGTGACCTGTTTTATGCAAAAGCTGCTATAAGGGGGGATGCTGCAGTGAGAATGCCTCTGGCTTTGACAGGGAAATGGAGCAGAGGCTGCAGAGAGGCCATGCTCTGAGTGATACCCTCTACCAATTTGGAGTCAGACTCATCAGTGATCTATGACATTATCAAGATGCTGTCTGAGGGCCAGCCAATGCATCAAGCATCACAGTGTGCATGCTGATTCAGAATTCTCCTGTATGCCGCCCCATTGAGGTTCTCCAATTGAGGGTCCTCTGCAGCAGAACTTTTCTGTTGCCTTATCCTCAGTTGAGCTGAAAAATAAACTATCCTTCCTCCTTGACCTGGCTACAGGACACTTATGCGCAGATGATTCGGGGTGTGCTGATCCTAATTCTATACAGTACTAACCTCCAAGATAAGTGCAATGCCAATATTTTAGCTGGTGTCTGTGAGTGCCAGATCATGCGATGAGGCCTCTTCATCAGTGCTGTGCTTTTTGCTGGCTTCTCCAGCTCCTGCGGCTCCTGTAGTTAGACAGGTGACAGTTCTTGAGTGTCAGGAAACTGTCAGGATTCAGAAGAGAAAGATTGGTTTAAGGGAAGAGAGAGGTGGGATGTAATAGATCCATGGCCACACCATCTGTAGCTTGCTCATCATGCCAGATAGTAGTGTGATGATGTGCTGTGAGCTGATAAGGCAGGAACAATTCACCTTCCTCAATGTTCTGAGTGATGTCAGTTGGCATAGGCCCCATTTCATCTGCCTACATAATACAGATAATTATCTTCCTCTGAGGGTTCAGATGTAGGCAGCTTTCTCCCGGACCTGTTCTGCTCTGCACTGTTCTATAATTGCCATTTTATCCTGCAAGCAAAGTGTAGAATGACAGTGATTGTTTTGCTTGTATTTGGGTGATGTTCCTGCCATAACTAAATAGCTGGAGGTACGGAGAGGTAGTGTGAAGTGGGTAAGAAGCTGGCAACATTGGTCCTTGTGTGAGGTTAAAGTGTGGTGTGTGACATTGGGTGCGAGTCCTGAGAGCCAAGGACTGCTGTTGGGTGAGTGATGGAGGCAGGGTGCATTGGCTGTTGAAGCAGTGGATGGGAAATATCATATGAAGGTGCTTTCACTGCCTGCACGGAGCCATTCTTGTTCTTGTGGCACCTCTGCTAGGTGCTTGGGTCCAGACACTGAAAGTTGATAATTTTGGCAACATCTTTCACTTCCTCCTGAATGTGGTCCTTGAGGCCTCTTGGTCCAACTGCAGGGCTATGGTATGACCTTTTCTGTCTACCTGCACCTTTAATATCTCCAGCGTCACATTGTTAATATGGAATGGCTGTGTGTCCTGATGTTATCTCTGTAATAATTTATAATGTAGCAATATTTTTGTGTGCTTTCCTTTGAGGTACCACTTGCCATAAAGAAGAGTAGGTTAGCTGCACTATGTGATTGGTAAACAATGTTGCTGGGATTCCTGCTGTGCATAGAGCCTGTAGGCAGCTTGGAGTACAGAGATGCAGTCTGGAAATTGCTCAAGGCAGTGCTACAACCATGCAGATAAAGTGGACAATGAAAATTGTGAAGTCCCCATTTTGATCTGCATAGGTATGGCTGGTTCACAAATTGCAACCACCACATCAAAACACCAGAGCAACCCAATCTTTAGCTGACTGTCTTTATCTACTCCCTGAACTTATTTCTTTCTTTCTCAACAGTATCTAACATGGCTGTTTGTCATCCCACAGCCTATTTGTTTGATTACTCCTTCAGTGATTATCTCACAGGAGCTGCTAAAAGATCGGATGTGAGAACAGTGCCAGGTTTTACCTTAAGCTCAGAGAAAGAATGCTGCCTTTAGGATATGCACGTCACATTGTTTACTTGTATACCTGAACCGATGGAAAGCTATACATACCTGAGCTATTGCATACCTGAGACTATAGACAAAAGTACATCTGAGCGGGGTTACTCTATGCCCATAATACTGCACTAGCATTTTGGGTTTAAGAACACTTTCAGCAGCACAGGGACAAACCCTTTCAAGCCTGAATATCTTTGATTTGACCATCAATATCAGAAAGGCAAATGTCATGATCCAGGTTGTTGTCATACCATGAATCAGTGTTGATAATGTAATGCTGGAGGTTGCTGTTAAATGTCACGTATCTGGGTTCCACATTCATTAGCAGTCTGTCATTCGATGTTGAAATCAACACAAGTAAAAGTTGCTGCTGTTCTGTCAAAGCTGAGTCAGTGAATATGGAACAAAAGCAACCTAACTGAGACGATCAATTTGTAAGCCTGCCAAGGCTGCATCATCAGTGCACTCCTCTACAGTACTGAGTCCTGGACAACATGTGATAGGCAGGAGAGAAGACTGACTACTTTCCATTTTTGCTCTCTCAGATATTTCTTCAGAATCACTTGGTGAGACAAGGACCATGGGACATGCAGACTCCAGCAAATCAAGTCAGCAATGTCTGTGCTGGTTTGTCCACATTGTTTGGATGGATGATGGTACTATATGCAAAGAACCTTTGTATGATAAACTTATCACTGGGTTATGATCTGGATGCCAAAATCTCCATTACAAGAACAACTGAGGTATGAAGGTGTTGCATATCCATTCTAACAACTGGGAGACAGTAGTTGATGGCCGTAATCTCTGGAAGCTGATTGTTGAGTGGTGCATTGGAAGAAACTAGGAGAAATGGAAGCTCAGCTGGCTGAGAAGAGGACTCAGATAAAACAGAGGCCAACAAATCCTGCATCTTCTCAATGCACTGTTTTCTTCCGTAGCAAGTGCAGCAGAGACTGCTATGCCTTTGTCTATCCAAATGTGCTTATGCAATCCAACCATACTGTCGTACCATGGCTGGTGGAAGGCCTCTGAGACTCAGTAAAGGAAAATACAGAAGGCCTCAAACTCTGGGCCCAGAAAACAGGCTTCATGTTGTATCATCTTAGCTTAGGCAGCAACCCTAAGCTGCCTGGTTGACAGGCATCACCAAGGGAACTGCGGCATGACAGGACTGGGGGAACAAAAACTTCCATCTTGACAGAGGACTGCAAATTCGTTATCCATAAAGAGCATAGGGGCGCACCTCAACAACCTTAATCTTTTTCGAGGACACATTGCAGACTGCTATAACACCCTCCTCCACGTGCTCCAGTTTCCTTCCACAGTCCGAAAGACATGTTGGTTAGGTGCATTGGTCATGCTAAATTCTCCCTCGGTGTACCTGAACAGGCATCAGAGTGTCGTGATTAGGGGATTTTCAAAGTAGTTCCATGTAAGCCTACCTGTAACATGAATAAATAAACTTCAAATCTTAAATACCTTGCAAGCCCCTTTGAATACTAGCATCTACAGAAATGGTGATAACAATTGAAGCCTGCATGGCAGAAAACTGACCTTAATATGTTATCCATTGCAGCACTCAGTATTGGGTGGCTTCTGTTTGTGTTAAAGTGGAATTCCAATATTATTGAGTCCACATATATGCCAACAACATTGGTTACCACATCCTAGAAGAAATGCAAAACATTGCGCAAAGCCCTGTGCAAAGTTAATGCCGGATTCCTCCATATCTCTTGACATTGCGTAAAAGCCTTCTGTCAGACATGCCAATGTACCAAGACTTTCATTGTACAAACATAACAGCATTCTTCTGTAGCCAACCCCATCAAAGTTCTCAACTGCCATAGAACCCGTGTGTGTGACCCCCCCATCCTCTGATGTGTTTATACTTATCCATGTCCTCTGTCCTCACTGCAGGCCATTCAAACTCAGCATCTCAGCACATGCAAATCCCTCCTTTATCTCCATTCTCTATCTTGTGCACAATATCAATAACTGAGATGATGTTAAATCAAGTGGAACTGTTTCTTCACCATTGAAGTGTTGTTGCTCCTTCACCACTCTCTGACCAGGTTGCACTTATTGTGTTTCTAAAATGAGAAAGGTGCAAGGTTGAGGTGAGAGGAAGGGATCTTCTCACATAGGTGCAAGTAAATCAGACGAGATTGTGAGATGGGAGAACTGTATATGAGAAGCAGAATTAAATTTGAAGATAGCATCATCTTTTATGGTTTTAGTCTCATTGCTGGCCACAGCCTCAGCAATGACTGCACAGCTGAGCGAGTGTATTTCTTTCCTTCAGTGGGGCCAGGATGCACAATTGTCCTTGTCTCCCTCCATCTAACTTTTGATGCCTCCACTTGTATCCACATTTTCCTGCAAGAGTGACAGAAACATGCTGGTAAATGTGATTGATATAGTTGATTTGAAAGCTGTGGGATTTAGAAATTGATTGAAAGCTGTGAGACCTACAGCAGTGGTAAAAGGGAGGATGAGATGCAGCTATGAATTTTAGGGATGAATCCTGATTGGTAGAAATTGATAGAGATTGTCATTAGTTGAGTGCAAGAGGGTAAAGTGCATTGAATAATTTTGAGTCAAGTATTGCAGATGGTGGTATGTGTGTTTCAGGATTAATTCACTGACCCTTGATCATTCAAATATGATCAGTGAAATTTTTTGTGGCACTCCATCTAGGTCTTGGGCTAGTCTCCTTAACCAGTACAGCTACGTGGTTCCACTACCTTCTCATTTGTCTGGAAGCTCTCCCAGTCTTTGTAGATACATCACTACTCTTTTACTTTGTACTTTCTCCACCAAGTGCAATAGGTGAGAATCTTGGAATATTCTTTCTCCTATGTTGCACTCCTGGTAAGCCTTTTTCTACACCAAAATGACTTGTACACAGACTTCCACCAACCGCTACAGCCGCAAAACATCTCCTCTGCAGGAGGTGTAATCTGGCTTTGCTTTGTGCTGGTCTTTCACAATTTTAGAAACCTTCTTAAAACCTCCACCATTCTGTTGTATTGTTAGCATTGGTTATACATTATAATCATGAAAATGAGCCAGCAGCATCAGGTTTGCCTGCTGCGTCTATCACTTTGAATGAATGTGGAGCAATTGTGCATTGCGAGACATATGCCCCTTTTCAAGTGCTGTCCTATATAGCACCAGGTATGTAATCTCTGAGACCAAAGGAATTTTTCAGCTTACATAATAGCTCAAATAAAGTTCCTTGTTTCTCCAGAAAACACCCAAACATCATGGAATATTGATTAGACTATACAGCAAGTTAGTTTTTGTTGTGTCTTTATGTTTGTAACTTAGGCTGCGTTTACCACAGCGCAGTTTGACTGGTAACAAAACCCTTGCTGGGTGGTTTGCCTCAAGGACAAAAAAAACTATGAGAAGAGTAGATACACTGAACGTGCAGCAGCATCTTTTACTTCAAGTCAATGCATTGCGACATTTGCAAACTATATTGTTATTGACAGTTTGACATCTTCTCCAGCTGTTTAAAGGGACTGGTCAGTCAAATGTCTCAGTGGGACGCAGCACTGCATGCTGGGATATGGTTTGGCTTTGTCTGTCTTCCCACTCACTGAACTACCATATTTTTGAAGGGGATGGAATCCTGTTCAGAACGTGGACTCTGGCAGGTCCCCTGCTGGCCTGGGCCACAGAGTCTCAGGCCTGTGCTGAACAGATTGGATCTTCATTGTACAAAACTTTCCAGATGGCACCGTCTGTTATTTTATTCATTTTACTGAAATGTGAGCTCGCAGTTTTAAATTCTTCTTTCTTTCAGCAAATGTGCTTCCACTTTTTTCTCTGAAGTTTTTTTTGCTGGAGTATACTATTCCCTCCGTGAAAAATCCTATAGGATTTCAAAACTGTCAGATGGGATCCTATTAAATCCGATAAAATACGACATCAATCTTACACGATTTACAATTTGTCCTATGAAGTTCCAATGGTTTCATTTTCAAAAAAAAGTTTAATGTGCATTCTTATGAGTTCTTATAGGCTTCTTGACTAAAGTATGCTCCAGATATATTTGTAAAGGTTAATAGGGTTAATGAACCTGTGAGTGATACTTTTGGTTGAAAATTTATGGCAAACCGTGAAACATCCAAAATTTAATAAAAGAGAAAAACCAAGGTGTTGCACTAAATCAAACTTCAATGTGCATAGAAGTGTATGAAAGTTGTGCTTTTCTGCACCAATGCTTTGTCAGTATAAGAACAATAGATACCATTGAGATTAAATAAAGCAGTATTGTACAACCCTTTATTCTTTCGGTCAGTGCCTGTTGCTAAAGTTTATCAAAAATACTTCTCTTTGCATCATTACATTTGGCACACTGAAGGTTATTAAGTGCCATTTGAAATATGATGTGTAGGTATTCACTCCCAATAATTAAATCATATAAATGATTTTATATGTAAATATAAAAGGCTGAATGGCCATTAGCATCAACCTGTTGTGGGTACTGACAAAACCTCACAATACTTTTACTGTTCAATTAACAATTGCATCATATTGTAAGAAAATATTTTAAAATATAAGATTGAGGTTGCATAGGTCAAAGGCTAATAGAGAGAAAGCAAACAAAATGCTCATTACAATTATAGTTGAGAAAATCATATCAAATATTATATTGTAATTCAATCTCCTAAAATTTAATTCTGTAAAAGTTTTACTTAGGTGTTTTAGACATGTTTTATCTTTTCTTCCTCTCTTTTGACCCTCACACAGTATCCTGATTGACCTGAAGGAAAACTGCTTAAACACTGCTCATGTTGCTCTGTAACTGGCTACTGAGAGCATGCAACATTACCTGAGGGCGATTTCCTCTCATGAATGAATGACAGTGCTCTAATTAAAGGCAAACTCTAAATATTACCTGCTGATTACAGATCTAATGGAAACTGTAATTGACTTATTCAGTTTGGCTTTCACTTCATCCTCCCCATGAGAGCAAGGCCGAGAATGGGAACTTGCTGTCTGTGTCATCATAGGATTGAATGCATTTTTGTTTTGAATTGCAGATCGGTGTGAATAGCATTCTCCAAAGTTTCCATCTAGTTCAAGCTGCTGACTGCCTCTTCATCTGTACAGAATATAAATATTTCCTTTCTCTTTCTTTAATAACATTTTTGATTAATTTTCTCATATACAAGGCAAGACTGATACTCCAGGGTTGTGAAGACTAGGTAAGTGGATATGTGAGGATGCAGGATGCATATTCCAAAAATCAGCCTATACAAACATAATATATAGAGTGGGAGATGCAGAGGAAAGTCAAGAGATATCCCCAATCCACTGGGGAATCAGGTAGTAATGACAGCAGGCAAGGGATGAAATATCTTGTCTACCATGGGAGTTGTTGCTTCTCTTAGGTATTTTCTAAAGGGGCGACCACTCTTGTTGAATTTTATATTTTGTAAGTCTCATTGTTTCATATTAAGAAAGGAAGTATGGAATAAAGACATGTTCTATTATTAATGGTAACCTCTGGCCAACTAGAACAAAACATAAATAAATGTAACCTTATCACTTTTTGAAAGAGGTACGATGATAATCCTCGAATGCATAAATGAGCTGGAATATCATAAATTTTCAGAGCAAGTCTCATACTTTTAAACATGGTAAAGCATGCTGCCATCGCTATCATGCATTTGAAAGCTTATACAGAATGTATCTTTCTGTTTCTTCTAGGGCAAAATAAGCAATGTGACTTGAAACAAGTCAAAAATTCTAGTCTTCTGTGATTGCCAGTTCCAGTTCCTTGACTAGCACACTGAATTATTTATCATCAGTGTTCAAATGTACTATGTAAGATCTTTTCTAAAAGTGGGGTCATCTTTCTGACTTCCTTATGCAAAGACATTTTTAGTGTGTTTAATTAGAGGGGTAGAAAGAGAAATTCTGTTAAACCTGTACTAACACTACTACATATGGAAACTAGTTTGAATGAGAGTATTCTAATTCATTCACTTTTACTCTATTCAGGTATTGTGTCAATGCATGTCCCTGGCATTGTTCACAGAAACAATATGACAGCTTCTTGTAGGATGCAATAAACAGCGCTTTATGATATCTTAAACTGAGAATCTTATGCAGCCTGTTAGCTGAAACAATTGTCAGATTGTTGCACATTTCATTTTTATGAATTCTATTTAGATTTGCTTTTGAGAAGAGATAATCTGGAATTCCACTTGCTTAATTTTCATGGCATTTGGCAAGTTTCACAAAGAATCCAAGATAAAGGACACATGAACCTCAAGAGATTTATGATAGAAGAAATGCAAAGAGACTGGCCATTCATAAAAGCATCATTTTTTGAAATTATTATTAGATGAGCAGCGACATATCCATCAAACAAGAAAATGCACTGCTAAATTTGACAGAAATTATACTTGCACTTTTTTCCTCCAAGGCAACTTTTCATCACATTTGATTTGAAATATATTTCAATAGTTTTGTGGCAATATTTATTGCTTGGGCTTCATTTGAAGCAAATACAATGTGACCACTATGACAATAGTTAGGTTTTTGAGTTCTTAATTTTCAAGCCTTAAAGTGAAACAAAATTTACAATTTCTTGAGTTTTGCTCAGAAATTAGAATATTTTTGATTACTTTTTAGCTACTTAAGTTCACTGTCATGCAACACCTGCTTTTCTTACAAATTTAAGTACTTTATGGAGATGCTGTGCCAGAAGAATGATTGATAGCTTGGAGAGCGATCTGCGTACCTTTTCATGGAAAAACAAAATTCCATGTAGTGGCCACTTTTTTTATTTGATTAATTTTCCTAAATACCATAGTACTTTGAGATATAATTTTCCTACATTAGGTATGTATAATGTGATACCATTAAAATAAATATCTTGTCACTGATGACTAGTTTTCATTATAGTTTTCATTATAATGAAATAAGGAAGATACATGTTGGCACAAGATATTGGTGCTCCAATACTGCTGTGCCACAGCTAGATGTCATTCAGTGATCTCATGCCTATGATTCCCCACATAGAATGGCCTTGGCTCTGCCACCAGGGGAGGAGCAGATGTTAGGTTTCCCTCACTGTGAATGCAGGAGGCGTTAGTGAACAAGTTGTATTATGTTACAGTGCATCTCTTCAGTGGCCAGTCATATATGCCACTTGAAGAAGCTTGGCACCAGATGCTTATTTTTCTTCCCAGGAAGGGAATGGTAAGTGACAAGACTTAATAAAGATGGGGGACAGTGTAAAATAAAAAGCAAGGAAAAATTAAATTGAATATCTATAAACAGTGTTGCAAACCTGTGAACAAATACTTCATTTAATCTACTAGATGGATGCACTTCAGCTGAATGTTTTATGAGAAAGGCTATATGACAGGCGACATTGCAGTTACATTATTGGTCTCAAAGAGGACCGTTGAGTTTAAATCTAGTTATTGATTAATATTTACTAATCATCCAAAAGATGTGTTGCTAGTCTCAGTTGTATGAGTGAGGGAATAGGATTAAAGTAGGGACATTCTTTTCCACATCACTCAAAAGCAGAAAGACAATTGTACAATTCTAAAGCATGTAAGAGGAAAGGTTTATAGGTACGTAAATCATTGATGGTGGCAGGTCAGGTAAAAGGAGCAGTGAGTAACACATAGAGCATCCTGGGCTTTTCTAATAGGAAGTCTGTTGCCCCACTCCAATGCTGGCATCACCACATCTTTTCCAATAGGGTCATACAATACAAAATCAAATAAGTTATGTTAAATCTGTATAAAACATTGGTTCCGCTTCAACTGGAACATTATAGTCCTGGGCTCCATTCTTTAGGAAGAACTTGAAGTCATCAGAGAAGGCACAGAAAAGACTCACACTGGTTCCAGGGATGGGCAAGTTCAATTATACAGAAATATTGAATTTGGGATTGTTCTCCTTGGAGAAGAAAAGGTTGAAAGGAGACTTAATAGAAGTATTCAAAATCATGAGGGGTCTGAACAAAATAGATAGGGAGAAAGTGTTCCCACTGATGGAAGGACTGAGAACCAGAGGGCAACAATTGAAAGTAATTAACAATGGTGACATGAAGAAAAGAACTGTGTACAGTGATTATTGTGTGGAACACAATGCATGAGAGTTTGGTAGAGGCAGATTCAATTGAGGCATTCAGGAGGGAATTGGTTCATTATCTGAAAAGGAAAAATATCTGGGGCTGTAGGGAAAAGGCACAGGAAAGGGATTAGGTATTGCTCCTTCAGAAGACCAGCACAGGCGTGATGGACCAAATGATCTCCAGACTCCACCCCACTCCTCTCCAAAGCAGGATTATCTGATCCCAACAAATGCCAATGGATATTTGGCTGGCATGGTGGTGGGAAAATGATGGCAAAGTCTCAACTCTTTGATTTTCCAAAATCCTCATAGAGACCTGTATCATACTTTGGAATTCCTTGTTTGTCTTTTTAAGCAAAACCTTTAGTCATTTTGGTTGCAGAGTGGAGTTGATTAAATAGAAGAGGACTTCACACAGGAAATAGTGTAGCTCACCAGAGTAATTCAGTCAATGGAAATCCATATGCTCTTTATCAATTTCTGTGGACTTTCCAAGAGTTAGTAACCATGGGAAAGCAAAATAATGAAAAAAAGTCCGCAGAAGTTTACAGATTTTGTTGAAATTCATGATTTATTAATAAATTAAAACCAGATGTTTTTTAAAGACATTCTTCTTTTGTTTAGTTGAATACAGACTACGTACAGTAATTATTAGAAATTCTAACTACAGATAAGTATGCTGGAGCGATCATTTTATTTTGTTAAATGTTTAAAAAGAGCAAGTTGATTTAAAAAGAATGTCTATTCCAATACCACATATTGGTCTAAGGCATTTTTCAACCTTTCCATTTATTATACTCTCTTCTGCTTTTTTGAAGAAGTTTATGATTTGTTGGGATGCACTTGCATGATTGTCTCATGGCCAACATGTCTAAGTGACGATTATTCATTTGAAAATCACAAAGTGAGTGATCAAATCATATTTTTATGCCCATGCATGTGAACTTCCAGTGTAGATTGCTTCTTCGTTGCAAGCTTGATCACTCTAACCCTTCCTAATTCAATTGTAGCACCCATACTGTCATCACAACGGAGGTCAGCTAACTCAGCGCAGATCAGAGAACAAACATGGCACCTTTCTGCTTTGTATGGCTCATCAACAAAGATTAGCTCACTTACAAGTGGGAGATTTTATTATTGGTTATTTAAAAAAAAAACGTCAATTATCTAGACAATCATATTTTTACATATTGGAGGACATCTTGATGAAGCTGTAAAACAGAACAAAAATACGTAATCTTAAGTTTCATAAATAGGAATGAAAAGCACAAAAGTGAAAAAGTAATGCTAAAATTACAAATATCAATGTTCAATTGCATGATAAAAAACATTCTTTCTCGTTGTATCTCAGCTTTGTATGGCTCCTGCCATACAAAATCACAAGAAACTACAAAGAGTTGTGAACAAAGCCAGTCCATCATGCAAACCAGCTTCCCATCTATTGACTCTGTCTTCACTTCCCGTTGCCTTGGAAAAGCAGCCAGCATAATCAAGGACCTTAAGCACTCCAGACATACTCTCTTCCACCTTCTTCAATCAAAAGAAAAATACAAAAGTTTGAGGACATGTACCAACCAACTCAAGAACAGCTTCTTCCCTGATGCATCAGACCTTTGAATGGACCTACCTCATATTAAGTTGATTTTTCTCTACACCCTAGCTATGACTGTAACACTATATTCTGTACCCTCTCCTTTCCTTTTCTATGTATTTTGTTTGTAGAGCATGCAAGAAACAATACTTTTCACTGTATATAAATACATGTGACAGTAACAAATCAAATAAAATCAAATTGAAAGTTCTTATATTGTTCAGAATTTTAACCTTTGGTAGGATTGTAAAACTGTTTGGATCAGATTAGTCACTTGTTAAACATCCAGCCATATCTACTTGAAATTATTTTGAGAGCCTACTCTCAGAAGGATGTCAAAGCCATAGTGAAAATATGAAAGAGATTTAATAAAATTATACCAGAAATAAATGACCTAAATTATGATGTGAGATTTGAGAAACGGTGGGAGGAGGGTGTAGGGATGTGATTCTCCCATCCCACTATGTTAATTTTATAGTGCAGCAGGCTGGGAGAATCCTGGGGCAGGGTATGTGCAGGATTTGTACAGACGTTCCTGCTGCGATAGCATCTCCGAGTGCTGGATTTCCGGTGGTGACTGCACATGCTGGAAATCAGCGGAGTGGCGGGTTTAATATTAAAATCATAATGTTGATATCATTTAAATACTATTAGCAGGCCTGGGACTGAGCTCTCTTGTCCCACTAGTCTCTCCCATCGCACCAGAGCATTTCACTCCAGCGGATTTTAGAGCAACTCCTCACTTTTGGTGAACTTGCAGCCCAACCCTACTAGGATGAAGCAGGGGGCATTCGGGGACCCTCAAGTAATTGGGCAGTGGGGGGATGATTGGCCCTGGGCATTGGCACCTGGGAAGTGCCAGCTTGTACCCCCTGGTACTACCAAGGGACAAAAGTGCCAATGCCCAACATCTCCCTTTGGGCACTGGGCAATGGTGGAGAGATGAGGCATATAGGGCCTCGGAGTAATTGGTGGGGATAGAATGTCCCACTGTCATTCTGCATAGGGATCTGTGAGGGAAGGATAGGGGCAGCCTACAAGGGTGGGGGGGGGGGTTCGACTGCAGTAGGGGGTTGGGATTGTGGGGAGGAGAGAATTGGTGAGGGGGCTAATATCACAGCAGACCACAGTAGGGGGTGTTGGGGGGGGGGGCTTGAGGCCTACCCAGGAATGGTCAGGAGGTCAATGATCAGATCGAGGGGTGAGGATGGGGCAGCAGAGGGCCAGTGTTACAAGGATTGCACAGTTGGCCAGCGATCGACCACTAAGCGTGCGCTGATCTTGGCAGTGACTGATTGGCGCATGCGCAGTGGCCCCTCAGCTTGCTGATTTCAGCCTCTCTAGTGGAAATAGACCCCGCTCACTGAAATTTAATGATATTCACACTCATGGCCTCTGTAGTGTACATAGTCAGCGAGATTCTTCTCTTAGCTTTCACTGAAAAACCCAATGTGAATTATTCCAATGGTTACTCAGAATTTTTTGGACAGAATTCCACTTCTACATCTCTTTTCATAGAACTTTGCTTTATAATTCTCCTGTGAAGTGCTTTGTGACCTGTTATTCTGTTAAAGACACTAGATAAATATAAGTTGTTGTAGAATATTGAAAGACAATTGGGTAGAGGGTAAACATTTTGCAATGCTTTGAAAGTGACAGGGAAAATTCTTTCTATTGGTTGGTGATCCAAAGTAACTTTTAAGATCATCACCAAAAATTTAAGGGAAAGTTTAAAGGAAAACTTGCTAATTTCTATTACAATGGAATAAATTACCACTACAAATCAAGATGACAATTGACATTTTGCTCAAAATATAAGAAAGTCATCCTTGTTATATTGTACACAAGCTGATAAAATGAGTTCAGACAGCTCAGTCTCACTGGTGTTTCTGAAATGGGTACTACTTCCAGTTATTACATGAATTGGAAAAACAAAGGATTGGTACTTGTTTCTGCATGTTATTTGGACAATAATTACTAAGGATGGATATTTATAGAGAAAAGAGTTGCTGTCAATATTCCCTCTAAGCTGCCTGGATGCATGACTGCGCAACAGTATAGAACTTACCACGCAGATAATTAACAGACCAAATACGGAACTGGTCCCTTTAAGATGTGACTACATGGCAATGTTAAAGGAACCTTGCTGTGCCACAAATAGGCTACACTAAACAAATATAAATTAGAGGGAGCATTGCTTCCTGTCCCACTAATTATTTTGCCAGCAAAAACGTTCAAGAGGTGGAAAAACAAAAACAATGATTGACATAGTAAAATCCTGATAGAAGTACACCCTCAAATTCCTCATCATCATTAAATGAACAAGGTATGTGTAAAGTCCGGTCAGACAACAACAAGTTGTAATTGTAAATGAAAAGTCAGTTTGCAATTAAAGTGATCTGTAGACTCAGAAGTAACAGAATTTTGAAATGAACATGGAATTAAAGACTTGCTTTCATGCACTGGAAAAATATTGATGAAACAATTAATACGTGATGCTGAAGTGATACTTGAAGGTGAATATACTAGTTGCCTTGGCCAATCACAACAAGGGTTCATTAGCTCTGCAAGCTGACATAGCCCAATGTTTTTCAAAGCTATTCACTAAAATAATGTTGGGGGCCACAGAGGAGGTGGAGGAAGAGGTAGTGGGTTGCTGGGGTGACATGTTACATTAGCTCCTTATGACATGTAGCTCAAGGGAGATGGAAAGCAGGAGGAAAAGAACAAGATGTGTCTCTGTAAAGCTAAGCACGTGCTTTCATCTGTTATTGCCATCTTAACTCTAAAAATGTATGCTTCCCCCATTAAGCTGAATTGGTTCCTGTGCTATATACAGTAGTGGAAGATCATCGTCTCTATTTGATTTTATAAGGTCTCTGGTGACAAGGAAATATACAGAATGATTGATTGGTTCAGTGCAGTGTTTTGATTTATAACTTAATGTGAATCCCAGTTAAATGAATATTTACAGGAAGTAAATATAAGTTCATGTCATCATCTTGTTTACTTAACAAGAATGAACTGTGCTGTTGTAATGATTTTCTTGGATTTCAGGTTCACACAACCAGATAGCTTTGCTAAATACACCTTTTTCAAAAACCCACCACGGAGAAATCTTGACTTGCTAGTAAATGTGAATAAAGCATAGAGAGACAGCAGAATTTGCTCCGAATTGGATAAAAATCATGGTCCAGACAGCAGTCCGATGGTAATGTGAAGAAAACAGATTGACTTAGTTCAACTGTATCATTTACCTCCTTCCCACAGAAGAATCACTGAAGCTTTTGTGGGGCAGATACACAGCAGTTAGGTCAGTACCAGCATTTCAACAGCAATGGGCAGAAGGCATGGAATTCCCTGCTTTCCTGACTTCTGGGGTTTCTTTTCATGCACATGGTGTGATGACAGATAAAGACATGTGCAAAATCAGTTCTTGAGGAGAGCGATGTTAGCAGAGATGCGGCTTAACCTTTTGAGTACTGGATCAGCTTAGCCACTCACAGAACAGCATGCCTCCGCATTTCTACACCAAGGGGCTACTTATTTCCAAATGTCCAACAGATTGAACTGGTTTCTGTTTTAAATCAGCTCTAGCAGTTATGTCTAAACAGAGACACATTATCCTTTTTCCTCTGATGTAATCATTAATTTTAGGTCAATTTCATTAATTTGAAATCACAAACAATCAGGGATCTCAAAGTATTTTGGAACTGATTTAGCAGCAAGGCTGTCAGTAGATAAACTACTTTAGTACGATTT
This sequence comes from Sphyrna mokarran, assembly GCA_024679065.1. Taxonomy (NCBI): domain Eukaryota; kingdom Metazoa; phylum Chordata; class Chondrichthyes; order Carcharhiniformes; family Carcharhinidae; genus Sphyrna; species Sphyrna mokarran. The sequence continues at coordinate 39,876,761 of JAGIQG010000004.1, forward strand.
TAATAGCTTTTGAATGAAATTTGATCAGGATAAAATTGTATCACGATTTGAACAGGAAGCAAGGCACTTTAACCTTTTGTAGTTTGCAGACGAAGCCTGTTTCTATTTTTCACGTCAAAATGGGCGAGTTTCTTATATAGATTTAGAAATTGGTGATTCGGATAATATTTCATTAAGAGAAGCAGGCAAGTATTCTGCAGACATGATTTTGGATTGGGGATGTTGCTTGAATTTTTTCTACTTAAAATTATGGATTTCAGTGCAATAACATGGCACAGTTGCAATGACGAGTATTCCCCATATGAAGTTCTGTGTAAGTCATCAAAATGAGATCGGCTGAATGATAACTGGTTTTATCTCCCTGCAATCTAGAAAAGATAACCTCTCTTTTTTCTGAGCACTCCTAATATATTAGCATAGTTCTGTGTCCTAATGATCACATAATCACTTTCTTTGTACAAATATTTCAAAAACAGGTCTAATATCTTTTATTCCTTTTTACTGTGGGACCGTTTTTACAATTGACAGATACTTGCCTGTGAGTCAGAAGATGGTGGATTCAAGTCCTGCAGCAGAATTGTACTCCTCCCCTACCCATCACCACCCCACCAACCTCCTTTGTTTGTTTGTTTGATTGTTTCTTTCTTTATTTCTTTATTTATTTCCTCTCTTTCTTTCTCTCTATCACATATGTCATTTGGTCTCAAAGTTATTATGGTACACACTTAAGTGTCTATCAACAGATACTACAACATGTTTGAAGACCTAAATAAATTTTCTGAATTTATAGTTGTGTGAACTTAAGATTAATTAATATGTAAAGTTATGTATAAAGCAAACATTTCTTTACCCATTTGTAACTACTTGGTATGGCTCATATGTGAACATGTTTGTATTCACCAATCTATGAAAGATCATAACTGAAAATTCTGATCTTTTACCTGAAATTGTTTGTTATAGTGTTCTGTGAAGTACAGTTACCCATTTCAGGTGCAGCACAACATTTTGTGAATTGTGTGAATTAGTTGTGCTGTGATATAAAAGAAATGTCTGTAACTCGAAGAACTTGTGCAAGAGTTGCCTTGATTGTTTTTATGTCAGATCTTTAGATGACTTATTGCAATGATCTTGATATTTCTTGATGCAGAATATTTTATATTACATTAGTTTGGGAGTCATCATATGTGTGTTTTGAATGAGTAATTCATCATATATTAACCATTCACTTTTGACAATGTAGTATGATTTCAATGCCCCGTCTGGGTCATCTCTTTCCAACCAGCTTTCCACAGTGAGAATATGTTCTTGTAATCTTACAGCTGCAATCTATATTTCATTTGCAGATTTTTCACATGCTGAAAGATGGACTGTGAAGTTTATATATTGCTGCAAATCTTGAACTATTTTAGTCACTCCTGGTACTGGAATTGTGGTTGAGAACTGATTGCTAATGAATATGCGGTGCACTTCCAGCTTTTTTCTATGTTCCTTCCACCTTGCCTTCTCTCCCATCATTTTATGCCACCTGCCATGGCCTAACCTCAATCATTACCTCTCATCCCTTTCTCCTTTGAATCATTCATTCTCTAGTTTTTTAAGTCCATCATTCTTTTCTCTAACTATAGCCACTGAATCACAATATTGGAGCACCTTACCAAATAACATCGTTGGATTACTGTTACTATATGAATAACAGTAGATCAAGAAGAACTCAGTTTTCTCAGGGTTAGGCAATAAATGTTGACCTCACTGGAGCTGCCACACCTCAACAATAAATAAAAAGGTCATCTAATTATATTATGACCACATCTCAAATTGGGATAGCTGGAAATGAGAAAAATTGCTTTTCCTGACTGAATATTTTATGAAATCAACAAAACTTATATTTGGAATGGTGAAACATGTTCCACTTTTAACTATTAGATTCTGTACGCACAAAACTGATGTACGTACAAGACTAATGTACATTGATGATTGGCCTACATATAGAGCTCATGGGAGTAAGGTTTACATTGATGCTGATATGTCTTCTTTTCCCCATGTTCTGTCTGCTCCCATCTCCTCTGCATTCATTCTCCATTCTCTTACTACTCCATTCTTTCTATGCCCAAAGACACTGGAGATAATGTGATGTCACAAACTGATAGTCCCGGGCATCTAATATAAAAGTCAGAGCTGATCCAAAATGACCAATTGATTCAGGTGGAGCAAGGGCCAGGGCCAAGCCTCCCTCCACTTCTACATGTTCATACTTTGCAATTTATCACCAGCTCTTTGAAGCATTTCTCCCACTGCATCTTCTGATGCATAAGACACTTCAAAATTTCAGCAAGAAAATAGGTTTTCTTCCATTTAAATGTGTGATGCTTCATTTAATGCAAGTAATTGGAGCTATTGTGAAAATTCAATCTGGAGATTATTTTTGCTGTTCCTTGCAGCGTTAAATTTTGGTCAACTAATAAAAATGAGTCCAGGCAACATATGCCTTAATTTAGTTCAGTCAAAGCCATGATGTTTTTTGCTATGCTATTTAGTTTTGAGACAGAATGGCAAATATAGACAAGTCTGTGGGCCGTTCTGCCCAAGAAGTGAAATCTGAACAGCACAGTAGCAGAGTAATAAGCAATGCTGCTTCACAGCGCCAGGGATCCATACTCAATTCCTGGCTTGGGTCACTGTCTGTGTGGAGTTTGCACATTCTCCCTGTGTCTGCATGGGTTATCTCCAGGTGCTCCAGTTTCCTCCCACATTCTGAAAGAAGTGCTGGTTAGGTGCATTGACCCGAACAGGTGTAGGAGTATGGCAACTAGGAAAATTTCACAGTAACTTCATTGCAGTGTTAGTGTAAACCTACTTGCAACACTATTTAATAAACTTTAAAAATCTAGCTGTTCCATCCTGGTAATTTCCTCTTTCATCTTCAGTAAAACTGGAATGGATGCATCCTGACAACTTATCTAGGGAAATACATTGAATTGAGTTTTAATTTGATGTTTGCATGTACTTTCATAAGAATCGTGCCAGACCTTTGAAAAAAATGGCCTCTTTCAAGCTATACTCTACATCACCTTTGCTACTGCCTCTACTTTGGTAGTAGTCTGAGGACTTAAAATTGCTGGTGCTTTGAGTCTAGATCACATTTTCTTTCTCTATCTTTATCTTTTTTAAGATGTGCATCCCATGAACTTTTCATGCATGTTCTGAGAATTATATTGTGAGCCATTCTAGCTATTGGTTTGTATCTGTAATGCAAGTGAAAATCTTTTCAATTACTGGGATTCTGAGAATAATTGTTTTGACTGTTTCTGAGTCTGTTGTGCTAATGATTTGGACATCTTTGAGGAAGATGCTCACTGTCTGGAGGTTTCCATCCTTTTGTTATAATTCATCCAGAAATACATGTCATTGGCCATTTATTGGAATGACAGGGATGTTTCCTACTTCTGACATACTGCTTGTGTCTTTCTTCTAATATCTGTGTCACTTCATACTATAGCAGGACATCTATCTCTTCGGTGTGGTTAGTAAATATCCAGAACCACCATAGGTTTTCAGTTATCAGTGATCTTCTCTCTCCACGCGTGATTTGGTTTCAGATGCTACTTTGGTCAAGCCACGTTTGTTGGCTGCTAAGCTTTTACAACATGCTTTAAGTAGATCCAGATTTGCTTTCCCATCTGGCTCATGTTTAATGACCTTCTGTTGCCTTTGAATACCTCCCCTTTGCCTTGTTTGCCTATTGGTTCTCAATTAAGATCAGGGATGACCTTGAAGTCTTTCTAACAGTCTTTCATCTCTCAGGCTTTCACAAATCATTTCATCGTGTAGAATATCATACATGAAGTACTCTGCTGCCCCTATGGCTATGACGAAATGGCCTACAGGTGCCTTCTTTCCCTTTGGCAGGATTTAGTTCTTTTGAAAATTGCTTTCTGATAATGAAAAAATGCCTCTGAAATCTTTTCACACCCACCTTATTGCTCCTTCTCTCTGTGCCATCTTCACTGGGCAGAAAACAATCTCTTGCTTTTTGTCCCTACATCAATGAGAAGGTACAAATTGTCTTGTGTTTTTCACAGAAACCAGTTGCTTTTCTGTACCCTAGGGAAACTCAGTACATTCTTTCCCTGTGAGGCTTTTATTGAAGTGTTTTCACTTTTTCTGTTATGTAATGACCACTGCAGCAGTTTACAATCTGGTTTTTCTGTGCTTCACACAAATTTTCTCGCTAATTTGCAAAACAGCAATGATTTTTGTGCTTTATTTTTAATTAGACCTAAACATATGACTAGATGTTTGCTGGTGTTGTGTTCCTTTTACCATGTCCATTGAGGGTGAAAACGGTTGCAGAAAATCAAGGCAGGGTGAAGATCTGTCTCAAGAGTTACCATTGAGCGTACATTGAAGATGATAGCTTTGATTGAATGCAACTTACCACATCATGGCATAAAAACAAAAACACAACCACTTGAAATACTTTAAAAAAGACACATGGCTATGTCTTTTTTAGGGAGATACTTGATATTTGGAGAGCCTATCTGTGTTACAGACCTCAAACATAAAGTTTCTTCTCCACTCCTGGATCCAGGCTGATTTCCAGCTTTTTCTGTTCATATTTCAGATTTCCAACATTTGCAGTATTTTGTACTGCAGGTTCAAGTTGGCTTATAATTCAATGCCGGTTGGAACATTGCATAACATTTTTGACCCAAATTTAATCTTACTGTGTTACTCAGTCCACTTACTGTCTGCCTACTATCCTCATTCTATCATATGCTGTGCACAAAACTGTTTGCATCTGATATTATCAGTGCCATTTCAGGTGACTCACCTGATGAAGGGGCAGCACTCTGAAAGCTTGTGCTATCAAATAAACCTGTTGGACTTTAACCTGATGTTGAGAGACTTCTTACTGTGCCTACCCCAGCCCATCTTCACATCATTTCAGATAAAATGACAAATCCCCAATTCCCCAAACATTTTCTTGTACAAGAAAGCTAAATATACCTTATTTCAGATAAATTCAAGAGTTCTGAAAGCATCCAAACTAACTATATTGACATTAAACTCTTTAAATATTCCAAAATGTTTATTATTGACATCTCGTAAAAGACACTGCCAGTACTGAGTTGCTCTAAGTGATTACATTATGGGGATATTGGGACATTAATGCCTTGAAGTACAATTATAAATCATAGACCATGGAGTATAGAATTCTACAATGCAGAAGGAGGCCATTTGGCCTATTGAGTCTGCACCGACCACAATCTCACCCAGGCCCTATCCCCATAACCCCATGCATTTAACCTAATTAGTTCCCCTGACACTAAGGGGCAATTTTAGCATGGTCAATCCACCTAATCCACACATCTTTGGACTGGGACAGGCGCACTGATACAAAAACTCTTGACAATCATTGAAAAATGTCCGTAACAAGATAAAGGACAGAACTCTTCGATCTCACCTGCTGCTATAATTCTTCTGTCCCAATGCAGATCTGGCTGAGTGCTGAATTCTCTATTCTCACAAACAATGATAGCTAGGGATGTGAAACCAGAGAATTCCAGCCAAAATCAGGCAGCAGAGAGATCAGAAATCTCAAATATCCAAAAGTGAACTGAACAATAGTACTAACACTAGCAGTACAATAGTAGGAAGGATGAATAATGTTCTTGTTCCTCAATGGCCATCACATTTCCTACCAGTGGTGGAATGTCATGGCCGCAAATTACAAGAGTTTGAAGCTATGGAAAATTTCATTCAAATCTCATGGTTGGAGCTGCTTGGGCCCTACAGTCTCCTCAGGCCGTGGTGCAATGTCACTATAGTGAGCTCAGGGAGACAGAGGAGCTCAGGGAGACATTACAGTGAGCTCAGGTTGCTCCCTGATCTGGGGGAGGAAGGTGGTCAGATGGCTCTCTGGTGGGGATGGAGGAGAGGGAGGCGGATCGGATCATTCTCTGGTAGGGGCAAGGAAGGTGGATCAGATAACTCTCTGATGGGGGGAGGAAGTGGGTCAAATGGGTTCTCTAGTGGGAGGGAGAGTGGCAGGTCAGATCACTCTCTGGTAGGGGGAAGGGAGGTGGGTCAGATGGTTCCCTGGTCAAAGATAGGGAAGCCAGTCAGACAGCTCTCTGATTGGAAGGAGGAAGGCGGGTCAGATTGCTCACTGTTGGGAGAGGAGGGAAGTGGCCAGGTTACTCTCTGATGGGGGGGAGGGAGAGGCAAGTCAGATGGCTCTGATGGGGGGCAGGGGGGGTTCTGCTGCCACTCTGCGTATGACCGGTGGGTGGGAAGAGGGGGATCTGCTGCCATTCTGAGTACATTTGGTGGGGGGGGAAGGCCATGAGAGGTCTGGGCAGCAGGAGCATGGGGGGATAAAACGGTTAGTATGTTGTGGGGGTGGGTAAATGTCTGTGGTACCAGGGACAGGCATTATCCGTTCTGGGAGCGATGTGGCAGGGGAGTGTTTTTCTATTTTTCTTCTGTGCATGCACAGTTGAAGGCTCTGATCGAAGCTGCAGCATTTCGGGTGCACTAAACCCTACCCACAGTCTCCTGCAGCATGATTCGGAATCACTGATTCTTTTCTCAGGTAGAGTGCATATGCGGGCTCCTCAGAATGGGCCGAAAAGTCGTATTGGAAACACTCTCAGATTCAAGTCCACCCAACATTTAGAATCAAAATGGTAAAATAGGGCCCATGGTCTGGCTATCGTTCCAGACAATATTCTTGGATCTGAAGACATTCTTTATCTTTGTTGCTGGACTTGTTTTATTTCCTGCAACTTTTTTCACAAAAGCCGATAAGTGCTGTGTGATTAAAGATGTATCTATGCTTCAACCTCCCTAATGAAGTGGAAATCCTCTTGTTCAGTTCCTTCTGGTGATAATCATGACACTTATTCCACTGTTGTTTGATACTTCCTTTGCATATTCTCCATGATGAAGTTGTATCTCATCAATCTTAATTTGAACTGTTGGATTCTGTGGGGTATGTTTGCAATTTTCTTTCATGTTCAGAAGGATGACTAGTGGCTGAAAGTCTATTTTGATATTGAAATGCAATCCCATTACGGTCTAAAATTTTTTGCATGCCTGTATTGCTGCCAGTGCTTTTCCTTTCTTGGTGTATCATTGTTCTTTTGCTATTAGTGACCTAGAGGCATTATAGACTGGCCTGTGCCTGCCATCTCACTGAACATGAAATAAAATGGGCCCTAGACCTATAGATGATGCATTGGTTGCTACTATTGTTGGTAATTCTGGGTCGTAATGTGCTATATTTCAGAAGAAATTAAATTTATCTAATCCTTTACAAAGTGTCTTACCAATCCACATTTCAGCATTTCTTTTGATCCTGTTTTTTGATTTGATTTGTTATTGTCACATGTATTAACGTGCAGCGAAAAATATTGTTTCTTGCGCACTATATAGACAAAACATACCATTCGTAGAGAAGGAAACTAGAGAATGTGGTATTACAGTCATAGCTAGGGTGTAGAGAAAGATCAAGGTAAAATGCAAGATAAGTCCATTCAAAAGTCTGACAACAGCAAGGAAGAAACTGCTCTTAAGTCAGTTGGTACATGACCTCAAACTTTTCTATCTTTATCTATCTTTTGTCCAAGGAAGGAGGTGGAAGAGAGATGTGTGAGGTTCTTAATTATGCTGGTTGCTTTGCCGAGGCAATGGTAAGTGTAGACAGAGTCAATGGGGGAGACTGATTTGTGTCATGCATGGGGCTACATTTATGACCTTTTGAAGTTCCTTGTAGTGTTGGGCAGAGCAGAAGTCATACTAAGCTGTGATAAAACCAGAAAGAATGTTTTCAATGGTGCATCTGTAAAAGTTGGTGAGAGGCAAAGCTGACATGCCAAATTTCTTTAGTCTTCTGAGAAAGTAGAGGCATTGATGGGCTTTCTTAACTATAATGTCAGCATTGGTGTACCAGTACAGGTTGTTGGTGATCTGGATACCTGAAAACTTGAAGCAGTCAAGACTTGAACTGTCTTGACAGATGTCTCAAGGCTTTATTCAACTCTGCTCAATTTGGTAGGAAAACTTGCCTTTTTGGCTGACCACTCGAAGAATCTTTGAAACTCAGTTGCGTTTCTAAGCTGTAGAAATTCTCCGATTACTTTCATTTTGTTGTGATCAATTGCAATTCCAATGGCTTATACTTTGTGATCTAGAAACTTGATCATTGGTCTTGTGGACTCGCATTTTTCATTTAATGTTAGGACTGCATCCTGTAAGACCCCCAGGGTTTGCTGTGCTGTGATCATGCTCTACTTGCAAGGACACATCTCTCAGTGTGTCACTCAAATGGCATCTGACTTCTTCCATTCATTTTGAGTGTGAGATATTGCTCATAGGGAAATTTCTGGATCAGATTGCCAAAGGGCAATCTATTGAAACAATAATGACCCAATGGTGTTGTAAATGTGGTCAGCAATCCAGATTCTTTGTCAAGATGTAACTGCCAAATTCACTGTTCACATCCAATTTGCTAAATAAAATATTCTTGGCTAGTTTGGCAGAGTGTCCTCCACTGAGTGGATCACATTGCTCCACTGATTTGTTGAGTTAAATCCACGCAGATTCTTATAGAGCTGTTTGACTTTGTGACTGAAACCATTCCTGAACATCATTTTGTTGGCATGGCAACTGGTGAGATAACCCTTGCAACTGCATCTTTTCAATTTCACTCTTGACTTTGGCCAAGAATGGGTGAGGGAACTTCCCTTGGTGTAAAGAGGCAAATTCTTTTAACCACTGCTCGTAGGGTGAAATTAACCTTAGTCTTTAACTTCCCTAGGGCTGGAAACAATTTTAGAAATTTATTTCAAAATGCACTGTCACAGTTCTCATCAGAAACTTCATACATTTTATGGATTAATTTCAATTTCAGAAATGTCTTTTTGCTTAGTAGAGAACATATTTGATTTTGCATGACATAGGTTCAAGGAATTTTTGGTCTTTCAGCTTCTCCTTGAGTTTTTTTTTATTTTTAATGCTGTTCCTCCCAAAGCTTTGTAAAACGTTCAATGAAGGTTGCAGTGTAACTTGTTTGAGCCATTTGATTTCTTCTAATAAAATGGAAGCCACTGCTCCTGTTTCTAATTTAAACCCTTTTGGGTGTCCATCCACTTTGAGATCATTATTTCAATACTTGTTTTCAATATTATTTATTTCCCCCAGCAAGGTTACTTCCTTTTCCACTTCTTGTACGTGGCTCTGTTTTAATTTTTTCCCCCTCTTTTCAAGGGTTTTCATCATTTTGGAGCAACAAACAGTTGTAAATTGCTCACTCTACTATGGGGAAGGCATGGTGACACAGTGGTTAGCATTGCTGTCTTACAATGACAGGGACCTGGTTCAATTCCTGGCTAGGGTTACTGCCTATAAGGAGTCTGCATGTTCTCCCCAGCTTCCTCCAGGTGCTCTGGTTTCCTCCCACAGTCTGAAAGACAGTGAGAAGTCTCACAATACCAGGTTTCCTCCCACAGTCTGAAAGAAAGTGAGAAGTCTCACAATACCAGGTTTCCTCCCACAGTCTGAAAGACAGTGAGAAGTCTCACAATACCAGGTTTCCTCCCACAGTCTGAAAGAAAGTGAGAAGTCTCACAATACCAGGTTTCCTCCCACAGTCTGAAAGATCTGCTGGTTAGGTGCATTGGCCATGCTAAATTCTCCCACAGTGTACCCAAACAGGCACTGGAGTGTAGCAACCAGGGAGTTTTCACAGTAACTTCATCACAGTGTTAATATATGTGTACTTGTGACACTAATAATTAAACTAGGTGAAATTTTGCTATCCCACCTTCCATAGGAATCATAGCGGGCAAGATAGGACCATGCAAAGATCTGTTGACTTTGGAAGGAATTTTCTGGTCTTAGGGCAAGCACGGCCAAAAAGTCCTGACCTTAGGTATGGCTTTCTGCCACACTACAATGCCTGTAGAAGCATGATCAGGACTGCTAGCTTACACTGAGCATGTTAGTAAGGCCCAGGAACAATTTTCATCTCTGACTTCTTGATTTGTGGATGCAATAATCCTGCAATGCTGCCCCTGCCTGAAAAAAGGCCCAGATCTAGGTTTACATCTTTTAGGGATTTCTCCCAGGAGAAAGGATGCAATTCACTGACAACACTGATATGGATCAATAGGAAATACACCAATCCAGAAGGATGGAATTTGTCACCATTTTGTACAGATGTAAACATTTTGGAAGTTTTATTTTCATAAATACGTACCAGCTGGGATATCTAGTTGGGTACCTAAGAATAAAACATGTCAAAACCAGTACATACAGAATTACAGCTCGCAGGACTACAAAAAACACTAAGTTGACAGTCACATGCCAATGCCTGAGAAACCTTTAAACAGAAGATTGAATCTGGAAGAAAGGATAGAGCTGTGAAAGTTAGATATATGAAGAATGAGCGGAAACATTTCACACTGGTAGTACATCCTGCAGGACTGTTAGTACTCGTTTCAATAAGGATCTTAATAGCTATCAAGGACTGGAGTCCTTCCATCCATCTGTCTTGCCTGGATTAAACCCAGGTGCCTGAGGTGATCGGACAGGTTCTAAGATATGGTGCCAATGTGTCAGTGCAATTGAAATAATTGATCAAAAGGTAGAACAGGTGTAAATCTTCACTTACATGAATGGTGTGGAGGTCACTCTACATGATTATCATTCATTTTGTCCAAAAGAGTATGAAGATCTTGGCAGCATCAGAATAGCTTTAGGTTCTCCCTTCCCTTTGTGCCATCTCTAAGTTTGTGTAACAGCCAAACTTTCTACAAAAGAGAGTGCACTTCAGAATGAAGCACAAATGATGACTTTGGCATGATTATGTGAAGTTTTCTTTTCTGTCATCCTTTTTTTTAATATCACCATTCATTGACTCTGTCTACACTTCTGGCGGCCTCAGAAAAGCAACCAGCATAATCAAGGACCCCACTCATCCCATACCTCGGGAAAAAGATACAAAAGTCTGAGGTCATGTACCAACCGAATCAAGAACAGTTTTTCCCTGCTGCTGGCAGACTTTTGAATGGACATACCTTATATTAAATTGATCTTTCTCTGTACCCTAGCTATGGCTGTAACACTACATTCTCGCCTTTCCTATTCTATGTATGGTATACTTCGTCTATATAGCATGCGACAAACAATACTTTTCACTGTATACTAATATATGTGACAATAATAAATCAAATCAAATACAATCAAATGTTTACTTGCTGTGTTCCAGGATGACTTTGCTATAAATGCTCTGTGTTTGCAGAGATGTACCTGTTCATTGTAGTTGCTTTAATTTTAAATGAAAACCGACCAACCGGACTAGCAGTGATTTAGATATCAAGAAATGATTCTCTTTTGCAGATGCAAATATCTTTTATTCCCCTCACTTCCATTGTTGGAAATCAAATAAGCAATGTTGCATGTAGGAGGGTGCAGAGATTATTTTTCTTCGAATGATCAACTGTAAAGAAGAAAATGTGGTTGACTTCCTTACTGTTAATTAAGTGACAAATTGTTGCATGGCTGCAAGTCGGAATCATTTCTGTAGTAACATGAAGGGTTTACGTAGGGAAAAATCATTAACATCACATTCCATTTCACAGCATTATTCACATCTCTACAGCTGCAATGAATGTGCCCTCGGTCACAAAATGCTACACTTGTCAACAGCTTATTAATATTAATCCTTTATTTTCATAAAAAATGTTTGCTTGTCATCTTAAAATTTATGAGAATTATTATTAAGGATTGCAATACATCTCCTCATGGGGCATGTAATAAAAGAATGCATTGGTTTATTGTTACCATACATAGCAAAGAAAAACCTTGAAGATTTGAAAGAGAACTGTTAACACTAGCATATTGCAGTGCTCTGGATTGATTGGAATCAACTTATCCATAGATATTACCATAGGTAACTGGGTTATCTTGACATAGTCTGTAATATATGATATTGACTCGTGCAGGAATTTATGACTGAGAATGGTCTATATAGGAGGACAGTGGGATCTGTAAGTGAGATTCTCCAGTAGTCAGCTGAATTCTGTTTATTTATTGCAAGGTTCTAACACAACAAATGTTCATTTGTTTAAAAAGAATTTCCTTTTCGTATTTTTCTAAAACAATTAACATTTCAGCAAGAGATGTTCTCTGATAACCGGCTTAAAGGGATTAGACAAAAGAATGGTTCGAAATTAGTCTATGCAAAGATTTATCAATTGATTCTGAACATCTATTGTGTCAGGTGGAATCATTGGATCAAGCTTGTGGCTAAGGACTAACTCACCGCAAACCCCCTTCAGGTTGTTATCTGTGTCTGGGCAATAAAGTCAACCTGTCAAAAAGATTTCTACACCTGAAAATTAAAATGCCATTTTAAAGGTTGCACCCTGCGAAGCTCTTAATATAATCATTAAATAAACTTGAAAAATTGCATCAGAATTCAATGAGAAATAGTTAATGTTGCTGGAAATCAATTCAATTTTCCTTCTTAACTGACAGTCTGAACAACACCAAGTACATCTACATTAATATTGCATGCAGTCATATTTGATCAGAGTGAATAAAACAAAACAAATAAAACACCATCAAAACGGGTGATCTGCTCATTTATCTAATTGCTGTTTTGGGAGTGATGGTGTGTGCAAATTAGCTGCCACGATACCTTACATTGCAACAATGACAGTACTTCAAAAAAGACTTCTGTTCTGAAGAAGTCATGTAGGACTTCAAACATTTCTCTCTCCACAGATTATTCTCTAACAGCATGCTGGTTGTACCTACCACCTCATGGACTGCTGCGGTTCAAGCAGGCTGCTCACCACTACCATCTCAAGGGCAGTTAGGGATGGGCAGCTGGTCTAGCCAGCAAAGCCCACACCCCTTGAATGAATAAGAAAATTGCTGTCTGACCTGCTGAGTTTGTCCAGTATCTGCTGTATTTTGTTTTATTTCTTTAAAAGCGCTCCATTGGTTGCAAAGTGCTTTGGGACATCTGGAGGTCATGAAGGGTACTTATATAACGGCAGGTCCTTCCTCTGTCTCTAAATCTATAATAGACTCAGAATTGTTTATTTGGAATTGTGTCATTGGCCACTCATATTTCAGTCTTTTATTATTTCTTATCCTGATTTTATTATCCTTGCACGATGAGCTTAATGCAAATAACATTACACTTTCCTCTCCCCTCCAAAGAATAAAAATAATGTTTTCATATGAATCAATGATATTCTGCAAAGAACTGATTTTCAATATGGAAGGAGGAAGATCCATTGGCATGTCTTTCAATGTCACTGTGACTGATTTTGATATGCAGCTGTTCACAGAAGATCACTGGCAGGTCATTGGCACCAACTCACTTTCTTATTCACTTAGTTTAGTAATGGCTTTCCCCTGTAAGAGAGGGGCAGGGAACGGGGAAGAGTTATCATAAAAAATCATGGAATCCATATGGTGCTGAAGAAGGCCGTTCAGCCCATCAAGCCTACAACAGCCTTACCCCTGTAATCACATGCACTTACCCTGCTAATCCTTCTGACACTAAAGGGATGATTTAGCATGGCCAATCAATCTAACCTGCACATCTTTGAACTGTGGAAGGAAACCGGAGCATTGGAGGAAACCCATGCAGACACAAGGAGAATGTGTAGACTCCACATAGACTGTTATCCAAAGCTGGAATTGAACCTGGGTCCCAGGCACCATGAGGCAGCAGTGCTAACCATTGCACCACTGTGCCACCCCTCAAAAATGGTATGAAAATGAATTGATAAATGGGGCACACTTGATGAATCCATCAAACCTGCATTGCATTCTCTGATATGAATAGCAAAAGATAGCTTTCATTGATACCTATTAGTTTACAGCATAGTAAAAGGTGATGGAGATAATGGCTTAGTTCTATTATCACTGACTATTAATCCAGAAACTCAACAGATGTTCTGGAGACCTTGGTTTGAATCCTGCCAAGGTTAATGGTGGAATTTGAATTCAATAAAAAAAATCTGAAATTAAGGATCTACTGATGACCATGAAGCCACTGTTGATTGTTAAAAAAACCCATCTGGTTCATTAATGCCCTTTAGGGAAAGAAATCCGCTGTTCTTACCTGGTCTGTCCTACGTATGACTCCAGAGCCACATAGCAATGTAGTTGACTTTCAACTGCCCTCCAAAGGCAGCTAGGATTGGGCAATAAATGCTGGCCAGTCAGCAATGCCCATGTCCCAAGAATGAATAAAATGAATTTAAAAAACCTATTTAATATCATTCCATTTCATATCATAATGCAATCATCAAAAGTGCAAAATAGCAAGCTGTTTCTTATTCATTCTGTTTTATTCAACCTGTTTTACATCATATAAATCTAGGGCTGAGTAATGCTTCCTGCTAGTGATTGGCAGTCACTAATTCCAGTTGCAGACATTTGGATTAAAGAATAAATTCTGCGAGGGCCGATGGAAAGATAAAAAAAATAAAAATAAGAGTTACATTCGAAGGATCATTTCCAGATTCCTCACTGTCATCGGGAAGATGCAGGGCAAAAAATAAACTGGAACATCCTGAAAGCAGGCTCAGAATTCTTAACTGTCAACAGACAAAAGACAGAGCAGAATTATTTGCCTAAAATAAATGTGAAATAGTTCATCCTGAACCATGTGTTAATGGCTACAGTGAGTGATCCAGCAGCTCCTGTGTTGTTCAAAGGTTCTTCCTTTCAAGCCACAGAGATTTATTCACATGTAATGGTCAAGCTAAATATTGTTAAATGCAATCGTGAAACATCTTCACATGCAAAAAAAATTGTCCTCACCAATTTCCTCCTCTTCTCTCCTTTGACTCCTTGATGGGGGTCTGATGTGATTTCACCCACATGTACCTCCAACTGTGGTTTCAACAGATCAGGGAACCCTACTGAGTGTTACTGTCTCTAACTGGGGCAGGCATCAATTACAGCACCCATGCCTTCACCACAGCTGACACCAGCTAATTTGGTACAGACTAAAGATTAAACCTATGGCCCTGTAGGTTGGTATGCCTCAAATAACGGCTGCAGAAATTTGCTATGCTACCAGGCAAGGAATGTTTATAAACAAAGATATTTGATGCGTGTAATTAAGATGTTGACCTTTGCCCTTTCTGCTCTATATCCCAGTGAAAACAATGGCCCAAATTTTCCAGTCTCGCGTGCCCCAACACTGCTGCCAGAGAGAACGAAGAATTTGGCGCTCAGCCACATCTCCATTCATTGCTGCAGGACTAGAATATCCCACCTGCGGGTGAGGTTGGAGAATTCCAGCCAATATATTTTCTATAGGTAAGTTACTTTATGTATTAATTAGGTATTAAAATAATAATTAAGGAAACCCTTTAATGTGGCTTATAAAATAATTTAATCATATTAATATTCTTAACATAGTATCATTGCCATATTTCTTTACATAGTAGGCAAACAGAGTAACATTTTCCTTTGTTCATCCAAACTAACCTATCATTTGTATCACCAGCTCAATTTTAATGAATAGTTCTGAACACAGTTAATTATTTCATGTCATTGCATACATATCACATTTCCACTACACTTTTATCCCTCACAGTTTGATTACCTTTTCAAATTATCCTGAATGCTTTTATTTACTGTTAACTGGTAAATTGATTCTGGCATCCAGGTGCTTTCATTAGACTTATTATACAAGTCAGTCAAACAGGTACAAGCTTCGGAATGAACTATGCAGCCTCTTTATTCCCAGTGTCATATAGTGCTCAGCTTCCAGCCTCTTTCCCGGTGTTGATAAATCTTGATTACCTGGATACAGCTAAGAATTTGATTGATACGTCACTGCTACATACGTGTGCGTCATTAATCATGAAATTCCCATCAGAGTTTGTTTAAGTAACAAGAAAGGGAGAAGGTGCATGAGATGAGAGAAACCGGGATAAGCTCCAGCTGAAAGCCTCTACTGAAGAGAGGCTTGGCATTAAGGATCCTGTTTTACTGAGCTGAAGCCAATTTAGCAATCCTGATTTTAAGTATGGGAGCCAATGAACATTTCATTTGGAGCCAAAACTGGATATGTGGCTCCAGTTTGACTACCTCAGATTTGACTAAGGATGCACAATGAACTAGGGTAAAGAACAGAGCCAAGTGGAATTTGTTCTGTTCTGGTTTTAATATAATGGAAATTCCAGAAGATGTAGTGCAAGGGAGTTTACAGAAAAAATGATGGTGTCAATGATGAACTATTATTGGGAAACAAAAACAGAAAATGCTAGAAAATCTCAGCAGGCCTGACAGCATCTATGGAGAGAGAATACAGCCAATGTTTCGAGTCAGGAAGACCCAGCATCAGTGGGTTGTTACAAATTCCAGCATCTGCAATATTTTCCCTTTATTGGGAAATAGTGGGTAATTGGGGTATGTTCTACAAAGTTAACATTCACACAATTTGGCTTCATAGGGCCCGGTTTCTCAGTACCACAGATGCTGTTTTGCCTCCAAAATGGTATGAGAAAAAGCACTGGTCTGTGTAAGGTTGACTTTCATAGATTCTTAGACATTTACGATACAGGAGGTCATTCAGCCTATTACGTCCATATTATGTCAATAAGGATCTCTCTACACTAATCTCATTTTCCAGCACATGGCCTATAGTCCTGGAGGTTACAAACTCCCACCAACCCTCTGAGTGAAACCAAAAGAGAAAACGCTGGAAAATCTCAGCCGGTCTGGCAGCATCTGGAAGGAGAGGAAAGAGCTAACATTTCGAATCCAGTCAACTCTTTGTCAAAGTTTGGACTCAAAATGTCAGCTCTTTTCTTTCCTTACAGGTGATGCCAGACCTGCTGAGATTTTCCAGCATTTTCTCTTTTGGTTTCAAATTCCAGCATCTGCAGTATTTTGCTTTTATCCTCTGAGTGAAAACTTTCTCCTCAGCTCCCCTTTAGTCTCCTACTTTCTATCTTAAATCTATGCCCCCCCCGGTTATTGACACCTCTAGGAAAACATGTCTTTCTATCCATCCCATCTAAGCCCTGCATTATGTTATACACCTGTATCTTGTTCCCTCGCAACTTTTGATGCTCGAAGAAAAATAGCCCCAGCCTATTCAATCTTTCCTCACAGCTCAGACCCACCAATCAAGACAGCATTCTGGTAAATCTTCTCCACGCTTTCTCCAATACAATCACGTGCTTTCTTAACCTCAGAGTACAACATGGTGCATGTTGAAAGGATGCATGTCAATGATGGCCATTTTGAAATGTTTGTAATGTTCCGTCAGATATTTTATGAATAAGGAATTATTTTTGAAAAACAAAAATCCAAAATTCATTAGAAATAAAACAACCTAAACTTAAATTTTGCAGATTCGTTAGATTCTCACTGATTGACTTCAGGTTTATTCTGAACCTGGCGAAACTCACATATTCGGAAATTGATGTATTTTTGAATTTCCTAACTTTCTTTTGAAATGCTACAGCTGGGTTTTCCAGACGCGCCCTGGCTAGCCCGCCATGGGAAATGCAACTGGCGAGCCAAAAGTCCATTGACTTTCAGCAAGACTAGATGATCCTAGCGATGGGCAGGACTGGAAAATACCATCCAAGTCTAAACCTAAGATTTTCTTATAGGAACAAGCATTAATTACATTTTCTTTCCAGGAGTTGACTAGCTTGTGATCCATATCTTTTGCATAACCATCACAATTGCATGCTTTCTATTAGAATAAATTTGTGTATGCTTAAAACGTTAATTACCTCATTTAGATTTCTGTATCAAAGACTCATGATGAGAGAACATTTATTGAGGAGCTTCACCCAGACCCTGATAATATCCAAGCGATTACCGTCTATCTAAGAAATAATTGTAAAAAGTTCATCAAGGAGAAGGTAATAATTCTGATTGATTTCAGTCCTTCATTCTGAGGTCGAGTGGGGTTTATAATCCAGTTATGTGTCCTTCAGCCAAGTTAAGTCTGGGTGATGTTGGGAATTATTCAGGTGAGTAAAATTCAAATACTGGCCTTGAGTATTGATATTGATAAATATTGATCTTGATTAAAATCCGAATATTAATAAATGTTGTAATATACTACAGGTTGAGCAGTGTGAGATGATAATGATGCAATTGGCAGGATTAGGAATTTGAAAATCAGCTATTGGTCTTCATCATTTGTTTGAGTTTATTAAATATCATGTGGCATTGTACCGGGTTCCTTGAAGCTAAATTCCTAGAAATCCATCCCATTTCCACTTTTCTCCAGTTTCGAAGAAAAGCAATGTGGACTCAAAATGTTAACTCTCTCCAAAGATGCTACCAGACCTGTTGACCTTTTCCAGCATTTTCTATTTTTATTACGTTGGATTCCTATCTAAGGCCACCATGGTTATCTCTGCTCCTGCTGTCTTTACCGAATTTGTCTGGAAAGGCTTCTGGTCTCTGTGGATAAAAGACTTTTCTCCTCCTGTCTACCTCCTCCGCCAGCACAATGTTGGAGAACTTTAGAGCATGCTTTCTTTCCAGCTGCATCACAATTCAGTGATTTTCTTACAATCTCTTCCATCATTGGTTCCAACATTTGCTCCAACATGAGGAGAGGTTGCGTAGGCTTAAGGTTATTTTCATTGGAGCAGAGAAGACTGAGGGGGTGCTCTGATTGCGGTGTCCAAGAATATGAGAGACATGACAGAATGGATAAGGAGCAGCTCTTCCCTTTAGTTGAAGGATCAGTCAAGAGGGGACATACGTTTAAAGTGTGGGGCAGGAGGTTTAAGGGGAATGTGAGGAAAAACATCTTACCCCGAGGATAGTAATGGTCTGGAATGAGCTACCTAGGAGGTGGTAGAGGCGGGTTGCACGTCCTTTAAAAGGATTTGGATGAGCATTTGGCACGTGATAACATTCAGGGCTATGGGCCAAATATGGCAGATGGGATTAGGTGGGAGTTTAGGTGTTTTTAATGTGCCAGTGTGGACACAATGGGCTGAAGCACCTCTTCTGCACTGTCTGATTCTATGATTCTAACATCATCTTTAAGGGATGGAGGCAAGTCTTAAGTAGTGTAAGATTCATTAGAATAAAGAGGGAAGGAGGCTGGGAAGCAAGAAGGGAACGTGATATCATCACCATACAACTTAACACCATACAATTAAGGCATGCTGCCATCAGCAGCTCATTTATTGCTGGCAGCACACAGGCAGGCAGCATGAAGTTTGCCCACATTGGAGGCCAGCAGCATGGGTTAATTATGCATTGCAATGTCCACATTCATATCTGTACCCTGCCCATTTCTGTGGCTTTCAGGTTTTAATGCTATTAATGGCTGTTTCAACTTTAATTGCATCAGGACGACAAATCTAGTTTAAATGAGAATGAATCAAACATCCTTCTATGTCTCATTGACATCCAGATCTAAACTTATTTGATCATTTTAGGTTTGTCCTTCAGATAGATGCTGATGTGAAGATTCAATACAGATTGCTCAATTACTATCTTGGAATTTAATGCATAATAAGTTGTGTACTGTATGTACAGGCTGTATATGGGTACATGTGAAATAATTGTTTATGATTAACTGGTAAGAATGATACTATAATTCAAAATAGTCTTATAAAAATCATGAGGAAGTTGCCCAGGTGATTATCATCAATGATTTATTGACACACATTTTACAATTATTAACCATATGTTTTAGTCACTTCTGTTCATTCTGAGCACAAACAGTTGGCAGAATTTCCCAGCATGCAATCTATGCATTAGTAGGTGTTGAAGGATAGAAGAATGGGGTGCCTTATCCTGTCAGGACTGGAAAATTCCTCATTTTTATTCCACGTGGCTTTGGAAGATTTCAAATTCTCAAATCTTTATTTCAAGCATTTATTAAGAAATACTGCAATGCAAATTCATTTGTCGCATAAGCCACCGCAAACTGGATATATGGAAGGATCTCTGTTCTAGAACAAGTAGGGCCGAGAACCCATCAATGTTCGGCCCTAGGCTTCATTTAAATAAGAATGTTGAGTGCTTGATGACCACCCTGTGTCCTCAGGCAGCTCACCAACAAAGTGAGGATGAATGGTGGACAACTGCAATGTCAGAAATGAGCTTCCTGTAAGGCCAGGATGGAGAAAGTGATTGAGAGTCAGCCAGGACCTGATTACTACCTACAGTATTGCTGTCGAGGCTGGAAAAGTAGAAACACACCTCCTCAATCTAAATCGAGATGAATTTTAAAAAAGAGCCAAAATCTAACTTGGACTTTGTTGTCATCCAGCAGCCCATTTTAAAAGAGTCAACATCTTTATTGACCAATTTGGGAAACGTAATTTGCTTATTAGTCGTTGCCATTGTCACTCCTACAGTACCTGAACTATAGCTGGGGTCCTCCCAAAACAAAATGGCCCGGAAAACAGGAGAATTTCCCACCCATTTTTGGGCGTACTTACTTGAATGCAGAGTGCCTCAAACTGATTCACACTGAGAAGTAGAGGACAGGGTCTCATCCTACCCAAAAGACCGGCAGTATAGTGCTGAGGAAGACACTGCACATGCTCCAAACTGTCAGTATGGAGATCGGCGCATGTACACTTGCCCACCCACCACCCCCCCTCATCATCGGCCTCCTGATCACTGGCCTGCGATTGCTAACCTTTGCCACAACCTCATTGATCTCTGGCTAGCCCTGAAACTGCCCCCGCCGAATGGCCAGCCCTCCCCTCTTGCCCCCAATGACTAGGCCCAATGCCCACCTCACTCTCCCAATGGCCAGTCCTGATAGTCTTCCTCCCTCCCTCTCTTACTGATCCCACTTACAAAATGGCAATCCTACTGATTGCCTCCAATTGGCCCACCCCCCGATGTGCCCTGCCCCTTCTAATTCTGCCCTGGTGGGCAGTGTCAAGCTGCCTGGTGGGCAGTGCCAGTGTGCTCTTTGTGTACTGCTAGGGTGTCAGGCTGACACTGCCCAAAGAGCACCAACCTTTGGCCAGGGGGATCTCAATAACCTCTGTCCTCATTAGCAGTGTGAGGAGGCCTGTTCCACATTAGCAATGTGGGTAAGGTTGGGAGCAATATTGGACAAAATTTGGTGTGGAAGTATCAAGGGCAACTTGATTCTCATTCTTTTGAGGCCAGTTCCCCAGAAGGAAATGGGACCCCAAAGCCTCCACTTCACAAACCGCTGTCCACCCTTTGCAGATACATAGTCTTCGACATAAGTGCTCACAAATTGGTGAACACCATTCCCAATTTTCCTTTATCTAGCAAAAGCCCTAATGTTCACATACGCTGAGATGTCCATTCCCAATGTTTGCAAATCCTAGGGTCCTTCTCACAGAATTCCAGGTCACAAGACCTGAGACAGTGGTAACTCTCCTTCCAGTGTTTCTGGACCCTTTCTCCCAGTAATCCCAGATTACAGGACATGTCTTCAAATAAACTGCTGGGATATGAAGCCCCCTCCCATTACAAGCAGAAAATGGGCCTTCTTTCTAATGCTCAATTTTTGTGGGCTGTCCAACACTGAAAATGCAAAGTGATATTTTCCTGGCAAACCAGAAAGAAAATAGGGTTACAATTATATGCAGCTTTTCACAACCACAGAATGTCCCAAAGTGCTTTACAGCATGCAAGTACTTTTGGAAATGTGATCACTGTTGTTATATAGTACTAATAAAAGCCTTGAACAATTGCACTTGAAATCTGCTAATATATTTTATTTATACAATATGTGCAAAAAATTGCAATTAGATACTTCATTAAACAGCATGTTCCTGAAATATTGGCCACGATTCTCCCAAAAGTGCTGAATTGGTGGGAGAACAGTTCTAAAACCTGACTGTTCTGTCAGTTCAGCTTCTCACCCAAGTCTTCCCAGTCTGTGCACTGCAGAGGCCCCAGTCAAGAATCTCATTAAAAACCCAGGGGTGGGCTCTATTCACGCCGGAGTCTGACAGTTCTGGAACTCTGAGCATGCGCAGTGGCCCCGATCTGTTAGACTCCCAGTTGCTGGTCAGCTCAATTGCTGGCAAGTCTGGGACCACCACAGTGTTGTCCCTTCAGCTCCCCCACTCCTTGGCCCAATTGTGGCCCCCACAACACTTCTCAGCCTTGATCCCCCCACTCCAGAGTGCCCCGATGTCCAGCTCATTCCCCCAGCAGTGGTAATTCTCCTATCCTCCTCACCCTGGCAGAGCCTCCCCACTGGAGTCAGATTCCTCCTGGGGCAGCCCTCCTCCAGAAGACCACCCCTCCCCCACCAGTCCACCCCAATCGCTGCCCTCCCTCCATTTCAGACCAATCATCATGCAGAGTGGCAATAGACCCCCTACCCCCACTGGTCATCTCTAGACTCTGCCCACAATAGGCTCCACCCTTTGGCACTGCCCAATGCCTGGTAGGCAGTGCCAAGGTGCCTTCTGGACATGGGCACTTTGCCCCTTGCGGAGCTAGAATGAAATACTCCTGGCAGGATGAGAGATTCAATTGGGGCACAAAGATCCTGAAAATTAACTAATATACATATTTCAAATATATGCAAAAATGATTTAAATAACTTACACGCTTTGCTGCCGGTTTCCAATATAGTCTGACTGGCGACTGTTCTCCGGCTCTGGAAGATGTGCATGCATTCCCGGCACATGTACAAATTCTTGTTCAAGGCCGGAGATGTGCATCTCCCACTGCAACCCAACAAAAAAGTTGCAGGTCGCAATGGAAGAATTGTGGCCATTAATTCTATTGCATTGTATTTTGATTGTTTACAGTATTTGACCTCCATGTGGGTAGCATGATAGCACAGTGGTTAGCACTGCTACCTCATAGTGCCAGGGACCCAGGTTCGATTCCCGGCTTGGGTCACTGTGCAGAGTTCTCCATTTGTCTGTGTAATTTTCCTCTAGGTGTTCCAATTTCATACCACTGTTCGAAAGACGTGCTGGCTAGGTGCATTAGCCATGCCAAATTCTCCCTCTGTGTACTTGAAAGGTGCCGGAGTGTGGTGACTACTGGATTTTCACAGTAAATTCATTGCAGTGTTAATGTAAGCCTACTTGTGACACTTGACAGCCTTTGTGAATGAGGCAGCGCCAGATGGGGCGGTTTTGTGCCAGTCTTTCCCAGATGGCCGTGTCTACATCAAGTGACCTGAGGGAGGCCTTAAATGTATCTTTGAAACGTTTCTTCAGGCTTCCAAGTGAGTATTTTCCAGCAAAGAGTTCCCTAAGTATGCGCTCATCTGACATACTGATAACATACGGCCTGTGCTCTCATCAGCAGTGTGTGGACTGATGGTAGACTTACTTTAGAAAACCCTCAGTGCCTGGTACTTTGTCTTGCCATCTGATGTGTAATATTCTGCAAAGACAAGTCATGTGGAAATGATTGACCTGTCTTGCATACCTTCGATACGCAGCCCACGTTTCACAGGCATACAGGGCAGTGGGTACCGCAGCGCTGTAGACTTCAGTTTTGTTGCTGGGTTGAATCCTCGAGGTTCCCAAACAGGGGAGCAAAGTCTACCAAAAGTGGAACTTACCTTTGCTTTTCTGCAGTTAACTTCTGTGTCAATAGTCACTGCTTGGGAGAGGGAAATAAGTGAACTGTTCCACTGCCTGTAGTTTCTGCCCTTTGATTGTGTTTATCGATTCTGTGTATGGTGCATGAGGAGCAGGCTGGTGCATGACTTCGGCCTTTTTAATGTTGATGGTGGGTCCAAAGTTGTCACAAGTTGTGAAAACTTTGTCCATACTGGCTTGCACCTCTGGCTCTGAACCAGTATACAGGGCGCAGTCATTGGCAAAGAGAAAGTCTCTCAGAACAGTTTCCATCACTTTGCTAATAGCTTGAAGTCTCCTCAGGTTGAAGAGCTTCCCATCCATTCTGTACTTGAGACTGATTCCAGCAACACTGTCCTGGAAAGCATCATTCAACATGGCAATAAACATCATGCTGAACAGTATGGATATGACACAGCCTTGTTTGATGCCATTGGTGACTGGAATGCCTCAGAGGATTCTCTGCCATCCAGTACTCTGGTCACCATGCCATCATGGAACTGGCATACCATCTGAATGAATTTGGAAGGCAGCTGAACTTTGACATGATCCTCCACAGGCCTTGTTGGCTTACATTGTCAAAGGCTTTTGCGAGGTCAATAAAGGTTGTGTAGAGCTCGTGATTCTGCTCCCGACACTTCTCCTGAAGTTGGCACGCAGCAAAAATCATGTCAATAGTGCCGCGACCTTTGTGGAAGCCACACTGTGTCTGTGGAAGCAGACCCAGCTCCAAATGAGTGACCAGACGATTTAGCAGGATTCTTGTGAGGGTTTTTTCCTGTGATGGAAAGCAGCAAGATCCCTCGGTGGCTGTCAAGCTTGTGAAACAAGGTGTGTTGCTGAAGCACAACTTAAGCGCGAGCTGTGCAAGTCCAGAGCCATCAGCGCAACGACTGTAGTGCCTACACAAGTCTGTGCAACATGTGCCAGGACATTCTGTGCCAAATTGGCCTGATCAGTCACCTTCGGACACACCGCAACCAGCCTCAAAGTGACTAATGGTGTTGGGGTCCTCATCAATGACAATGGACGAACAATATTTGTGACACTAATGAAATAAAATTGTATTGTCACCAGAAGACAATTGGTTAACTTTACTAACCTGCATTCATCAAGAAAAGCATTCTTGTGAAAGTGTTAGTCAGAGATAGGGCACAAAGACTACAGCCCACGTTCTAAGATCTAAGTTTTCTTTGAGATTCTTGTGGCTCTCTACTGAGATGCCAGTTCAGTGAAATTACCGGAGACCTGCATAGTTATCGAACAGTGTAAGGAGTTCACATTTATTCAGCAGCTTATCACATCCTCAGAACACCTCAAAGTGCTTTGCAACTGATAAGATTAGTCTTTGAATTGTAGCTTCTGTTGTTATGTAAGCAGATATGGCAACTAATTTGCATACAGCAAGTTTTAAAATTAACAAGTGAACTAATGATCAATAATACGTTTCCTCTGATGATTGTTCTGTTCACATTTAACAAGCATATATTCACATCTGTGATGTGAATGTAAATTTGATGTAAATACAAATCTTAATAAATGCCCAATATTAGAGATGGGAACCACTTATGCAGTTTCTCTGGACATCATGGTCAACATTGTCAATATGTTGACAATGTTAAATACAAGTGAACCAGGTAACAGTCTTGGTGGACAGTATTTCTAATGGTGTTATAGAACTGTTATAGAATTGCGACCCTTATAGGTCCTTTTAGTACCTTTACAATATTCGCAGATAAGATATTCATGGCAACTCTTGGGACTTCCAAAAATGTAGCTCGAATACTTAATTATGAGCTCTACAAAAAGTCAATGAAGATGCAATATAATGGCTGTTGGATTGAAATTTAAACAAAGTCAATTACATAGAAACGAGGAGAGAACTGTTAATTAGGTAAATAACTAAAATTTATGGTAGTAAATAAACAGTGGGGAACATCTAAAAAAAGTTCAAAATATTCAATTAAAGCACAATCCATTATAAACAAAGACTCAGTGAGAAAGATTCATTCATGGCTTACTAAAGAAGTTAAGGATAGTACTAGATTAAAAACAGAAGTTTATAATGTTGCAAAGAGTAATCATAAGCCTGAGTATTAGGAGCATTTAACAAATGATGAATGAATAGCTGTTACAAAAAGGAAGATAAAATATGAGAGTAAACTAATGTGAATATAAAAAACTGATTGTAAAAGCATTTACAAGTATATAAAAAGGATGAGAGTAGCTAAAGTAAATAGCAGGCTCTTAACGGCAGATATAAGAAAAATTGTCATGAGGAATGAGGAAACGTAGAGATACTGAACAAATACGTTATCAGTTATCATTGTAGAAGATACAAATTACATAGCAGAAATAAAAGGTAACAAAGGGACTAATAAGAATAAGGAAAGCAAGGTAATTAATATCAGTAGATAAAATCTTAAAGGGCTAAGATTCTCTGTGGTAGCTTGCCCCTTTAAATGGCAAACTCTTGGAGCATCATGTGACCCATTTAATCAATCGGGCTAGACTGTGCAAATCCTGGAGACGAGCACAGGTTTTTCCTTGTCAATTAGGAGTCTAGAGTTGTGGAGTATGGTAGTCTTTATCTCACCCTCTGAATAGTTATTTATCTTCATAAACATTTGGCGACAAAAATCAATTAGCATGTTTTCCTGTTGCCACAGAAATTAGGAGAGGAGATCTCTTTGAAAGCCTTTTTAAAGCAAACTTGTTCACAGTCTAATAGTCAAAATGCCCTTCTTTGGGGAAACTAGACCTATTTGACCCTAACATGAAGCAGTGGATACAATACATCAAAAGCCTGTGCTATTTTTAAGGCCAATGAAATCAGTGGGGGGAGGAGGAAGAGAAGAAATTGATAATTTTATTAACAGCAAAGCGCCAACCTACAGCCTCTTAAAGTGCATGACTTTGCCAGATACCCCTGACTCTAAAGCTCTCAAAGAACTTGGGATAGTTAAGGGACATTATCATTCAAGTCCCCAGTGATAATGCAGTGATACATATTGTATCAGTAGTTAAGCCAGATAAAACCATTAGGATATGTGGGGTCTACAAATTAACAGTGAATCAAGCAGCAAAATTGGATCAATGTCCCATATCAAGAATTGAAGATTTGTACACCAAATTAGCAGCAAGCTTAACTTATAGTAAACTTGTTTTGAGACATGTGTATTAACAATTAGAGTTAGACAAGGCAGCTTGAGAGTTTGTTACAATAAATACTTAACAAAGGCTTATATCAGTATCCCCGGCTACTCTTTGGAGTCCCATAGGTGTGTGCAATTTTCCAGTGCACAATGCAAAGCTTTTACAAGACCTATTGAAGGTGATTATCTATGTAGATGATGTATTAATTATGGGAATATCTGAGTTTTGAAGAGATTCCAGAAGGCTAAAAAGAAAGAATGACTCTAAAAAGGTAAAAATGTACATTCTAGGATCATGACGTAACAAACCTACGGTTCAAAATAGGCTGAAAAGGGCCGTATGCTATGGAGGAGAAGGAAAAAAACAATTAATTATGGATGTGAGGCAGCAGTGCAAACTGCTGTGCCACTATGCCACCATGGGGCAGCAAGGCAAAATGGTTAGCACTGAGGCCTTACACGCTAGGGACCCAGGTTCAATTCCGGTCTCAGGTCACTGTCTAAGTGGAGTTTGAACATTCTCCTCGTGTCTGCAAGGGCTTCCTCTGGATGCTCCAATTTCTTCCTACAGTCCAAAAATGTGCAGGCTAGATTGTCTCTGCTAAATTTCTCCTTAGTATCGGAGGACTAGGAGGTGAATGTGCATAGTAATGGGGTTAAGGCCTGGGTGGGATTGCTGTCAGTGCAGGCTTGATGGGCTGAATTGCCTCCATCTGTCCTGTAGGGTTTCTGTTTCTATGATTAATTCCTAATCTTTTTACAGTGTTGGCACCCCTGCACACACTGCTCAAGCAGCATCAGAGATGGTATTGGAAAGAGCATCAGAAGAAACCTTTGAACAGGTTAAACTGGCATTAGAGTCATCCAATCTCTTAGTTCATTTTGACCCCTCCCCAAAAGAGATCATTTCTTCCTGTGAGGCATTGAATTGGAGAAGCTTTATTGCATAAGAGGGATGATGGTGCAGAAAGACCAATTATCTACACCCCAAGGATTGTGACCAATGCTGAAAAAGTATACTCTCAAATTGAAAAAGAGGGACTAGCCACCATCTCCAGACTGAAGAGATAAGTTAATGGATGGCATTTCATAGGAGTTATTGACCACAGACTCAATTGGGCCTATTTAAGGATGATAAAGTCATTCCTCCCATTGTTTCAATGAGGGCCAACTCTGGGTTCTATTGCTAGCAGCCTAAAAAGTTACTTTTCTACATAGGCCAGGCACTCACATATTTCAAATGTGGACACTTTAAGCTGCTTTCTCCTCCACCGGAACCACATGAAATTGTTCTTGCTCTACCTTTATACATTGCCTGTGTCAACGAGACAGATCAGGTTTTGGACCCACGAAGACTCCATATTATCTTGAGTTAAGCATATGGTTTTCCACTGCTGGCATTGTGATAACAGATCTGAGAAATTAAGCCCCTTTCAGATAAGAGAAGACGAGTTACATTATGAGGACAATATATTACTACGGGGAACAAGGGTGGTCTTAACCACTCCCATTAGAAAGGTATTGTACAAGGATCAGATTGTGCTCATCCTGGGATGATGAAGATGAAAATGCTCACATACATTTATGTGTGATGGCTTGGGATAGACACTGATATTGAGAATCCAGTCAAATAATGTGACCAATGTCAAAGACAACAAAGAATTGCTATCTGTGGCCTTATTGTACCATTGAAAGCTGCCAGTTTGACCATGGATATGACTATGCATCGATTGGCAGTTCTAAGCTGAAATAGGACACTGCTGGGGCAGATCCCTCTCCCCGCTCAGGATCTAAACATACCACTGTGTCCCTAGGGAATACCCTTGATTGATCATATAATCATCAAATCATAGAATCCCTACAGCGCAGAAGGATGGCACCCAGCCATCAAGCCTGCACCAACAATAATCACACCCTAACCCTAACTCCATAACCTGAAAATTTACCCTGCTAATCGCCCTAACATTAAGGGGCAATTTAGTATGGTCAAGCAATATATCCTGCACACCTTTGGAAGGCAGACCACGCAGAAGAAATCCACACAGACAGGAAGAGGACATACAAACACGACAGAGGCAGTCACCTGAGGCTGGAATTGAACCCAGGTCCCTGGCGCTGTGAGGCAGCAGTGTTAACCACTGAGCTATTGTGCCACCTTTACTGATTCATGCCTTCAAATAGCTGTTGGAAGCCTCACTGACATGACTAGGTGTTTTTGATATTCAGTGAGGCAGGATCATGTTGTGGGCGAGGAGGTGCAGGGGTAGGAGGGGGATGCCTTCTATTTTTATACATTAATCTATTCTCAATTCATGCCAATATATTGCTGCCAATCCCATGTGCTCTAGTTTTGCTTATTAACCTCTTATGTGGGACATTATCAAAAGCCTTCTGAAAGTTCAAATACACCACACCCACTGGTTCTCATTACCTATTCAGCCCACACCAGTACCCAAATAGAAAACTGGCAAATGAGTCAGAGGAATCCTGCACTAACTGCTTGATCCTTCTAGACTGTCAGATAGTCACCCATTCTTTCCCTGCCTGCACTCTCACCTCTTGAAACATGTAGCCACATTGTTCTCACATTCATGGATGAGATGTACTAATGCCAGCTTTTGCTTGAGTTCAGACTTCTGCTGCTGTTGGCTCTTCCTGCAAGTATCCACAACTTCCCACAACTCACAGGATGCGTATTCCACATTTTATGGCTGGGTTACTCTGCTATGCTTTAACTTCACTTTGCAGACTATTTATTATAAATTGGATGCTAGAAAAAAAGCAAGCAGAATTACTCACCAATCAGATTCTTGTTCTATGCTGAAGTCATATTTTATTCCTGATGTTACATTTCAAAATCGACCTTGCTCTGCTCCCATCGTCACTTTTTATGTCCTACTCAGCTTTTGCTCCTCCTGCTGCTCTCCAATTAGCTAATTACTTATTTTTTCAATGATTTTTAAATTCATTCCTCCCTTCACAGCCACTTAATGTACCACTTTAAAGCATAGTATACAATAAACTTTATCACATAACAATAAAATAATAGATTCAACAATGCCTTCTTTCCTTTCTACCTAATAAAGCTTTACCAACATTAATAAACTTTACTGCTCTTAATAAACCTTATAAATATTGTTAAACCCTACTAACAATTAACACATCTTACTCATGGCAATAAAGTTTACTTAAAAATAGAAGATAAGGCTCATCAGTTCATTTGTTATTCTGACAACACCACTACACTGCCAAATTCCTGTCACCATGATATTCTGGTCCTCACCCCACTTCGATGCCATAAAAATAGCAGATTTTCCTGCACCTTATTTGTTAACTTATAGATCCATGTTCACTTTCAACAAGATAACCAACTACAGCAAACTACTAATAGTCAGATTTGCCTTGTTAGCCATATCCAATTCTGTTCTACAACATTCTGATTTTAGCAAGTTCTTGCAGTCAGTTCTTCAATAGCAGTTTCAACAAAGTAATTATGTTAAATATAGAACCTATCAATATTCTAAGTTAACCTGGTAGTTCCAAAGATGGAGCACTAACCTGACAACTTTGTTTAATTGTCTTTAATGCCTGTTTTCGAACAAAGTATTGACTCAGTTCTCATCAGTCACTGTCTTTAGATGGTTGGGTGATATGGTGAAAGTTGTGTTAGCAAAATTTTCACTGGGGACCCTGGAACGGTTTCGGGGCAGCCAGAAAAGAAATGCCAAGTAGATAATTGTGCATCCATCATGGAAGTAAATCCATGAATTCAACAAACATAAACAAAGTGTAAAATGTGATTCAACATGCAGTGGAATAATACAAAAAGATTTGTCTTAATTTAGATGACCCTAAGCATTTTGGAAATTCAGTTGTGAATGCAATTATGCTGAAATAGGATTTAAGACACAAAAATGGGCCATCCGTCCCAAAAGTTACAGTGTTCATATTATAGTCAAATCTTCTCCCATCTTTACTCATCTAAATTTAGCATCTTTAGTCTCTTTTCACTTATTACTAGAGGATTTTCACAGTAATTTCTTTGCAACCTTAATGTAAGCCTACTTGTGATGCTAATAAAATAAACAATAAACAGTTCTCTCACATACCCTAGTCCAGCTTCCCCTGAAATGCTTCTATAAATTCGCCTCAACTATGTCCGGTGCTGGTGAGTTCCATATCCTCATCACTTTTTTGGTAAAGACATTTCATCTGAATTCCCAACTGGATTTTTTGTTGATTATCTTAACTTGATGGTTTCTATTAATGCAGTTTCCCACAAGTAAAACATTGGGTGGAATTTAACATCGGCAATGGGGTTTTACCTGTGGGCTTGAGAATCAGCAGGGGCTGTGTGTTGCCTCCATTGAAGAGGGCAGGGGAAGGCCCCATCAGCTCTTAGCTGGCCAACAACAGGCCTTCCAAAGAATTTAGGATCCTGGAGTTGGAAATCTCACCAACCAGTTCTCCAATTGCTCGTTAACGCCACCAGGAGTGGTGGCTGTTGCTGGTAATGCATCCGCCAGGGGCCTAGGATCGATGAGGAATCCAAGCTATTGGTGAATAGGGGTGTTGTTGTAGGGAAGGCTTGTTGGCTGGGAGTGGAGAGGTCAGAGGAAAAGGCAAGGATATGACTCTCAATGAGTGCCCAATTCCAGGACATCTTGATCAGGCACCGTATACCTTTGGGTGGTGTACACTCTCTGGAAGCCAGCAAGCAAATCCAGCAGATTTGCTTTTCTTGGGCTCCTCCCAGACCAAATTTTAACTTGTAGCTGAGAATTAACCAATGGTAATGGGATGAGGTCCTTAAGTGGGCATCGATTGTCCACTTAAGGACATCAATTAGCATCCAGGTGGGGAGGCTATTTGGGAGAGGATGCATTAAATACTGCCCAGTCTCCCTGTATTATAACTTTAAAGACCTTCATTAGCTCATCACTCAGCTAATGTGTTTCTTCAAAATGCTTTTGGGGTAATTTTGTTAGGGCAGCACAGGAAATCAAATTGGAAAAATCAAGCTCCCTCACCAAGTTCTTCTTGGCCTGTGGAGTTTGCGCATTCTCCCCGTGCTTGCGTGGGTTTTCTCTGGGAGCTCCGGTTTCCTCCCACATCCCAAAGATGTGCTCTTAGGCTAATTGGCAAAACAAATTCTCCCTAAATTGTCTCAAATTTGGTTTTCAATCCATAGATCTATAAACATGGACAGGGATCGTGGGTAGAGGTGGGAACATCGGGGTGGCGGCGCAGGCTCGTTGGGCCGAAGGGCCTGTTTCCCGTGCTGTTTTGTTCTTTGTTCTTTGTTCTAAATAGAAGGAAAGTTAATTGAGTTGTTTTCCAAAAGTTCGGCATGGTAGCACAGTGATTAGTATTGCTGCCTCACAACACCAGCGATCTGGGTTAAATTCCGGCCTTGAGTGATTGTCTTTGTGGAGTTTGCATATTCTCCCTGTGTCTGTGTGAGTTTCTTCCAGGTGCTGCTATTTCCTCCCATGCTCCAAAGATTTGCAGGCTAGGTGGATTGGCTATGCTAAGTTGTTCCTAGTGTCAAAAGATGAGTAGATTAGGTGGATTAGCCATGGTGAATGCATGGAGCTAGGGGAAATAGGGCAGGAAGATGGACCTCAATAAAATCTTTTTTCTGAGAGTCAGTGCAGAATCAATAAGCCAACTGGCCTCCATCTGTGCTGTAGGGATTCTATGGATTTTATGGTTCTTGCTGATTACCTTTGTAGGAACAACAAGAGGTTATACTAACATAGTATCTTTAAGATAATACAACATCCACAACCATGCCAGAGGAGCATTATAAAAACAAAATATCACACTAATCTATCTAAGAATCATAGAATGCCTACAATGTAGCAGAAGGCCATTTGGCTCATCGAACCTGCATCGAATTTCCAACAGAGCATCTAACCCAGACTCTATTCCTGTAACCCCATGTATTTAGTCCCCCTAACCTACACATCATGGGACACAAAGAGGCAATTTATCATGCCCAATTCACCTAACCTGCACATCTTTGGACTGTGGAAGGAAACTGGAGCACTCGGAGTAAACCCATGCAGACACAGGGAGAGCGTGCAAACTTCACACAGTGATCCAAACTCATAATCAAACATGAATTGCTGGCATTATGAGGCAGCAGTGTTGATCATTGTGTCACTGTGCTGCCCCACAGTCAAATAGTTTAACTAGCAACCATGAACACTGACATGATAGGTGGACGGAGCAAGTAAGGACATGAGCAGAAGAGGATGAACTCAAACTTGTCCAGGATGGAGTATGAGAGATTAACCAGGACTGCATTGGAATAAAGTTTTAAAGTTTATGTATTAATTACAAGTAAGGCTTATATTAACACTGCAATGAAGTTATTGTGAAATTCCCCTAGTCACCATAGTCCGGGCCTGTTCAGGTTAATGCATTTAACCAGCATACCTTTCAGAATGTGGAAGCAAACTGGAACACCCGGAGGAAACCCACCCAGATAAGGGGAGAACGTGCAGGCACCGCACAGACACTGACCCAAGCTGGGTCCCTGCGGCTGTGCAGCAGCAGTGCTAACCATCGTGCAACCGTGCCACCCCACTAGTCAAGTCTGGAAGTGACAAAGCATGAATAGGGATTTTGACAGCAAATCAACTAAGACATGGACTAACTTGAGTAATGCAACGGTGGTAGAAATTGATGATGCTAGTGATGGCATGGATATGTGGTCAGTAGCTTACCTTAAGGTAAAATGTAATAGTAGGTTTACGAATAGATAGTGCCAGAAAATTGATAACGAGAGAGATGGACTCAATAGCTAAAGAATCAGTGACAGGAAACAATAGCTTCCTGTTATTTAATTGGATACATTTTCTGCTCTTCCAGTACTAGCTGTCAAATAAGCAGCCTGATAATTTAGCAAAAGTGGGCAAAATGGTGAGTTTGAACTCAGTGTCATCAAAAAAAAGTTGACTGCTTGTTGTCAGCAGTCAAAAGAGAGTGAAATTTAGGCTTATTTAAAAAACAACATATTTATTATAGAAGCCTAGTTGCGGTATTTTCCACTGCGGTCGCCCTCTGCCATCATTCAGAGTTGCAGAAGTGATGTCACCAACCAGATCTGCAGACTCTGGCACATCCACTTGGCAGTAAGTAGGGGAACTGATAGCCAGATGTAGAACCATACCATCTGCTGAAAGGACACCTGCAGCTACTATGCAGCAGAGGGCTGGCATAGACAATGACAGGAATGGCAAGCAGTGACCTGAAACTTGGCTGCAGTATCTTTCAGGCATGCTGCAATGTTGATATATGAAGATGGTGCTGTGGGTTGGCACACAAGACACCCTTCTTATATGCACCACAAACACAGTGTCAAATGCAGGGGTATGCTGCTTCTTCTTAGTCTGCTCTGTTTTAATCATGGCAAAGGCTGCAAAAGAGTTTAGGTACTTTCTTGAAATTTATAGTGGTTTTCAGACTTTTCTCGCTATTCTGGTGGCCCCCTTTGGTGATCCACTGCCTTTTAAACCTTGCTTGTGTGCAACTTCCTTGCATGTTCCCTGTATAAAACTTCTGAGTTTAATAACAGTGAGGAAGATAGTTATGGATTTCAGGAGAACATGAATAAGTTGGTAACATGGGTGGACATCTGAAAGATGAAATTCAACACCAAAAAGTGTGAATTGACACATTTTAGTAGGAAGAATGAGAGAAACAATGCAAACCAAATGGCGCAGTGATAAAGAGAACGCAAGAATGAGAGACCTTGGATTGCTTATGCATGAAGAATTGAAGTGGTAGCACAAATTAACAAAGCAATTATTAAATCATATGGAATCCTGGACTCTATAGAATACAAGACCAAGAAATTCTATTGAACCTATTTAATATTTAAGACCTTAGCTGGAGTATTGTGTCCAGTTCTGAGTACCACACCTTAGCAAGGATGTGAAGGCTTCGGAGAGGGTTCCAAAGACTTATTTGAATGGCGCAGATATGAGAGATTACAGATACATGGATAAACTGGAGAAGCTGGGGTCTTTCTCCCTACAGCAGAAAGAGGTGATTTGATAGAGGTGTTTAAAATAATGGAAGGTTTTGTCAGAGGAAATAAAGATAAATACCAGGATTCTCCCAGAAAAAAACCTAAATTCCCAATATGCAGGAAAATGAGAATAAATCCCGCTGGGTTTTTTTAGCATACTTAGCAGACTGAATCTTTGACATTCTGTGCACTACAGAATGCCTTAACGGGGTTCCCTCTGGCAAACAGAGGGTGAGACCTATTCATGCTCGAAAGGCTGGCAGCATTGCGTTGAGTTGGCTACTACACATGCGCCAATCTGCCAGGCAGAATTGGCGCATGCGCAGTGGCTCTCCATTGCCAGCCTCCCGATCACTGGCTTTCCTGATAACTGGCCAGCATATCACCCCCTCCAACCCCCATCACTAGCTTCTCAGACTTTCCTGGGCCAGTCCCTATGACCCCCACCCACCCCCATGACAGTCCTGACCACACCCCTCCAATTCAATGATTAGCCCCGATATCCTCAGAAGCTCTGACCTCCACCTCCCTGCGACAACCCAGATTGCCGGATCTGATTGACCTCACTCCCTCCTTCCCCCACTGATCCTTTTGCAGAGTGGCAATGGGTCCTCCCCCACAGTCGCCCGCAACAAGCTCTGCCCCCAGCAAGCCATACCCCCTTTATTTCCACCTCCTTGGCACTGCCCAGTGCCTGGTGTGTAGGGTCAAAGTGTGCCTTTGGCATTGCCAGTTTATCTCTTGGGCAGTGCCGGAGTACCAGGTTGGTACTGCTCAAGGGGCACTCCCTTTACCCTAACCACATCCCTTATCCCTAGGGCCTTTGTTTCTTCCAGGAATGTTGGATGCCTGTTCCCCATTAGTGAGGAGCAGTAGTAATTGCTGCTGGCGGGAAACACTCCCAGCAGGGTGATTGTGGGGTGGAGACATTCCGTCCTGTGCCTGCTAATCATACAGAAATGTCAATTTGAATGACATTTCCATATAACAATCAGCTCTGTGCTGATTTCCAGCTGGGAGTTGATGATGCCAAAATGCTTACCTTGGGAGACATGCAATGTGATGTCCAGCCTGAATCCTGAAAAATGGCCAGCACTGATGTCTCCTGACCCACTGCACTACTAGAGCAGTGCAGCGGGCTGGAAAAATTGCCCCTCCCCCTCAAACTGTTTCTAATGGAAGGTTGATGATCAGAGGCCACAAATTTAAAGTAATAAGTAAAATAATTAGAGGTGACATAACAAAAACATTTTTACACAAGGGTAATGGGAATTGAAATGCATTGCCTCATGTGGTAGTGCATTCAGTTTCAATAGTAGTCTTGAAAATGAATGGGATGAACATTTGAAAGAGAAAAAATTTCAGGGATATGTGGAAAGAAAGGGACGTGAGACTGACTGGATCGGGTTTTGAAAGCTTGAATGCAAGCTAGATGGGATGAATGGCCTCTTTCTCTGTCCTACTATTCTATGATATGATTCTATTTCAAATCTGTCCCTAACATTGTGCACTGAACTAACCTCAGAAAACAATATGCTAACTGCACTCTTCCATTTCAATCTTTTTAAAACACTCCACTAACCATTACAATCTAAACTATATGCCAACAGTAAAACATCTAGCTGCCTGTTTGGTTGCTAACATCAGTCCTCTCCAGCAAGTGTGGGGACATGCTTTCTTGTTCCTGTATAACATCATCTCCTGTATTATTGAAAGCTAAGGAAAATTGCCATGCAATTTGGTTCCTATATTAAAGGAATTTGTTCTGATTGAATATAAAAGGAATTGTTCCGATTTAATATTTTGTTCACCCAACTGAGTTCACTTTGCTATGTGATATCACAAGGCAACATATTTAAACCCAGCTTTTTAAGGAGCACACCATTAAAGGCTGTTTTCAGCTGAAATTAATGAATTTAATGAAATTTTAATGACTTTGGCAGTGAACTGATCCACATAATGCATATTTCTTCTTAAACAGCAACCACTTTCAATGGTGATGTGAAATATTTAGCCTACCTTGTGCAAACAAACAAACGTTAGGCTGTGTATTAATCTGCATTGGCAGTTGTTGCACTTGGGACCAGCTGCAGCTCTTCTTGTCTATGCATCAGTAATATTCCTCTGTGAATTTCTCATCATGCTGGTCAGAGAGGCAGCCACCTCTTTAAGAGTCCCCATAAATGCTCATAATTGCTGCATTAAACTTCAGTTTATTATTTTTTTTGCCAGGTGCAGGTATTTGGATGATATGAAACCCAAGTGCATTTACATACAAATTGAAGATTTTTTATTAATCAGCTGAATAACAGGAATAAAACGGCAACACTCCATCAGGTCTTTAAATACATTTGGTGACATTTTTACCAAGCATTAGCATGATAGGGCAAGCAGAATATAATGTAGCAATGATTGCTTTTCCATTATAAGCACAAACGGTTTCATTTTTCCTGTCACCTCAAATAAGTGTTAAAGACGGTTTGGAGGGTATTGTGCAAGCTCCGTATGCTGGAGACTTACAGAAGGTGATGGACATATTAAATAACCATTAGTAGCCAGGTTTAGATTGCTCTGACATCTCCCCCTTTTCTTTCATTTTTTAAAAAAATTTAGGCTTTGATTTAAAACGAACAAAATCCGCAGTTGGTTTTGTAAAGGCTTTCAGCATTTCCATTTTCCTCAAACAAAATGCATTACAACAGTCATTTTATAACTGTTAAAGATAACTGCCGTTAACAAGCACTTAATTAAAATGTACAATAAATAGCCGTCTGCAGCCTTATCTCCTCTTCTGAGCTACAGCAGCCCAGGCCTCCAATGCACAGACCTGCTGTTCTTTTGCTCGTTTGCAGATTAATTGCTTTTCTGTCTGGTGAAACCCGTTTCTTCTTCAGCCAGATCGTAAATGACCAGATAGGGACTTTATCAATCAAACTACCTTGCTGATCACCTCCATTCAGCACTGGACTATAGCATGTCTGTGTTGAATTTGTAAACAAATGGAAGTAGCATAGGCAGTCAGTTACACTTTTATCTGTATTTCTTTTTACAATGGAGACAGCCAGGAAATCTACCTCTGAAGCATTTCAAGAAAGTGAACAATCAGCTTTGAAGTAAAGATGGAGGAGCAAAGATGCCAATAGCATTGAGTCTTTGATGAGCAAGGTTGACAATTAACGTTCTCCTGCATAAATACAGGCTCTTGGGAGTTATCTAGCATTAGGATCAGTGGGGGTGTAGGCCTGCCATAGCTCTCATCAAGTTGGCCTGAATGATTTATAAACTGGGAACATGATAAATGTTATTTTAAGTGGACAAATCAGGTTGCAGACGTATACATTCTGTCAATGCAACATGACCACTGCTCGTAGGGGAAGAATAACAATCACAGAGGCTGGTAATTGAAACAGGATCAGAAGCAGGCATATCCCACTCTCTCACATAAATCACTAGAAAGGAACTAATCCTCCTCCTTCTTACCCCCCTACTTGGCCTGGTTCCTTCTTTGTCCATTTTTTTTGTTCTTCTTCAATTCAGCACTTTCCCAATGCTTTTTCTGGATTGAAGCTTTTGATTTACACTACTGTTTCTTCGTTAGTAGATGAATCATTTTGCCAGGACTCCAAAACCAGGTAAATATTCTGTTAAAAAATTTGCCCTGAGTTGCATTGTGCTCAAAATATGACATTTGCACCTTTTTAAATATAAATGTCCACTAATTACCCATACACTCATGAAATATTTGCCAAGTAGATCATTTCATTGTAGTGGGAAGCCAGATTGGTTTATGTATTCCTATTGTTTATGTTTCTTTCTCCTATTGCTTTGATCTCTTCACTTTCATTCTCAACCTAAATAAATATTAAATTGGCTACAAAAAGGCACACTTAGCAAGTTGAATACAAGATCATAATAAATTTGAGTGGCACGGTGGCACAGTGGTTAGCACTGCTGCTTCACAGTGCCAGAGACCTGATTCCAATTTCGGTCTTGGTTTACTGTCTGTGTGGAGTCTGCACATTCCCCTGTGTCTGCGTGGGTTTGCTCCAGGTGCTCTGTCTTCCTCCCATAGTCCAAAAGTGTTCAGGTTATGTTGATTGGCTAAGCTAAATTGCCCCTTAATGTCCTCAGATTAGTGAGGTAAGTATGTAGGGTAATGGAGTAACCCTGGGTAAAAGTCAATGCTGACATGATGGACCAAATGGCCTCTTTCAGCACTGTAGGGATTCAAAGAACTGTATGGAGGGGATGCTGGGGACAAATTGAAATATGAAATCAAATCTTGTAAGGTCTCATCAAGAAAAAATGTTCACAATGAAATCAATTAGTTAGTTATTGGTGGTTAGCTTCAATAACCCGTACATTTATTTATTACACTCTAAGAACTAAGATCTTGGACCCAGATACAGGTACCATATATTATTTGTAATTTTTATTGTGCTTTTACATATTATTTGGAATCACTTTATCATCTCAGAAGTTTACACTTCTTGTACAAGATGGGTCTAGTAGCGTAATGTTTTAACTTGGATAGTAAGTTGAATTGTATGTGAATTTGAAGTTAAGAAATGTCCTCCAGTGATATGATTATACACTAATAAAGCTGAAATAGGCAATGTTGGTCTTTTATTGTAAATGCCCATGTTAAGTGAATCGAGACTTCTATGCTAGAGGTTTACAGAGTAATACCTAAGTATTATCATGCAAATAAGACAATTAAAACCTCTTATAGGTGATTAATGTCCTTATTGGTAAATGTTAAGTTACTGATGGCAAAGGAATGCGCAGCTTCCCCTTGGCAATAGCTTAGTGCTGACTGTGGTATCACTTTTTACAGACATGCTTTGTAAAGTAAGACAGAGTGCGGATAGCTGTTAATTTTAGCCCTAAGTCAACCAAGTCAGCGGCTGCAATTTAGAGAGAGGCCCATTACAGACACACATCATAAACTGCTGAGATCTCTGCACCCAAATAACTCTTCAGTGAATTGTCTCTACATGCTTGTGGCCTACTGTTACACAAAGTATGCAGCATTTTCCTAGTGTTCTAGAGTCATGCCTGATGTACTCACATTGTGTAAGAAGTGATATATTGCTTAGGTGATCTCAGAATGGGAGCATTTGATGACAGGCCTTCTGGTGAAGACAACAGTAAGGAGAATAATGTAATTATTAGTGATTAGGACAGATCCAAGTGCAGATCTGAGACAGAAATTCAAGCTCTCCCTGCGTCATTTATTTAGATTTTTATCCCAAATTTAAATTGATCCTTGAAAACTTGGCTGTCTTCAAACAAATTTGAATTAAAAATTGAGGAATATTTTACCAGGTTTCAATTTCATTTCACAGAATTCACCTATAGGAAGATTTACTTTGTATGTTGTAATGAAAAAGGGTGGGTTTATCATTTTGTTATGCAGAGGCAACCAACTGACCATGAATGCCACCTTACTAAAACTTACAAGTGACTAACTTGCTATTATGAATTGGATTTTGGTGCGTATGTTGCATTGCTTTTACAGATTAGAAAGTGCTGCATTAAGTCCCATGCTCAGAAATTGCACACAGCATCAAATTTGGAGAAGGAGCAGCATTGGGAATAGGTAGGTTATTTTCTCTCTTGAGTGGAGATGAATGGTGGTCTACGTATCAGACTACTATTAATTGCAATGGAGTATCTTACTGTGAGTTTTGTCATTTTAGTAACATGACTCCAAGCAGCGTTCTATGTCATTTTACAGAACAGACACAAGTATGATTAAAGATCATGAAAAATTAAAACCTTTGCACCTTTAATTACCACACACAATAGAGCATTTCAATAAAAGACAGTGTCATTTTGCTACAATAACAGTCTGTTTCCAGACTGCTTTCCTGGGTGTTGCAGAAAATATGTCGTAGGATACTTTTGTAACAAGTGATAGAATTTCATGGTGCATTTCTTGGTCTAAAGATCCCATCGCAAAGAAATCAAATTGGAAAAACAGAAGAGATATAAAGTGATGTGATAGTTGCCGTTATTGGCTGGGATGAGTTTACAAATCTTATTTTGCCTTGAGGGGAGTAAGACTTACTTTCTGATCTAATGCAGATTTCCATTCCTGAGGTGGCAATTCAGCAAGAGGAATGGCTCAACTGCACCTTGTTTTGTTCTATGTGCCTCTGGTGATAGAAGCACTCATTTATGTGTTTGATGCCAACATTAAACTTTCTGATAGACCTCTTTAAATTATCCTGATAATTTAAAGCGCACTGTATGCCATATTCAGGTACATTTGTTTTGAATTAATTGATTTGTTCATGTAGCACTTTCATGCACCCATTATTCTTTTAGTCTTTGGAGAGCACTTCCATCATTATTCTCTCCCAGTTATATTTACTTCAGTAATGTCTAGACAGGAGTTGAGAGACTGTCACTCAAAAACATGCAACCTTATGTGCCAT
Source organism: Sphyrna mokarran (assembly GCA_024679065.1). Classification (NCBI taxonomy): domain Eukaryota; kingdom Metazoa; phylum Chordata; class Chondrichthyes; order Carcharhiniformes; family Carcharhinidae; genus Sphyrna; species Sphyrna mokarran. The sequence goes on from JAGIQG010000004.1 coordinate 39,917,991, forward strand.
TCTTCCATACATGTTTGGAACCACTGCTCTTATAAAGAAGGAGATATGGAAACCTACAATAAAGGGGAAGGAATCTATTTCCACAGTTCCACATTTAAGTGGAAAGTCAGCAGTCACTTGGGTGAAATTGTGAGTCGCCAGAGTAGTTGGTTATCTGGAGTTCACCCATTTTATAACATTGAGTGATAGCAGGGATTGTACATCTACAGGTAGCTCACTTACCTGATGTACAAGTCCATTTTGTCATTGATTACTGGTCCCTGTACACCTCCTAAATTTTGACATGCTAATATGGAGACCCAATTTCAAAGTGACATTTTGTTTGTCATGTAGGAAGAACTTAGTCCTATACCATATGTCTGTAGCTCCATGCAATGCCATAGTGACTGTGAGATGTACTCAATGCCTGTATGGATATCATTATGTATGTTTATAATCAAGAGATATAGAAAACATAGCCATCATGGTTGACTTGGAGAGAATTAATCTTTTCCAGAAATTTTTTGAATGAACTTCACATAAATTAGATAAATTTTTGCCAAACTAACCAGTAAGCTCCTTATGTATAGAATTGTTGTCAACATGTTTAAAAAGCTTCCGTAATAAATAACCTATAGAAGCCTAAAGCTATGTCAGTAGGACTTACATGTATTTTTAGGACCTTTTTTAAAAGATTTTTCAGTTTAGTAGTGGAAGGTAAGAATGTTCTAATAAAGAGCATTTCACCACTCTTGTGATCTTCCCTCTTCTTCCAAAGGTTTACGTTGGCTCATAGTTTTGGGAAATCTATTCCCAAATAGTTTCTCTGCTGAGTGAAACATGATGGCAAAGTAGTAATTTTCTGATTTTGCCCTTTGAGGAAGATGGTAAGATAGTGGAAACTCAATCCTTTTATGCAAATTGAAAGTTTGGATGCACTGCAAATGATTTCTCAAACATCTAAATTCATTTTAAAGGGGTCTGAGTTGTAGTTTCCATGGAGACCGATAACTTTAAAAAGAAATTTGAATTTCTATTAGCAAATGTAAAGGAATTGCGTGTCAAGGTTTCAAGTTTTAAGACATTTACTGTATTGCACAAGTTAAAAACAACATTAAATAAACACTATTTCAGATTGTAATCTATACTCTACACAGTGAAAAGATCCTCCATTTAACATTTAAAACAATCAAAAATGAGTTATCCTTTACTCTGTTCCAAAAATAGACAATTCATATTCTAGAAACCAGTCACAAGTGACTTTCAGCTCCTTTTCCCTTTTCCAGCCAAATAACTTCTACTCCTAAATGGACTTTCATGGTATGGCTTACACCAGAGATTGTTCTCTCTAGCTAAATCAAGGCAAATCTTTCAGCTTTGTTGAAACCCTCACAACCTTTCTCTCTTCTATCCAAGCAGAGCTTCCAGTTGTGTTCTTGCATGGACAAGAATTACTATTGCCCATCTCCCAGTCTACTCTCTCAGATTCTTTGATTTGATTTGATTTATTATTGTCACATGTATTAACATACAGTGAAAAGTATTGTTTCTTGAGCGCTATACAGATAAAACATACCATTCATGGAGAAGGAAGTGAGATAGTGCAGAATGTAGTGTTACAGTCATAGCTAGGGTTTAGAGAAAGATCAACTTAACGCAAGATAAATCCATTCAAAAGTTGTTCTTGAATTGATTGGTACATGACCTCAGACTTTTGTATCATTTTCCCAAAGGAAGAAGGTGGAAGAGAGAATGTCCAGAGTGTATGAGGTCCTTAATTATGCTGGCTGCTTAGCCAAAGCAGTGAGAAGTGTAGACAGAATCAATGGATGGGAGGCTGGTTTGCGTGTTGGATGGGGCTACATTCATGTAATAGGGTCTGTAATATTTTTAAGAAAACTAGTAACCCAAATCTACGATGGCTTCCAATGGATCCTACCCCTCTCAAAGTCCATCTTTATAGAAGTTATAAAATCCATACAGTACAGAAGGAGTTAATTTGGCCTATCGAGTCTGTAACAACCACAATCCCACCCAGACCCTATTCCCATAACCCCATATATTTACCCTGCTAATCTGCCTGACACTAGGGTCAATTTAGCAGGCCAATCAACCTAACCTACATATCTTTGGACTGTGAGAGGAAACTGGAGCACCCGGAGGAAATCTACACAGACATGGAGAGAAAGTGCAAACTTCACACATGACAATGTGAATCACACAGTTCATGGATCCAGGTAGAAATGCTAATTAGCTCTCCTTTAGATTTTTAACATCATTCTATCTTGCAATTAAATAGATAATTTAAAGTATACTGATTACCAAAACATGAAATTCCTCACACCTTCCTGAATACTAATTTTGGATACTAATTCTCCATCTGCTATCAGCACAGATGCTTTCATTGTTGTTTAAATGGGTGAATCTTGCATCTTCTTCCCAGTAAAGCAACCTGTGCCCCCTTTAGTCTTTAACATCCAAGCCACCCAGACTTGTTGATACCAGAATTCAGGACAATTTAGTGTGCTAACCATTCACAGCACTCAGGACCCTAGTTCAATTTCTGGCTTGGGTTGTTGTCTGTACAGAGTCTACAAGTTCTCCCCATATTCCCAATTTCCTCCCACAATCCAAAGGATATGCTGATTGGTAGCCATGCTTAATAGCTGAACAGGAGCCAGAGTGTTTTTTTCACAGTAAATTCATTGTAGTATTACTGTAAGTCTACTTGTGACACTAATAAATAAACTAAACTTACTTTCATTTTACCCTAAATTAAAGGCAATCTTAAAATATAAAAGTCTTTTAAAAAATTTTGTATTTCTAACAACTGAGGAATTAGAAAATAGTTCAATAAGTTTCAACAAGGAACATCATAACTCTACACATTTCCTGCTGCATTTCCTTCATTGCTGTAATAATTAAGCTTCAAAGTTACTCAATTGACATTAAAGTGTTTTCGAATCACTTGTAGTTGTGAAGGCACTATATTAAAACAAGTTTTTGTTTTACTGGATTCAATTTTGTTCTTACGCAATAATCAGGCATACATTTTTAATCTTGAGTCGCTGTGTATTGAAGATTCTTTTTCTTTATGCTTTCATAGGATGTGGCCATTACTGATAAATTCAGCAATCATTGCCTATCCCTAATTGCCCTTGAACTAAATAGCTTGTTAGGCCATTTCAGCAGGCAGTTAAGAGTCAACCACATTATTGTAAGTCACGTGTATATCAGACAAAGCAAGCATGGCAGATTTCTTTCTTTAAAGGGCATTACTGAACCAGACAAAACTTGATAATAGCTTAGGGACGAGCTTTATAATTCCAGAATGACTGATTGAATTCAAATTCCACCAGCTATCATGGTGGGATTTGACCCATGTTCCCTGAATGTGAGCCTAAGCATCTGGATTAATAAATCAGTGACTTTACCAGTAATCACCATCTCCCTATTAATGAAGAATAGTTGACTGAATGAGGAATAGACAATTTATTGCCACTTGTGGAATCCCAGCATTCGTCATCATCTTCAGGAGAGAAAAGTAGGAGAAAAATGCAAGTGGAAAAACAACAGCTTTTTTTTGGACCATAATATATTTAGATGACACTTTATTGTGGTCCACTATCAATACTGTACTAAGTAATTAAGTAGCACACCAAAAATTGTAACTTTTTTATTTAAATTATAAACCTACAAATTAAGAGCTGATGTGAATGTGTGAAAAGGAAATGGACAGTGCGATTGTTTTTCATTGCAAAATGTGACATTGATGCATTGTTCTTACTAATTCAGTCCCCATGAAGTTGGATATGTTGGTGCTGTAAGGAAGTGTAGAATGCCTGGGCTGACTGATAAATAGCTTTGAAAAATTTCAGTGTCATTTTATTAACTTGTTTGGTTTTGTCACTATAAATGCCATCAGTTAGGCATGAGATTCAAATCAGGCCCATTGCATTGAGGAAATGAATGCCAAAGATACAGCAGTGCTAATTGCAGTGTAAGATCAAAAGGAATCCAGAAATGGTTCCTTTAAAACAAGACGACAAAATGATTACTCTTTCTTCCCATTATCTGAAAGCAAGAAGAAACATAAGCCCAGGTAGGTGTTGCTGTATGAAGAAGCTGCATCAACAGACCTATTCCGAGTCTTCAGCAGCTGCTTTATTGTTGGCTCCATTTAATTCAGGACTCAGCTTTAATGAGAAAGAGATGCTGATGATGTCAGGTGAGTGATGATGGAGCAACACTCTGAAAGCTTGTGATTCCAAATAAACCTGTTGGACTTTAACCTGGTGTGATGAGGCTTCTTACTGTGCCCAGCTTTAGTGAGGCAGATCCCAATGTTTATAGCTCAGACCGTGTAAGTATGCAAAAATAAATTCTGGTTACTTTGATATCTGTGTCATTTTAATTTGAATTCTGTGAGACTGGTGTGGCTCAGTGGTTGTTGGAATAAGTTTGTTGGTGCATCATCTTGTTGCAGAGATGTGCTGTGTCAAAAATGCCATACTCTCATTACTACATGGTGAGTTCAGAGTTAAGATCCCAGGATGAGGCATCATGCAGATGTACAAGTGGTTGACTAAAGAGCTGGAAGGAAAATTAAGGGTACATCTTTGGCCTCTCTATGCATCTGTTGGGCTAAAAGAAGCAGCCTATGTCTACGTACTGGAAAGTTTTAAAGCATGGTTGAGAGGTGTGCATAGTGTATCTAAAACAAAGAAATCAAGATAAATGTAAAGATTTGACAGCACATCTGAAACATATCACACATAGGGAAGATTAACATGTCAACTAGGCTGGGATTCAAACCCACAGCACAGCTGTGCATGCAGGCAATGAACATTCTGTATCAGCGGTCTATTTCAGAGTCTGTAATGATGCCATCCTTGTGGCTGGAAATCAGTCTATCCTCACACAAAATTATGAAAACGGCATACAGGAGTCTAAGAGCTGCATTTGTGCCTCACTGAGATAATCTCTAATGTGATGGCACTTAGTAAACTGCACCCAGTGGTGTCATTATGGATAGATCATCTAAGCGAGTAGACGACTAAAAGCCTTGGTGACATCTGCAGCCAGCCCACAAAAATGCAGAGCATATTTGAAAGTTTAAGCAATAACTTCTATGTAATTGAATAGTCTTTACATGTCTTTACGAAGCTCAAACTTGCATTTAACAGCAACACGCTGTCAGGCTAATTTATTTTCTATCAGTTAGGCAAGAAGTTCAAATCAGGCCCATTCTTGGCAAGGGGCTGTTTATTGCATTGAGGAAATGAATGTAAAGACTAACGCAAGTTAAAGAAAATTGCTTGGAATGTTACAAATAATTAAGGCATTGAAGGCAAATTATTCCTGAGTGAAATCAGTGTCTATATCCCCAATATTATACCGAGGGTAAATTAGTCATAACTCTAGTTCCGTGGAGGCTCAAATTGAATTTGAAATGTTAACCCTGTTTCTCTCTTTACAGATGCTGCCGGACCTCCTGGATTTTTCCAGCAGTTTTTGTTTAATTTATGTTAGTTTAGACAATAGGTCTGTTGATTATGAAAATGGAGATTGGGTGGCACAGTGAATAGCACTGTTGCCTCACAGCACTAGGACCTCAGTTCGATTCCCAGCTTGTTCAATGTCTGTGCGGAGTCCATATGTGTCCTCTGTTTAGTTTAAAGCCTTCTCTACCACCCTGACTATATTACTTGCCAGAGTATTTGTCTCAGGATAGTTCAGTTGAAATTTGTGTCAACAGTACAGCTCCAATTGTACTGGAAGCAGTGTACTTGAAATGTATTTCTGCCCCACCAATGTTTGAGCCACACATTTAATTCTGTAATTTGATTTACCCTATGCCAACTGCTCACGGCTCTAGTAGTAATCTGATATTATTAGCTTTAAGATTCTGCTTTTTAATTTAGCCCCTTGCTGCTCATTCTCACTCAGCAGAACCTCTTTATTGGTGCTACTTTTGTTGTTGATACCTACGTGGACCTTTCCAATACAGGTTCCTCTTCAGCTCAGAGCACATGTCCCCAAAGGCATTCGAGAAGGTGCCACACTTAACATTACTACTTAATGTAAGAGCCCATGGTGTAGGGGGTAACATATTAGCAATGGATAATTGATAGGTTATCTAGCAGGAAACAGACAATAGGAATAAATGGTTCCTTTGGGGTTGGCAAGATTTGATGACTGGAGTACCACAGGGATCAGTGCTAGGACCACAACTATTTACAATTTATATCAATGACTTGGATGAATTATATGGTTGCTAAATTTGCAAATGACACAAGAATAGGTAGAGAAGTAAGTTGTGAAAGAGTGTGCAAAGGGACACTGTTCGATTAACAGAGTGACAAAAAAATTAGTAGAAAGTATATAATGTGAGAAAATGCAAATTTGTCTGTGCTGACAGGAAGAAGAGAAAAGCAGCATATTATTTGAATTGTGAGAGATTGCAGGATTCTGAGTACAGAGAGACCTGAATGTCCTTATACATGAATCAAGAAAGTTAATGTGCAGGTGCAGCAAATGATTAAGAAAGTAAATGGAATGTTGCTGCTTATTGTAAGGGGAATATAATATAAAAGTAGGGATGTTTTGCTTTATGTACACAGGATGTTGGTGAGAGAACATCTTGATTATGGTGCACAGTTTGATCTTCTTACTTGAGAAAGGATGTAAATGCATTAAAATCTGATTAGAGAAGTTTCACCAAGCTGATACCTGGAATGGGAGGATTATCTTATGAGGAAAGGTTGGACAGGCTAGGCCTGTATTTGTTAGAGTTTAGAAGGTTGAGAAGTGATCTTATTTGAAACACATTCAATTCTGAGGGGACTTGACAGGATGTTTCCCCTTTTGGAAGAGACTAGAACAAGGGAACAAGGGAAAATAAAGGGCCTCTTATTTAAGGCAGGGCTGAGAAGATTGCTTTAAGAACAAAGAACAAAGAACAACACAGCATGGGAAACAGGCCCTTTGGCCCAACGAGCCCACACTGCCATTTTAACATTGTGAATTCCCTCTTCCACCCATGACCCTTGTCTGGGCTGTCTCTTAGATGTTTGTGAATCTTTGGAACTCCTCCTTGGAGAGCGTTGGAGACAGGAGCATTGAATATTTTTAAGGCAGAGGTCAATCATTCTTGACTAACAAGCGAAGGTTATTGGGAGTAAATGGAATGTGGACTGAAGCCACAATCAGATCAGCCATAATCTCATTTAATGGTGGTGGATCAGGCTTGTGGGTGTTTCCTTCTCTGAAGGAAATGGCTTATTCCTTCTCTGAACTTATATGTTGTCTAGGTACTAACGTTAACATTCCATTAGTCTCTTTGACTATATTGTGCACTTGTTCTTGAAATTTAATGATCTATTTATGTGGGCCCCTCAAGTCTTTTGACACACACTTTTTTGCAGCTTCCACCATTGAAAAAATACTTTCTTCCCTTCTTAGGTCCAAAACGGATGGCTTCCCATTTGCCTACGTTGATATCCATCTGCCACAGTTTTGCCCATTCACTTATTCTTATGATATCTTAAGTTTTAACTTACAATACTAACAAAGCTGCCTATTTTATCGTCATTGGCAAATTTGGAAGGTGTGGTTTTCCATCTCAATATCTATGTCATTAATAAAGGTGTGAATTGTTGAAGCCCCAACTTGGACTCTTGCATTATATGATGCCCATTGGAGTACCTGCTCTTCATCCTTACTTTCTGTTCCTGTCACTCATTATTTCCTAACCTTAAATTTCATGACTTTCAACATTAGCTATGGTTCACTGATGAAGGACTTTTATCAAATAATTTCTGTAAGTTAATATAAATAACATCCATAGACATTCCCCTATCCACTGCTTTAGTTACCTCTTCAAAAATTCGATCAGGTTCTTCAGACGTAACCTACCCTTTAAAAATCCATACTAGCTTTCTCTGATCAGCTGAAAATTTTCAAGGTGTTCAGTCACTCTATTCTTAATTATAGACTCTAGTAATTTCCCAACAACAGATGTTAGGCTAACTGGTCTATAATTCCCTGGTTTCCCTCTCTCATCTTTCTCTTGTGTTTTGGGTATGAAGTTAAATGGCCACATTAATGTAAATATACTGTTTTCCCTTCCTGGTAGAAATAGTGTCAATATTATAATGGAATATCACTAATTCAACATTGAAGACCGAAATGTTTTCCCTTGCAATTACTTTGCAGTGTATCATATTGTCAACATTAATTGACATGTATTTGCTCTATGGTCTCTGAGCTTGGAACGAAACAAGGTAAAGATGTTATTCATTGCAAATAAACAGAAAAGGACTCAGGTTAGTACTGTAGCTGGGGGAGTGATGTGGTGACAACACATTCTGGAAGAAAATGACCCTGCAGCACTATCGTTTGTACATGCTGGCAAGGTTTCCAATGTATTCCACAATCTGGATACACAATTGACAAGGGAGCTGTCAGGTGAAAAAAAGGGGTCATCTGGTGTCCATTCTTAGTGCAATGTATACAGCTTTGCCAATGGGGATAGCTAATACAGTTCGAATTGGTTTCGCATGTTTTAGCTGGATTAGATGAAAATTCAAGAAGTCAGTGGCAAAGCTAAGCCTGAGGAGAAGTGCAAAATAAAAGAGAGAATTCCCACCAGCAGTTCCTTAGTATGCGCCCGTGGCAGGTATTGCAGAAAATGGATGCAGAACACATACAACTGGGATCGAGAGGCTACACCCTTCAAGTGTTAATAGTCAAAAGAGATGCCGAGGAAGTAGGGAGCAGGAAGGGTCATCGGCAGCTTCCTGAGTTAAATGTCCCTTTTATATGGTGGTCAGGGCCGGTACCTTTCACGATATGCAGTGCACACACTTATAATTAAAATAAGGCTGCCACTAACAAAACAAAGGAGAGAGCAAATGCTGACACACTGCACAACATCTGTGGAGCAGTTTGAGACATTTTTGAAGTGATGGTGTGAAAGGCCACTGGAAAGAAGCCTCCCAGCGTTGACATGCAGCATCTGTAGCAATCTAAAACAAGAGAAGCTGTGAGACAAATATTACTTGTTATGTTTGATTCCTGAGAGCCTGCGCTCTGGGATGTAATTAGAAAGCTTGAAATTTACCTTGAAATTGTTTGTCAATTTAAGAACAGTCAGACTCCATTCAGTTCTATTGTAAGGGAAGTTCCTTTGGTTTGTGCAAGCTGAACACATGTCCCTCTATTGTGCGGCACCTATCCATCACCTATTGCTTTTGTCAGCCCACCAAATGTGACAATTACAGCAGTGCATAGATGAGGGTTTCTAATCCTATTATTCATTCGACAACCTGGGCATGATAGCAGGGGACAGATCGAAGATCATCCAAAAGAACAGTCAGGAACCTTCTCCACTGCTGTGAAACTGGGCTTAGCTGAGACACAATAGGTGTGTAATTTAAGGTTTTGTTGAGATGAAATCCAATCACATACTTGACTGGTAGATCACAGAAAAACACAAGTGAAAAGAATGGGATAATTCAACCTCACCCAAACACTCAGAACAAGCCCCGGCTTGACTGCCTTCTCAGATCAACCTTATATTATATTGATTGTTGCCATTTAGTAACTAAATCTACATTATACTACAAACCGCTATTATTTTCGGTTCCCTTTGTTAAGCAGGTTATATTCATCTGCTTCTTTTTCATATGCAGTTTAAAAAATATGTTTCACACTACTGGACTATCAATACAATGTTTAAATAAATGATGCCGAGGCACAAAGTGGAAAATTAGAATTGTCAAATCATGTCATACATTTTTGATTAACAGGCTTGCCAGTCCTTTGTGTTTATAGTTTTGATTTAGAAAAACTGTTGCTGAATAATCTTTATTTTTCAAAAAAAAGTGAATTAAAACTGTACATTTATTCTATTCAATACTACATGCTGGATTTTTAAAATCTTTTATGCTGTTTCCTTTAACTTAATTTCAATGGAACTGGACTTAGAAACAGTCTTGCCCCATATGTCCTGAATCACATTCCCACAGATACCACTTTCTCTATCATGCTTGAGTGAACCTAGACATTAATGCGTCTGGCACACAACTGATTTATTTAATTGTATGCCTGACACCAAATTTCTGAAGCAACTTTTCTACTCACAACTTAGTTGTGACAAGAGACTCCCAGGAGGACAGTAGAAACATCTTAGGGATGTGCACAAAGCATCCCTCATGAAGTCAAACGTACCCGCCAACTCGTAGGAAACTGATCAAAATGGGGAAAGCTCATTCAGAAGACATCAAGAACATTGAGAAACTTCATTAGGAACAGACAGAAGTGAAGTCGTGATGGTGGAGTAAGCGCATGCGCCTCCAAATTATTCAGCTACCCAAGTGTTTAAGCACCTGCTGTCCTGCGTGTGGCAGAGTCTGAAGATGGTATTTTGAACTTATTAGCCACCTCAGGACTCATCAAATGGAACGGAAGCAAGTCACCTTCAATCACAAGGGGACTGCCTGAGAAAAAGAAAGTCTAGTTATCCATCACAAGATCCATCTAGAGCTCATCAAAGTACCATTAGACCTCGTTCTCCTCAGCCAATCCACCAATATTTTAGGATCATCTTGGGGAGCAAAAAAAAACTCAGGGTATGATCTTATCTGCCATTCATGGCCTTACCTGCTATTCATGCCACACTCCAACTGCAATGAAATTGGAGAATTTGGCAGCTAGCCAAATCTCTGTTTATTCCAGCGTGAAAATCCCACCAGCGTGAACGGTGATAAGATTACAGCTCAGTTTCTTTTCTCCACTGTGAACCGTCTCCATGTCTTTTTCTACTGCCTTTCTAGTCTTGCCTCGAATAAAAGTACAAACATCCCTGAACTTTGTTATCACTAAACATAGAAAATAGAAGCAGGAGTAGGCTAGCCCTTTGAGCTAGCTCTGCCATTAATTTTGATCATGACTGATCATCAAATTCAATATTCTGATCCCATCATCACCCCAAAATTGAGGTCATCTGTTTGGCAGCCTCTGCTGCTGCTTCCCTTTGCTGTTACCCACTGGACAAATTTCCCACCTCGCTCTCCTTTGTCTGAGTTCTGATCCTGTATTTCTCCCAGTTCTCTCATATTACCCCTCACACCCTTTACAAACTTATGCTGTCCATGAGACATGCCTTCTTGATCTTATTTCCATTATGCTGCTATCCACTTTCTCTTTCAGATCTGCATGTTGACTAACATTGTAAATGATTTCCTTTCCTTAGTTAGTGTTCCGTTCCATTTCAAAATTGCAGTTATTACACTCTCCAAACATCCAATCCCAACCTCCAGCTCAGCTTCTCTGTTCTTACAAATTATTGCTTCATCTCCAACTTTCCTTTCCTTCAGCATCAAACCTTTCCTACAACTCATGTTTGAATTTCTCCAATCAGGCTTTTTTTCCAGACACAGTATCAAAGCAAGCCCAATCAAAGCCACAAACAACTTCAATTGTATACTTGCCACTGATTTTATCCTGCTCCCAGGCCACACAGTTGAAGTAACCTGGAACACGCTCAGTATCCTAGCCAAGCTGATCAGAACTTCTGACTCCTTATCCCCATCATCAGAAAGACAATCAACTTCTATCTTCATGACATGAACCAAGTTCACTAACCTCAACCTATCTACTGCTAAAACCTCCACCCATGCCTTTATCATCCATAAGTTTGACAATTTAAGTAGTCTCTTGGTCGACCTTCCATCTTTCACCCTTAACTTCAACTCATTCCAAATCTTGCTTTGCATATTATCTCAAACAAGTTTCTTCTACACTCACCTAACACCACACAGGTTTCCCATTCCCCAACAGAGTCATTTTAAAATCTTCAGCTTTGTAAATGTCATCATGTAGCTGCACTTCTTATCTTTACAATCTTCTCCAGACCTACCACTCTTTCTCTGTCTGGCTTCTTGTGGCATTCACAAACTCCCACCCCATCAATAGTTGCTATGCATTCCGCTATCTCGCCCTACCCTGTGGAATTCCCTCCATTTACCTCTCCAAATGCCTTTACTTTATTATGACATTGCTTGGAGTGCACCACTTTGACAAAGTTTTTGGTCACCCTTCTAATATCTTCCTCTTTGGCTTTGCATCTATTTTGCTTGATTATGCCTCTTTCTTGGAAATATTCTACGTTAAAAGCCTTATATAAGTGCAAGTTATTGTTGTATTAGTTAGGGAGTGCTTGCAAGAATTTGACAGTGGATGGAAATAAAACCAGGCCTGATCTGTTCCCCGCTTTTGTATATTTTGTATCATAGACCACAGAATATTGATTATGTTTAGGTATATTAATCATAGAATTACTACAGTGCAGAAAAGGCCATTTGGCCCATCGAGCCTGCACTGATAACAATCCTACGCAGGCACTCTCCCCGTAAATCCTTTTAATCCCCTGACACTAAGCTGCAATTAGCATGGCCAATTAGCCTAACCTGCACATCTTTGGACTTTGGGAGGAAACTGAAGCATCCAAAGAAAACCCATGCAGACACAAGGAGAACCTGCAAACTCCACACAGACAGTGACCCGAAGCTGGAATTGAACATTGGTCCCTGGTGCTTTGAGACAGCATTGCCTACTATTGTGCCACTGTTCTTGTTTCTTCCTTAGCCCAGAAGTGTGAAGCTCAGTTGGAGTGCTCCATTGCTTAACAGGTGTGGTTGTTTAAGTCCAACAAGCCACCAACAAAACTTGGGATCTTCTTGTTCTGCATGATTACGATGCATTTTCACTGAGTCATTGGTGAAAAGAGTAAGGACACAGAAAAGACTGGGCTGAGGCATGGGGTGGCTAGGGTGATGGGAAGACAGAGGATGTTGGTGGTTGGTGAAAGGAAACAGGATAATTTATTGATACAGAATAATTCCCATTCAGTAAAATTGCTATCAGCCTACATTTTAGAAAATAAATGTATAGACTGCAACCTTTCTGATTAATGTTTCATCGGCACCACCAACTGTTTGAGACCTTACCCAAATCTCCATTCATCAAAAGTAAGATTAGACAATGAATATTTACATCCAAGAAAGGCATTACAGTACAGTTGAACGTGAGGCTATCTTCATTCCAGTATCAACAGGGAACAATCTTCAGCTAAATTATACGCTAGTAATGTGTCTAATCTGCTCTGAGCTGAACCTAGTTCACTTTTACTGGAATCAGCTAAATCAGCAGGGATTGGGGATCTAACTTGGAAGCATCCTGATGTGTATGACTCAATAGTTGACTATGTGGTGCGTATACCATAGAGCCAGTGGGAGCTGTGCATCAAGCCTTTTTAAGGATCATTATGGGTATTAGCTTCCATTGGGATTCTGCTGTTCTCCTGCTTCAGTGGAGCTCCCAGGGAAAAGGTAAATAGCCATTTTTATTCATATCGACACATTTCTTCTCTGGAGGTTTCACCAGGCTCTCACTGAATTAGGAGGAGAGCCCTAGAACAATTTTCAGACCGATAGATTTTCATTTTATACACTTTATCTTACTCGTTTACTCTTTAGGTCATGCTGGAATGCAAATGTATTTCCCTCTACTTAAAAGTAAGTATCGCTACTAAAGTAAATATTGCAGTCAATATTGATTTTTTTTAAACTGCGTCAGTTCACAATAAACACACTGATGATTTCATTGCCATGTGACTATAATATCAAATGTGTCAAAGATAAAAATTGTTTATTTATTGTCTAAAGTTTCTAGTACTTGAAATCAACATTTACATGGCAGAATGGCAGATATTAATGTGTGGTACAGTAGTATCCACATTCTTAAAGTGAGTCTGATGAGGAACACTTCGGTTTGTCTTCATATCTTGTTAAGGGACTTCAACCTAATTGAAACCCTTAGTTAAGTTCCACACTATAATTAGTTCTCTGTCCACTATTTCAGCATTAAATACACTGAAACGTCATTATTATCATAATCAAACCGATCCTATTTTCATATCACTCTCACTTGTCATCCATTCCAATATTCACTGTCAGTTGACGTTCTTGTATTTAACATACTATTAGCATCATTCTATTCAAATTCAATAGTGTGTGGTTTCAGTGACTTAATAATCATATACTCTGCGGCTTTGTAATGTGGATATTCATTGAAATTCAGAGGTTTGCAATATTAGAATCTACAGAATGAAAACTAGTTTGTTTATATAAAGGACTTCTCACTGGTGAGGAGTTATAAGTGAAAGGTATGCGGCACAGTGGCACAGTGATTAGCACTTCTGCCTCGGAGCACCAGAGACCTGGGTTTGATTCCTAGCTTAGGTCACTGTCTGTGCGCATTTTGCCGTGTGTGTGTGGGTTTCTCTGGGTGCTCCAGTTTCCTCCTACAGTCTAAAGATGTGTAGGTCGGCTGGATTGGCACGTTGAATTATCCCTTAATGTGCAAAAATGTGTAGGTTAGATGGATTAGCCACAGAAGTGTATGGGGTTACAGGGATATAGGGGGAGAGGGCCTGGACTTTCTGTCAGAACGTCAGTGCAGACTCAATGGACCAAATGGCCTCCTTCTGCATTGTAGGAATTCTATGATTCTGTCGCTTACAAGAATGGACACAACCAACATTTAAAATTTGTATGGCGGATTCCAAACCCAACACTGGGTCTGGTATGACCAAGTAAATCAACAGCAATCATCGTGACCCCCCTTTTGAATGTTGAAGTCATGGTAACTCTTGAAGTAGGGAATTCCTGACCCAATATGATGATGGCACTTCTATTGCTATCCCTAGAACAGCTCTGGTTTTCTGAGGAAAATTTATTTGTGGTTCACAATTGTTTAGGCTAATATTAAATGGAGCGCATGAGACAACTATTTTCCCAGAAAGCCACCAGTTTCTCAATGGTTTCTGTATAAGGGGGCAGATTATTAGAATGAAAAGCAATCCCATTCCGGAGGGAGGAAGATAAGGGAGAAAGTTGGCGGGAAAATGAGAAGATTAACATAAACCGTAAGTAATTAGTACTGAATATTCATATCCATACAAAATTAAATAGATGTTTTCAAGCTCAATGATTCATGTTACCCGTGCTCTGTTTCTGAGTTCATTAAGCTCAGAAATTTCAGCAATAATTGTTGCTGAGGTGGGATAAAACACAATAAATCTGCAATGACTGATCAGAACTTATACTTTGCAGAAAGTGTCAGAGAGGACACTGTTTTGGCCAAACGAAAATTACTGGATGGACAACCTTGAATAGCAACAAACACCTTGTTGCGGTGCCTATTAATCCTTTTCACTGAAATGTTGGGGGGTGGGGGGAGAGTTGCGGTTTGGGGGGATGCTATTTTTAAAATTGCTCCCAGATGCAGGAAATTGGATGCAAACGTTGATTCTCTTTCAGAGCTGTTTTTCAATGTAAATTTTACAAGAAATTTGGACAAGCAGTGACAGCCATCATAACTGTCAATGTGCAAGGCTTTCATTCCTTTTCCAAGCTTGGGAGATACACCTTCTCCCTATGGGCTGAGATAATTAAGGCTACAGAGAGACAGTTTTAAATATACATGACAGAGGCTTATTTAAATCACAATATAGTGCAACTATTAACATTTTCTGATAGAAGCGCAGTGACCATACCATGTACCATAATGTAATCTTGCCCACAATCTGATTATTAGGATAACTGATATCCTAAGATTTCAACATTTTCCAATCACAGAATTGCATGACCTTTGAGGATGCCTTCTAGATCTTGATGACTTACTAACAAGCATGCTCATATTTATTTGATGTATATATACTTAAAAGCTGCTCACACGCAAAGTAACCGCTTCATTTCTGAGATTCTAGGGTTAGGACTTATCCTTCATATAGCTGAACACAGAGGAACAGATCCTCCCATAGTTAACACTCAGATAATTTTGGCTTTATTAACAGGAATAATGTAGAGATGCCAGCGTTGGACTGGGGTAAACTCAGTAAAGTTTCACAACACCAATTTTAAATCCAACCAATTTATTTGACAGTAAATTCGCGAGCTTTCTGTGATTGTCTGTGTTGATATGAGTGCCATTGCAGACCAGAACACTTTATTAACAGGACACAGAGAATGATAGCTTTGCTCACAATGGGTGTATATTGACCATTTTGTTGACTGTCATGAGGTACTGATACAGCTTGCATTCTGAGGCTTTGTAGTGCAATTATGAAATCCTCAAATGAATCATAGAATACCTTGAATAATGTGAACAATTTAAAGGACTGGGATTCAGTTGATCTTGGTGAGTTGAATCTAGTTATAAGGCTGGGTTTGTGTGACATGAGATGAAAGTTATTATAGCTGATCAAAACATTTCACCTAAAGGCAAATAACATTGCGCCACAAGTATTATCGCATTAGAAAGTCTTTGTCAGTGATTGATACATTTTTGTTTTCTAGTTTCTGTGTGGGAGAGGTTTCTCTGATTGTGTCAAGGCTATAATTTAACTGTTGGGTTCATATTATATTTCCATTTGTGAATGTCATCTGAATTTAGGGATGAAAGTTCTGCTTAAACTTCTTGTTATGTTGTATGGTATGTAATTTATACACACAAGTTGATCTGCTGTAGCACACCGGAGGCATTGATCACAATCTTTCAATTGTCATTGTTTACAGGAGTGGTGCCTGAGGACTGGAAAAGGAATTTGCTGTCTTCTTTCAGGATGATTGTTTCCTGCTTCCACCCTTGCTGTAAGTGCCAATCTGCTGTTGTTCTTCAGCCAATGAGCCTAGCCTGAAATTGTGCAGTTTGAACACGTGTACTGTTTTCAGATGGTCCTTCCACTTGTATATTTCTTGACAGATATTTGTCACACTCTAGTATTCTCTGAGCACTTGTATTTGCCACAGGTTACAGAGTTGGCTGGTGGCTCCTGGGCTTGGTGTTCCAACTTCTGTCTCTAGAGTCTAATACATGATGTCAGTGATGTCAGTGATACATTATCATCTACCTCATATATTAGCATACTCCTGTTAATCTTTTATACCATATGTACTCTAGGCCTAGAGCTGTTTGAAGTCATCCTTCAAGATCAGTTGTTGGTTTCTCAGTTGGAGATGATGTAAAAGTCACCTTTGACTGAGTGTGACATCAAGAACCACAAGTGAAATTGAAATTAATGTGAATTGGGAAGAAGACATTGCACCAATTTGAAGCATACCTGAGACAAAGATTGTGGTTGCAGGAGGTTACTCATCTCACTCTCAGGAGCTCCTCAAGGTACTGTCCTAGGTTCAACCATCTTCAACTGCTTTATCAGTGACATTCCCTCTGTCATAAATGGGGATGCCAACTGATCTTTGCACAGTATTCAATTCCCATTCATAACTTTTCAGACAAATTAAACAATCTGTGCCCACATGCAGCAAGGCCTGGACAATATTCAAGCTTGTAAGTGGCAAGTAACATTCATACTGCAGACAATGCTAGGCAATGACCAGTTCCAATAAGAAAGAGATTAATGATCTTTCCTTAACATTCAATGACATTACTATTGTCAAATCCTCCACCATCAACATCCTGGGGAGTCAGAAACCTAACTGAAACATCAACATAAATGTTGTGGTAACAAGGCCAAATCAGAAACTGGTAAGTAATTCACCTTCTGAATCTCCAAAGCCAATCCGTCATGTCAATATCTTATTTATTATACTGTTAAACTCCAATAGCAGTCAATTTGTTAAATTACAATTATATTGTTAAGGCTATTGCATTGTTAAACAGGTGAATGATACTGGTACTACTACAAATGGGAACTTGTGATTGATGGGAATTGGGTGCTTTATTGACCTCACAGAATCACATTTTAATTTGACCTTATGTAGGTTTTGTTCATGATTTTGTCTTTTCTGTTGCAGTTTCCCTTTAAGGGCTGCCCCTTTGTTGATTCAATTTTTTGTTAATTTGACCCCTTTAATTGTTAATTTTTACTCAAAAAACATAAGTAGGTATTCCCAAGATACCTGCATTTTTTGCGGTCTTGTGGAGCTCGTCGATCACTAGTGTAAGTTGTTGTATGCTGCGCTTCCTTTATGTTAAAAAATGTATCTCTTAATTTTTGGTTGCGCTTCAGTCCCATGCTCCAGATCTTTGGGATTGGGGGGTGGGGGGGTGGGGGGGGGGGTGGTGGTGGGCAGGGAGGGAGCAGGGCCTCCTTGTGAACCTGCTCTTGGATCTGGCCAAATTGACTATTTATATAACCCAGCAGCAGGCAGTTGAGGGGGTCATCCAACCTGACTGTCTGTTCCTGTCCTGCAGCTACATTTGCTCCTGGTTGTCCTTGGAGAGAGAATTACATGATTGAGGCATTCTGCAGCTGGTGTGCACCACTGGTCCTGGAGTGCTTTGTTGGCCTTCAAACAGATTTTGCTTTGACTTTCATAAGCTTCTTTTATGGTTCCGTCTTTTTCCTTGTACTTTCCCATTAATTTGTCCCCTTTATTTATTAATTAGTTTCACTCAGAAGAGTGGACAGTTTTAACATTGAGTGGAGGAACTGGGAGAGTCAGTGGCTTTGCTTTGTTGGAAATAAACTTAAGGCACAGGCTAGCTTCAGATTCATTCTTCCTCAGCATACAATTATTAGCATGAACACTCCAGCTGGGATTCTCTCGCCTCGCCGCACTGTTTTCTCAGTGGGAGGAGGCTGGCAGCGCACAGCTGGCTGGTGGTGGAATCTTTTGGTCCCACTGCTGTCAATAGGATTTTCCCATTGATATCACCCTATATTGCCAGAAAACATATGATGGGGATGCGCCATCATTGGTACCAGAAGATCCTTTCGGCGTGAAAAGCCAAAAGAACACACCCGCCATCTACAGGACACAAAGCAGGAGTGTGATGGAATATTCTCCACTTGCTTGGTAGTATAGTGCAACTCCAACAACATTCAAAAGGCTCAACATCATCTAAGACACAGCAACCTGTTAATCTGTAATGAATTCATTACACCACCAGCATAATGTGGCTACAGTATGCACCATCAGAAGGTTCACAGCAGTCACTCATCAATGCTTTTTTGGCAGCACCTCCAAAACTTTGGATCTTTACCAACTATGATTAAAAGTAATAGCTACAGGAGAAACCACCACCTCCAAGTTACACACCATCCTGACTTGCAAATATATTGTTGCAGGGCTAAAACCCACTCCAAGTGCTCTATCAATGAATCTTCATCTTAAAGATTGCAATGGGGAAGAAAATGGTTCAACTAGCTTCTTTAGAACCATTTAAGTTGGATAAATGAATGTGATCTTGCCAGCTGTTAATGAGAAAAAAATACAGCTATTCGGCTTTAGTATACTTCACTCTCTCACACTTGTGAAAATCAAATGAAGACTCTTGGAGCTTCAAACAGAGCCTTTATTATAAATGATAATGCAGGCTGGCCGCAGTGCTCCAATTAATGATTTACTGGGGAGATCCCCAATCCAGGAATTATACAGACAATTATAATTAAAATCCAGGTGCAAGAAATTGGCATATATCAATCAAAGATGTATATTTGCACAGAAGTTATTCATATCCACTCACAACTATTGATTAGGTTTACATCATGCAAAACAAGGGTATAGTTGTCCAATTAAAACTTGTGCACATCTACCTAATTATTAATATCACCAAGCACATAATTCTTTCCACACAATTATGAAGTTATCTTTCTAACCAGTGGTACATCAACTCTCCTGTCCCCTTGTCTTTTGTTAAGACTACAGACAATCTGCAGCACAGCTGGGCATAATTCAATAGAGACCTTATGTGCATGCTCTATGACTGAGACCTCCCTCATAATGGAGTTTTATGATCCTTGACTCTTATCTCCATCTGCTTTAATCAAGACCTGTGGTTTTCTCAGCATTTTCTGTGTGTGACTGAATTTAGAAGCTTGCAGAAAATTTGATTTTTAAACTTTCACAAACGATGCCCATATGTTGTGAATGAATAGATGAAAGAAGGTTTAAGTCTTCCACCATCCATGAGCAGCCACTGGGAAAGAAGTCTGTAGGAGCACTAAACTTTGCAAAGGCATAAGGGTGACAGACATTAAAGGAATGCACAAGAATACATAAAGGGCAAAAGAATAACAAGGGAAAGACTAGGGCCTCTTAAGGATCAACAAGGTAATCTATGTGCGCATCCACAAGAGATGAGTGAGATCCTAAATTAATACTTCTCATCAGTATTTACTGCTGAGAAAAGCATAGATGTTAGGGAACATGGGGAATTAAATATTGATGTCTTGAGGAATGTGCATATTGCAGAGAAGAAAGTGCTGGAAATCTTAAAGCACATTGAGGTAGATATATCTCCGGGACCTGATGAGGTAATCCCAGGACATTGTGGGAGGCTAGGGAGGAAATTGTGGGTCCCCCAACCGAGATATTTGAATCATCGATAGTTGCGGGTGAGGTACCTGAAGAAGGGAAAGTGTCAGATGTTGTGCTTTTGTTTAAAAAGGGCTGCAGGGAAAAGTCTGGGAACTACAGACTAGTTAGCCTCACATCTATGGTGGGTAAATTGTTGGAAGGTATTTTGAGAGACATGATCGACAGGCATTTAGAGATGCAAGGACTGATTAGGGACAGTCAGCATGGCTTTGTGAGTGGAAATTCACAAATTTAATTGAGTTTTTTGAAGGGATAAGCAAGAAGGTAGTTGAGGGCAGTGCAGTTGATGTTGTCTATATGGACTTTAGCAAGGTCTTTGATAAGATACCGCATGGTAGGTTGTTGCATAGAGTTAACTCTCATCGGATCCACGTTTAGGTATCTAAATGGACACAAAATTGACTTCTTGACAGAAGCCACAGAGTGGTTGTAGAGAGTTGTTTTTCAAACTGGAGGCCTGTGACCGGTGATGTGCCTTAGGGATCAGTGCTAGGCCCACTGTTATTTGTCATTTATATTAATGATTTGGATGAGAATATAGGGGACATGGTTAGTAAGCTGGCAGATGACATCAAGATTGATGGCATGGTGGACAGCGAGGAAGGTTATCTCCAATTGCAGTGGGATCTTGATCAATTGGGCCAATGGGTTGACAAATGGCAGATGGAGTTCAATTTAGACAAATGCATGGTGATGCATTTTGGTTGATTGAACCAGGGCAGGACTTATTCAGTAAATGGTAGGGCACTGGGGAGAGTTACAGAACAAAGAGATATAGTGGTATATGTTCATAGCTCCCTGAAAGTCACAGGTGGATAGAGTGGTGAAGAAGGCATTCGGCATGCTTGGTTTCATTAGTCAGAACATTGAATACAGGAGTTGGGACATCTTCTTGAAGTTGTACAAGACATTGGTAAGGCCACACTTACAATACTGTGTGCAATTCTTGTCACCTATTATAGAAAGGACATTATTAAATTAGAAAGAGTGCAGAAAAAAATCTACTAGTATGCTACCTGGACTTGATGGATTGAGTTATAAGGAGAAGCTGAATAGACTGGGGCTTTTTCCTCTGGAGCGTAGGAGGCTGAGGGATGACTTTATAAAAGTCTATAAAATAATGAGGGGCATAGACAAGGTAGTTAGTCAATATCTTTTCCCAAACGTAGAGGAGTCTAAAACTAGAGGGCATAGGTTTAAGGTGAGAGAGGAGAGATACAGAAGTGTCCAGAGGGGCAATTTTTTCATACAGAGGATGGTGAGTGTCTGGGATGAGTTGCCAGAGGTAGTAGTTGAGGCAGGTATAATTTTATCTTTTAAAAAGTATTTAGATAGCTACATGGGCACGATGGGTATAGAGGGATATGGGCCAAATGCAGGCAATTGGGATTAGTTTAGGGGTTTTAAAAAAAGAACATCATGGACAATTTGGGCCAAAGGGTCTGTTTCTATGCTGTAAACCTCCATGACTCTATGATTCTAATGATTGGTTTAATTTTGCTTGCATCATTTATTGATTGAGTTTATAAAATTAGACTTGGATTTATATTTCCGGTTACTTTAATTATTGGGACGTCAGTAAGAGGATGAGGCAGTGGTTAACAAAATAAGAAAACTAAGGAGTTTGGATCAGTAGATATATCATACACATGTGGTCTGTGTATAAAGCCATGCAAGGTAGACAAATAATATATTAGAAGTCACATTTCCATTCATTATGATTAGAATATCAAGATAAAATATATATGCTTAAAATGATAAATGAATTATGCCTCTATGTTATAGTCTAGCTATTCCACCCTCCAGTGTAGCTTGTCATATTGACCATGCTTGTGGAGGAGTGGAGAACATGTAGATTAATTGAACCATCCTAGCCCCTATTTTTCAGGAACTACGTAACTTAATGCAACTTGGAATTGGATGGGATAGTGAGAATTTGGTCACAAAGCCCCCAGGAAGAAAGGGAATGCCCACATTGTAGCCTCTCTTCCATCTCTTCCATTTCTTTTTCTTCCTTCTCCTGTTTCTCATTTTCCTGC
The DNA here is from genome assembly GCA_024679065.1 of Sphyrna mokarran. NCBI lineage: Eukaryota > Metazoa > Chordata > Chondrichthyes > Carcharhiniformes > Carcharhinidae > Sphyrna > Sphyrna mokarran. The sequence continues at coordinate 39,940,423 of JAGIQG010000004.1, forward strand.
TCCTCAGCTTCTCACTTGACAGCTGATGGCACAGCTGTTCTTACAGATCAACCAGGTTGTGCAGCACATTGCAACAGGTCTTGATATCTGCTCAGTTGAGTAGTGTTTGGCTCCATGTAGTGGAGGTGTTACTTTATCAGGATGGTGTCCTACATGCAATGTGCAAGCATCGGGACCCCAATTCCAAGCTACATAAAACCACGTAGTTCCTAAAAAATGAGGTTTTCCTTTGCCTCATCATTAGTGGTTGTGCCATTAGCATTCTAGAGTCAGAGGGTGGAACTTTCCTGTCCTGCTTGTGATGGGAATCGTAGTGAGCAGGACACAAACCATACAAAAGTCCATTGACCTCAGCAGGAGCTTTCAATCTTGGAGCGAGCGTGGCCAGAAAATTCTGCCCATAGAGGCATATAGCGCAGAAAAGGTCCTTTGGTCCATTGATTCTGTGCTGATAACAACTATTGTTAAATCCCATTTCCCTACACTTGTCTCATATCCTTGAATGTTATGATATTTCAAGTGCTCATCCAAATATTTTTTAAAGGTAGTAAAATTTCCGCCTCTACTACCTTCCCAGGTAGTGCATTCCAGATTCCCATCGTCCTCTATTTTTTTTCTCTCAGGTCCTCAATCAGACCTCCAAGGCCCTTTTCTTCAGACTATGCCCCCTCATGATTGACCTCTCAATGAAGGGGAATCCTGTCCATACCCCTCATAATTTAATATACCTCAATCATGTTCTCCTCAGCCTTTTGTAAAACAATCCAAGCCTATCCTGTCTCTTCATATAGCTCAAATGCTCCATTCCAGGCAGCATCCAAGTGAACCTCCTCTGTACCCATGCACACACCCCCTCCCCCGGAGTGCTATCACATCCCTCCTATAGTGAGGTGACCAGAACTGCACACAGTACTCCAGCTGTGACTTAACCAATGCTTTGTACGACTCCAACATTACTTCCTTGCTGTTATACTATATGTCATGACTGATAAAACCAAGAGTTCCTATGTTCTGGACCCCTTCCTAAACCCCTCTGTTTTTCCACCTTTCTTTATACCTTTAACTGCCACCCCTCAGCTCTCCATCTACCCCTACTCCAATTAAACCTGCCGTCTCAAATTTTTGATAATTAATCTTATTTTAGTCTGGTGTCCAATCTTTTAAAAGCTGCTGCAAAGCACTTTTGGGACTTCTTTTTATTCTGTATAAGTGCAAATTATTCTTAAGGTATAACAAAGAATTGTTTTTCTATAGGCAGTTAGGAAAGTGCCTATAGAATAGATACTTGTGCTGAACTGGATCTATTATTTGTAGGTGGTGGGAAACTGGTTTGTTTGTCGGGGAATTTATCTGAAAAGTCAGCTGTAATAGGAAGGCCCAATGCTCAATTCCTGGTTTGTGCGTGATCTCACAATGTAGCAGGAGGGACATTACAAGTGTCCTCAATGCCTTAGGGATAGATGAAATGGCCAGGATTCCCATTCTTGATTACCATGTAGTGTCCCCTGCTGGAATTGAATGTGTATGTATAGTTAAAGAGGAAAAAATTGAGTGTTCTCACGAACGTCTCCTTTATCAGTGCATGACACGATGAAAGCTCACAAGTAAAGAATGCCCAAGTGGACATGGTGCTGGAGGCTGATTGGTACCATTGGAACTGTGCCCCACCGATGCCTTAGGAAGAGCATAGGGAAACAGGGAGATAAGTGATGAGAGATAAAGATAAGCAAAAATCTCATGCAAGGGCCGGCGAGTTTTTTATTTCAGCTTATGAGTTAATCTATTTTCAGCCACACCTACCATCCCACATAGCAATTCTTCAAGTTTACGGCACTGAATTTTACACAAACCCTCCAAAATAGATTGAAACTCGTGATTGCAGCATTGACTTGTTAGTTTGTCATTTTCTTAAAATAATCTTGTTGTGAGGATTGTGGTATGTAATGAAAGATCTATATATAAATACGCCTGCTATAGTCAATAATTACAGCCTTTGTGAGCCAACAAAAGGAGGACTGTCTCCTCAAATTTGATATGGTAACTATGGTATACCCATGGCAGTAGCTCCTGAAATAGGCCAGACTGCTCCAGAAAACAACTATTAAGAAGCAAAAATTGGCTCTGACAGTTCTGAGGTAGTGACTTAGTATCCTAATGAAGTGCATGTCAATCAGTTGGCTCTGCTTCAAGACTGTCTTTTTCACCCCCATGAAGTCCATATAAAACAGATTTATTAAAGGAAGAATGGACATGCTGATGGTCAATCACTGGGGAAATGGACAGAATTTTTTTTAGCTTGGAACAAGCTTTAACCCCTTCTGTGATTCTCATCTCTTGTTAGAGCATCAGAAGTGTATATTAGTAAAGAACTCATCAAAATTAATAGGGGCATTTTTCACAAGACTCATGATTGCGTTAAACTTTGGTACCTGTTACGGTAATAAGTTATAAGACACTTGGCATTGAAAAAGGCTGATATTGTGCTGCATTGCTATTGGTAATTCAGAACTGTAACACAATCTACAGCCAGATGTGGAGCTGAACCTCAAAAACAGGTTCCCTACCACAGCCACAATTCATCAGAGACTGAAAAACTGGTATTCTTTTTGTGACCTAGTATTTTACTTGGCAGGGAAAAAGGTGTATTTAAAATCAAAATAACTTCTCACTATGAAATACAAATTTATGATCTGTTGCTAACTCGCAGCCATGCCAGTGAAAGCAAAGGTTGCATTAAATCAGTAGACTATGCAAGTGGTTGCGTTTTGAACCACAATTAAGAAAGCCTTGATAGATTTTAGTCCCTTTCCTTCACTGGATCAGATTACTACCAACCAAGTTGCAGGATGTTTTACACTCATTATATGTAGTAATTGGACAGAGGAAATGTATGGATAATACATCCAAACCAACATGTACCATATAGGTCAGACTTGCATTTATATAGCGCCTTTTGTGACCACAGGATGTCCTAAAATATTTTACAACCAATTAAGTACTTTTGGAGTGGAGTTAATGTTGTAATGTTGTTGCAGGCACTCATCAAGATTCCTTAGAAAGTACTTTCCAAAACTATATGCCATCTAGAAGGACAAGGACAGCAGATGCATGGGGACACCACCACCTGCAAGTTCCCCTCCAACTCACTCACCATTCTGAATTGGAAGTATATCTCTCTTCTTTCACTGTTGCAGGGTCAATATCCTGGGAACTTCTTTCCTAACAGCACTATACGTACATCTCAGGGACAGCAGTGATTCAAAAAGGCAGTTCACCATCACCTTTTCAAAGGTAACCTGGGATGGGCAATAAATGCTGGTCTAGCCAACCATGCCCACGTCTTTTAAATTCATTTTAAGAAATGGAGGCAACATGGCAGTCAGCGAAATATCCTACAGTTTGATGATGACAAGAACATCTAGTCTGTTTGAGGCATAACTATTGGCCAAGATACTGGATAGTGTGAGGGATCTTTTATGTCCAAAAGAGAAGGCAGTTGGGGCCTCCATTTAACATCTCATCCAAAAGATGGCACCTCAGGCATTGCAGCACTTCCTTGGTGCTGCATTGAGGTCTGGATCATGTTCTCAAGTCTCTGGAGTGGAACTTGCCCCTGCAACCGCTGACACTGAGCAATACAGATAGATCCCATTGTACCATTTCATTCAGACAGTATAGAACAGATTATCTGGTCATTACCACTGAGCATTGGCTGATCTAGGAGGCTTCTAAATGTTATTGTTGATCTGAGCTGCGCCTGAGTCTGAGTTCTGTGTAATGAAGTTCAGAATCCTTGGATTAGGAAAGGAAAATTTGGCCAAGATTTCCATTTCTGATCATCATACAACAATCCATCTAGATGCTAGCATGAGTACAGGCTGGAAGCAAGGAATGACCAAATCTGTAATGTCCCTAATTAATGTTTTCTGTCCTGACTAATAATTATATATAACAAGAAGAATGACTTCTGATAGGCAAGGTTGTCCAGCACTTTGAGTGCAGTACCCCAACAACAAATACATCTTCAAAGAAAAAATTGATGAGAAAAGAAATTGCATGCATACATCGCACATATTCCACCGCCAGGGTTGTTCAGTCCTGCTGAAAGTCAATTGATATCTGGTTAAGCTGCCAAATCATCCAAGGTTGGACCTATTGTGATGGGGATCAGAAAATCCTGACCTTAGTTTGCAGACATGGGTACATAAAAAAAAGTCATTGGGAGAATTTGAGTAATATCAAGAATAAGTGAGCATTAACTAGATAATTGTACTCATGATCTAATGTTGTTTTGCATTCAGACAATTTATAGTTTTGTTGTAACTTAGTAGACAAATAACTTGGTAGACAAATATTGGACAAATACTTTGGGTGACAGCTTGGATGGACCAGTAGGCCTTTTCTTGCTTGTCATCTTTGGATCTTCACATGCCATTACCTTATAATGTCATTAACAATTTTTAGGTCTATACTATTTACAATCCTAGTCACAGCCACATGTGAATTAGTTCTTCATACGTTATTTATGTTTTCCACAAAAGTTTTGACATTTTTATTCTGTTCTGTAAAGCGTTCAGCAAAAAATGCTTCACGCATAAAATTTCCTGGCATTCTTGCCTCAGTGGATATTTATCACAAGGAATACTGAGGCTGGTCCAACAGCTTATTCTATTGCCTGTCATTTTGAAGGACTAGGGTTCATTTTATAGAATTCCACATTCACACCCCAGTGCAGAACTGAAACGATTGAACATTCAGCTACTGCTGTTGACTTTTATTGTCGTAGATTCTTGTCTGTTTAAAGCACTTTTAGTACATCTGTTAATGTTATTTCAATCTGGAATGTTTCCATATTTCATAGTTTTAATGTTATCCTGGACATTACGAATCTGCACTTTTTCCTGTACTTTCAAGATCTGCAGTTAAAGGTTCAAGGAAGATTGTCACTGTTGCAACTTTGTTTGGTGTCTCACTAAGAAGTCTGGAGGCATGTGTGGTTGAACATAAACTGTTTCATGTTAACACAATACTATATGTATATCTCAAAAGCATAGCACTATCTAAGTGTTAGCATCATGCTGACTCTCAGATCCTCTCTGCACCACTCTTGACTCTGCCTATTGTCATATATCTCTCAGCTTCATACTTGGGTGGTAATGTACTGCAATCCCTTGATATGCTGAACACCTTTATGCAACACCTGCCCCATGTCTTTAACCAACATATTTACAGTACAATCTATTTTTTTCATGCTTCCCTTTCTCCCACTTTCTCCCATCATTATGAAGTTCTTTGAAGGGCTAGTCATGGCACGAAGTAATTCCAGCCTCCCGGACTACCTGAAACCACTACAATGTGGGAGCAGGCACGCTAGGGCTGTTTAAGGGTCTCTTGGACAGCCACATGAGCGTTATGCAGATAGAGGGATATAGTAGGACTGTTTAACTATGGCTTTTTTTTCCACAGGTAATTCGGTCCATACTTGACCAACAAGGAGCATGCATTCGGCAGGTGGTGCGAGGACAGCTCTTGGATGTTGATTCATGGGTTGCCTGGTGCTTCATGTCGTAAATGAGTGCTTTATCTGGACCATCTGAAGGGCACCATGACAGCTCAGTGACTATCGCTGTAGCTGTGCAGACACTTGGAATTGGGCCGGTGTCTGCGGGAGTTTGCGCGTTCTCCCCGTGGTTGCGTGGGTTTTCTCCGGGCGCTCCGGTTTCCTCCCACATCCCAAAAAATTCGCTGTTAGGCTGATTGGGAAACAAATTGTCCCTACATTGAGACTCTTCCATATTAGGAATAACCTAAAATTAGAATAGGATAATGGAATTGTTACTATATAGTTATGATGGCGGCGCGGACTCGTTGGGCCGAAGGGCCTGTTTCCCGTGCTGTGTTGCTCTAAAAAAAAACTTGTCTACCACTACAACAGGTAAACAGCAGATGCCATCTCCCTAACCCTGCACTCAATCCTAGAACACCTAGGTAACAAAGACATCTACATCAGATTCCTATTTATTGACTACAGCTCAGTCTTCAACATCATTATTTTCACGGTACTCATCTCCAAACACCTTGGCTTGGGCCTTGGCTCCTCCCTCTGCAGCTGGATCCTGAATTTCCTAACTCAGACCACAATCAGTAAGGATAGGCAACAACACCTCCTCCGTGATCATCCTTAGCACCAAAAGGCTGTGTTCTCAATCCCTTACTATACTCCTTATACACCTATGACTGTGTGGACAAATTTCCCTCTAATTCAATTTTCAAGTTTGCTGACAACACCACCGTAATGGGATAGATCTCAAACAATGATGAGATAGATTACACGAATGCGATAGAGAATCTGGTGAACAGATGCAGCGATAATAATCTTTCCCTCATTGTCAACAAAACAAAGGAGATTGTCATCACCTTCAGAAAGCGTAGAGGAGCACATACCCCTGTCTATATCAATGGGGCCAAAGTAGAAAGGGTCGAGAGTTCCAGATTTTTAGGCATCTCGATCACAACAACCTGTCCTCATTTCCGCCATACCAACAGTATAGTTAAGAAGGCCCACCAACACCTCTACTTCCTCAGAAAACTAAGGAAATTTGGCATATCAGCTACAACCCTCACCAACTTTTACACAAAGCATTCTTTCTGGTTATATCACAACTTGATATGGTTCCTGCTCTGACCAAGACTGCAAGAAATTACAACAGATTGTGAATGCAGGCCAATCCATCACGCAAACCAACCTCGCATCCATTGACTCTGTCTACACTTCCCACTGCCTCAGCAAAGCAGACAGCATAATTAAGGGCCCTATGCACCCTGAACATTTTCTTTTCCACCTTCTTCCATCAGGAAAAAGATACAGAAGTCTGAAGTCACATCCCAACTGATTCAAGAACAACTTCTTCCCTGCTGCTGTCAGACTTTTAAATGGACTTATGTTGCATTAATTTAATCTTTCTCCGCACCCTAGCTATTACTATAACACTACTTTCTGCACTCTCTCATTTCCTTCTCTATCAATGGTATGCTTTGTCTGTATAGCGTGCAAAAAACAAACTTTTCACCGTATCTTAATACATGTGACAATAATAAATCAAATCAAATCACTTCAAGGTTGGAATTTTCCCATAGGAAACATAATGGGTGGACACGGAGCAAGCAAATATTCATTGACATCAGGTGGGATTTTCCAGTCATGGGGTGAGTACAGTTGGAAAATCCAGTTCCGAGTCTCTGACTTTGTTAATTCAGATGATCTGCAGGCTTGCCAGTTCTTCCAGATCTTGTTCTCTTTCCATTCAGAGGAGTGGTAGTTTTGGTTGCTTTGGGATAACTTTGTTGTTTTGGAATTGAAATTGTATATTTAGTGTTTCAAATACTTGGGTTTCAACATTTGATTCGCTTCTTTTGCTCTTTAGTGTTATGTTTTATCTTTGTTGACAATCTGTCTTCTTCAAGCGGATACCAAGCACTTTTCCCATTCTTCCCAGAGAAAATGTTCTCTCTGTTCATTCCTTGAGTGGCTTTCTTTTTCTAGAGGGCCCATCATGTTCTTCCTAGAAGTTGAACTTTCAAAATTGGCATCTTTATTTCCACCTGTTTCTCAGTTGAAGACAAATATTTGTTCATTCATTTATTTTCTAATTCCTTTTCAAGCTTATTGATTGTTTCATGCAGTCCAGCTGTCCTTGTCTCTGAGTTAGCTGCATAATCCTTTTGCAAGTTTAACAACTTCATCTGGACATTCAGTTTCTTTCAAAATATTTCTTCCAGGGTCACTGACTGCTCCTTGGACCTTTTCAATTCACTTGTTAGATCATCAATCTGCTCTCTAAAAATCTCTTATTCTGCTTTTAAATTCTGGATTCACTCTTCCATGCTGTGGATATCATCTTTCATGTTCTTCAGATTGGATTGAAGTTCAAGAACTTCATCAGTTTTGGTTGTTACTTCTGCAACCAACCAACTGTTCTGATTCATTAACAATTCCTTCAAGCTCATATTCCGTAATTTTATTTCTATTAATTGTTTCTGGGAACCTTCACACTCCTTTGTAAAAGTTTCTACTTTCTTGTGCAACTGTTCAACTTCTTGACATTCCAGGTTCTTGATTTTTATGTCAGTCTTATCATTTTTCAACAACTCAATGATTCTCAGTAAATTTAAAGCATCCACTGCTCTTTCTTCCAGCTCTTTGATTTCAGCATCAGGCTTCCATTTCCTATCTTATTTCTGTCCTTTTATAATCTGCCTGCTGCAGAATTTTACCCTTGTCCTTTATTTTGGGTAAGACGCTCTTTCAGAGAATTGGCACATTCTTCATGGGCTGAATGGCTTCCTTTTCATTGTGGGGATTCTATGGTTCTACAGCTCTGTCTTAGGGATATTCAGAGACTCTGTTTCTATTGCCTTTTGAAGAAGAGCGTTCAAAGGATTCATCTATTCATCTCTGTTTTAAAGGTGATAACTTATTTTTAAAGGGTGGCCCTAATGCTGGATTCTCTCACAAGAGGAAAATTCTTTTCCACATCCAGTCTGCCAAAACTCCTCAGGATCTTATATGTTTCAATCAAGTCACCTCTTACTCTTTTAAACTCCAACAGATCCTTATCCCATAAAGGTGATGGTTCTCATCATCACCACATCCATTACAACTGAGGTCATGGCTGGTGGCAGGGCTGAAACCTTAGAGGATGATGGTATATTCCTGATTAATCTACCTTCTCACATGCTATTTGCTCCTTACTTACAATCTTTTTGGATTTAAACACAGAAAATGCAGGATATTTTCAACAGGACTGGCAGCGTCTGTGCAGGGAAACAGTGTTAACCTTTTGGGTCTAAATGGTCCCTCTACATTGATTTAGATTGGTTTCTCTTCAAAGATGCTGTCAGACCTGCTAAATACATCCAGCATTTTCTATCTTTATTTCAGATTTCCAACAACCGCAGTATTTTTCTTTTATCTTTTCTGATTTACAAGCTGCAGGTGGTGCAAGCACGTAACTTTCAATTTCCCTCAGCACCGCCCCACACTTGTACCTTTCTCCTTTCACACACCAAGCTGTCCAAGACCGCAAAAAACTACAAAAGGTCGTGAATGTAACCTAATCCATCAAGCAAACCAACCTCTCACCCATTGACTCCTGTCTACATTTCCCACTGCCTTGGAAAGGCAGCCAACATAATCAAGGACCTTATACACACTGGACATATTCTCTTCCACCTTTTTCCATTGGGAATAAGATACAAAAGTTTGAGGTCATTTACCAACAGACTTAAGAACAGCTTCTTCCCTGCTGTTGTCAGACGTTTGAATGGACATACCTCACATTGAGTTGATTTTTCTCTACACATTAACTTTGACTGTAACAGTATACTTTGCACTCTCTCCTTTCCTTCTGTTATACGGTATGCTTTCTCTATAGAGAGCCCAAGAAACAATACTTTTCACTGTATACTAATACATGTGACAATAATAAATCAAATCAAAGGCTATTAAATTCAGTGATATTTTTAGGAAAACGTAAAATGATCCTACATTGACTTCCTATGCACTCTTACCTTCTCAAAGCACATCTCCATGATAACTCCATGAATAACATGGGCCTTATGTCTAGGAAGAAATGCTAAATTAGCAACCTCCCCATGCTAAATTCTCCCTCAGTGTACACAAAGAGGCTCTGGAGTGGGGTGACATGGGGATTTTCATAGTAACTTCATTGCAGTGTTAATATAAGGCTACTTCTGACATTAATAAACAAACTTATAAATGCTAAACCAGTAAATATGTTCTGTCTTGGAATTAAATGTGTAGTTTAAAGTCTAACTATTTAAAAATCCCGACATTCCTAGTATCTTCCAGGGACTTTGGAGACTGATAGAGCCTGATTTACCATCAAGTTGCGTCTGTTTTCAGGCGCCAAAACTTGGTAAAGTTGGGCATGAGGCGAGTAGTGTAATCCGCTCTACCTCCTTGACAGTTTCCCCTTTACCAAGGACCAAAAATAGCCGTGATTAGGCCACACCCGAAACAGGATTTGCAAGCATTTAAATTGACTTAATGGGCTGCATGCCCAACCTTACCAGCACTTTCTCTTTTACCACTGCATTCGTCCATCCAGAATCGTGTGAAACAGACATGCTGTATACAAACCTGATTCGGACACTCCAATTAGTGAGGAGGTAACATGACAGCTCAGTGACTATCGCTGTGCTGTTCAGATACATGGATTTGGGCCTGTGTCTGTGGGAATTTGCACATTCTCCCCGTGCTTGCTTGGGTTTTCTCCAGGTGCTCCAGTTTCCTCCCACATCCCAAAGATGTGCTCTTAGGCTGATTGGCAGAACAAATTCTCCCTAAATTGTCTCAAATTTAGTTTCAATGCATAGATTTATAAACAGAGACAGGGATCATGGGTAGAAGTGGGAACATCGAAGTGGCGGCGCGGGCTCGTTGGGCTGAAGGTCCTGTTTCCCGTGCTGTTTTGTTCTTCGTTCTTTGTAAATGCCGAGTGTCCGGCGGCGGTGGGGGTGCGGGGAGGAAGAGGGATTCCACTGTCACTCTGCCTGAGATCAGTGAGGGGGAAGGGCTGATCCACTACCACATCAGTGAGTGGGAAAGGGAGGTCTGCGGCCAGACATCAGTGGGTAGGAAGAGTCAATTCTGCTGCCACTCTGCCTGAGATTGGTGGGAGAGGAGGAGCCTGTGATTGGTATGGGTGGGGGGGATAAGGGGATCAGTAATGTTGTGGAGGTGGGGCAATGTCTGTGGAGCTGATAGAGACATTATCCGGCCCTGGAGCGATATGGCAGGGAAACTACATTCTATCATTTTTTTTCTGTGCATATGCAATTATGAGTGCCAATCAAAGCTACAGGGTTTCGGGCATGCTAAGCTCCACCCATAGGTTTCTGCAGTGTGATTTGGAATTGCCGATATTTTTTCAGGCAGAGTGCGTATGGAGGCACCTGAGAAAGGGTCTAAAAGTCAGATCTGAAACGTTCCCAGTTTGAAGTCTGTCCAGCACTTAGAATCAAAACGGTAAAATAGGGCCCTCAATCTCCTCACCATCAATGCAAATGCTCAGATCATTGTCCACATGTCTGAACACTTTTCACCTTCTTCCTCGTAAAACAACCTGGGCTCCTCCTCCAATCTTTGACAACCAAACAACCCAGGCTTGCTGTGGGATAGAATTCAGAACTGGTTCCATGACTCACTGCATTTTTCCTTTTTACCTCAGACTGGGGTGTGATCATGTTGCCCGTACACACCATGTTCCCACTGCAGCAAAGACAGAGAATTTGGTGACAAGCCACAACTCTGTCTCCTGCACCAGGATGGGAAAATCCCATTGCCATAAATGGTTGGAAAATCCTGGCCATGGTTCCAAAATGTAACAATCTTATAAAATTTCACATTTGTGAAAGGTATGCACAATGAAATGTTTGGTGCACTGGGGATCCTGCCAACAAGCTTGATGTCACTGTCAATGCGCAAGCGGAAACCTGGCTAGAGCTTAGCTCATAGAGCTTTACACAGTGCTTGGGGACCATTCTTTTCAGTTTGAAGCCAATGGCTATGTCACAAGAACACTTGTGGATCCAGACCTCAGCAACATTTAATGGACAGTTCCCAGCATCCATTGCAGCACAAGCAGGAGCCATCCTGTCTGAGTTCAGCGGTGGAAGCTCAGACTAAAGTCATTAAATCTCAGTTGGGTGCCATGCAATGTCAGACTATTGCCATCATCGCAGCAAATACTAGTGTTCAGAAGGAATAATCTTTATGGTTATGGTATATTTCAGCATTTAAATGTAATGCTCGCAATGGGACATGTGTGTAGTCATAGGCAGCAGGCACCATGGAGGTGCACACATTCGTAGCAAAACCATGTGTGTGTTCCATTTATTTCTTACTATTTAAAGAAAAAGCAATGAAGCTCCTGGCATGAAGTGTGTCTGTCACCTCTGTATTGCAACTGTGGCCTGTGAACTGCGTTATATTGCAGATAGAACCTAAGACAACTATAAAACAAATGAGCAGAAGCAGGCCATTTGGCCCACTGAGTCTGCACCACCATTCAATGTGACCATGACTGATCTGATATGATAATTCTGCAGTCCACTTTCCTGCCTTATCCCATAATCCTTGATTCCCTTACTGATCAGAAACCTATCTCAGCCTTGAATTTATCTAATGATCCAGCCTGTATGGTAAATATTTCCACATGTTCATTATCCTCTGAAAGAACATATTCTTCCTCATCCCTGCTTAAATGAGTGATCCCTTACTCTGAGATGATGACTCTCCAACAAGAGGAAACTACCTTTTCTCATCTGCCTTGTCAAATCTCTGAGAATTCAAATTTCTCAATAAGATCACCTCTCATTCTTCTCAACACCAATGAGTACAGGGCCAACTTACTCAATCAGTCCTCATAAGAAAATTCCTCCATACCGGGATCAACCTAATGACAATCTCTGAACTGTCTCCAATGCCTGTATATCTTTCTTAATGCAAAGAATTTCAGCATCACAGTCGCCTAATATTCCCACTGGCAGAACCTGCCCTGATGTTCCAAGTCTGGTTGCAAAAGGTGGTTCCTTCATAAAGTGCACAACAATGCACACATTATACTTGGTTATGGTGGAGGTAGGAAAAAACGTTCCCAGAAGACCCTGAATTTATGAGGCCTCTTGCCTTTCTCCTCCTCTCTATGCAAGCAGCTTAAGTTATAACCAGAGACTTCTCCACATGCAATATCATTCTCTGTCAAACATCACTGACTTTATTCAACTGTGCAAATCGCCAAGCCGTCCTCCACACTCAAACAGAACTAGTAGAAATGAATTAGCAACTAACCAGAAAATTGTTGGTCATCCTTTTAAAAAAGTGCAAATGTCAGAGTTCTTCCTGCTGCTGAATGGATGTTTAGTTGTGTGCTTTTTAGAGAAGGCATTGGTTGGAGAAATGAACTTGAAAATGTGTGGTAATTAAATCAGTGTAACACACTGATTGCTGTCACAGTCTCCCTCTACTGTGCATACTTACAGTTAAAGTTTATTTATTAGTGTCACAAGTAGGCGTACGTTAACATTGCAATGAAGTTACTGTGAAAATCCCCTAGTTGCCACATACTCTGGCATCTGTTCGAATACACCAAGGGAGAATTTAGAGTGGCCAATGCACCCAGCCAGCACATCTTGCGGACTGTGGGAGGAAACTGGAGAACTCAAAGGAAACCCACATAGACACGAGGAGAACATGCAGACTCAGCACTGATAATGGCCCAAGTCGGGAATTGAACCTGGGTCCCTGGCGCTGAGGCAGCAGTACTAGCCAGTACTGTTCCCAACACCTGCACTAACATCTTCGCCAGACTGGTTTCCAATGTATGATATGTTGAACATGTACATGCTTAGTTTTGACACCATTATAGTGCCAAAAACAGCACCAGCAGTGCCAAAACCATAGACACTATGGAACCCAATTTTGTGGACAAAGTTTAAAAAGATTGCTTTATACAACTGATTTTAGGTGGTGTGAGATTGCTGGAAAACATTTCTAGTTGCTTACTCAAATTTGAGCAGCAATACCATCTAAGGACTAAGAACATTAATATTGTGACATCTGTGCATCTAACCCCATCAGCTTGCTTATTGTGACAATTAACCAGATCTTCTCCTGTGGCAATTTCCTACGCCCATCACCCAGCCCCAACAAAAACAGTCTCTATGAAAAGCTAATTGGTCTCAGCAAAGGCTCCTTTTCACTACTGGGGAAATAATCAGACTGGCCAACCTAGCAGCATGGAGTCACCATAAACCTATTAACACCTTTTGTTGTTTGACTCCAGTTTTCTAAATGCAGTGCTAGAGTTAAACAGAGAGGCTCTGCGATGAGGCCAGTTTGCGCAGAGCTGTGACTTGTGGTGTCCTTTCAGCCACTATTGTTTTTTTACTCACAGTCAAATGTGGACATTCCTGACACTAAGTAAGTCTTTATTTACTTATGAATCTACAGGACAGTTACATTACAGCTGGTTACTAACAAGTCAGATCCACTGCTGCCACCAGACGTGATTTTTTTATATAAACAGATGAAAGAAGGCCACCCCGCCTTGTATTGACTGCAGTCACCAGGGCTGACACCACACTGCAACAAGGCAAATAAAAGAAGCTTAGATATTTTTTGCCTTTGGCAAATTGGCAAATTGTGTTAGTAACATGGCTACATGTGTAAATGTGGATCAATTGTTTGTTTTACAGGGCCAGTAATATTAAAGAGTTTGAGAATGTAATTAGAGAAAGCATTAAACACTTCTCTGACCAAAATATAGGAAAGAAGGTTACAGATAATGGGATGATCAGCAAGATAAAAATGAAAGATGCAGTTTCAGATTAAAATAATAAACCTTTTGGGTAAACCTGGAGTTTAATAAAGTTGTCACAGCTATCAAGTCTGCACAGTTGATTTTTTTCTGCCTCCAGCCAAAGTCAGATCTTTGTGGTTTCCGAGCCAATCAATTCTTTTGAGTTAACCCTCTGGGTACTGAATACATTGCTACTCTTGAAGAGCAATATGTTCCCAGCAACTAGCGGTTTATACTTGTGTAATAAAGGCATTAAGGCAGGCAACTGAGGACCTGGACAACTTTGTTCATTTACATTGAAAAGAAAATGAAATATATTGGGCAGTTAGCTCCAGCGGTGAAGCAGTTGTCATGCCTATCAGTTTGGCTAACATGGGAAGCAATTGTTACCCATTAAAGTCATGAACAATATTTGTGGTAAGTTGGTTAATGAGCTTAACCTTTCATCTTGTATATACTGGCATAACGTTATTTACTTGACCTTTAAATTACCTATGGGCAGCACAGTGGCATAATGGTTAGCACTGGTGCCTCACAGCGCCAAAGACCCAGGTTCAATTCCAGCCTTGGGTCACTGTCTGGGTAGAGTTTGCAAGTTCTCCCCATGGGTTTCCTCCGGGTGCTCTGGTTTCCTCCTACAGTCTGAAAGATGTGCTGATTAAGTAGATTGGCCGTGCTAAATTCTCCCTCAGTATACCCGAACAGGAGCCAGAGTGTGGCGATTAGGGGATTTTCACAGCAACTTCACTGCAGTGTTAATGTAAGCCTACTTGTGACATTAAAAAATTTAAGCCTTATTTTTGAAATGTTTAAATTCAGGTGAATCCCAATTTGAAATAACATGATTACTATAAAGGAGCAGAAGAGTAAAAGAGAAGCAATCTGATTGTCCTGGGCTGATTCATTTGACTACATGTGTGAATTAAGATTCTAATCATTATAGGGAGATACAAGTTGTTAGATTTGCGTGGGAATGTATGTGCAGGCGTTACTGAAATTAAATATACCCTTGCACAAATAAGCTGTCATAAATTTTACTAGGTTTGGGGTTTACAAAAGGAAGTGAATTGTATTTAAAGTGATATGAACTGTGGCAAGAAGCTGGAGGGGTGGGGTGGGGGGGGGGGAATGGTGTGGGAGAACAGACCTTCATTTAAAAATGAATCATGCTGCCTTTTAACTAGTCATAAGGAACAGCCTGGGGATGATCATTAATGAAAAAGCAGGGACAGTCGCATCTGTGATTGAATAGTTAGTCTTTCATTACCCACCACTGTGTACTGGTCCTTAATGTGGCATTGTTTACTCACAATTAAACTCTTTACCATTAATTTAACTTTCAGATGCTGAATTGGTCACACAGGTTTGAATCCCAGGGCCCGGACAGATGTGTTCTATACACTTGTTTAAACACGGCTCTCATTAGGAAGTAATGCATGTATAGCAAGCTGATTACAGCACAAAGCAGAACGCTTTATCATGCAGGCCTCTCAGGAGGCACCAGTGAGTTTGTCAGCTGCTGCTGCCATTCTTCCGCCACACAGATAATGACTGACAGTAAAGCCTAAGGCCTACTCAGATGCATGTAGGAAGGAACAGAGCTTCCCTCCACGGCCAGTGGGAAGCTGTGGATGGGAAGCATTAATTGTTGTCAATCCAAATTTCACACCAAAGATAACAAACATGTGCAGCTGTGCACTGTTCAAAGAAGAACTGCCTTCAAGATTTTACTTGACATCCCCTTTGATAATATTAGTGTACGCTGGTATCCTTTGTTCCATACAGATTTTAACTGACAATGTTTTACATTGTAATTTAGGGATCAGAAGCCATGGCTTGTAGCAAAATTTTAATCCACTGAAATTTGGGGAATTTTGCTTCAAATATCTAAATGGTTTATAAATGAAGTGCTTTATGTAATGTTGGCCCATATGCGTGGATATTGTTTAACTGGAAGACATTAGGTCTTCCTGATATTTTTAATCATTGTTTTTATTTTTAGACATAGTTTGGACAAGGAAGAAGAGTGCAGCCTTCCAACATTTCCAGTACAAATAGATATTGCCACACTTCATTACCCTAAAATAGTCTAGTATAAAATGAGTCATTATTGATATGGTTCACAATAAATGTTATTAATTAGCTAGGAAGGACTGGGTCTGCCTCTCATTAACATATTAAAGGGGCACTGTCTGCACAAATAAAGTGTTTGACAAGCTTTATTGTTTAAGGAAAGGAGGAGGCAGAGAATTGCGTGTTATTTTCACCATGATGACGGACACATAAGTGACACAATGCTTTGTTTCATTGTGATTTATAACGTGTGTTTAAAGACAAGCAAAGGAGTGCACTTTTTCCTAAAGACAGTGGGATTGAATTTCATTTTGCGGCCTGAGCTTAAAACTGGCACTGCAGCCTGGCTGCCCATTCTGGACACCGTCCAAGTTTTGTTTGCAGTGGGGCAGTGAATCCACAGTATGTCTCTTTAAAACTGCTATTTTTATTGGAGTTTGAAAGCTGGCTCTTGCATCCTAGGCATTATGTGAACCTTCTGGATTTCTTAAGATTGACAGCCATCTTTAATGGAATTTTCCTGACTGCAGTTTTTGCCTCTATCTATCAGGAGCCCACTCTGTGTTTACATCACAATGTACGCTAGTCACTCCAATGACATTGCAGCACTGGGGGACTGGCCAAAATGTCACCATCAGTTCATGTGTAGAATGGTGACCCTTTACAATAGTTTACATGGAAACTTGGATGCATCCTACAAAGATAGGCACAGCCAGAATGGCAGATTGTTTTCCCAGATTCAGACTACAATATGAAAGAAGCTTAAATTCGGATCCGGTAAACATTCCAATGCTTCAATGGATAAACACTCCATGTTTAGTGAGACAGTGTGATAATGTCTAATCTAATATTGCTCTGAATGTCCTTTTATGTGCGCTAATTATAAAACTTCACCCTGTTCCAGTAATGGGGAAGCTTTAATAGTCCACAGTGTAGAGTCTGTGTATTGGTATTCTTTAGTGTATGAGCTTCTTGCACTATCTGAGTTAAATCTTTGTTTAAAACTAAAGGATCTTATTTTGAAATGACGTGCTATGCCACTGGTTCAGAAGAGGAAGAGGTCACTTATCTGATGATACTGAATTGGGCTGCTTTGTTCCCAGAAACAGTTGATGGTGAAGAACAAACATTTGGAATGCAGACACTCTGGATTAGTGACACTATGGAACAAATCCCCAACAGCCACTTTTGGGAAAGGAGAGTCATCTGTATGATGATCTTTAGTGCTATTATTTGTGATATTGTGGTGCATAAAGACTGAGCAACATACTGAATGGTACGATTGGAGTTTTTGGTAGGAGATGAGGACTATTTATATTTCCCATTGATGTAATTCCCAAATTTCACATTTAATGAGCCCTTTATGACCAGAAATATTCTGTTTACAAATGTATGTTCCTAGGGGCATTGTTCATTGAATGCTTATTCCTAAATTATTTTTCAAATAGGCAGATTGGAGATGGGTTGGACTGTTTTCCTTGGTGGGGGGAGGGGCAGAAGAAGAAGGCTGAGAAGAGATTTGATAGAGATGTTCAAAATCATGAGCGGTCTTGTTAAAGTCGATATGGAAAATTTTCCCATTTCTGAAAGAATTGAGAGTGAAAGGGCACAAATTTAAAGCAATTAGCAAAAAGTGTACAAGAAAAAACCTTTCCATAAAGTGAGTGGTTAAGGTCCAGGATGCCATGATCTGACAGTGTGGTGCAGGCAAGTTTGATCAAAGCTTTCAAGTGGGAATTAAGATGTTATCACAAAAAGGGGGAGATGATTCCATTGTGGTAATATCATTGGACCAGGACTCCAGAAGCCCAAGCTAATTCCTTAGGGACTTAAATACCACAATGTCAGCTGGAGAATTTAAATTCAGTCTATAAATCTGGAATATAAAGCTGTCTCAGTGATGTGGTGACCATGACACCTATCATTGAATGTTGTAAAAATCACATCTGGTTCACCAATGCCTCCTCAGGGAAGGAAATCTGCCAGCCTTTGGCCTACATGTGACTCCAGACCCACAGTAATGCCACTGACTCTTAATTGCCTTTGGAATTAGCCTAGCAAGCCATTCAGGCCAAGGATAATTAGGTATGGCCAGTAAACATTGGCCTTGCCAGTGATGCCCACATGCCATGAAAGAATGAAGGAAAAGGAAAAATCTGCAGGATTGTCGGGAAAAGGTGGGAGAATGGCACTATGTGAATTGCTCATTCAGAAAGCCAATCATGATGGGCTCATTGGCCCCCTTCTGCACTGTAACAATTCTTGATCTCTGATGTTATCTAACCCCTCCTCCTAATCTCTTAGCTCTCCTATGCTGCTCAATTTTCTTCAAATGAGAGGGCAGGTGGGCAACTTGCCCATAGACCTCAATCATGTTATTAAGACATGCCTCAGGTTGTTGTGGGATGATTCATTTTCCCAGCTTTCCTCCCTCCCCTGTGGGAAAATCTCTCATTTCATGCCTTCCCAGTCGTGCCAGCAGAGGATGGGAGTTTCCCGTATGTGGAATTAGGGGGGCCGCCTGTATATTCACAGCCTGTAATGCAGCCCACTGTTGTGCCAACACACTGTGCCAACAGCCCACTTAAATCGAGTCTTTTATTAAAAATAGTGAATTGGATTTGTGATATAATGTCATTTCTACTGTGTCAGATTCAACTGAGGTATTTGTGGGTGTTTGGAATGATACAATAAATAGAATAATTGTGGTTTATTAATATGAATTTCTTGCGTGAAAGCATGAAGATAGACAGCACGTATGGGCTTAACCTGTCATTATTGCCTAATCTCACTGCAGGCTGCAAAATCTTTATTTGAAGTTGCTTACATGCATTAATGGGGAAAGTTGGTGCAGGAGTGATCAGTTTTTAATGTTGCCTGAGAAAATTTCCCTGTTACATTTTCGTAACATTTCTTGGAGTTGAAGCTAAGCAGCACAAATTAGTCAGTTAGACTAATTAACTGGAATTCTTCAACTTTGAGTCTAAACACAGCCAAGATCGAATACCACATTGATTACTGAGCCAATAGATCCATCCACACAGGATGAATATATTAGATCAGTTGTCATGCAAAGCCAGCACAGATGCTACTAGAATCACTAGGTGTACAGCATTTGTGTGACAATCAGTTCAATACAATTGATGTCCGGGGATTGATTCATTGAATTAGCAGTTTTGACTTGTGCCGAAAGGAAACATCAGGCCAAATAAAGCTGAGGAGCAGCTTTGGAATAGAACAAATTTACTTGGAAATCTGTTGTAGCGTAACTTCCTAACAATGCAAGTACTAAAGCACTTAGCCAGCTACAGGTTCTAATTGAACGCTTAGGGTAATAAACTGAGATAATATTGAATGGCATTATATTAGGGTTTTACTGGGCCGTGATTATTTTGGCACAAAGAGAAAAGAAGTGCTAAATGTCTGCACAATTACTCATTTTCATTTTTTCCTGCTAAGTTGACAGCTGATATTAAAAAACAATATTGATGTAAACTGGCATCAAAAGAGATTTAAATCTAATTAAAGATGGAAAACTTGATGTGTGCATATGTGGACCACTTTATAAAGCAAGTGGATGGACTCCTCCGACTTGCATGCCACTTTGTTGATGGCATCCAACAGCTTTCCCTGATGTTCCCTGTCATTTGCTGATGCTTTACAATGAGTTGGAAGGCTGATTCCAAGGCTGACCATCTGACTGGGACCTCACAGATGCCTCTTCCCCAGCTGTCCTTGAATGCTAGAGTGAGTGACTGAACTTGTCCCCTCCTGCTGCGGACATGCATCTATGTGGTGAACACCAGGTTTTGTGACCCCATCCCTACTGAATTAGCACTAAAACCTGCTGAGATATATTAACCTGACACTGGGAGAATGGCACTATGTGTGCAATTGAGTGCTGTGATGCCTCTAAAAGTGTGGAGTTCTCATTTTCCACTCCCTCCTGGTTCCTTTCTGGGCTGTAGCTGGATCTGGATCTGGAAAAGAGTCCCTCCTCCTCCTCCTCCCTCCCTCCTCCTCCTCCTTTTCCTCCTCCTCTGGTCTTGGCCTCTTCATGGAAGAACCTTCAAGCTGTTTCATCAAAAATCATTGAAACATCAGCTGTTTCCAAGATGGAGACATATTCTATCCTAAGGTTTACATTGAATGGAGGAATCCACACATCAAGTTTTCCATCTTTAATTAGATTTAAATCTCCTTTGATGCCAGTTTACATCAATATTGTTTTTTAATATCAGCTGTCAACTTAGCAGGAAAAAATGAAAGTGAGTAATTGTGCAGACATTTAGCACTTCTTTTCTCTTTGTGCCAAAATAATCACGGCCCAGTAAAACCCTAATATAACATCATTCAATATTATCTCAATTTATTACCCTAAGCGCTCAATTAGAACCTGTAGCCGGCTAAGTGCTTTAGTACTTGCATTGTTAGGAATCCATGCGAGGTGGAAGAGTCAAGGTCCTCGTGCTCCATGGCTCTGTCCCACTTGACACCCCGGAACTCTGAAGATCTCTCTTCAAACCTGGTCAGTCCCCTTTGGTTTTGTTGATCCCTTCAGTTTTCTCCCATTCCATTGGATTGTACCAGAGCTTTTCATGCTTGAAGGACACTTGAAAGGGGTAACATATTACATGAGTTGGAGAATTGCGTTTTCAATCCTTCTTCATTCCTTCTTTTGTAAAATTCCTACGTAGCAAGTCATCGCTAGAGTGAATTGCGTAGAGGTTCTGGACCAGCTCCCTCCAGAGCACATCTATATGCAAGGGAAAACTTATACATGCATGTGATGTGGAGGCTGCTTATTCCTCTGCGCTTATGTTAGGTTCCATCTCCCCCATACACCTCCTCCACAACCACCCCCACCTCCATCCCTGTTCCATGCAATGCCCCATATCTGTTGAAGAGTGAAGGAGGCACAGTAGTCACTCCATCACAGTGTGGATGCGCTGCAGTGAGTTGTGCGACCATGAATGAGAGTCAATGTGGTCATTCATCCTCAGGCCAACCTCCTGTGCAATCTCTGTGCACTTATGGTATCAGACACCCACGCCTTTTCTTCATTGGTTTTCCTGCTGGGTCTCCTCCTAGAATCAGCTGGGTACAGTTTATCCCTCAAGAAGACTGACCTTCACCTCCTCTTCATGACATTCCCAAAGGTAACTGATGATAGTAAGGATTCCAGGCAACTTTTAAATATGGTGCCCAGATATGATGCTGGCATACATGCCATTAAGTTTCTCTACCCCCTGAATATGCTGCTAAACCTTTGGATTCAGCATTATTAAGGCCAAGGCTGAAAACTATGGCATTGTTTCCCATCAGCCTCCACAGTGGGAAACAATCCCCATCACTGCCCCACCATAAGACTTAGGCTCAGCAAGGAAATTTCTGCCTCTAAGTTCTGTTCTCAGCTTATGTTGACTTGGTTTATCCCAGCTGATATGACTTTAGTCTCACCCTACTGTGGTTGGTCAACAGTGTTCTCTCAAACTTGCTGTGAAGTTGTGACAATCTGTTTGCAGCAGTTAACTACATTCTCAGGGAAATAAGGAATGGGCAATAATTGGTGTATGGGTGTTGCTGGCAGGATCAGCATTTTTTACACATTCTTAATTCCCCTTGGAAAGGTGATGGTCAGCCCTCTTCAGGAACTTCTGCAGACTGCATGGTGAATGTACTCCTACAGTGCTGTTAGCCAGGGAGCTCGATTTCCAACTTAGCATCAGTGAAGGAACGATGATAGATTTCCAAGTCACAATTGTGCGTGACTTAAAGTGGAATTTGAAAGAAGTGGTTTTTCCATGTGTCTGCTCCCCTTGTTCTGTAAAATGTTAAAGGTCCGAGGTTTTAGGAGGCGTTTGTAAAGAAGCCTTTGTGAGTTGCTGCCTTGTATCATGTAGGTGATACATACACTGCAGCCATTTAGCTGCAGTGATGAATAGGGTGCCAGTCAGGCACGTTGCTTTTTTTTGGATGGTGTTGAGCTTGTTGAGTGTTGTTGGATCATCCAGTCATGTGGCGTGTACTCCATCACATTTCTGACTTGTGCCTTGTAAGTAATGGAAAGACTTTGGGGGTCAGGAGATGAGTTACTCACTACAGATTGCCCAGCTTCTGATCTGTTCTTATAGCCGCAGTATTTATGTGGCTGCCTCAGTTCAGTTTCTGATCAGTAATAATGTGAGTGTGTTCTTGGTACGAGATTTAATGATGCTAATGCCATTGAATATCAGAGTGTTTTGTAAAATATTCTGTTGTCAGAGATGGTAATTGCAAGATATTGCACGAATGTTGCTTGCCAATTGTGTGTTCAAAGCTATATGCTGCATAGGCCCTGTTGCATATTGTCACAGCCTGATTCCTTAACTGAGGAAATGCAAAAGGTACACTGCAATCAAATGCCTGATTTGCTGATATCCTGGAAATAAACTTTGAAAAACTCCTACAACTATTGAAAATATACTTAAATCAGATCATGTGCATTCCTACAGTACACTTGTGCTTTTAACCAAAAGAGGAAAGTATGGCTTTAGAGTCTCAGTGATGACATCCAAGTACTGTATTGTAAATGAGAATAATTCTGGTTCATACACGGGAAACCTTGTTCATTTCAGAATTACCAGGTGAGCTGTGTTTGCTCGATGGAACTGTATCAGTCTTCACTGAGTCTGGCATCACCTCATCACTTCGTCTACATTGTGCTATCTCACATCAGTCCTTGTTGAATCTGCATCAATCAAGTTCTTGTCAATCCGCATTGAGTCTACATCACCTGATATCACGTCAATCCTCATTGAGTCTACATCACCCGATCTCATATCAATCCTCATTGAATTTGCATCACCCGATCTTGCGCCAGGTCTCGTCAATTCTTTCATCACAATCTCCAATCAATTCTCACTGAAATTTATTTTGCGTGGTCTCATGGTCTGAACAAGTCTTGCATTAACTGTTTTTGGGTCACTCTGCATTATCAAAACTTTAATACTTAGCATAGGTCATAATATTAGGTGAGGCATGTGTGTAAAGCATAGCACAATCAAGCATGGTTTTACTAAAGACTGACTTCTCCTGCTTTTTTTCCAATTCTTATACTTCCCCAATTATCTTCATTCTTCTGCTGAAGAGAATGACTCATGATGGGGCCCAGTTCCACTGGCACCTTCATCCTTTGGTATTTCACTCAAATGACAAATCTTCGTTAAGAGCTGAGAAAATAACGGCCAGCAGATTCTGATGGTGAGAAGTGACAGATGTTCAGTTTAACTTGATCTTGTCACCATTAACAAAAGGTTGCGCGTACATGCTGGAAAAGTAGTTCAAAATAAATCTATGAATAGTCCTCCTTACTTCAGGAGATTGGCTAATGTTAACCCCTGTACCAAGGCCAGTCCTATTGAAATAAGCCAACTCAGCATTAATCAGGTTTAATGACTGCAATCATCTTCATCTTTAAGACTCAGTACCACATCAAATGGTGCATTCTAAGATCAAGGATGGAATTTTTCTGTCCCGCCTGCCACAGGAATCACAATGGGCGGAATGCGAACCATGCAAAGGTCCGTTGACCTCAGATGGATTTTCCAGCTTTGGGGCACAGTTTGTATCCTGGAGTCAGTCTTGGCCCCAACTGTCAGATCAAGTCCAAGGTGGGGTGCAATACTTATACTATCAGCTTGGATTTTGTTTGTCTCTTTTGTAGGGACTATGAATTGGATTTGGATAGATTCTGAATTTGGTTTTTGAACAAGGAGTGGATCTGGGATTGCCTGGTCCACACTGAATGTTGGCTTTGTAACTTAAGGATAGAATAAAAGTTTTTTTTTTTGAAATTGCCATTAGGGAAGTTGTCTGTTAAACTTTTAGAAGGGGTTTAAATCCTTTTGTGGGTGGCACAATGATACAGTGGTTAGCACTGCTGCCTTACAGTACCAGGGACCCTGGTTCAATTCTTGGCTTGGGTCACTATCTGTTTGAAATTTGCACATTCTCCCCATGCCTGCATGGGTTTCCTCTGGGAGCTCTGGTTCCCTCCCACAGTTTAAAGATATGCAAATTAGGTGGATTGGCCATGGTAAATTGCCCCATAGTGTGAGGGGGATTAGTGAGGATAAATGCATTAGATTATTGGGATAGGACCTGGGTGGGATTGTGGTTGGCGCAAACTCAATGGGCTGAGTAGCCTTCTACTGCACTGTAGGATTCTACAATTCCAAACCAATAGAATAACATCTAATATATTAGTTTTAATTTTAGGCTTTATAATGGGGGATGTAATGCAGAAGCAAAACCAAATTCTATAAATGCTAAAAGGAGTTTAAGAAGTGGCAAAAATGTGTTTGTTTCCCTTTGCGATGCTACATTAGTAAAGCATCCAAAACTACAACAGTATTAAAACATGAAAAAGAGTCATTATATGTAACATTTAATACCACATTCTAAAGATGCGATCTCAGCAACAGCTGAAAATAGAACAAAAAGATGGGTTAAACAAAACCAAGGGAAAAACAGATGTTTTAAATTGAATGTCACGTATTAGGCCCAGTTTGCACCCTATAGTCAATGATCTCAAAAAAGTATAGTGAATAGTTAGCTGTACATCTTTTTTAAAGTTTATTTATTCATGTCACAAGTAGGCTTAGATTAATACTGCAATAAAGCTACTGTGAAAATCCCTTACTCGCCACATTCTGGCACCTGTTTAGGTACACCGAGGGAGAATTTAGCGTAGCCAATGTGCCTAACCAGTATATCTTTTGGACTGTGGGAGGAAACCAGAGCACACAGAGGAAACTCACGCAGACACAGGGAGAATATGCAGATTTCGCACATGCACCCAAGCTAGGAATCGAAATAGGATCCCTCACTATATTATCACCTTTATGTTTATCACAAAAACAAAGTTTTATCATTAATAGCTGATAAAACATACAATTATAACAGGAATCATAGTTAAATGACCAATAGAAGTAAATATACATACACCTACATAATCTAAATGGCAGCCTGTAAAAACAACTTTAACAGTAAAAAAAGAAACATAGCTTGTGTTGAAGATTCACCATTTTAACTCTCTTTTTAATCAATCCAATTAAGTGTTCTGCTACTTATTTGAGGGCAACCTCCTCCCATCAAACCCACCTTCCTCACACACCTTCACCCCCATTCATAGTGCAACCCTGACACTACTTAACATCAGTAGCCAATTTTCCAGAATCTCAAACAAACATTTGGGTGAGAAGGAGCCAGATGATGTGTAATTTAGCAAATATCAACCTGGGCTATAAAGTAAGTGATTATATGAGAAACAGCAATGCTGCATTGAATGAAAATGTTTGAAGTGTGGACTGGGTGTCGGTATTGCTGAGCTAAGCAATGGAGTTTGTGTCACCAGGGGGCTCCACTACTTTTCTTCTTCCAATAACCTGGGTGATGTGACACCAATGACAGTGTGGCTCAATGTGGTAACATTCTTGTCATTGTGGTTTCAGCCTCACTTAAGGACTTGAGCACATAATCTTAGTAAATCCTTCAATGCCATTTGGCCACTTTTAGACATGAAAGTTTGCAATGTACAACTCAAAGAATGGCAAAGGGATCTTGGTATCCCACCTAAGTTCCATCGCTTGATAACCACGCCAAAGCATATCAGTTAGTAATCCATTTCAATGCTGCTTACGCTGCTTTTGACTGTCTAACAACTAGTACATTTTAAATGTATTTCATTGGCTATGAAGCAAATTGGAATATCCTGATATTGAACAGTTTTTGTTACATGCATCTATTTGCTATACTTTCTGTTTTTAATTCGTAGAGTTACAACCTCTACTACTTCTAATCACACCCTTTGCTTAGCCTCAGAACAAGAGCATTTCAAGTCTGAGACTGTACCTAGGCTGCTGAAGCAAGGAATAACTTGCATTACATTGTATCTTTCATTACCTCAGGATTCCCAAAGCACTTCGCACTCAATTGACTTATTTTGAAATGTAGTTACTGTTGTAATGTAACTAATGCTGCATCAAATGTTACTACACAAAATAAAAGCTCGTGGTGTATAAACATGAATAGAGGATTCATTAGCCATCAGGAAACAGAGAGTATGGTTAAATGGGTCTTTTTCAGTCTGGAAAGATGTGATAAATGGAGTGCCACAAGGATCAGTGCTGGAGCCTCAAATATCTACAATTTATATAAATGGATGAAGGAATCTAATATATGGGGATTGCTAAATTTGCTGATGGCACAAAGTTAAGTAGGAAAGTAAGTTGTGGAAGGAATATAAGAATTCAACAAAGGGACATAGAAAGGTTAAATGAGTGGGCAAAAAATTGGCAACAGTAAAATGTGGGAAATGTGAATGTATCCACATTGACAGGAAGAATAAAATAGCAGCATATTACATAAATAGAAAAAGGTTGCAGGACCCTTGAAGGTTGTCCTGGCATATGAATCAGCAAAAGTTAGCATGCAGGTACAGCAAATGATTAGGAAGGCAAACGGAACATAGATGTTTACTGCAAGAGGAATAGAATTTAAAAGCTAGTTGTACAGGGCGTTGGTGAAACTACATTTAGAATACTGTTTTGGCCTCCCTATTTATAAAAGGTTATAGGCAGATTCTCCAATCTCAGCTCTCCCTGGAGAATTTGGCACTTAAGTCAATTCATTGCAGCGGCACTAGAGAATCTCAGCAATGGGAGATTTCCAGTGTCTGTCCACATGAGAAGCAATTGAAGGAAAGTTAATTAGACCCATACCTGGAATGGGGGGGTTATCTTATGAGGAAAGGTTGAATAGACTGGGTCTATATTTAGTGGGGTTTAGAAAATTGAATTTTATTGAATTTTTAATTGAATTTTTTATTTAGAAAATAAAATCCCAAGGGAACTTGATAGGGTGGATTTTGAAATGAGGTTACACCTTGTAGGGAAGGGAGAACACAGTTTAAAAATTAGCGATCTAGAGGTGTCAGCCTTTGGAACTCTTTTCCCCAGAAAATGTTGGAGGCAAGGTCAGTTAATATTTTTAAGACAGTGGTAGATAGGTTCTTGACTAAAAAGGAAATCAAAGGTTAATGGTAGCAGGCAGAATGTGGAATTGATGCCTCAATCAGATCAGCCATATTCTCTTTGAATGGCGAAGCAAAGTCAAGAGTCTGAATGGCCTGCTCTGTTCATTATTCATATTTAAGATCCAACAAATAGTACTGCCATAAATATGACTAGATTTCTGATACCCTTCCAAACAGCTACAACTCACTATGTTTTAAATACCTTGGGCAGGTTTTCCAGCCATGCTTGCTTCAAGACCAGAGAGTCCCACACGAGATCAACGGACTTTTGCATGATCCTGTCCCACCCACTATGATTACCGTGGCTGGTGGGATGGGAAGATTTTGCCCATTATGACATTAACTTTTTCCTTTCACAGTCTGAGCATTAAAATGAGCATTAAGGGCAGTACGGTGGTGGCACAGTTGTTAGCACTGCTCCTCGCTGCACCAGGGACCCAGGCTTGATTCCTGGCTAGGTCACTGTCTATGCACAGTTTGCACATTTTCCCCGTGTCTGCGTGGGTTTCCTCCTACAATCCAAAAGATCTATTGGTTAGGTGCATTGGCCATGCAAAATTCTCCATTCTCCCTCAGTGTTCCCAAACAAGCACCAGAGTGTGGCAATTAGGGGATTTACACAGTAACTTCATTTCTATGTTAATGTAAGCCTATTTGTGACACTAATAAATAAACAAAACAAAAAAAATCATAAAATGGGGGAGCGGTGGAGAAAATGTGAAGGAAGTTCCAAAATAAATTGCCTTTGAAGTAACAGAAAACTGATTGTGACCAGAAACCAATGCTCACATATCCTGAGGTTTCTTTTGCCAAACTTTCAAAGCATGATTTTAAGTAAAATGCAACATCTGACTGTATTCACTGCAACGTTCCTGCACTCCTCCAATTGCAATAGGCAATTTAAGATTTTTGATTTTATTTAGTCATGTGTGAAAAAGTATGTGGTCTTCATCGTGGAGGTTTAATCTTTTTGTAGCTGGTCAAAATATTGGACACTACAAAGCTGTGATTGTATAACTCAAATTGAAATAGAATAATATATTAGATGCTATCCTTAGCGTGACATTGGGCTGCAACTGTTCAGTTCAACTGAAAAACAATAACATTTTTGTTTTAAAAGTTCTCTAAAAAAAAATCACATACAGTTGCTATGCAAAAAGTAACTGTGGGACATTTTGCCGCTTGTTCTTTAGAAAATTAAGTTAAACATAGCAATGGACAATCCAATTAGAAGCTATAATTGGTGAGAGTTTAGATGTGGTGAACTGCTGTCAATCTGATAGGCCTATTTGTTCCAGTTGGGAAAAACCATGCTGATTTTACCAAACTAAAAACAAACTTGAAAGAAACAATGTTAAGACTGATAATTATTCAGCATTTCACATTATTGGGGCAGCAGGATGGCACAGTCGCGGCAGAGTGACATAGTGTTTAGCACTACTGCCTCACAGCACCAGGGACCGGGTTCGACTGCAGTCTTGGATCACTGTCTGTGTACATTTCACACATTCTCCCCGTGTCTGCATGAGTTTCTTCTGAGCACTCTGGTTTTCTCCCACAGTCCAAAGATGTGTGGAATGGGTGGATTTGCCACACCAAATTGCCCCTTAGTGTCAGGGGTACTAGTTAGGGTATGGGGTTGTGGGGATAGGGCCTAGATGAAGATTGTGATCAGTGCAGACTTGATGGGCTGAAAGTAGAAATCTGACAGTGCAGGAGGAGGCAATTTGGCCCATTGAGTCTGTACTGATTACAATCGAACCCAGGCCCTATTCCTGTAACCTCACATAATTACTCTGCTAATCCCCCTGCCACTAGGGTCAATTTTACATGGCCAATCAACCTAACCCACATATCTTTGGACTGTGGGAGGAAACTGGAGCATCCAGTGGAAACCCCATGCAGACATGAGGAGAATGTGCAAACTCCACATAAGCAGCGACCAGAGACCAGATTTGAACCAAGTCCTGGTGTTGTGAGGCAACAGTGCTAACTACTGTACCACCATGGCCTCTTTCTGTAATGTAGACATTTTTAAAAAAAAGATTGAATATGACATAGCATAATGATACAATGCTGCCTCACAGTGCCGGGGACCCAAGTTCAATTCTGGCCTTGGGTTGCTTGCTATGTGGAATTTATACATTTTGCCCATATCTGTGTGGGTTTTGTCCAGATGCTCCAGTTCCCTTCCACACTCCAGAGATGTGCAGGTTAGGTGTATTGTTCATGCTGAATTACCCCTTAGTGTCAGGGGGACGAGCATATAAAATATGGGGGTGTTATTTTACTTTTCTAATCCCCCTTTCACGCTACACTGGATTACACTGACATGAGGCTGTCAGAATAATGTGCTGACCATAGGCTGCAAAATGATCCAGAAATCTTTTGTTCAGGCTTGTGAAACTCCTTCCAATGAAAAGCACACAAAACTGGTTGCTTTGAAAATGTTGGATGGAATCTTCCTAAAATATGACAAATAGCCGGATTCTCCACCCTCATCTGCTGCTGGGATTCTCTGGACCCACTGCAGTGAATGAAGATTTGGCTGAGTGCCAAATTCTCTGTTCTCATTGGCAGCAGGTGGTGGGGCATGGATAGCCGGAGAATTTCAGTCTAAATGTCACTTTGGGTTTGAAGACTGGTGTTGCTCTCTAAGTAGTCAAAATTCACTAATCAGGATTTGGCATCTTCCAGTGATTTTCCAGGTGCAACGGAAAACTGGCATGTCCGGCACAAATCGGATTGGAATTTTCCTGTTTTGCCCCCCACAGGAATCGTAGCAAATGAGGCAGAAAATTTAGTGGCCCATGAAAGGTTTGTTGAGCTCAGGCGAGAGTCCTGTCCTTGGTTATTTTTTGGGAGGAGGCAAGTTTTACACTAGTTCTGAGAGGGGTGGGGTCCAAAGCCTGGCTTCACAGAGATCAGACTTTGTTTTTAAAGGGTGTTCCAATCACAAAGTGAAATTGAAGACTTCCCTCCATTTCCCCACAGTCAACGGGGATTGAAAACATGTTTCCTCACTCCTCTTCCTAACAAAGATTGTCAGCATTGGGGCCCTCCCAATGTGTCATCATGAACCCCTCCAGCTGGCATTGCTTGGTTGGTCCTGACAGGTGGGCACAGTATAGCCATGTCCCTGACCACTCAGGGCTTCAATGGCCTCTGAACTCTCTCCTCCCCCCACCCGTTCGTTTCTATTTGCGGAAATCCAGCTTCAATCGGTTCCTAGTCTCATGGAGTGGGAATCAGATATTTGGGAGAATTCAAACAGGGTTTCATGCAGGCATTGAATGTGATAGAGCCTCACCTGTGATTTTCTGACCATATTCCATTGCACCTGGAAAATCACAGTCCTTTGTGTTTGAAGGATTGGAAAATCCACGCCCTGACAAATTAGGGAGCAACGTTTTTTTTTCCCAATCAGCAATTACTTTTTACAGGTTCTCCAACTTCAAGGGATTGAAGTGGGGAAGAAACGTTCAGGTTTTCCAGCTTTAGAGAAAAGGAACAAATATATGGGCACCAGGAGAGGGAAGATAAAGGGCAATGATAGAAGGGATAGCAGAAGAGGCTCAGGGAACTTAATGACCTACTCCCGTTTCTACGTTCTTTGAAAGAAAATGAAGTGAAGAGGTAAGGCAAGGGAGGAAATGATGAAGATGTGAGAATTTAGACTGCATTTTCATGATTGGGAAGTCCCATATTTTTTTGAGTGTGGGCCTCTGTATTTTCATGAAGGGATGTTATTCTATCTGTGCAATTATAAACGGTCCACATACTGGCCGGAATTCTCTGACCTCACCTGCACCTGAGATTCTCCAATCCCACTGCAGTGAATGGTGTTTTGGCTGAGCACAATATTCTGCAATAGTCAGCGATGGCAGGGCGAATGAGATTAGAGAATTCTGACCAATAATTTTGACTTGTGAATCCAGGTTAAGGCACAGAATATTGGAAGCCATTACTTTAGGGGATATAATTTAAAGCTTCCATTGTTACTTTGATTGATTTCGATCCCTTTTCTCTCCTTCTATTCTGAAGATGTTGATTTGGATTGGGATCCATAAAATATATGAATCTATAAGTCACACTTTCGTACATTGTACAAGTGGCCATAATCCATGCAAGTGCATTATCTTCAAGTCTAATCATCAAATTCAGTCCAGACTGAACACTGAACTTTGCTGAGATTGAATTGTCACATATTCCTTCATCAGCTATGCTATCAGAGAAGCATGTTAAAACAAATGTATCTTTCAAAATGATCCTTTAAAGGAAAGAGTATACAATGTAAGTTTGAAATGTTCCATGTTATCACTTCATCAGCAAATGTGACAGAGAAATTGGTGTAAATTTCAGGGCAATTGCATTTCAGGAGATTCCAGTTTTTCCCTAATGAATGTATGTTAGTACTTCCTGCTTTCAATTATCAAACCGGTTTTCAGTCTCAGAGCTGTATGAACATGCATATGATATTCTTTGTTAAAACAATGTTCAATTTGCCTTATGGACTCTGCTGTTCTTATTTAATCTGCAAGGTCTTCCTACTAGACCCTTCAAGGATAGTCAACGACAATCCTGGAAACCCTATCAGCATTGCACCTCCATTATGCCTTATGCCTAGTGATTAAATCTTCTATGAATCTTGCTGAGCATCATTGTAACATTGTAATTGTGTTCCGCATATGATACTTGTTGTATAGATCTTTTATCTTTTGAGCACTCTGAAATGTCCTATTTCTGCATCATCTTTCAGTATCTGTCAAATTGTATCAGTTGAATTTTATGGCCTCGCTCATCCCAAAAACGTGAAGTAAATGGACCTTCCCATTGTCCACATCTCGCCTGCTCCGATTCCCATGACGGGCAGGCTGGTAAAATTCTGGTGTATATGTTTGATTTCCTTCAATGGATAATATTGCAGCGAAAACTTGCTTGCACCTATGTGACATGATATGATTATCCCATCGTCAAGTACAAGTTTCCTTCAGAAAAATTACTGCAATCCCACTCTAATTGTTACACTGAATTTCCTGAAATTTAGTGCTTGCATTAGGTGCTTATCACTATCTCTTAAGGGTCCTCAGCTTTTGCGTTGATTAACAGACAATAATGTGACCGTTTATGATCAGCAGTCTTTTTAGTACAATATTCGCAAAGTTAGTGTTAAATGTACCGAGTCAATCCTTCTAAATAATCTCCCAGGCTCAATTATTTTGACAGCATGGAGATTTTCCATTGTATTTTTGCTGCAATGTTCAGTTCTCCTGAGCGGCGCAAGTTTGGTGTTCAGGCTTATGCTACCTAGTCACTGTTACTATGGTAACAGTGTAGTCTGGCTGTTCTAAGTTATCATCATACTGTTTTGCCCTACCCCACACAGTGGGATGACTCAGAGCTCCGATAATTGTCATAAAGGAACAAGTGAGTTTTTACTGCAACATTATCCATTGTAGAAAGGTTTAGCAAATTAGACATGTGCAATTAGGAATGTATTGAAAAGAGAAGCAGAAATTGAATAAAAAATGTAAGAGTGTTCAGAAGAAAAGAAATCTATACAAACGAGTTCTCATTTTTGTTAAAAAGTGTTTTTAATATTAGATCCTATCAATCTATGATGGCTTTCTTCACACTCTCATTATATCTCAATTTCAATTTTATGCTGCCTTATGGGTCCAAAGATGACTAGTTTTCTGCAGTACTTTGTCCAAGTGTTTATTCTTCAAATATGAGTTTTGATAATGAGTTCTGGCTGACTAGAACTTCTAACATAAACATTCAACCTTGGTAAACAGCACTTCCAGATGCACACATATACGTATACATATATAGACACAAAGATAGACACAAAGTCATACACACGCACACACACACACAGGTAGATATATACAAAGACAAATGCACATACACATGCATGGAAAGACACATAGACAGAGAGACATGCGCAGTGCATAAAGACAATTGGCAGAATCTGCCCTGTCTAACAGGGTTAAGGCTGGATTTGTAATTGGGATCAAGAGGAATGTCATAGAAGTTGACATTGGGCCTATCATTTCTATCTTCAGGTGATCTTCCTGGAGAGGGGGGGCCAATACCTTCAGGAAATGTAATGAAGGACATGCCCCTTCAATGATGATGAAGTCAAGAGCTTCAAGTTTCTAGGTGTTCAGATCACCAACAATCTGTCCTGGTCTATCCACGCTGACGTCATGGTTAAGAAAGCCCATCAATGCCTACTTCTTCAGGAAGCTAAGAAAATTGGGCATGCCCGTCCTGACTCTCCCCAATTTTTACAGATGCACCATAGAAAGCATCCTTTCCAGATGTATTATAGCTTGATATGGCTCTTGTTTTAACAAACTACAAGAACATATAAAGGGTTGTGAATGCCTATCATGTAACCAGTTTCCCATCCACTGACTCCATCCACACTTTCCACTCCATCAGAAAAGTAGCCACCATAATCAAGGACTCCACATACTCTGGATGTACTTTTTTCCACCTTCTTCCATTGGGAAAAAGACACAAAAGTCTAGGATCATGTTCTAACTGGCTCAAGAACAACTTCTTCCCTGCTGCCATCAGACCTTTGAATGGACCTTACATATATTAAGCTGATCTTTCTCTAAACCTAGCTATGAGTGTAACACTATATTCTGCACGCTCTCCTTTCCTTCTCCCCATGTACTCTTTGAACATTTTGTTTGTATAGTATGAAAGAAACAATACTTTTCACTGTATATCAATATATGTGACAATAAGAAATCAAGTTAATTACCTGCAGGGCTACTGGCTTGGTAGTGGCTGGTTGGCCTATCAGCAAAATGAAATGCTCATTTGTGGGTTGATTGGGGCTAGGATCTTCCTGGTGGTGGGCAGACACCAAAGTGAGAGACAGCTCGGCAGGTTCCAGGAGGCTGATCTGAAAGGCCCACTATGCCTCTTAGATTAACCCCACACCAGTGATGCAGCCATCAGTGGGCCACAGATCTGCCATCAGACATCCCCTGCAGGTGTTTCCCTACGCAGCAGCTTCTTAACTGATCAGTTCCAGGAAGTTCTCCCAAATGGTGTCCAGACAAGCTAAGAGTTGGCATCTAGAAATGCACCTGACCTATAATCGCAGCCTAAGGATAGAAGGTTCTGATCAATAACAGCAACTCTGACTCCTTTGCATTGGTGAAGCCACACCTTGAGTACTGTGTGTGGTTTTGGTGTCCTTTTATGAGGAAGGAGGTCTTTGCTATTGAGGGAGTAGAGTGAAGGTTTACTATGGTCTGGAGGGATGCCAAATATGGTCTGGAGGGATGCCAAAAGTTGCAGCGGGACATAGACAGGATGCAAGACTGGGCGGAGAAGTGGCAGATGGACTTCAACGCAGATAAATGTGTAGTGGTCCATTTTGGCAGGAATAATAGGATGAAGGAGTACAATATAAGGGGTAGGAGTCTTAGCTGTGTTGTAGAGCAGAAGGATCTTGGGGTCCGGGTCCACAGGACTCTTAAATCGGCCTCGCAGGTGGAGGAAGTGGTCAAGAAGGCGTACAGTGTACTGGCCTTCATTAATCGAGGAATAGAGTTTAGGAGTCAGGAGGTAATGATGCAGCTCTATAAGACTCTTGTCAGACCCCAGTTGGAGTATTGTGCGCAGTTCTGGTCGCCTCATTATAGGAAGGATGTAGAGGCTATTGAGAGAGTTCAGAGGAGATTTACAAGGATGCTGCCTGGATTGGGAGGCAGGCCTTATGAAGATAGGTTGAGGGAGCTGGGACTCTTCTCACTGGAGAGACGTAGGTTGAGAGGCGACCTGATAGAGGTTTATAAAATGTTGAGAGGGATAGATAGGGTGGACTCTCAGAGACTATTTCCCCGAGCTGAAATGGTCACTACGAGAGGACACAGATTTAAGGTGCAGGGAAGCAAATACAAAGGAGATGTCAGGGGTAGGTTTTTCACTCAGAGGGTGGTGAGTGAATGGAACCGACTGCCATCGGAAGTTGTTGAGGCAAACTCACTGGGGTCTTTTAAGAGACTTCTGGATGAGTATATGGAAAAGAATAGGATAGGGGGTTATAGATAGGTCTGTGGATTGATAGATGTGATCGGTGCAACTCGTGGGCCGAAGGGCCTGTTTGTGCTGTATTGTTCTATGTTCTATGTTCTATGATGATTCCTGGCAACTCTGTCATATGAGGAGAGACTTAGTTTGTTAGGGTTGTATTCATTGGAGTTCAGAAGAGTGAGGGGGGATCTCATAGTAACTTATAAAATTCTAACAGGGTTAAACAGGGTAGATTCAGAAAGGATGTTCGCAATGGTGGGAATGTCCAAACCTAGGAGTCGTAGTTTGAGGATAAAGGGTTAATATTTTAGAACTGAGGTGAGGAGTAATTTCTTTACCCAGAGAATGGTGAATATGCGGAATTCACTACACAGAAAATAGTTGAGGCCAAAACATTGTGTGATTTCAGAAAGAAATTAGGTATAGCTCTTGGAGTTAAAGGAATCAAGGGATATGGGGGAAAGGGGAGGGATCAGGATATTCAATGATCAGCCATGATCAAAATGAATGGTAGAGCAGTCTTGAAGGGCCAAATAGCCTACTCCTGTTTCTAGTTTCGAGGTTTTCTCCTCTCTAGATTAGGAGACTGGGACCAATTTTGATTGTGACCTGGTTGCTCAGCAGACATTGGGGAATGCTCAATAAGGCTGAATTTCAGTCTAGATGATGCATTTACCCACTGAGATATCATTGGCTCATTCCTTGTATCACTTTCCAGTGCCCCACTGTCTAATAGGACAGTTCTCACTTGCTGCCCATTCTCCCAGTGAATGATGTTGCAGAGAAAGCCTGCTTACTCTTCCAGGACAAAGACAAATATCAAAACAGTAAACACAATTGCTTCAAACAGAAGCTGAAGTTGTAGAATTCTTTAAGAAATTCTATGGCACTGATCAAATATCAAACCAGTTCACTTATAGTGATATGTCTGCCCTACATAAAAGGCTTACATAGAGCTCCCTGAGTAATTTAAAAATATATATCACAACCTGATCTTGCCACAACACTGGGTAATACCTATCCACATACAAACAAGGAGCAGGAGTAAGTGACCCTCCAACCTGCTTCGCCATTCAATAAGATCATGGTTAATCTGCCTGTAACCTCCTGCCTTCCCCACAGTAACCTTTTACCCCCCCCTTGGTTATCAAAAATCTATCTACTTCCACTCTGAAAACATTCAAAGATTCTTCTTCTATTACTTTTTCACAAAGTGAGTTCCAAAACCTCATTACCCTCTGAGAGAAAAAATTCTTCTCATCTCTGTTTAAATGGGCGACCCCTTATTCTGCTACCAAGTGGCTGTATGCCTGTGAAGAATCTTGAAATTTGCTACCTTCTACAATAGTTGAGTTGTCCCTTTTCAAAGTGGAGGAGTGCATTGCTGAAATGTAATATTTTGCCCTGCCAACACCTATGGGCTTTATAAATAAATGTCAGCCAGACATCACGGTTTACTTCTAGTATTAAAGAAAGGGACAATGTGAGGCACTGATTTGTGTTCAAGCTTCTTCTATAGACCTCAGGCACTAAAACTTTAGTTTGTTCTATGAACACAGTGTATATTACATCCACCAGCATTTAATGGGGTCGAGTGAGGAACTGCAGTTGCAGCGGCAAGGTCACTCAGGCTGTGACAGGTCAAGGAGAGGTTCAGAGGCCACTCTATTGTAGCAATGGAAGGATAAGGTATCTGTAACAGCCTGTAAATGTTATTTATATTACTGAACTAAACAGTCTCCTTCTTGACCCCCATGTGCCAAAACATTAACGTAGGCAATTACACACTCTGCCGTTTGAATAGAGGTTAATTTTTCTGTTTTGTCATTAAGTGCTCCTTGATTGGCAATGCACACATAATTGGTGATCATTAAGGGCCATAAAACTGTTACACCATTTAAAAGTGAATTCAGAATGAAGACAGATATCCCCAGGACTCTTCACATAAGGAACTCCAGCTGCATATGAGTCAGGTGGGGGTAGGAACCAACAGGAATTATTCCGCGGGCATGTGTTGGGGAGGAGAGAGAGGATGGGTGGTTACAGGGGTTGGTGCGGCGTGGCGGGGGGTGTGGGGGGGTGGGGGTTAGTTTTACTACATGCTGAGGACTGAATGCACTTACTGGGGCAGGATAATACGATCTTTTAAAAAATATTTTATGGCTTTTTCCTGGTTTCTATTACTGGATTAAGTGTGCATTAACGGTTTCAAAAGGGGAGGGTGGGGAGAGGAATCTATACATCTGAATATGCTGCAGGTCCGTAAGCTTTTGAAGAAAAATAGTGTTAACATTTCAGGTGTAGTCTTTTCATCAAAACTGGAAGATCAGCAAGTCTTACAAAGGAATGATCAAAATGAAAGGGAATCAACCAAACAAGTAAAAGTCAAATCTGACACCAGTTACTAAACATACTTAATGGCCTGTCCACAAAAAAGATAGAAAGAGGTGTCACCGGTAAACAATATGTAAAAACCATTTCGCTGAAAAAGCATGAAGAGAGCAAAAGGAATCTGACTTTTCAGATGCAGACATGAAGTGCATTGATTTAACTAGTTTCTTTTTCAGTGTGGTTTCTTCTAGGTAATTTTGGACATGGCTTGAGAGATGGCAGCAACACATTCAAGAACTTGAGAGAGAGGAGGAGAGATTGGAGATGTGATGGTTGTTTGTAAGGAGCAAAGGGTGGAGGCTGGATTCTTTGAGGCAGGGATTGGTAAGTACTATTTGAAAGAGAGAGGGCCAATATGTTAACCATTTAATAATTAATATTTAAACTTTTTTAAAATGTATTTATTAGTGTCACAAGTAGGCTTACATTAACATTGCAATGAATATACTGTGAAAATCCCTCACTCCAATGCCTGTTCGAGTACACTGAGTGAGAATTTAGCACGGTCAATGTACCAAACCAGACTGTGGGAGGAAACCTGAGCGTCCAGAGGAAACCCACACAGACACAGGCAAACATGCAAACTCCGCACAGACAGTGGCCCAAGTCAGTATTTGAACCTGGGTCCCTGGTGTTGTGAGACAGCAGTGCTAATCACTGTGCCACCGGGCCGCCCTGAAGATGAAGATTAGGATATATGTTTCCCAGGAATCAGTTTAAGGACCATTGCTCTTTTTGATGTCTATAATTCTGTGTTAATAACCTGGGTACAAAGGACATAATTCAAAATTGTGGACGATACAAAACTTTAGTAAAGAATGGGGAGTATACTTGCAGACTTCAGGAGACCTGAAATAGGATAGACACATGACAGATACAATTGAAGGCAGAAAAGTATGAAGTAATGCACTTTGGAGGCACTATTAAGATAAACAATATGAACTAAATGGTACAACTTTAAATGGGTGTAGGAACAAAAGCTGGATTTTTACCATCATGCCCACCTGGGATCAAGGTGGGCGAGACTTATAGAATGGCCTTGACCTTGAGTGGGATTTTAAAATAGCGGCCAAAGAGACGGGACTGGGGGGAGCAGAAAGGAGGATGGCTGTGATGTTATGGGAGTGGGGGTGGTGGTATTGAGGGGAAAATGAGGAGGGATGAAAAACTTTAAGAGTAATGTAACAAGTTGGTAAGATTGCTTAATAAACATTTGCAGTCCTGGGCTTTTCTAAATAAGACATCAAATAAAAAAAAACAAGGAAATTATGCCAAACCTTTACAATACACTGGTTCAGCCTCAATTAGAGTATTGTGTTCAAATTAGGAAGGATGTCAAAGCTCAAGAGAGGATGCACTGGAGATTTACTAGAATGGCACTGGGGCAGAAAGACTTCAGTAACGTGGAGAGAGTAGAGAAGTTAGTATTTTCATCTGAAGAGTAGTGAAGGTTAAACAAAGATTGAAATTGAGAAGAGTTTTGGTGGAGTAAATAAGGAGAAACTGTTTCCACCAGCATGGCCATTAGTAATGGGAGGCCTCAGAGTTTAAGATAATTGGCAAAAGAACCAGAGGGAATGATAAGGAGAAATTACTTTATGAAGTGAGTTATGTTAATCTGGAATGCACTTGCCTGCAAGGGTGGTGGAAGCAGATTTGGTAGTAAGTTTCCAAAGGGAATTGAAAACATAAAGAAGAAGATTTAAGGCCTATGCAAAAGAGCTGGTGGATGGGACTGGCTCTTTTAAAGTGTCAGCCCAGATATGATTGTCCAAATAACCTCTCTTGTGTTGCCATTCTTTAAATTGTTCCTATATTAGGCACTTCTCTTTATATAACACCACACACATTTGCATGTATCAAAACATAAAGTTTTGTCTGGCAACATGTTGTTTTATTTGCTTGTTGGATTTAATGCTTGAGTAAACCAACTGGTCTTATAAAGCAGCATTTATATTATGTGAGCTTGTTGGCTGGTATAGTGATAGGATTGTTTTGTATGGTACAAACACATTTAATTATTTCTTCCACGGCTTAAAAGTAAACTTCTGGGCAAAATCTCTAAAGTAAATTTAAGTTCCTTTGCTCTGCTCCACCAAATATAATATCAATAATTTTCCATTGCCACGACTAAATCTCTGTCTTTAGGTCAAGAGTGGATATTTTATGATAAATATCCTGAATGTTGATACTACTGAGTTCAGTCCTACAGTCTTCTCTCCTCTTCCCTGCTACTACACCATAAGGCATTACAAAGCCCTTTTTCATTTTCCTTATTGTCAATAGGCACACAAAAAATTCACAGTGAAAAATTAAATAAAAGTGCCTCCATTGTTTTAATTAATCGGTTAACTGGATGAGTTAGTAAGTTCGCTGACGACACGAACGTTAGAACATAGAACGTAGAACACTACAGCACAGAACAGGCCCTTCGGCCTTCGATGTTGTGCCGACCAATATAAAAAGCAATGCCCCTCCAAACTAAACCATTCCCTTCTCTTCCATATACTTATCAACTAACCTCTTAAACGCCACCAAACTTGGCGCATCTACAAATGCTGCAGGCAGGGCATTCCACTCCCGAACCACCCTTTGGGTAAAGAAACTACCTCTGATATCCGTCCTATAACTATCACCCCTTAATTTAAAGCTGTGTCCCCTCGTGCTAGCTTTCTCCATCCTAGGAAAAAAGGCTATCACTGTCCACCCTATCTAAACCTCTAATCATCTTATATGTTTCGATTAGGTCCCCTCTTAGCCGCCTCCTTTCTAACGAAAACAACCTCAAATCCCTCAGCCTCTCTCATAAGACCTGCCCTCCATACCAGGCAACATCCTGGTAAACCTCCTCTGTACCCTCTCCAAAGCCTCCACATCTTTCTTATAATGCGGGGACCAGAACTGCACACAATACTCCAAGTGTGGCCGCACAGTTGCAACATGACGTTGCGGCTCCGAAATTCAATCCCCCTACCAATAAAAGCTAAGACTCCATATGCCTTCTCAACAACCTTCTCGACTTGACTGCCTACTTTCAGGGATCTATGCACATACACACCAAGATCCTCTGTTCATCTAGACTACTAAGAATCCTACCATTTGCCCTATACTCTACACATTTATTATTTCTGCCATAGTGCATTACCTCACACTTTTCCACATTAAACTCCATTTGCCACCTCTCGGCCCAGCTCTGCAACTTGTCTAAGTCCCTCTGCAAACTATAACCCCCCTCTTCACTATCTACCACTCCACCGACTTTAGTGTCATCTGCAAATTTAATAATCCATCCTTCAATACCCTCATCCAGATCATTTATAAAAATTACAAACAGCAGGGGCCCCAAAACAGACCCCTGAGGTACACCACTTGTCAACGAACTCCACGATGAATATCTCCCATCAACCACCACCCTCTGTCTTCTATCTGCTAGCCAATTCCTAACCCAATTAGCTAAATCACTTTCTATCCCATACATCTGCATTTTCTGCAGAAGTCTTCCATGGGCCACCTTATCAAACGCCTTACTAAAGTCCATATATACCACATCAACCGCCTTACCCCCATCCACCTTCTTAGTCACTTTTTCAAAAAACTCAATGAGGTTAGTAAGGCACGACCTACCCTTCACAAAACCATGCTGACTATCCCCAATCAATTCATTTCCCTCTAAATAACTATAAATCCTATCCCTAATAATTCTCTCCAATACTTTGCCCACAACAGAAGTAAGACTCACTGGCCTATCATTCCCTGGAAGGTCTCTCTTCCCCTTCTTGAACAATGGGACCACATTTGCTATCCTCCAGTCCTCCGGAACCACACCCGTAACCAACGACGACCTGAAGATCAGAGCCAGAGGCTCTGCAATCGCCTCTCTTGCCTCCCAGAGAATCATAGGGTAAATCCCGTCCGGCCCAGGGGACTTATCCAACTTCAAACCCTCGAGTATTTCTAACACATCCTCCCTATCTACTACAATACTCCCCAATTTGCAACCCTGTACCTCAGTGCTCTCCACAGCTACATTTCCAGCACTCTGCGTGAATACCGAATAGAAATATTTATTCAGTGCCTCACCAATCTCTTCAGGCTCCACGCACAACTTCCCACTGCTGTCTATGACTGGCCCTAGTCTTGTCCTAACCAATCTTCTATTCTTAACATATCTAAAGAAAGCTTTAGGATTCTCCTTAATCCTATCAGCCAAAGTCTTCTCGTGTCCGTTGGTGGTGTTGTGGATAGTCTGGAGGGATGTCAGAAGTTGCAGCGTGACATAGGTAGGATGCAAGACTGAGTGGAGAAGTGGCAGATGGACTTCAATGCAGATAAAAGTATAGTTGCCCATTTTGGCAGGTCCAATGGGATGAAGGAGTATAATATCAAAGGTAGGAGTCTTAGCAGTGTTGGGAGCAGAAGGACTGTGGGGTTGGGGTCCATAGGACTCTTAAATTGGCCTCGCAGGTGGAGAATGTGGTCAAGAAGGCGTACGGTGGCCTTCATTAATCGAGGGATTGAGATTAAGAGTCGGGAGGCATTGCTGCAATTTTATAAGACCCTTGTCAGACCTCACTTGGAGTACTGTGTGCAGTTCTGGTTGCCTCACTACAGGAAGGATGTGGAAGCTATTGAGAAGGATCAGAGGAGATTTACAAGGATATTGCCTGGATTGGGAGGCATGCCATATGAAGATAGGTTGAGGGAGCTAAGTCTCTTCTCCCTGGAGAGATGAAGGTTGAGAGGCAACTTGATAGTGGTTGATGAAATGTTGAGAGGAATAGATAGGGTGGATTCTTGGAGGTTATTTTCCAAGGCTGAAATGGTCGCTACAAGGGGACACAGGTTTAAGGTGCTGGAGAGCAAGTGCAGATGAGATGTTAGGGGTAAGTTTTTCACTCAGAGGGTGGTGAGTGAATGGAATCGGCTGTCATCCGTGGTGGTAGAGGTGAACTCACTGGCGTCTTTTAAAAGACTTCTGGATGATTACATGGGATTTAGTGGGATTGGGAGTTACAGATAGTTCGATGGCCTGGTAGGTATAGATATGATAAGTGCAACATGTGGGTCGGAGAGCCTGTTTGTACTGTAGTGTTCTATGTTCTATGCTCTAATTGATTTTTTTTGCCTGTTTTTCACTCCCAAAGTTTTAGTAGGAGTGACATTACTGAATTGCAATTAGTCAAGTACAACTTGGAATGGAAGTTTTTGTTAAAATTGATGAGGTGGTTGAATATTTCTTTTAGACTATTAATAACTGTTGATGATGTAGTGAAGGTAGACATTTGAGTAAAAATTTTTCTCAGCTGGCAATGCAAAATGTAGACTACTGGGTTGGTTTCCCCACACCAAATACTCAATCCCATTGAGGGTGATTGATCTGAATAACAGATAGCATGAATAATAAGTAGCCAATGTGATCATCCAAGATGAATATTTAATGTTTTTGCATAATAATTTTCCACCTGCTTTTGTTTTAATAAGGGAATTAGGACATTGAAAGCAGACCAGGTAAATTTCCAGCAGCAACACACTCAGGGTTAGCATTTTCCAATAAATATTAATTTTCTCTTGCCTCTGTTAACTTTAAGTCTTGTGGGGCATTGTCCATAACAATAAGAAGGTGAGCAGTGACCTTTAATACAAGTTTCTAACACTGCGATTTGACCACAAAGAGCAGCAGGAGCGGGGGAGACAGCATAGGTTACCCTTCCGATTGTTCTCCTGTCCCTGTTGAAAAGTGCAGTTGCTGCTTGGCATTTTCCCATAATGATACAGCAGAGACAGGCAATTTTCTGAGGTATATTGCCACCCATGCTCCATGGGTTGATAAGACTAGTTGGTCTGTTGTGTCTATACCAGCTTTTTGAAAGAGCTGTCTAATGCACTCCCCAGTTAATGTTCTTTCCCGATAAGCCTTCAATTTTTTTCCTTTTCAAGTATTTATCTAATTTTCTTTTGAAAGGTACTATTGAATCTGTGCCCAAAAGTATTTCATATTGTTCATTCCAGATCATGATTGTTCACTGAGTTTTTTTTGTGTTGTTTCTGCCTTTCTTACCAATTATATTGTCCTTTGGTTACGCAGTGAGCTTCCATTCTGTTAGCAACTTGGACTCACTTCTGTATACCCAGCCATTAAATGGAGTTACCATGGTTGATCTGTTTGTGTGCAGATCCAGACATACAAGTCCTGTAACGGCGCCAAGCCGCTTACTTACATGACAGAAGATTTCATTACATT
This sequence comes from Sphyrna mokarran, assembly GCA_024679065.1. Classification (NCBI taxonomy): domain Eukaryota; kingdom Metazoa; phylum Chordata; class Chondrichthyes; order Carcharhiniformes; family Carcharhinidae; genus Sphyrna; species Sphyrna mokarran. The sequence continues at coordinate 39,984,653 of JAGIQG010000004.1, forward strand.
GAAACAGAAAATGCTGGAAATATTCAGCAGGTCTGGCAGAATCTGTGGAGAGAGTAAAACAACATTCATGGGGGCGGGATTTTCCAGGTGTGCTTGCCCCAAAATTGGAAAATCCTGCCAAAGTCAATGGACCTTTGCGTGGTCCATCCCTCGTCCATGGTGGGCAGAATGGGAGAACCTCCCCCCCCCCCCCAGCTTTGTGATTTTTCATCAGAACTGGAAATAATTAGAAATGTAATAACTTTTGAGAGAATAAAAGGCAGGAGAAAGAACAAAAGGGAAGGTCTGTAATTGGGTGCAAGGCAAGGGGAGGTTAAATGACTAAATCTTTCATGTGCAAGGACACAGTCAAGTGGCGGAGGATTGTAGCCAAGTTGGACCTCCATCTGAGGTAGAAGTGAAGAACTGTCAGATTGTCCTGGTGGGAGATGAAGTTATGGAGGGATAGGATGCGAGATGGGAAGAGATAGGAAGCAATCAATTCAGTGAGGCAGGAACAGTCTGAAATGATGGGTTTATCTCAACTGATGCTGCCAGACTGACAAACATTGCTAGTATTTTCAGCTGCCTTTTCAAATTTCCAGCATCTACAGCTTTCGTATTAGCAATTTCATTGTATTATCAATTTTTAACCTTGAAGATGCTACCAGATGGGAACGATACCTTAAATATCTTACATTTCCAACTAATGTATTTTGCATTTGATTCAAATCATGGAACCGTATTAACCTGTCACCTTTAAGACATTCTTATTTAGATCGATTTCTTCTGTGTCATTTTTTTTTCACGATGATTGAGGAATTCGCATTGGAATTAGAAAATGCTGAGGGAAAAAAAGACCTGAGCGGATCGAAAGAAGAACACATGAAAATGTACCATGCAGTTCAGGAATGCATAAAGTGTTTGAAGGAACAGCAAGTGATCTGAGAAACCCGCTGGAGATCGTCATTGGTGGGGCAAAAAGAGATAACTGTATAGGAACATGGACCTAGCAACATCTTTACTGGGACCCACTTTCAAGGACCTTGAGGAATTTTTATAGCAATAACAACAGTCAAGCATCCTTATGAACAAAATAGTTACAACTATACAGTTGCATAACACCTGTGAAATTTGGCTATAAAGATCATAACCTCAGTCTGATTGGATTAAATTAAATTTCCTCTAGGTATGACTGGATCTCTTGCCAAGTCAGTTATTAGTGTAATTTGGGTGGAATTTCCCTATCCTGCCTGCCACAGGAATAGTAGTGAACGGGGGGGGGGGGGGGGGGGGGGGGTAGGCGGAGGTTGCGATGGACTATGCAAAGGCCCATTGACCTTGGACAGGATTTTCTGGTCTTGGGATGACCGTGGCAAGTATAGCCCAGCAAATTTGCCTCATGATTATCTGAACCTTACAGATCAAATGGTTCGCAGGTTTGATTCCCAAATGAGTAATTAACTAATAAGAATTAGGGTGTAAGTTGTGTTCAAGAAGAGGAAAATCAATCACAAGGCTTGAATGAAGAAGATATTTGAGTAACATGTGGGAATGTCTTGTCTGAGGACAGTGGTGAGCTTGGATATGACTTTCCCATGGCTGATAAGCCTGCTGAATCAATGTAATGTTTACATGTGAATACTGACCAAATGAATGGGGTACCAGATCCCTATGTTCCAGTAAAGCATCTAAATGAGGGGGAAATAAAGATAAGAAAGATGCAGGCATTGATTCATTCAAAGCAGCAATAATGTGACATTGAACCCTTGAAGTGATTGACTGGCATCTCCATCTCACAATATTGTATGTAGTTAGCTGGACTTCTGTAAGATTTCAAAGCAAATCAATTAAAGCTTGAGAAAGAAAGATGACACTCAAAAAATGCTTTGGAGCTGGTTCTAAATATTCATATTTATTTGATCAGAGTATACAGACAGTATTGTTCTCTGCACAGCCTATTTATTTTAATCTCCAAGGAATATTTTCCTTATTTATGGTCCAGTTGAAAAAGAAAACACAAAGGATTTTCTTACAAATGCCGCAATGTTCAATCTGCTACTTAAGAACTGCAGATGAGCTCTTAGCATGAATTAACGCAATCAACCCTCACATCATCAAAAGCCTGACTCACCTAAGTTTCATTCAGCGCAAAGGTCTTCGCAATTATTTAAAACAGAACTTTTGAAGCTCTGCCTTTAATGGGCACCATTAAAACACAGTTTTTGTTTTCGAATTCAAGCTACTAGAACCAGCAGAAGCACTGATTTATGTTCTGAGGGATTTTGTCAGATACATTGTTGACAGACTTAACATGCTATCGAGGGCATCGGACAGAGAGAATGCAGCTTAAAGTTGAGGCTTTTCAGTTGTATAGAATCGTTCTGCGTTTAAGCCCTGGCTTCATCTTCTTGGGCAGAATGTGCGGAAGGGGTGATTAGGGTTCTGCTTTAAAACATCTATATTTTTACCCTGGTGGCGGAGGTCAGAGCTGTAAATCCAAAGATTAGCAACAGAAATGCAAATGGACTGGGGTCCTAGAAATAGCAATGTGGTTGGCTGGGTTTTAAAAAGTTTCTGGAAACTTTGACAGTTTCGAACGTGTTAATTGTCCTGTTTTCAGCTGGTAATTGCATTTTGCATGTTTTTTTTCACTTTCTCTCCTCTTTTGGAGACACAGTTATGAAGCTTGACCCCATGGATGTCAGTCAGTGACCCTTTGTTCCTCAGTCACCTGGCCAATCTTATCTAACAATTCAAAGGAGACTATTCAATGATGAAAAGCTTCACAGCTAACCCCAATCCTGTTTTCAATATCCATAGTCTTAGACTTTTCATTAAGAGTCATTGGATAGGAATCAGGGATAGGAACCTTTGCTGATTTTTCTCTCCCTTCTCTCTCTAACGTATAGTGGAACTGAACACATTGCCCTATTTTCTGTCCTGTCTGGGACCAACATCTTCTGCTTTTAATAAACTTTTCCTTCTCTTGTGCTCCAGAATAAAACCCTCCTGATACTCAAATGATTTTGCTGCCTTCTACTATGGTCCAAAGTTCACCAGACAACAAAAAAAAGCAGGAAGTGCGGTGTGGGGTTGCCTACCCGAGGTGTGTCTGATTGGTGCGGTTGGCGTCTGGAGAAGTACACTGTACCGTCAATTAAATTGAGAGAAAGTTACTGCGAGGTGCCATGACACCACTGTGACGAGACCAGAGATTTTGAAATAGACCCTATGTATAGAAAAACCTTCAGAGCCAGGCATCATAAATCATTATAATAAGAACAGCAGCGGGTCACTGGGTGAAAAGAAAAGCCAGCAGGACAAGTGATATGAATTTAAACATGTCTACAGTTGTATACATTTATTTACAACCATGCTGTAAGCAAATTCCTGATCCCTGAAAATTGCCAGGGGATTATTTTCACTCCCACCTCCTTAAGGTTGATGTTCTGAAGTTGCCACCAGCAGCAACTTAATTTTCTAACTCTCACTGGGTGAAGTGATTGAAAATCAGAGAATCCTGACCATAAGCTCCATTTGTTTCACTGAGTCCTTTTTTTTACAAACATTGGCACTGTACTGGCCATTCATTTAAATACTCAATTTTTAAAAATATCCTGTTCAACAAAGAAGGGCTGATATTGTTGAGAATCCCTCCTCCACCTCCCTCAATTAGGATTTACTACAGAAGCTATAGATAAACCAACATATATTCAAGTCATAATGCATGATTTCTGTTTTGTAATTTTTGAATTGTTTAGAAGCTCTTTTCTAATCATACAATGAGAAAGCATAGAAGCAGACCATTCGGCCCAGTTAGATTGTGCTCTTTTTAACATTAGGATGAAAGATGTGAGTGGATGGATGAATCCTTTCTTACAGCTAAGCCCCAGATTTCCAAGAGCCAGCTGCAACTGCTTCTATTGTTGTTATATTTATATGTTCTTAACATAGCAGATAAAGACCCAAAGCTTGTAACGACAGGAAAACAGATGATTACCCAGTTCTTGACCAGTTAACATTGGTGGCATTTTTGCCTTTCAAGTTAATGTAAATGGAAAAAGGAAATGGTATGGTGTCCTCTACAGGACATCTATGATTTGGGTGAACAAGGCAATCAGTTGTGTACCTCCTTAACCAATCAAATTGAGGGCTGTGAAATTAATAACACAAGGAGTGAAATCAAATGTAAAATAGAATGAGTGAATCCAATGTCAAATTAAATACAGAAAGAAAAATAAAGAGAATGGAACAATGATTTGCAGAGAAAAAAGGTGACAGAAAGAAAAAGTAAGTTAAGGCTAAAAAAAAACTTCAACAACAATTAAAACCTGAAGGAATGATATTCAAATATAGGAGCTTCGCGCCGATTGACGTAATTCAACTATGAGTCAGTCTGCATGGTGTCATTTTCACATAGCTAATGGTGGAGCAGCACATCTCAGAGAATTTTTAAAGAATAATTTGCTTTTATTCGCACATCTGCCCTTGCCTGAAGCCACAATGACATTTTCCTGTAAGTAATGGTGAGTGCTATAGTTATGTTGACAGCAGATTTGGGGCAATATGTGAAAGAATAATCAGGGCTGATGAGAAAATCAGTGGTGATTCATAAAAGTCTTGAATTTCCTTATTTAAGACAGGATGGATCAAAGTGGTACATGGGATAGAACGTGATTATTTCACATCTGAAACCGGAGTTCAAACGCAGAATGATGAGACACAAAATCTCTCTCAATGATTAGTATTTTGTGAAGATTTTTGAGGCATCACGCTCTCAACCTAATTCATAGATGCATCTCACAACACACCGCAACCTAGGCATTTATTGGTGCCATGATCATTATGAAGGAGTGAAATGCATACAATTAGCATCCAATATAGCAGATGGTGGAACCAGTCCCTCATTCCACAATAGACATGTGCTGCTCACCACATTGGGACAGTCTCTTGAGTAGATCACCAATACTTGGGCCCCAAATTCAGGAGATAGGTTTCTTTGCATGTGCAAATATTGTACCTAACCTTTGCTTGATCTTCCTTTGAAAGAATTGTCAGGGACTGATGCCAGCGTATGTCATACATGTCTCAGTCAGTATTCTCAAGTGATTGGCAACCAAGCCAGCCAGCCTTTAAGGAACTGCCCATTAGGTATGCGCATGTGATCTATCCCCAGGATAATTTCTCACTTCAGGCACGATCGAAATTTCAAGCCAAATTTCCAAGCATCAGCACAAATTGAATCATATTGCTAATGCAATGCCACAGAGATTTCAAAGCAATACTTGGGATGAAAAATGTGATAAAGTTGATTGGCCATGCTAAATTTATCCTAGTATCAGAGGGATTAGCAGGATAAATGTGTGGGTTATGGGGATAGGGCCAGGGTGGGATTGTGGTCGGATGCATTCTCAATGGGCTGAATAGCCTCCTTCTATAGTGTAGAGATTCTATGGATTCTATGAAAAACGACCATACTTATGTAGTATCTTTGATCGTTGTGTAAAAAGCTCACAATCAGTTTTAACCCATATCCGATAAAAACAAAATAATGTGATTGCTGAAATCTGCAACAAAAAGAAAAGATACTGGAAAATTTCAGCTAACATTTCAAGTCTGGAGCTCTGACAAAGGGTCATCCAAACTCAAAACATTGGCTTTATTCTCTCTTCACAGATACTGTCAGACCTACTGAGATTTTCCAATATTTTCTGTTTTTGTTTATCCATATTTGACCCAGAACTGTTCGATGTTAACACTGAGGTATCCAAAGTAAAATGTTCCAATTCTCTCCCCAACACTCATATTCCACACCTTGACAAGCATTAAAAAGACATTTAAACTTATAATTTCATTTAGCCTTGTTTGAATTTTGATGTGTTACTTTCCTTAGTCGCAAAAAAGGAAAATGAAAATCAGAGTTGTAATTTAATAAGGCTGGTAACTTATTGTTTAATTGGAATTTTCGTCATTTACTTCCTTCCTTTTCTGAGTGCATGTCTGTGAATTCATTATGTTAATGGCTAACATGTGCTTTCTTTTTGCACAGCACAGATTTCAATGGGCAGAGAACATTGTCAATAAAAGCTGCAAGACCAAACCTGATTGAAACAGTAGAAACTTGGCTGAAAATTCAATGCATTCTTTCTTCAGGGTGATTACCTCCTGTAAGATCATGGGGCAATTCTCCCGGCAGCTGCACTGCTCGAGTAGCAGAGTGACTTACCTAAGGAAGGAACAGTGCTCCAAAAGCTCGTGATTGCAATAAACTTCAAACCTGGTGTTGTGAGACTTCTTACTGTGCCCATCCCTGTCCAATGCTGGCATCTCTGCATCACAATTGAGTTAACCCAGGGATGATTCGCTTGACATGCAGTTCCACTCCCTGAAAAGACGTGCTGCAATCTTACCGCAAAAAAGGCCCATCTGCTTAGCAGCTCTTTACATGAGCATTATCTCTGCAGTCTCTTCAACATTTTTCTGTGCAGTCAGAACATTGCAGTTTCAACACTTGCTGATGCTGCAACTTCATTGCGGTGTGACTAAAATGTTGAGGTCACCTCATGTCACGTAGCATAACCTAAGACTAGTCACCAGGCTACATATGTACGCAATCATGTTGTGATGCTATCTGATGACTACTGAACATCCTGTCCTGTTTTCGTAATGATATAACTACAACAAACACACACAAAGGATTGTGCAAATTCATTGTGGACTCATTTATTAAGACTCGGCCTGTAGGAACATTTATATCAAAGGTAAAAAGCTTGAAGACACCAGCAGCAGAGCTGTGCACACTATGTTCTACTCAAAGTGAATCAGAGACTGAATCACATGACACACTTCCCTTCAAGAGATGACATGCTGGACTCCCTTAAAGGCATATTACAACAACCAATATTTGGTTGCTTGTGGCCTGAGGGATGGGGAGAGAAACTGATATAGCTAAGCTCTTACAGGATGCAGTTGCTATTTAATGAGGAACATTAACTGTTAGTATAAAGAACCTACAGAAATAGTCCATTTTGTTCAATTGCGCTATGCTGGTGTTTATTGAGTGGCAGAGTAGTACAGTAGTTAGCCCTGCTGCCTCACAGTGCCTGGGAAGTAGATTCAATTCAGGCCTTGGATGACTGTCTTTCTGTATGGAATTTGGAAGTCTTCTTCGTGTCTGTGTGGGTTTTTTCTGAGTGCTCTGGTTACCTCTCACAGTCTAAAGATATGCCAGTTAATTGGATTGGCCATGCTAAATTGTCCTTAATGTCCAAAGACGTGTAGGTTGGATAGGTTAGCCATGGTAAATGCATGGGGTCACAGGGATAGGGCTGATGGGAGGATCTGGGCGGGATGCAGTTTTGGAGAGTGATGTAGACTTGATGGGTTGAATGGCTTCTTCCTACAGTGTCAGGATTCTATTGTTATACTCCCCACTCTTGCACTCGAATTATCTTTTCCATCCTGCATCTATTCCCTTCTCCCTCATTACACATTAAGCCTCCTGTGTCAACCACCACGTGGCGACAAATTTATAATCTCACCACTCTGTTTTTGGATGGAAAAGCAGGAATGGCAGCAGGAAACAGCAGATTAATTTTATTCTCCAAAACATGTTTGAAAGTCCACTAAGGGGAAAAAAGGGAATAATTACATTTGGAATTTTTTAAAAATAAAGCTCAAAACAGTGGGAACAAGATAGATGAAAAAGAAGGTTGACAAATTTCAACTGCGAGTAATAAAAATAGAATGTTGTAGTAACATTAGGAGATTTTAATAACTACAATGTAGACCGGAGAAAAGAGTGTTAAGAATAGGGAAGAATATAGGTGAATTCTCAATCAATTTGTCGACAGTACACTAAGGAAAGAATCAATGTTGGTGGGGAAACAGCGTTGGATTGGGTTTTAGGAAATATAGTTGGGCAACTGTTATTTTAGGGGATAAGAACATAAGAACAAGGAATAGGAGTAGGCCGTTTGGCTCCTTGAGCCTGTTCCGCAATTCAATAAGGTTGTGGTTGATCTTTTCATGGACTCAGCTCCACCTACCTGCCTGCTGACTTATCTAACCCTTAATTCCTCTACTGATCAAAAATCTATCTATCTTTGCCTTAAAAACATTTAATGAGGTAGCCTCAAGTGCTCCACTGGACAAGGAATTCCACAGATTCACAACTCTTTACGAGATGGAGATCATTGAACTAATACTGAGCACAACATCATTTGGCTGAAATAAACTATGGAAAAAGACTGGAAAATATCAAATGTAAAAAATGCTTAGTGAATTAAGAATGCGACCCAGAACAAAATAGATTGTAAGAACATAATTCTAAGTTAAACTAGCAACAGGACAATGCAGACACTTAAGAGAAGCAATAGTTCAAATACAAACCAGGTATGTTTCTTTGAAGGGAAAAGATAGAATGTTGAAAGCTAATACACTGTGGATGACAAATGAAATGAAAGCTAAAATAAAACAGAAATAGGAAATTATGACAAAAGCCGGGGTCAAAATTCAATTAATAACCTTTAAAATTATGGAGATTACAAAAGGGAATTGAAAACTTTTGTATTGGAGACAAAGAGAGGTTATGATAAAAATTTAGCAGGCAATTGAATATAAAATATTTTATAGGCATAGTACATAGTGTAATGATCTCAGTAGAGATCAGTGACATTTTTTTTAAGATTCCAAGAATCTAGGTATTTACTAACAGCCTAAAGCCACAAAGTTCATGTTTTAAAATGAAACAGAATGTTATTACACACAAATCAAATTGGTATACTAATAAATACATTTCTATCTTAACTGGTCAGCTTTGTTAATGATAAAAAGGATAATGAATTCAGTTACTTGTAATCTAAATTAAATGCTATGAACACATTGGTGGGATTTTACAGCCTCTCTCAACCCGAGACTGGAAAATCCTGCCTGTTATCAGTGGATATTTCCATTATTCACTCCTCCCCTGATTCTGTGGCTGGCAAGGTGGTAGAATTCTGGCAATTATCTTCTCTACCCATTACACTTACACCTCTGTCAAAAATTAGAAGATTTATTTGGTTTGAGTATTGCTGCAAAGATTTGTGTTAGAACTGAGATAGTTTGAACTTTCTGATTTCTTGCAGCAAGATTTTCCCTTCAGATCTCCTCCAACCAGTATTTCTGTCTCACAGCCCCAGGGACCCAGGTTTGATTCCAGGCTTGGGTCACTGTCTGTGCAGAGTCTACACATTCTCCCTGCGCCTGTGTGGGTTTCCTCTAGATGCTCCGGTTTCCTCCCACAGTTCGAAAGATGTGCTGGTTAGTGCATTGGCCATGCTAACTTCTCCCTCAGTCTACCTGCACTGGCGCCAGAATGTGGCGACTAGCGAATTTTCACAGTAACATTATTGCAGTGTTAATGTAAGCCTACTTGTGACACTAATAAATAAATGGTTGCAACGTAGGTATCACTGATGTCTTAAGCAGAGTGTCATCAAATCATTACTTCCCTGTTCTACTATTCCATAACTCTGAAGCCAGAATTCTCCTTCAGTTAACGAGAGGTTTGAACTCTTTTAGCCAACACAAAATTTCAGCTGAACTCTTGTTGCGGGAAGAGTCCATGTGACCTGAGTTGCCATGGAGTTAAGAACAGGAACGTGAAAAGATAAATCAAAACTAATTGGGATATTGAGTTACAGTTTGTATTCTGCTTCAAATGGGAAAACAGAGAACACAGGTACAGATCTCCTAGTAAAGAAGAAAGGAGTGTTCTCTAAGAAAAGGATGGTTTAGACAGGTCGTGAAATGTAGCTCTGAGGGATTTTCAGCTAAAGGAAAATAGAACAGCAACTGTGAAACCATCGCTGGAAGCCTGTTAAGATGGGAAATCATAGCACAGTAGTGAAGGAGACCAAAAAAGCTGATCCTGAGAACTAGTGTCATGTGCATCTGGGAAGATTGTCTTTTGGGTGGACATTATAACCATAAAATCAGGGGAGAGGACAATAAAACTTTGATCAGCTAAGATTTGTGACCCATTATCTGTGTGAATTGAGGAACAGAAACCCACAGCTGGGAAAAGAGTGGTGTAGGTGTTCTGTGGAAGGATAACCAAAGGAATTTGTGGGTTTATCCTTGCTGGGTCAGCCATCTAAAGTGTAAATTAAAGGTGGGATTTTCTGATTCTTCCTGCCCCAGGACTAGAAATTCTGGTCTCCTGGAGTCAATGGATCATTATTTGTCCATCAGATTACCTATGCACCCTATGATGATTCCTTATGTTGATTTTGGGCTTGATTGTTATGGCAAAGTAAAAAATTTAATCTTATCCAAATGTATCTTTCTGTTGCCATCATTTGGGTATCTCTTTATTTCACATTATTGGTTATCATGGTTAACAAGATGATGCAAAATTTGGCAAATTAGTAGATCATAGTGAGGATAATTATTGACATAAGGATGACAGACTAGATGAAGAAATGGGCAGAAGCATAGCAGGTGAAGTTCGATGTGGAAAAGTTGCAAGTTGATAAAATGGTTAAAAACACATCCAGGTTACTTGATAAGTAGAGGTATAGCATGGAATTTTACAAGAAAAATTCTAAGTGTCCAACTAGTGTGAAAATGGGAAAGTTGCAGATCTGTTTTTTTGGGTGAGTTTTTACACTGAATCTTATGTACATAATGCACAAAAAAATGGGCTAGTCTGTTTCCAACTACTACAAACAGTGGGCGGGGCTTAATTTGCCAGCCAGCAGCAGAGGTAATCAATACATACATGTAGACTTCATGTATTTGCACATGCACAATTCCAACACCTAAGGCCTGGCAGAGAGAGAGAGAGATCTGTCAGGCCTTTGTTGTTGCAGCCAGCCTCAACTTAGCCTTTCTTCCTGCAATTATGAGGACCCATGGCTGATTGTAATTGTAGCCCCCATTGCCCAGATTGATCACAACTGCAGAGTGGCAGTGGGGCCCTTCTCCTTTCCCCTTTCCTCCTTCCTCCCCCCTTACTAATTGCCTGCAGCGCGGAGCAAGGAATCCCTCTCTCCCTCTATCAATCTGACGCAGAGTGTGAAGTGGCCCTCCCTCCATCCCTGGCCATGCCATGTCCCCAGGCCCCATCATCATATCCAACACTATTAATACTATTAAGAGTCCTACCATTTACCTTATTGAAACATATAAGATGATTAGAGGTTTAGATAGGGTGGACAGTGATAGCCTTTTTCCTAGGATGGAGAAAGCTAGCACGAGGGGACATAGCTTTAAATTAAGGGGTGGTGGTTTTAGGACAGATGTCAGAGGTAGGTTCTTTACCCAGAGGGTGGTAAGGGTATGGAATGCCTTGCCTGCGTCAGTTGTAGATGCGCCAAGTTTGGTGGCGTTTAAGAGGTTAGTAGATAAGTTTATGGATGAAAGGGGAATGGTTTAGGTTAGAGGGTCACTGCTTGTTCCTAATTGGTCGGTGCAACATCGAAGGCTGAAGGGCCTGTTCTGCGCTGTAATGTTCTATGTTCTATACCCTACCGCGCATAGTCCCTGATAGGGAGGCATTGCCAATGTGCTAGGCTGGATGTGCCAAGTCCACCCCTGCTTGTCCTCCATTTCCCAGGGCACCTCAATGGCCTCCGGTTCTACCAGGGAGGCCAACACGACCGTTTCCTGTTCTTGGGGAGCTCGTGTTTATTCGTCAGTGAGAACCTCTCCTGGCAAAGCCATAGAAGTGAATAAGCCCTGATGATTGAACACCATGCTTGCTAATGCCACATAAATTAACATATTAATGTATTTAAATAATTTATTCAGCCTCTTGCCGGAAATCTAGTTTCAGTAAGATTGTGAGAGCTGAGAAATCGGACACAATCCTGATTTCCCGATTTCTTGGTTCTCGAGCGATTTTACTGGCTTGTTCCGACCATCAACGGAAGAGGTGAATCGGTAAAATTCCATCCATGAAAGCAAGAGATGATTCCAGAACTTCGTAAATCACTATTTAGGCCTCAGCTGAATAACTTTTGGGCACCACAACTTTAAAAAGATGTAAAGATATTAGGATGATTGCAAAGGATGCTCTTCAGAATGTTATCAGAGATGAGAGACTTTGGTAATGAGGAGAAGTTGGGAATAAATAGAATTGTTCTCTTTGGAAAACATAAAATTTAGATGCTACCTGTTACAGGTTTTCAAGATGAGAAGTTTTAATTGTGGGCACAGAGAAACATTATTCCTTTTGATAAATGGATCAGTATTGGAGGTCATAGATTTAAACTCACTGGAGAAAGATCTTAGGAGAATTAGCTTAGATAACACCACTCCGTGCAGTATTAGGCAGAATACGCCAATTTCCCAGAGACTGAGAGTGCTACCACTTGCCACCTTCAAGATCCACATGGCAATCTTTCAATGAGGAATGTCTGCAGGCCATGAACCTAGCAGCCCACGCTAGTCTGTACCCTGGGAATTTGCCTAACTTTGCATGACACCAGTTATGAAAATGAACTATTCTTTAACTGCCCCCCCACACCCCCCCTCCACCATCAAAGGAGAAGAAGGAGACTTTGTTTCACTCGGAGTTGTTGGGATCTGGAAATCCCTATCCTGAAAAGGTGGTTTGGTTATGGATAAAAAGGGTGATGTGGACCTAAGAGAGACAGTAACCCATGTAAAGAAATATCTCCTAGTCTTTTTTTCATTGTCAATGCGATAACTCTAAATTGACAACCCCTCATTGCTGATGGAAGTTTAATAATATGCAACACAATTTAAATAAACAAAGGAGACACAATGTGCCAAATGACTTCCTTGCTGTAAGTTTCTATCATTCTGTGACAAAAGGCCACAAAGGACAGTTGGCCTCTGTAGTGCCCTAGGACATAGTCTTCTCAGAGAAAATGTGCTTGCTACTTGGCTGAAGCTGTATCGCAGTATAAATGCGGTCTTCAACATTCAGAGGGCCCAGGTAAAGGGCTAATGGCCTCAGAACAGCTGTCAGGGTAAGACCTTCTGGCATTGCACTAAATAGATGAACAGAATATGCACATTGTGAACTATTTCCTCTTAGTACATTGTGTCTCCCCCGACTGCTATGGCCTTGTAAAACAGCTCCTTGCAGCTTCACATGTGTGTTCATTCTGCTTCATGGCACTCTGGGCAGCACAGTGACATAATGGTTAGCACTGCTGTCTCACAGTGCCTGGGACCTTGGGTGGTGGCTTGTGTAGAGTTTGCACGTTCTCCCCCTGTCTATATGGGTTTCCTCCGGATGCTCTGGTTTCCTCCCACAGACCAGCAATGTGTGGATTAGGTTGATTGGCTATGCTAGATTGAACATAGAGGGATTAGCAGTGTAAATGTGTAGGAATAAGGGTATAGGGCCTGGGTGGGATTGTTGTCAATACAGACTCAATGGGCAAAATGGCCTCGTCCTGCACTGTAGACGTTCTATGGTAACTTAAGTACTGTAGTTGTAGCTACGAACTGTTATCACTTGGTCATTCAGAAAAATAGTATCTGAGAATAGATAGTACCAGCCTTTTGTTGTTACTCATCCTTGTTCATTCATTCATTTACATGCCATGACATCCCCCATTAGCCAATGTTATATTCTGTTGCGAGAAGTGCTTCAATCCCCATTTTAATGTGCACTGTTTCTCTATGTGCCTCCAAGGAACAAACTGCATGTCCGAGTGGCATCCACAAAACCAACACCTTGCAGCATTCGTGCCACCCAGTTTAACTTTGACAAATACCAATGCACATACATTCACCCAGGGCGTTTTCATACTGAGTTTCTGGCCTATATAAGGTGCATTATGAGCAAGAATGAAGCGGCAGAGGTAGTAGATGTAAAGGAATGACAGTAACCCATGTAAAAAAAATTCCTAGCCTTTTTCTCATTGTCATGGTGACAACTTTAAACTGACAAGCCTTCATTGCTGATGGCAGTTTAGCAATACGCAATACAATTTAAATAAGTAACTTGGAAGGACCAAAGTGCCTGACACTTTAGGGATGCTGAATTTTGAAACAGTATCACAAAAATAAACAGTTGCCCTGATCAAAATAAAATGATTTTGTGAGAAGCTGTACTTTTCTTCAAGTGATATTCTAACTGAATTTTGTTTTTGTAACTTATAAAGTCCTTCTGTCCTTTCCTTTTTGAGCTTCTCTGTTATCTGATACCATTCACCAAATAGCTTTCCCACAGTCATACACATACGATCATGCAGCATAAATAGGTTTAGGGTTTGGGGGAAAAATGATTACTTCTTTACTGCTGATTACCCACTTCTAGAAATTGGTTCTGTAACTATGGCATGATCTTTATTGAATCTGTTTGTGTATTGTTTTCTTTATCCTTATACAATTTCCAATAGTCCACCTAATCATTTTATTGAGTATTATTCTTGTAGATCTTTTAGGTGATGAAAAATGGATTTGTGTTCTGCAAATTGCTGGAGAACTTAAGTGTCTAAAAGGTCAATCAAAGAGCGTGGCAGTAATACTGTAATAACGCGTTTCCATCTTTTTCTGTGAAAATTTCCTTAGGGCATTTTAAATGGTTTAAAAAAGTAACAAGGATATGGATGCTTTTGAAAGGTTTTAGCATTTAAGCAGGTTTTGTTGCGTAGATTTGATTTTGATTTGAAACACTGTCTGAGTGGACCTATGACAGAGAATAATGCTTCTTTAAATGAAGTCACACACAAGTGATAACACACTTCAGGAGTGCCACATGCACTGTGTGTTCAGCAGTTACAATCAGTACAATCAGACTGACCCATTCCATTTTACTGCTACTTCTCTAATCTTAATTAAATCAATCTCATGGTAAATGTTGACAATGAATGATGGGATAAACCAGGGAGGCCAAGCTGGACACAGTTTCCAGAATAAAAAATCTCACTTAATCATTAATTTGTCCATTTGTTCCCATTATTCACTGCCTCAGACTGTATCCCCCCCACATACTTACAGTCTTCTCCTGCAGTGACATTGGGCAGTTCAAAATTCCTGCATCATTTTGTAGTCAAGACCACCTCTGGTTTTCTAACTTGTCCTTAATACTATTTCAATTTCTTTTGTAAAACCAATATTCATTCAGCAAAAAAAACATCATATTACTACAGGAGCATATGCAAAATTAACATGTAGCACTATAGCATTGATATTTCGATTCTGAAACATGCCACAAAATTCTTGAGCCCTGGTCATAATTCCTTGCTTTAATTCTGCGGTGAAGAAGTTACAAGATTTGGAGAGGTTTAGGAATGCTAAGCTACTAACCAGATGAGCTAAGGAGCATTGGGCCATTGGAAACATGTTACCAAGACAACATACTTCCTAAGTTAGCTTGTCAGACACATTCAGAACTTACACAGGAATGAGTGTATTCATTCTCTGGATTGAAAGAAATTCTTTTAGAAACCTGAAATGTCCATTACTTCTGTGCACCACTTCAAACTGTTGGCTTCTCCAACACATTAAAATAATTTATCTTGGTGCTAGCAGATCTGTCACCATGAACAGATTCTTGCGGTCAGGGTCGCTGACTCATATAATCACCACTAATAATAAGGATTTTGAAAAGCTAATGGCCCTGCAATTCCATGGGCTCACTTACGCTAGTGTTGAATTTCTCAGCCAGCACCTGCAACCATCAATACTGCGCAGTGTTGATCTTAATTTGTGGCGTCTGTTCATTTGCATGTCCTTTGGCAATCCTTAACACGATCCAATGTAACGTAAATAATACAGTGCTAGGAAGGCTTGGAGAGTAGTAGGGTAGCCTTTTTAGAAAAAGTGCAAGAACATTATATAGGTTATTGCAGCCTGATGAAGCAGCAGGCAAATGTTTTGTCAGATGAGCTCACTAGCTGCTAAATATCATAGGAGGGGCTCCACTCACTTTTTCAAAGTATGCCTTTGAGTGAAGGATATGAAGATGCGGGAAAGGCATTGGAAGAGTGCAGAAACGTAGAGCTCAAAAATTCAGAGTGACCTATAAACCTTGCTAGATAGCTTGCAGCTAAAAAGAAGCTGAAGCACTTGGTGCCCCTGGGAGAAAACCACCAAAAACCTATTTGTTTTGCCCTGTTTTCCCAGGACTGCTGACTCATGGAAAGAAGTTTGATTCTGTTGCGAGGGCTGGCAATGTAACATGTATTCCACTGTTTCTTTCTCTTCCTTGGATACCATGAGTTACTAACACATATTTTCCTCTAATATTAACAGCTGCACAAGGTAGGTAACGCAGTGTGTCGTAGTTTTAAGGGCAGCATTAACAAGATCTTACAATGGAAGTTGCCATCAACCCTAACAACAATTATTTGCATGCAGAATCTTAGAATGATTTTCTGCTCTTTAATGAGATGGTATTGCCAGAGCTGTAGCTTTGGCTGTCTGAGAGATTTCCCTCAAATGCCAGCAAATAGCTAACTGCTCCATTTTGCTGCTGAGAAATCTGTGTACAATGCTTGTGCACTGCATGAGACCAGAGTAGGCTACCCCCTTACTTGAAACAGCACCTTCTGCAAGGAGAAAGCTACGGGGAGTCTATTCTAGCTATGAGAATTGGTGGAGCAGTGTGGTCATCAGATTATTTGGTACACACCTAGACAATCAATGAAACAAGGAGGTAATGCTCACCCATTGTTGGTTTATGACTTCATTTCTAAACACATCTATCACGTTAATGGCAACAAACAATGATAAAAAGATTAAAATTGTTGAAAGGAAGAAGGTGCAGAAGGGAATAAATTCCTATCTGATTCTCCTTGTAGAAATCACTGTTTGTTTTGTTGGTCATTCTGATTGTCCACTCCACGTTCTCCCACGTCCAAAGCAATAAGATGGACCTACACACAAATCTCTATTTCCAGCCCTTCATCTGGATTTTAGAGCAATGCAAAGCATAGCAGGTTACAATTATGCAAGAGCCTGTGTAACTTCTCCTGTTCAATCAATTTAACAAGCACATCCCTACCAAGGTCTTCCCAATGATTACTTAGTAGAAGTGTGCGCTAAACTCCACAACAGATGTTCCTGCAACTCATGGAGGAGTCATTTTACATGCAGTACGATCTGAGATGGTAACATTTCTTAGAACAAATGGATTATGGAAACTTCTTACAGATGACACACTGGCCAGAACTCTACCAGCTCACAGAATTGGCGCAGGCGAGGGTTCGACAATTAAATCTCCGTTGATGTTGGGTAGGAATTTCTGATCTTGCCTGAACAAAACCATAAAATCAGCACAAAATTCATGGATTCTTCGCAAGTTGCCAGACAGAAAATCTGAAATTCGAATGAATAGTAGTATTTTCTGTTCAGAAAATGCAGGGAGTTGATAATTAGAAATTGCCAAGCGAGTTGGGTGGCAATGCCCTTTTATTTATTCATTCAAGAGATATGGTTGTCACTGACTAGACCAGCATTTATTGCCCTTGTCCTTGGGAAGGTGGGAGATGAATTGCTTTCTTGACCTGTTGCAGTCCTTGAGGTGTATGTACACTCATAGTGCTGTTAAGGAGGGAATTTCACAATTTTGACCCAGTGATAGTGAATGAATGGTAATATATTTCCAAGTTGAGAGTGAATGACTTGGAAGGGAATTTCAGGTATTGGTTTCCCATGTGTCTGTTGCTTTTGTCCTTCTAGATGGTGGGATCATTGGTTTGGAAGATTCCGCCTAAGGAGCCTTGATGAATTCCTGCAGTGCACCTTATAGATGATACACACTACTGCAGCTGTTCATTGGTGGTGAAGGGAATGAATGTTTATGGAAGGGGGAGAAATCAGGCAAGCTGTTTTGTCCTGCCTGTTGTTGATCTTCTTGAGTTTTATTGGAGCTGCATTCTTCCAGGCAAGTGGAGACCATTCCATCATACTCTTGACTTGCACCTTATACATGATGGACAGAATTTGGGAAGACAGGATTCCTAACTTCTGACCTGCTGTTGTAGCCACAGTATTTATATTGCTAGTCTAATTCAGATCAGTTTTGATCGATGGTAACCCTCAGGATGTTGATGGTAGGGGATTCAGTGATGCTAATGCCATTGAACGACAAGGAGTGATCGTTAGATTCTTATTATTGGAGATGGCCATTGTCTGGCATTTGTGTGGAGTGAATGTTACTTACCACTTGTCAGCCCAAGTCTGGATATTGTCGAGGTCTTGCTGCACTTGGACATTGATTGCTTCAGTATCTGAGGAATTACAAATAGTGCTGAACATTGATCAGTTGTGAGTGAATATCCCCACTTCTTGCCTTATGATGGAAGAAAAGACATTGATGAAGCAGCTAGAAATGGTTGGATCCTCCACAATGGGAAAGCCAATGAAATAGTCCTAACTATCTGCATCTGTGCTCCATGCCAAATTGGACGAACTTCCTAATAAAGAAGAAAAGAAATGGTGCAACACAATATTGCTTAGATCTCCTTGGGCATGAAAGTTGATTGTAATCTGGACTTTCAAAGCTATAGGCAGATAAACATGGCCTTATTACCTTTTTAATGAAGTACACTGTTGCAGCAAAATATTTATCACCTAATTTTTAACAGGACTGTGTGGTCTTTAAATACTTTCAGTGAGGTGATAATGTGTCAAGAGTGCATTACCCTCATCTGCCTCTGATGAACTGAAGGCATAATAGCTGGTTTTGATATGGCAAAACTACCAGCTTTCATTTACATAATATTAAATCAGATCCATTGGGACTCAGGCATGGAGAGGATACCGATCAGAAACTTGAGTGCCTTAATTTTTGGGTGCAAAGTGCTGAAAATGTCTTACTGCCCCCATTTTCAGGTTTGTGGTGAACCAAAAAAAGGCAAGGAATTTTCGAATTAACATTTTTAATGACAACGTTAACTGAAATAAGAGGTTCTGTGGTCATATAAACATTTGTATGCGTGCTTACCCAAGAGCAGGTCCTTAACTAATTGTTTGCTGATGCTTCATCCTGAGCTATTTATGGTAGTGCTGGTTTGCCATTGTTCCCAAGTCTACCTCAGCTGGCATAGGAATTGAACCTGTGCTGTTGGTGTTATTTTAGACCACACACTAGCCTACTGAGCTAACTAAGCCCCCTGTTCTAATGTGGGGGTGCGGGGGCAGGGGATGGAATTGGTTGCTGCCAGTACAGCAAAATGGGCTGATAGAAAACTGGAAGCCTCTCTTACATAGCACATGACATTTTTCTTCCCTGTCAGAGTACATCAGAAGCGAATGAAAAAGTGAATCTGCAATTGAACTTGGAAAATGTTGAATAACTACTTGAATGTTTAAACTCGAGCAGAAGTCTGCACCAACAGGGGCCTAGACAATCAATCTGTGGTGTGAAGTCCCTCTTTGAAGCAGATTGTGCATATCAAGGCCAAAAGGGATGCACACTTTATGATGTGTCCCTGTGGATTCAGTTTGAGTTCAAGCTCAGCTGCTAAACAAACAGAATAGAGCTCAAACCTGAAGCAGAGTGGAGTCCTGTGGAGTGGCTAGATTTTGCTTCTGTAAACAAGCTTTGTGATAGTAAGTAGAACTGTCTGCAATCTTCTTTATAAAAACTATAGAATATTTAGATCTGCTTCAGGTCTATAGATTAACAAATTCGCAAAAGACCATATACACGTTCACCAATATAATTCACATAACAATCTTAATTCCTGAAAATACACTGCAAATTTCCAAGTGTATTTACAAAAGCCTTTTAGATGTCCACCTAGCCACAGTGCTAATTAAAACTGCTCCCCAGATGAAATAAAACACATGCAAAGAAAACAGAAAGATTATAAATCATTTACAATGTGCATGGGAGAACCAATGGCTATCTTTCACATTCTTAAGTACAAATTAAAAGCAGAATAAACATCAGTGGTTTAAATAGCTGATACCCCATTTATACTCATGGTGGAAATTCAAATGTGTTGCACATTTGCAGCACTATCACAGCAACTGGGGAAGGATAAACAGTGGAAAGTTTATTTACTCTAATCGGATTTGGAAATAAAATCTCCCAGTTCTTGGTTTTATTTGGGGCTAGGAAGCAGAAGGTTTACATCAGGCTAGTATAAGTGCCTGATGGATATCTCTCACAGATTTGACCCATAAATTAAATGTCCACACATGTGTTGAGCAGATAATAAGCAACGAGTGTTTGGGTGAATTTGGAGTGCCTGAATTCAAAGCCCAAAAGCAGGACTTAAATATAGGCACCTCCCCCTTGCTAGTAACAATGGAATTGGATACATAAAACACAGCTCCCAATTATAATAGTTCTTATCCATGTTTCTTTAGATAAGTAAAACTACTTTACAGGGCTAGAGAACATGAATTAACATATGTACTTGTCAGAGTTTTTAAATCAAAACTCATGGGATATTAATAATGTACCCTAAACTTATGATGCTCCCATTGAAACATGAAGATGGACTTTACCGGACCACGAGGTCACAACTCCACTTAAGTAAACTACAAGAAATCAAATGGACATGAACTTACCACTTCTCTTACTAAATGCCAGGATGCAAATAAACGCATGCCAGTTCCAAGATTGTACATGTCTCTCTGTTGGAGAATACCAGAGATCAAACTGAAAAAGGCTGGAAGTAACCAGAATGATACCCAGGACATCAATTATTGTGCACAGAAGGACACCTGAATTTCTGCTGATTGACTGTTGTTTCATAGAACAAGAATGGATACATACAAATCCAAATTGGTTCAAATTCTAACTATAAAGAATTAATTCAAAAAGGCCTAATTCAGACCAACTGGGGGGAATGCAGTATTTATTCCTGGCACATGATTTCAAATATTTCACTGCTCTGAGTGGCTCAGAGTTGGCTGAACTATAAAACTCTGGAGGATTACATTCTGCTTTTGCCATCTTGACCTAAAGTAAATGTGATCTCAGGGGTTTGTAAAGTATAAATGGGGCTTTAGATCTAAAAAGCTTCTTAAACTATTTTACAGTAGAGGCTGAATTGAAAGCCTGCGGTAATGCATTCCAGGAGCTGGGATAAATCACCATTATACAGTAATGACAACCGTGAAAAAAAAGTCTTTGCTGGAGGCAGCTGAAGATTCAAAGTAGATACACTTTCTGATGGCACTCCAATACAAACTTAAACATCCTCAGCAACTTTAAAAAAAATACAGAGTTTTGAAGTGCTTCATAAAAGTAGAAAGGGGTTTCAGTGATGTTAAAGATCTAGGTGGCTGGTTGTGCAGTGGGTTAGCAGATTGTCCTTTTTAATCTCTGGAAAATGAATTTGAATCCAGCTAGACTGGTGCCATGCCAGTCCTCTTTATCTGCCAGCTGTAACTGTCTGAAGTACAATGCATTCAGTTTTATTCAATTAAGTTCAGCACTATTTGGCACTAAATTTTATGAATCTCACTTAAAAAGAAATGCAAGCAAATTTTGTTGCTTGCCAGCCAGCCATGCTTTCCAATTATGATCTTATAGTCCTGGTGAAACTTCTAGCTTAATCAAAAATATTTCATCCATATTGGTCCTGCCAGACCAAACTGATTTGGGGTAGAACACGATGTGTGACTCTCCTCTCAGAGGATAAATCATAGGATCTCTACAGTGCAGAGAGAGGCCATTCGGTCAATTGACTTTGCACCAACTTTCCGACAGAGCAAGCCACCCAGGCCTTTTCGCATAACCCCACTTATTTACCTCACTAATTCCTCTCACCTACACATCTTGGGACACTAAGGGGTAATTTAACATGGCCAAGCCATCTAATGCACACAGCTTTGGACTGTGAGAGGAAACTGGAGCACTCGGAAGAAACCCACCCAGACACGAGGAGAATATGCAAACTCCCACAGTCACCCAAGGCCGGAATTGAACCCAGTCCTGGCACTGTGAGACAGCTGTGCTAAGCACTGTACTTCATGTTACCGAGCAACTCCACTGGGGTAATGGAAATGACTGGAATGGCGATATCGTAAAACCTTGGTCTGCATTGGCTTTTATACTGGATAAACCAACAATACTTTTAATTTTATATCTAGACCAGTGAGCACTGTGGGGAGACAAACCCAACTATCCACATAATTTGTCGATTATAGCTACTCACTGCTTAATGCATGAACGAGTTTTCTAAACTACCCATTGGCCTCAATAGTTGCAGTCATCATATTAGAAAATTCCCTTTACTGAATTACTCTGCCTAGAGCAAGTTATTCCATTCACGCTGTGTTCTTGCTCGCTCATTTAAAGATGTGATTTATTCATATTTAAAGGAACAGTAAATATTTTGTTCACGGTTTAACCAAGCCTCTCATGACAATTTTCTCAAAATGACCCACCCGGCAAACAAAAATGTCACCATGTCGGGTTTTCAAGTGCACCAGTTGTTGAAAGATTAACAACTCACAGTATTCATTATTCACATCATTCTTCCTGGTATGTTTTTCATTTTCCCAAATGCAGAAAGATCTTAGTGTTGGAATAAGATGACATATTCCCTTTCAGTTTTCTCGGAGCCAAAGAAGAGCATTGAGGTCAGACAAATGTGCATGGAAAATATGTTTGAATATATAAACATGGCAAGTGAATGTCTCATCATGAATATAATTCTTGGGATTAGATTATCAAAGGCTTTGTCATATGTTAACAGCAGTAGCAATCCTTTGTATTTAGGTGAGCAGTTCAATGAACCAATATAATATCTGAGTGATATTCTGCACAAATACAAATGTCAGGTACTCTTACTGCAATTAATCACTTCAAAAGTAAAATGAAACTAATTAGAGGTTTTCTAAACAGAATGATTTGAGTTTAGGGGCTGAATTTGGAATGCAGTCCTTTGTCAGCAACTATAAAGCAATGCTCACTATTTGAATGGCTTAGTAATAAATAATAGCTTAGATACTAAAATAAATAGGCAATGCTGTAAATTCAAAAATTCAGTTTTAGACAGCAGCTGACAAAATGGGATAAGTTGAAGTTTTAACTGAGATGGTTCATCGGAACTGACAGAGAGCATTAGCCAATTTACTCCGCATGGGGCAAGTGTGTGCTTTTGTGACAGGTTTGGCTTGGAGATTACGGTATAGTTTTGTCAGCAGTAATGTGTCTAACAGCAGTAGCCAAGTCTTTGGACAAGAAAATGGACAGCACCATACCATTGTACTTATCACATTATGATGTATTCTTTCTCTGAAGAACTAATTTTGTTCTCAGTTGGTATTCTGGCTGTCACTTATTTTGTCGAATGACCTTGACCTTACTGTTTTACAGTTTTATTGCTCCCATATTCCTTTCCCCTGTGTCAGTTTTGCAGCAAAATGTTTCTGTCTGCTTCGAAGGGTAAAATATCAGTAAACAGTTTAACGCTTAAATTGAGGCCAGCACTAGGAAATTTGAGGCATTGGGTGGCCACTTTCAGCATATTCTCCTCTGGTGTGAGCAGAAACCCTAATTCTATAGTTATCCCCTGCATGGTTCACCACCTTAATGTGGTGGAGAGGCTGCTGCAGCTGACAATCCTTGAGAGGGGAGGCAATGGCCTGGTGGTATTATTACTAAGCTATTAATCCGGAAATTCAGCTAATGTTCTGGGGTCCCAGGTTCAAATCCTGCCGCAGCAAATGGTGGAATTTGAATTCAATAAAAAATACCTGGAATTAAGAATCTACTGATGACCATGAAACCATTGTTGATTGTTGTAAAAACTGATCTGGTTCCCTTATGTCCATTAGGGAAGGAAATCTGCCATCCTTATCTGATCTGGTCTACATGTGACTCCAAAATGACAGTAATGTGGTTGACTGTCAACTGCCCTTGGGCAACTAGGGATGGGCAATAAATGCTGGACAATGAGCAACACCCATGTCCCATGAATAAATAAAGATGTCATTGGCGCTCCTTGCTCCTGGTACAACCACATATGGAGGTAAGATTGAATGGCAGGGAAGTTAGAGTCAAGGTACTTTCCAAGACAACCTCAATAGCAGGAAGACTTACGTCTCACTGGCCGAGAAAGCAGAAGAAAGCTGCAGTGGCAGGATAGTCCTGGTCATGGTGTTTAGTCAAGTCACTGAAACATGAACGGTAACCTGTCAAAATTGTGTGGACAATGATGGTGCCCTAAGGTCCAACCCACCCTCCCCGCCCCTCCCCACTGTCAAACAAAGTCATGTGCAGTGTTACACAAGTATTAGTGTCACAAGTAGGCTTACACTAATACTGCAATGAAATTACTGTGAAAATCCCCTAGTTGCTACACTCTGGCGCCTGTTCAGGTACACTGAGGGAGAATTTAGCATGGCCAATGCACCTAACCAGCATGTCTTTCAGACTGTGGGAACACCCAAAGGAAACAAGTGGGGAGAACACAGAAAATAACTCAAGCTGGGAATCGAACTTGAGTCTCTTGTGCTGTGAGGAGGCAGAAAGGAAAGGTTGACAGCAGCCTTTGTGACAACAGAGTTGGTTTTCCCATTGGGAATAAGATTTTAAATACACTTTAACTCTGACGAGAAGCCAAAGGACTTGAAACATTAACTCTGAATTCTTTTTTTATAGATGCTGCCAGATGCTAGCTTTTTCCAGCATCCTCTGTTCTTGATTCAGTTTTACAATTGCCATCTTATGTTCAAATCCAGTCATGGCCATGCTTCTCCTTATCTATGTAATCTTTTCCCATTTTACAATCCTCCAAGAACATTGTATTTCCCCTTACCCTGATTTCAGGCGCATCTCTTTTGCTCCAACAAGCAACTGAATATCTGTTCCCCAGCTGAAAGACAGGCGAATCTCTCTTTGGATTTAGACGTAAATTTTTGAATCCTCCTCCCTATTATAACTATCTGTTCTGCCACTGCCACACAAAAGTAAACATGTGATGGAATTATGGAGAAAAGACAGCATTCCACAAATAAATTATAGAAAGAATAGACTACAAGACAGACCAATTCTCTACTTCATAAAACTCAGAAATAGTATGTGGATGATTGAGAATTTGATGAACTGAACCTGACAACATATGATCTATGGTCTTTAATGCAGAGTGCAGCAGACTTTTCATTTCTTTCCTTTAAGTTAAGGAGACCTGTATTTTGCAATGTTTTGTGATTATTTGTATGCTGAAGTAATTATAATTGTGCAATTTTTTAATTAAAATAAACTTTATTTTTATTTTAATGATTGTCCATGATGAAGCCATTAATTATGATTACTTGTTTTATTTGCCTTGTCATCACAATTCAGGACCTGTAACCATGATGATTTTTCAATAAACCATTATCTATCTATATATCTGCTAGTGGCTGGCATTATAGCCATCTAGACCCAATTGGAAATCACTTTGTGAATATCTCTATCTCACAACTTTTCCGTCATCTTTTAAGATGTTCTTTAAATCCTACCTCAAGCTTTTAGGCACTGTATTATAAGACTATCACCCTATATACATCGGATTAATATGGGACTAAGCACAGTACCGCTCACAGAGTGACATTCATAGGAACATAGGAATTAGGAGCAGAATAGACAAATTCAGCCCTCTCACCCAATCGGCCATTCAATCAGATCATGACTGATCTCTCCCTGGTCTCAAATCCACCTCTCCACCTCCATATCCCCTTATCCCTTTTCTAATTAGAAATATATCTATCTTCTTCTTGAAACCATTCAACGATCCAAACTCCACTGCGTTGTGGGGCAGTGAGTTCCACAAATTCACCATCCTCTGCGAGAAGTAGTTCCTCCTCGTCTCAGTGTTAAATCTACCGCCTCTCATTGTACACCTGTGATCTCTTGTTTAGATTGACCCATAAAACGGTTACTCTAGGTAAAAAGATACATGACCCAAATCAAGCATCAGTGTGATGTTGAGCAGAGACATGTTACGTTCTAGTCAAGGAAATAGCTTCTTGCTTTTTCTCTTTTTGTAGTTGCAAGTAGTGAATAGACTTGCTGTTCACATACAGAAGATTACAAAACATTCCTTAATAGACACATTCTCTAATCAACACCATTACTACAGGCATCTCTCTTTAATATCCTTTCCTTTTACTTGGTGTTTAACCGTTTGCTCCTGCGTCGCACCTTGGGATACCTTGTTACATCAAAGGTAAGTGCAGTTTGTTATTTATTTTATGGCTAATATTGCAATGTTTGAAAAATCAGCAAATAATACTCAAGGACTTCCAAGGGGTCCAAGAAAATGTACTGTCCTTGTGATAGTGGGTTAAAATTCTAAGTTCTTGGGTTAGATCCTTAATCCCTGCTGCGAGCAAGAACAGAAGTGACCAGTGCAGGAATTTCATGTTATCAATCAGTGGATCCATTTTCCCAGTGGTAGGATGAGATGATGGCAGGGATATCCACTCTGAGCCCACAGGTAACATACTAAGCTAATTAAACGTTATTCAGGTCTGCTAATGGAGAATTTTTGAGTCACCTTCCAGGCTCCCACAAGCAGTGGGGAAAAGGGCAACTATGTAGAAGTTGTTTCTTGGTGAGAGACCTTGGGTCCAGTAGTTCAGGTAGGCTTACATGCAGTTTTAAATTTTAATAAATTGGAGACAAGTGTCTCTCCCTTCTTAATATGCAATGGTACTCTGCTGCTTCTTTGTTGCTGAAGTGCATCCTAATGTCTCTCCAACTTTGTGACCCCCACCCAGCATCCTTAATTGACCAAATTAGAGAGAACTACCATATTGTAGCATGAGATAATGCAACATGGAAGCTTTAAATCACAATGGTGATGAATTAAACAACAGCAGCAAAACAGTACACATAAGCTCAATACTGATACAGTTCTTGTTCCTCTGAGTTGTAATGAAGGATTCTCCTCTCTCCACCCATGTTCCACCACTCCAAAGGCTGAGGTTCGTATGCTCTATTCCAATAGGTCCTTGGCAGGCCACATGATCTGCAAAGACTTGCCACTTAAAGGGGTAAACCTATGTCATGCAAGTTAAGAGACTATTTTCCACTAATTCAGGCTTCTAACATCTGTTTGATCTTGATGGCAGGATTCAGAAACCTGCAGAAAAATCCAGCCCTCCATCTCTCTCTTTCTCAATTTTCTCCTTTCAAATGTTGTGAATTTCCTGAGGTATAGTTCCACAGGCATCAATAGCCCTCTGGTACCAAGACTTATGATTTATAGATGATCCTGTTGGCAAGACATTGGCAGGATAGTCCATCACATGTGGGATCATAGTTACACTTACTCACTCACTCACTCAATCATGCATTTGTACATATGTATTATTTTAGTGGCTTTCACTGAACTGTGCTGAGAAGCTATTTATTTACATAGCCCAGAGTCACTGAATCCAACTCTAGTGCCCCAATTGCCCAGGCTGAATTTAGCTAACTATGCACAAAAGAGAAATTTGTTGAGGAAAAGCTAGGTTCTATCTCTGACAAAAGGCAAACAAGGTCAATTTAAATGTTGGAGGGAATGGTACTGCGAAAGGTTAATTCAATAAATAAGGGTGAATGGTCAGAAATTAAGTGCCTGCTGCATCTGAATCGTTTGTGATTTTTGTTGACATATAACCCAATAAAACCCTTAATAAAACTAAACCAATAATAGAACGATGAACATGTAGGTAAAAATTATGGAAATAAGCAGTCTTTTATTACTTAATGTTGGTTCGATTATTCTCTTCACTGTGAATGGAATTGTCTCATGTGAGAGTTAAGACGATGAGTAATAATCATGCAGCTTCACACATAGTTTCTGCCAAATCATTAGAGTGCAATTTTACACTTTCTGCATGATAATTTACCACTAATGGTAACTTAAGACATGGAGCTAAACACAAAATGTAATAATGCAAATTAAACAGTTTAATAACTGGAAACGAGCCAGTTGACCTTTGTAAATGAGTGTGACTTAATTTTTGTTGCTTGTAAATGTAAGAGAACAGAATACAAAATCAAGTAGAATATAAGCCATGTTTCAGAAACTGGGAGCTTCAGATGTTAGAGAAGCAGTGCATTAAAATAGGGTGGTGGGAGGAAAGAATAATAGGCTCCACAAGGCTTTGGTATGCATAGGATGGAACAAAGAATAACCTAGTCCTAAATAAGCAAAGAGCAAAATTTTGGTAAAGTTGGAAGAGGGTGACAGAAAACAATATCATAAACAAAATCTATGGAAAGATGTTCTTAATACTTATCAGGAAAGAATGGGTAAGAGTGAAGGTAGCACCAAAAGAATAATTCACTGCAGCAGCACGGAAATGTACAATAATTTTCACCTTTGTGAGTGAGCAATAGATCACCATAAAGTCTTAACCTCACAATCTCCAAAAGATTAGTTGTTCCATAGACAGCTAACAAACACTGATTTGAGCATTTGATAGGTGCAGTGATTGTCAGAACCTCTTCATGCATAGTATGGTGAGCAGCACATATCACCGTAAGATGTTTAAATGTAGCGCAGCATAGTGATATACTGTACTACAACATGTAAAGTTTGAAGTCCAGAACTTCAGCAGTAACTTTAAAATTCAGTTATGGCAGACACTGAACTATGCATCTCTGAGCACATGGGCTGCAAGACAAACATTATCCTCATGTCTCGATGATCAATACTGTATATTTCTTCTTGCAGTCCAAAGATGTGCAGGTTAGGTTGAGTGGCCATGCTAAATTAATCCTCAGGGGGATTAGTAGGATGAATATGAAGAGTTATGGAAATAGGCCCTGGGTGGGATTGTGGTCAGTGAAGACTCGATGGGCTGAATTGCCTCCTTCTGTACTGTAGGGATTCTATGGATTCTATCCCATGATTTCACAAAGTTATGTTGAATTCTTTTGTTGTAACCTAACACAATGCAATGACCAGATGTGATAAGAAATGAATCTGCTATCTCTAACTTACAAATTATTTTTCAACTTTAGTGAGTCTGCATCATTCTGAGGCTATACCAGCCATGTGTCATTCCAGTGTACAGCATTGTACAATTATCTTGATTGAATTTCTTCTGCCATTGTTCTGCCAATTTACAAATTTACATACTTTTGTGGCTCTTTGTTCTCATTATCAGCCTCAATTACTTCCCCAAATTATCATTGTGAATAACTTATCTTGAGTCTCAGAGTCCAAAACATTGATATAAATTGGATAGTGGGTGCTCCAGCATCAGATTCTATGGCATTCTACGCAGGCCTTTTTCTCCAGCCCTGTTGCTTCATTTCCGTGCTCTAAATTTTCATTCATATTTCAATTTTACCTTACGGTTTTCAACCTATTGTAAGGAGCATTGCTAAATTGTGTTGCAAAGTCTAGGTATATTATTGTGACAATGTATTTCTAAAATATTGCATCTATGGGAGGGTGTACAAAAATGTGCATTATACTCTATGCAAAGTAACAGATGTATGTCAAAACTACAATGGGTGGCATATACAAAAAGAAAGAAAAAAAAATTTCAAAATTTCAGAAATAAACAATTAAAAAATTATATGCAACACTGCTAACTGCCCTGTTCATACACTATCTCTTATGGGGCAGAGTTTTCTTGTCACATTATTTTCACTTTGAGGGCTGAATTTACTGTTACTTTACAATGCAGTGTAAAATCTTAGGTTGAACCCTGTGTCAAGGAAATAGAAAGTAATAAATTTAGACCTTTATAGAGTCCACTTAGTAAATGAGGTTAACGTACCAGAGCTTGCTATTTACAGTGTAACCCTAGATTCCATAAGGGTTCAGGATAGTGGCTTGGATTCTACTTTGTTGTAAACCACTGAGAACAGAAACCACTTTCATAGAACAAGATACAGAGATACTGTACAGACCAAAGGAACATTATTAAGTATCTTATGAAAACAGACACCCGACATTCAAGCTCTGCATTAAAGACCATGTATGCCACAAGCAAACTCTATGGACACAGAAACATGAGTTATGCAGTGGCTTAGGCTATGCTTTTAACCTAATTGGTCATATTCTTCATGTGGATGCCTATGGAAGGAAATGGTTTAAATTTTAATTCTCCTAAAATAGTTTAAATTTCAAACAAGTGTAGTTTCCCACGTCAATGTGATGATGTACATAAGGAAATGGACAATTGATGGGACTTTTGTTCCAAATTTCTAGCTCTTTGATTTGGCAGCATCATATTGCACTTTTATTTTAGCTTGCTGAACGAGTGGCAAGGTTAACCATCCAAAACCAGCTGGGCCCTCTTATATTGCAGATTGGTCTAGCGACTGTAAATTTAATGGTAGTCTTAGTGGGGAGGCTGCTACAATTTTCCTAAAAGGCAAAAATGGCAGGAAGAGGATCTGAAGCCAGGAGAGACCCAAAACAAGTACATTTAAAATAAACATATTGCAACTTTCATTCTATGAATGGAAGGAACAGGAATGTTCCTCTAGATTTAACAAGATAAATTTAGGCCTTCCCTTCCCGAGGCCCCCTGCTTTTTTTCTTTAAGACCTTCCCATGTCTAATTGGTAATGATTGTTTCTATAGTGCTGTTGGCAATGTCCTGCTGGCTAAAATTATGTGCCCAGGTATCTGTCAGCTGCCATTTCTCACTCCTTTTGAGGGGTTATCTGATTGACCGCATGTACATATGAATTGGGAGTTGACAACGGTCAGGATGTCAAGCTGAGAAGGTCAAGGGAATTTGGTGTTCATCTCACTGACCGCCCACCAAATTCCTACTCCTGATTAAAATGGTGGCACATGTTTTAATTCTGATTCTCTGAAAGCTTCCCCCTATGATATGCATCACCCTTTTAAAAGATTACATTTAAGGAGAATTACTGAGAGAGAATCTGAATGCTTACCAAAGAGCTTTAAATGCTATGCATGCTTTTGGAAGAAGAACACCAGGAGGCTAAAAGGGAAAGCAGATTAATGAGACAGTAGTAGAGGAGACATTGACTGATTTAAAATGACCTTTCCAACAGTTCCACAAGATCTACAATCCTTTTTTCAGCACCACCAAATTGAGTTGACTGACTTGCTTGGATCTTTACTGAAGTGTAAGACAATTTGCAGTGCTACAACAGCCACTTTTCTAATCTGTTCTGCAATGAGTTGAAATTCTTTCAAATATTGACAGAGATGACATAGTGACTAGTTCTGCCCTAGTCAAGTTGTTCCAATGTAGCTATGACACTGGCACTTATCTGGACAATATAGAAAATTGTCCAGGTATGTTCTGTCCACAAAAAGCAGGACAAATTCAATTCAGCCAAATACCGCTATATTGCCCTATCTCAATTATCAGTAAAGTGATGGAAAAGTGTCCTTATTGCTGCCTATGATGTGGCACATGCTCAGCAATCACCTGCACCTGTACTCAATTTGGGTGCTGGCAGGACCATTCAGCTCAGGTCATTACAGTCCCGGTCCAAACAAACACAAAAGGGCTGGACTTTAGACGTGATGTCAGAGCAACTGTCCTTGACATCAAGGCAGCATTTAACGACTGTGGCATCAAGTGATCCTAATAAAATTGAAGTCAGTGGGAATGAGGGGGAAAAAGATTGGAGTCCTGGCTAGTAAATAAGAAGATGGCTATAAATATTGGATGCTAATCATTTTGGTCCGAGGACATCTCTGCAGGAGTTTCTCAAAGTATCCCAAACCCAATCATCTTCAGCTGCTCCATTATTATCCTTCCTTCCATCATAAGGTCAGGGGTGGGGTTGTTTGCTGATGACTGCATAATATTTAGTTACTTTCATAATTCGTCAAATAGACCTGTCCACTATCTACATGGCACAAATCAGGAGTGTGGTGGATTAGTCCCATTTGCCTAATGGGTGCAATGAAGGTTGACATCATTTCAGTCATTGGAGTCCACTTGGTTGGCATCCATCACTTTAAGCAATCACTTCCTCCATCACTTGCACACATTGGTACAATGTAGACCATCTACTAGATGCACTGCAGCAACTGTCCAAGCCCCTTGCAATAGCACGTCCAAATCTGTAACAATTACAAACTAGAATAACAGTGCAGCAAGTACGTTGGAACACCACCACCTGCAATTACCCTCCAAGCCTTTCAATAAGTCCCAGGACCTTCTGGTACTGATTGGCTGGCAGTTATCACGGTGGAACTTCCTTCCGAGGACGGATGGAAATCCTGCCCACTGCCAATAAACACTAAAGTGAGTGTCAAATGACAATAGGACATCGTGAGTCAGTGGCTACATGTAGGCATTGACTTTCAGGATGACAAGTGCTGAGTGCTTACCATCCATTCTAATGAGGAGATGCTGGTGTTGGACTCGGGTGGACAAGATGAGAGGTAACACGACACTAGGTTATAGTCCAACAGGTTTATTTGAAATCACAAGTTTTTGGAGTGCTGCTCCTTTATCAGGTGAAGTGGAGTGAGGTTCACAGGCACTGAATATAAGATAGAGTGATGAGAGTTTGATACTAACAGGTAATCAAGAGTGTCAAAGGATAAGTACAGACAGTGGAGTGCAGTGTAGGCCAACTGAATAACAAGTCTTTCCAGGTAATCACGAGTACAGGCGGTAAAGTATAGTTAGTACGTGCAAATGTTGACAGGCTGTACAATGAGTGAAGGGATGGCCTAAGAACTGATAATTTAAGGCAGAGAGATAATTACAATCAAAGATTAAGATGGTGCTAAACACAATGCAACTATTTCAGGCAGAGAGATCATCGCATGTAATCAAGATGTCAAAATTGGACAGTCAAGAAGATTTTCCCCCCACAGAACACTATGGTAGGGTTACATGTAATGTGACATGAATCAAGATCCCAATTAAGGGCTGTCCTCATGAGGTATCAGTTTCTCTCAGCGATTCTGCTTTTTTGTGTTTCTTGAAGGTTGCGTTGGAGAAGGCTTACTCAAAGATAGGAGGTCGAATGTCCTTGGCCACTGAATTGTTTTCTGACTGTTATTGCCTGGCAATTATTGCATTGTGTCCATTCATCCGTCGTCGTAGTATCTTCATGGTGTCGCCGAAGTACCATGCCCCAGGGCACACTTTTCTGTAGCGTACGAGCCACCAACATATCAGGATGACTAAGATCATTATTCATATGCTCCACTGTAAGATTATTACATGCCTTTTGCCTTCACTCAACTACATCAGGCTTCATTTCCAGATTTTATGTTATAAATCAAAGGAAGACACCAAGCCTGCCATGTTCTTGTATACTACGAACTTTCAGTTAATACTTCAAAATTTTGAATAGTCTATTAAAATGGCTACTGAAAATCATATGACTTTCTGCATTTTGAGCTCCAAAGAGTCCTGAGTCTCAAGCAAATATCTAATTACATAAAGTATTCACCTCCATCCACAGAATTCACATATCCTTTTGTTTAATGGTGAACCATCAATAAAGGGCAGCAGGTTTGTCCTTCTGATTCACTATGGACAAAATAAACATTGAAACTGAATGTGTGTTAGACAAATGTGAATAGATCCTTTTGACCTGCCATTGTATTGTCGTATTCCCTCATTTAAACTAGACTGGGTAAATTTCAAAGTGTTAAACAGCAACACAAGATAGGTAATCAACACACCACATATGTTTGAAAAAAGAACAATGAACTTGTGCAAGTCACATGGTGACAATGCCATTCTGTTGTCTGTTTTTAAAATTACAGCGAGCCTTCAGAGTTCCATCAGAAAACCATTGAACTGGCTGTGACTCCCTAAGCATCAAAGTATTAAACAATAATGCCTTGAAGTGAGAAAAGGATCCCCCCCCAACTTGTTCCAACTTTGAATTCACCTGAGGACCAACTTCCTAGAAATCCAACTACCAGGTGTTGCGCAGCTTACAGCTTTACAATACCCTTACTTCAATTAAAGCATTGACTTATCTAAGAAACTACAGGTCACCTACAAAAGAGACTGAGACGATCATGAATTGTAATTGTATTATTTTACCTTCATCTGTATCTGCTTTTTGTGTGTGATAGTATGTGTGGGTTGAGGGAGTGAAATTGTTTTGAACATTTGATCAAATGTAATCATAAATAACTTCATTTTTTAAAACTCAGAAAAAGATTGCTGCTGAATTTTTTAAATGGACACAATCATTCTGTGGGTGACAACAAACACCTTTTATTAACAAATATATGGATCAGGGTCATAGAAAGGAACACATGAATTCTGTCCATGAGAGACCAACATGTTAGATGACCAAATGCTTGATCAAAGGGGTAGATTTTAAGTAGTGTCTTAAAGGAGGAAAGTGAGATAGAAAGGTGGAGATGTGTAGGGAGTGTATTCCAGAGCCAGTGATGGAACAATTACAATTGGGGATGCACAAGAGGCCAGAATTAGAGGATTCAGATATTTCAGAGTTGTAGGACTGCAGGAGATTACAGATGTATGAAAGATGAGAATTTTAATATCAAGATATGGGCAGCAGATATCAAGTGGGAGACTTCAATGTGCTAGCCTGAATGATATGATATTGAAAAAAACTTACACAAATGCTTTGGGGAAAAAAAACATAAAGTCATGTGATCCGCCAAGACATATCATCTATCTTTTGTTGCAGGAATTGGTTAGGTGGAATTTTGGGGTTATGGTTGGAAATATTCTTATTGTGTGTGTGTGTGTGTGTGTGTGTGTGTGTGTGTGTGTTTGTGTGTGTGTGTGTGTGTGTGTGTGTGTGTGTGTGTGTGTGTGTGTGTGTGTGTGAATACAATGGGACCAATTTATTACGGAGCTGGTTTAAAACAAGACATGTGAGGTTGGGATAGGAGGCAATCATAGACCTGGAGTAAGTTAATTTGTGCAATCTCATGTTGTTAATTTTTGTTGAAATGTGAATGCAAATGCGCATTTGTGGTATTAATGGGTTTTTGCATTAGACGCACCAATTGTTCTATCAGCTATACTTTATCATATTTATTTCAGGTTGGAATGGTGTCAGTTGAATGTGATCCTCACAATTTGTACTGGTAGTTGCCTCAAAGTTAATTCATGCAGTTCGTGGATTTATGTTATGTTTATAATGCTCATAGATTAGCTTTGGGTGTTTTATGCTAAGGAAATATAAATTCCTGGCTTTACAACAGAGATTCTTATCATGAGTAAGATATGAGAGTTTTTATTTTGAAGTTCACCGGGTATACATAATTCTTGATCATTTATTGGGTTTTCTGGAGCACATATGTGGGAAATTCACATCAAATGTGCTTTTGCAGCTATTGTCTAAACAGAGTTTTTCATGGAACACAAAGTTGTGAAAGCTCTTGGGTATCTTTTCAGGTGATAAAGGGGTTATCAAATAATTGCCTTACGGCTGTAAACTTTCCTCACTTAAAGATGTTCTTCTGTGGTTTTTGAAAGCTACACACAGCAAAAGGATAGGGAATGGTGAAAGATTCAGATGTGATGCATAATTCAATAAGGCATCACTTCTTAACTGAGCTTTTTCTAATAAATGAAAAACTGTAGGGATTTCACAAATACGCTTTCACTCTACAGACAGAAAGTCAAGGTATATTGATAATGTTGTTAATTAGCTTTGGTTAAACAATTTGTTTAGTGGATGCAAAGTCCCTAAGCCAAACAGTTTCTTCCATCCTGCTGTGCTGAGTGCGGTTAGGCCTCTGCTGA
Source organism: Sphyrna mokarran (assembly GCA_024679065.1). NCBI lineage: Eukaryota > Metazoa > Chordata > Chondrichthyes > Carcharhiniformes > Carcharhinidae > Sphyrna > Sphyrna mokarran. Next base: position 40,020,209 of record JAGIQG010000004.1, read on the forward strand.
GGCTGTGAATTAGTCACTCCCTATGATGTGGTGCATGGTTTGCTCTTTCCCACAACCACATGAGGGCCTGGCACTAATGCCCCATGTATGGAGGTTGGCCAAGCAGGGGCTGTGGCCAGTCCTGAACCTTTAAAAGGTGGACCACTCTTTCCTTGGAAGATAGCCTGAGTTAAACAAATAGAAAGTTCATTGGATTATATGGTGCAACGGGTAAAATGCGGCTTATTTTCTTTTTATTTACCTGCCAAGTTTAGTTAACATCGCAGGCAGATTCTGAAATTAGTTGGCACAAAATGGAACTCTGCATTTATGTGGTGTGAACAAATTGTAGAACCTAATGACAGATTTAGCTAACATTATTCATTTTACATAAATAGAGTCTCCAGGATATATTTTATTTAAATTTATTGTTCGTTTTCGTAAATTATGGATTAGCTGGGATTAGAAGGATTTATGGTCAACACTATCTCCTGGAGTTTGCTTGACTGCCTTAAGGAGTTGGAGAGGAATTTCTCAGTGTTTTTCTTGTACTGACTGTGTTTATTCCTCTGTTTTTTTGCTTCCCCAGGAGAATGCGTGACTGTGGAGGGTGGGTGGTAGGTCAGTCGTATATACATGGCTACACCATGTCTAGATTGGTTAGGCTGGAAGGACTGCAATAGTCTCTTCCCATTCTTTATCCCCTGTCATAGTCATTAAAAAACTCATAAAATTGGATTGCATGATCTGACTTTTACCCTGCTAAAACACCAAAATGTACTAGCTTTTTAAAAGATTGTCCAAGATTGTATTTAGTTCTCAAATCATGTTGGGTGATACTTGTGATCAGCAAACTTCATATCATTGCTTATAATACTGTTACTATCTTCCTGTGTGTGCAACAGGTTATTTGTTTCAAATAGCTTCACTGCTGTTTAACAACAGTACTTTAACAGGAAACTGGGATGAGTGTGTTAACCATTCATATGTAAACTTTGCTAATTCAGTATTCTTCTCAGTTATCGTTTCTTAACCAGCAAAGAAAATGATGTATGGGAATAAGGTGCAAGACTTGTCATCTGGTACAAGATTATGAGGGACATGGACAGAGTGAATAAAGAGAGGCTGTAACTTTTTGTTGAAGAGTGAGTCAGAAGGGGACATAGTTTCAAGATGAGGGACAGGAGGTAGAAGGGGTACGTGGAGAAAAACCTTTTTATCCAGAGAGTTTGCCTCTAATCCCTTAAAAAGTACATTAATGAGCATTTGGCTTTTCATAACATTCAAAATTATTGGCCAAATGCTGTTAGATAGGATTAGATGGGAGTTCATGTGTTTTTTGCATGTTGGTGCAGACTTGATGGGCCAAAGACCTTGTCTGCACTGTATGATTTAAAGGTGAAAACCTAAAGGAAAAAGGGCACATTGTGAAGAATTCACATTCTAATTTTCTCATTGCTCTGGGAGTTTTAGTGTACAAATATTTATTCCACTGCTGGTCTCATTGTGTTTTTGTCTCAAAACTCACTCGTTAAAAGGACACAATCCTTTGGTCCAATAAATAGGTCAGAGGTTATTTTTTCACTTTCACCACAGACTATAATCTGGTGAAACAGATCATCCATCCACTGGAGCACCAACCAATCACTTATGATAAGCTGATAGATATTGGTTGTGTGCAAGACCCTTCTTTTAAGCAGACTTTCTAAAACTTAATATGTGAACTTCTAAACAATATGGTGTGAGGACTTCCATTGAGACATTAAACTGAAGCTCCATCCAGTTGGTTATAAGAAGATTCTGTGGCACAGTTGGAAAAAGAGTCTGATTTTCTTGGCCAACATTTACCTTTCAACACAAACAACTACTGATTATACAGTCACTTACTTCATTGCCTTTTATAGGAACTTACCATGTGCAAACTGGCTGCTACATTTACCTACATAGTAGTGATTTCATTCAATAGTACTTAATTGCTGCAAAGTATTCAACATGCCTGTGGCCTAAAAAAATATAAACTATATGAATTCATGTTGCTTTTCTTTTTGGCATTGGAAAAGTAATCTGCTCAAACTTCTGTGATCCTTGCTGTGTGATTTAGAGATTAATTCTCAAGCAGCAGGTGTTATGTATGCTGGGATATGCCCCTTTAAGAGAACAGGTCATGTGACCTGGGACTCAAGCTCCACCCTGAGTGTGCTATCTGTGCTTGGGTAAAAATGTGTTAATAAACTGTTCCAGTTAGTTTATTATCACAGACATTGTGATTTATTATTAGTCTCAATGACAGACCTCAAACATAATAATGTAATTCTTGTGAACTTCCTGCTTCCACCCTTAATAATGCTGTTAAGGTAACTTGGTGAGTAGCTCCACTGTATTGTGTAATTAATGTATATCACAACCTCAATGGGTCAGCAGCAGAGTGGGAAGTTATTGTGCACAATGGTAGAGAGGCTGATTAAATAGATTGCTTTTACTAGATGACGTTAAGTTTCTTGGTCCTAAATTTGGTTGCACGTTGTCTGTATTTTTGGCACTATGAATGCTGCTTCAGGTTGAAAATGGTGTTTCTGTCCTGCCTGCATACTCCTGGTCCAAACTACATCAAATGTTATTGTGGTCATTTGTTAGCACTCTGGAAGGTTGAAGGGTAAACAGATTGACAGGTCAGTCGACATATAATGCTAAAGGATTCTGTCAGCACGAGGGAGCCATGATGTGGAGATGCTGCCGCTGGACTGGGGTAAACACAGTAAGAAGTCTCACAACATCAGGTTAAAGTCCAACAGGTTTATTTGGTAACACAAGCTTTCAGAGAGTTGCTCCTTCATCAGGAGAGTCATCTGAATAAATCTGTTGGACTTTAACCTGGTATTGTGAGACTTCTTACTGTGTTGAGGGAGGACAACAGGCCTGTGCTATGTGGGCCCACTTCCACTCCCCATCCCAGGTGCCTCAGCAATTCAGGTAATCTGTAGAATGACAATTTGTTGGACTATGGTGATGCTCTGCAAGTTCTTTTGAACAACGTAATCGCCAGCCATGATGACAGCAGTCATTAGCAGATGACAGCAGAGACTGCTCTGGCATTAGGCTGAGTTTCTGCTACTTTGGAATCAGATATTGGGTAGCTTTTCCTCATGCTGCAATAGAAGGTGGGACATCATCCATTATTGTCCATGATATATTTGGTTGTTTATGTCCACATGTCTGGTAATGGAGTCAGTTACCACTTCCAAAAAAAGATGGGCTCCACGCTCTCACAAAAGCATGCAGCGCTGAATGCATGCTTTCTGTCAGACAAGTCAATACCTCCAGCAGTTCCATGAGAACACTTTTTTAAAAATTATTTTACAAGAAGTGGATGTCGCTGGCCAGGCCAGCATTTATTGTCCATCCCTAATTGCACTTGAGAAGATTGCTGCGAGCTGCCCTCTTAAACCATTGCAGTTCATGTGGTGTAGGTACGCACACAGTGCTGTTAGGGAGAGAATTCCAGGATTTTGACCCAGTGACAGTGAAGGCATGGTCAAATGGTTCCAGGTCCAAGCTGTGTGGCTTGGGAGGGAACTTGCAGGTGTTCCCTTGTGTCTGTGACTCTTTTCCTTCTAGGTGGTAGAGGTCACAGTTTGTGGTTTTGGAAGGTACCATTGAAGGATCCTTGCTGGATTGTAGCAATGCTGCATGTCGATGGGTCACATTGTTGCTACTGTTACTATTCTATGTTGGAGGGGGTGAATTTTAAGGTGGTGTGAGGGATATCTATCAAACAAACTGCTTTGTTCAAATCTCATCAACCTATTTCTGTATGTTGTACCATTTAAGACTATGACTGAGTCTTCTGCAGCAAAACTCTCTTGCATGAGTGTGTGTGATCACACTCTCATGCAAGCTATCACCTTTTTTATCCATAGCCATTGCGTAGGCAGTACCCAGTGTCTTACCATATGCATATTCTATCTTTATGCTATCATCTAAAGAACATGCATCTTAGCTGATGATTGGTTATCTAAGATCAAGTGGCATTATTACTCCAGCAGTATTTTCTTCCTGTTGTATTTCTTGCACTGTCTGATCAGGTGCTGTTCTTGGGTACTAGAAGGTGAAAGACACAAAGGATAGAATTGTAGTGGGGGAAGGGAATAGAAGGAAGAGGTCCAGGCTTATGGCACATGAATCTTGTAACTCAGAAAAGAATGTGGGATGAGGGAGAAATGGGATGTGAAAAAAAGAATTATGTATGATCTTATGTCATCTATTTTATGTTTGAATTCTGTTCTGCCCAGTGATGGTGAGCACCATTGTGAGGAGATCCAAATGTTTCATTCAGTTAACTGCTGCTTTCTACAATGGTGCACCACCTTTTCCTATATGAGAGAGAGAGAGAGAGAGAGGAAGTGATGTCAGTCAAATTGGTGCAATGTGTTTGGATAATGTGCTAGTTGTAGTTAAATAGCTGGCAGAGTGTGCAAGCTGTGAAGTATGGGTGTGAAACTTGCAGCAGTGCTAAGTGTGTGATGGTAATGTAAAATTGTAACTGTGGGTAGGTGGCATGATTGATCAAGATTGTTGTTAGGTGAGTGAAGCAGGGTTAGTGATATGAATATTGTGTGGGACAATTGGTGCTGTTAATAGGATATGACATTAACTGATCTTGATCACTCTCATGAAGTCATTAAACTTTACACAATGTTGCATCCTGGTTCTCAGCATACACTGCTGACAATGATGGTTACAGTTCTCTGCTCCCGTTCCTTTAGCAGTTCCATTCTGGAGGGCCTTTTTATCCTTTGTGAATCTCTTTCCTGTTGTCCATACCCTAGCCAAGTCTCCATTGTTGAATTAGGGAGTATTGGACCATACCCTTTGCCATTATTTTATCTTTCCCAGGTCAAACTCAGTCTTAATAATGCCCATGATGAGTATATAGCCACTCAACAGCATTCACAGCAAGGGATGGCACAATGGCACAGTAGTTCGCACTATTGCCTCACAGCACCAGGGACCTAGGTACAATTCTGGCCTCGGGTCACGGTCTGTGCGGAGTTTGCACATCCTCCCCTTGTCTGTGTGGGTTTCCTCCGGGTGTTCCAGTTACATCCCAGTCAGTCCAAGACGTGTGGGTTGTGTTGATTTGCCATGCTAAATTACTCCTTAATGGCAGGAGGGTTAGCAGGTTAAATATGTGGGGTTATAGGAATAGGACCTGAGTGGGATTGTAGGCTGAATGGTCTCCTTCTGTATTGTATGAATTTTATGATTCTATTCTACGATATGAGTGAATAGGTAGCACAAAGTTTGCATAACTGCCTGAATTAGAACAATTAGGCACAGATTAATCACACAAGGTGACTCATGCTTCTGTTCTTGGAGCCTTTCCAATATTGTTCCCCCTTGAGTTTGTCATAGTTGTATCAATCCGTGGATTCGTGAGCATTCCATCACAGACTTCTCTTGAATCTTGTTGATAGTGGTGAGATATTGAGATTTCATAAGCTGTGCTGCTCTTCAGGGATTATCCAACATCTTCCCTTTCTTGAAATGACATGGTTAGGCCAGCTAACCTTCTGTTCAATGGCTTTTTTTTAGTTTATTTAGTAGTGTCACAAACAAATTTACATTACACTGTAATGAAGTCACAATGAAAATCCTTTACTCACCACACTTCAGCGTCTGTTCAATTCACTGATGGAGGAGTTAGCATGGCCAATGCACCTAACCAGCACGTCCTTTTGTACTGTGGGAGGAAATCTGAGCACTTGGAGGAAACCCAGGCAGACATGAGGAGAACATATAAACTCCACACATACAATAACCCAAGTCAGGAATCATATCTGGGCCCTGGTGCTATGAGGCAGCTATCCACTGTGCCACCGTGTCGCCCATACGGTAACCCCCAAGATGATGATTGGGAGAGTTGGTAATATTGGTGCTGTTCCAAGTTGGGGTGATGGAATTGATGGATGATCCTTTCTTGCTGGAATTGCAGGTATTTAAGTAACACAAATGCTATCCATCACCTACCAATTCAAGTCTGGATATTGTTCAAGTCTTATTGTCTCAGCAGATCTGACAGCATCAGATGACCTTTCTTCTTATGGAGTATAATGTTATCTTTCTTCTTATGGAGTATAATGTTAGCAAGTCTGAGGTTATCCACTTTGGTAGGAATAACGATAGGAAGGATTACTATTTAAATGGTGAAAAGCTGCAGCATGTGACGGTGCAGAGGGACCTGGGGGTCCTTGTGCATGAATCGCAAAAACACAGTCTGCAGGTGCAGCAGGTGATCAAGAAGGTGAATGTAATGTTGGCCTTTATAGCTAGGGGGATAGAATATAAAAGTAGGGAGGTACTTTTGCAGCTGTACAGGGTACTGGTGAGGCCCAGTTGAGTACTGTGTGCAGTTTTGATCGCCACATACGAAGAAGGATATATTGGCCTTGGAGGGGATGCAGAGAAGATTCACTAGGCTGATACCAGAGATGAGGGCGTTAGATTATGAGGAGAGACTAAATAGCCTAGGTTTGTACTCTTTAGAGTTTAGAAGGCTGAGAGGGGATCTTATAGAGACGTATAAAATAATGAAGGGGATGGATAGGGTAGAGGTTGAGAGATTCCTCCGGCTTAGCAAAGATTACAAGACTAGAGGGCACAGTCTCAAATTAGGGGGAGGGGGACGGTTCAGATCAGAGTTGAGGAGGAATTTCTTCACTCAAAGGGTGGTGAATCTTTGGAATTCTCTGCCTGTTGAAGTGGTGGAAGCTTCCTCGCTTGAATATATTTAAGTCAAGAGTGGATAGGTTTTTGACTGGTGAGGGAATTAAGGGTTATGGGGAGAAAGCGGGAGAGTGGTACTGAACCACTGCAAATCAGCCATGATCTTATTGAATGGTGGGGCAGGCTCGAGGGGCTGGATGGCCTACTCCTGCTCCTATTTCTTATGTTCTTCCAGACTTGAAATGGTGGCTCTATTCTCTCCCCATGGATGCTGTCAGAGATATGAGAGTTTCCAGCGTTTTCTGTTTTTGTTTCAGATTCCAGTATTCGCAGTATTTTGTTTTATCTTATTATTGTCTGAAATGTGCTTCATTACTTTTCATTACTCTCCTTTTCCAGTAAACTCTCAAATAATCAACTAATGTTCTCAGGTAATGAAATCATTTTACATTAATCAATTTTCTGTTTTGGGTGTTTTACCACCACATGATTGCCTCTTGTTAATCTTGGTTCCTGAGAAAATGTTTATTTTGCCTGAGTTTGATCAGTCAAATAAAATCCAGTGACAAACAGAAGTTATCTTTAAACACACTCAGTTCATAGAATCATAGAATCCCTACAATGCAGAAGAAGGCCATGTGGCCCATCGAGTCTGCACTGACCACAATCCCATCCAATCCCTATCCTCAGAACCCTATGCATTTACCCAAGCTAGCCCCCTTGACACTAAGGGGCAATGTAGTATGGCCAATCCATCTAACTGACACATTTTGGGACTGTGGGAGGAAACCTGAACACCTGAAAGAAACCCACACATCACAAGAAGAATGTGCAAACTCCACACAGATAGTGACTCAAGCCAGGAATTGAATCCAGTCTAACCATTTGAGCCACCATGCCACTGCTCTCCACACCTCTTCCCCCCCCCCCCCCCGCTGCATGCTTGATTTTAATTACACGAAGAGAGTGAAAGTGACCAATGAGGAAGGAAGGCAACAAATGCTGAATGAAATGCACAGAATATCCTAAAGAATGGAGCAGAATTGTGCTGGAAAACCGAAGTGCACAATTCTACAGTTGCCCTCAGGTTTATTGAACAAGGTTGATTCAATAATATGATCATATGAGGCATGATAGCAAGTTGCAAAGTGCCATGTAATATTCATTTCATATAGTTTGCCCTGTATTGCATTACTCTGTATGTCTAAGACGATATTTTGTTTTGAGTTCTGTGAAGTTGTATTAAGGAGACCAATCCCTCTGCATTTCTGTTTAACAGTTTATTTTGTTACCACCTTTCAGCAATTGGTTTTGTTTAATTTGAAATGAAAACAATTTGTGGCACAATTGTGTGGTTACAACTCTGTAAGACCTTTGTCTCAACAAATATTAGCTGTACCCATCCATGCTGATTCTTGCTGGAAACCCTTTTAGATACTGTGTCTGTATTCATTATCAACGGCACTATCAACCTTAATATAATGGCTTTGTTTTCTTCTGGTGCCAACCCAAGTCTGCTTTTTCATCATTAACTACAACAAATTGCAGTTTCCATTGGTACAAGCTACATACAAAAGGCAGCTCCCATATTTATGTTCCTTGGAGTTCATAATTGGCAATGATTATACTAACTTCATCATTATCTGACTGATATTGTGGCGTGCCAGTAGAGGCATGAAGATATTACAAGCTTTAAAGCTATTTTTATAAAAATAGACACTGATGAACTGTTAAGATGGCTTCCAAGAGGTCAGTTAACTATCAAGCTTCAGCAAAGTTCAACAACGAACTAAAATAGGCAGGGATCTCTGCTTTGAATGGTCATGTCAAAACCCATTCCTTTGTAGAATTTTTCACCTGCTATTGTTGAAATCTATTCCAAAATGCAGAAACAATGTCTGTCTAGACTCTATGGGGTGAATTTTAATGCGCTGCTTGTCATAGGAATCGGAGCGGGCGGGGGGCAGACCACAGAAAGGTCCGTTGACCTTGTGTGAGATTTTCCAGTTTTGGGCAAGCGAGGCTGGAAATTCCCACTATGATCAGGTTTGCATCCCTGGATTAGTTGCATAGAGTTGAGAGATTTCCCAACTCTGTGGAGGCAATCTTTACAAAGATAAAATGCCGACCTACAGGTTAGACCTTTGGTTGAGGTGGGGTGTAGGTGTTGGCAGATGAGTAGTAGTTTGTGGCTGTGATGATTCTCCCTTTAAGGGCAATACAGCAGAACTCAGGGTCACCTAGCCTGAGTGACCCACTGGGTCTCAGAGTGGGGAATTACCCCAGGAGAGGAGTTCTCCTGGCTGGAGGTATTTTCAAGCTATCTGCAAACATGCTGCTACTCATGAAGATCATTAAATAAATCCTCTTTTGTTCACTAATGAAGTCTCTGAAAATGTATTACAGGGCGAAAGTAATAGTGCAGTGGAATGATTGTAAAGACTACCATGTGTGGCGGTGAACTGGGCTAAATTCCCACTGTGTTTACATAAATAAAAGAGATGAGTGAAACAAAAAACAGTTCTCATTCCTTGTATCCCTTACCCTCCATAAACTCCCTTATGCCAACTTATGCACCAATTCACCACCCTTTGCCCGTACGCACTTCTAGGCTACTATGCAGGTACAGCAAATAATTAGGAAAGCTAATGGAATATTATCATTCATTGTGAAGGAATTGATTAAAAAAAAAGTAGGGTGGTCAAGCTTCAGTTGTACAGGGCACTGCTGAGACCACATCTGGAATATTGTGTACAGTATTGGTCTCCTTATTCAAGGAAAATGTAAACATGTTAGAAGCAGTTCAAAGAAAGATTCTTAGATCAATGTTAGGAATGGGTGAGTTATTTTGTAAGGAAAGGTTAGAGAAATTAATTTTGTATCCATTAGAGGTGACTTGATTGAAACTTTTAAGTTTCTGAGGGGTACTGACAGGGTGTTTCCTCTTATTTCCTCTAGGGGTCGCTCAATTAAGACTGAGATGAGCAGAATATTTTTCTCTCAGAATGTTGTGAATCTCTGAAACTCTCTTCCTTGAAAGGTAATAGAATATTTTTAAGACAGATCTAGATAGATTCTTGATTAACAAGTGGGTAAAAGATTATCTGGGTAGGCAAGAGTGTGGTGTTGAAGTTGCAAACAGCTAAGATCTTATTGAATGGTAGAGCTGGCTCATGGGCTGAGTGACCTATTCTTGCTCATAATTTTTATGTTTGTATATCAACTCAATTTGTAAACTTGGATGTTTCCATTACAGTTTACCCATTTTTTGACAGCTTTGACATATCCTTGACAATCTTGATACTTCACTGATAGCTTTGATATGTTTGAGAGATTCAACATTTCCTTAAAAGCTTTCACATTTCCTTGACAGCTTGGACAGCTTTGCCTTTACTGCTTTGATAGTTTGTTGACAACTAAGACAATTCCTTGACAGCTGGACAGTTCTTTGACAGTTCCTTAATAGCTGAGCAGCATGATGATTAGCACTGCTACCTCACAGCACTAGGGAATCAGATTCAATTCTGGCCTTGGACAAGAGTTTGTGAGAGTCATTGCGGAATTTGTATGTTCTCCCCACATTCTCATGGGTTTCCTCTGGGTGCTGTAGTTGCCTTCCATAATCCAAAAATATGTAGATTAGGTGGATTGGCTAAGATAAATGTGTGAGATTACAGGGGTAGTGCGGGAGTGGGCTGGGATGAAGTGCTCTTTCAGAAGATTGGCTCAGTCTGAATGGGCTGAGTAGTCTCCTTCTGCACTGCAGGGATTCTGTGGAGCCCTTGGACATTTCTTTGACAGCTTGAAAATTCCAATGAGTTTGTGTGAAAGAAATGCATAATCATGTTTAATTTTAAACAATGTCAAAGGATGCTTTAGCCATCCCAAAGGTGTACTAACACCTATCAAAAGGGGTGCCTTGGCTATCTGGATGAATCCACTAAGTTCAGACTTTTTTTTACCTGGTTTAACCTGCACACTCTCTAGGTTTCACACTCCTAGAATTCCCTAATCCCATTTCAATGGAGGAAGCTTGTGATTTAAATGGACAGTTGTCTCTTCAAATTGTGCATGAGTGAACTCTGGCTGACTCCAGTGACCACTCCCTCCCTCTCTCCATTCCAGGCATGAAGGTGGAAACTGTCAGATTTGGGGATAGTGCTTAAAATTTTCACCAATTTCCAGATTTTCATCATGACGGAGAACACCTCCATCATTGTGAACATATAGGCCTATGTCTCCAGGTTTGCAATTTAACAAAAGAAAGCTAATGAGACCAGTTATCCATGGATTACATGTGAAAGACCACTACTTACCTTTTATTGAATGTCACTGACCTTTGATCATTTGATTGAAGCTCGTTCTTCAATACTGGCATCCCTTTTATTCCAAAAGCTCAGAGACTTGGGCAGTGTGCAGAACAGTTCCAACAGCTGCAGAGAAAGATTGCACTGTCTTTGCCTTTCAAGGTTTAAGAGGCTTAAAAATTTGTTTTAAATTTAACAGCCTAACCTCCAAAGCTCCAAGTTACCAGTAAATCCAAACTTGAACCTCGCAATTTCTGCTCACCTACTTCTCCTGAGTAGGAATTAGTTTCCTTTCTTCACTGGACTCTCAAAGATACATGGGGCAGAATATTACTGTCCTATCCACCATGGGAATCATGACAGATGGGACAGAAAATTTGGCGGACAATTCAAAGATCTGTTGATCTTGGACAGGAGTTTACAGTCTTGGCGCAGGCGTGGCCAGAAAATCTCGCCCAACAAACTATTAACTATTTTTGTTGAGTTGATACCTGTAAAGTGCATTATCTTCTTTCGTTGTATTTCTTTTTGTGCGAGTGGTGTATGACTGACATACTGTTGTAGTTCTTTCAGAGAGAGTGTGTGAATAAATAATCCTTTTGGTTTAAACCCACAAAAGATTGCTGCTGGTGACTTTTAAATTAACTGCACATAAAGAAGGGTGGGGAGGAGGTTTACAAATGCATACATTTAGCTTTTAAAAGTAAACCACGTTGATTACGGACAGAAGGAAAAGCAATTGAGGTTTCAGGTTATCTCTCCTTCTCTATCCATAACAATTGCATATGATGTCAATCCTCAGGGAAATTCAAATTATATTGAGTATTAAAATACCATTGCTCACAAAATTGCTTATTAAGCCTGAAAGCTTATTCACAATAGATTTATACCCAAACGGCATTCTTCTGGTGTTACTTGCAGTTAGGGCACTAGATGTAATTACGCTGATCATTGTGCTTAATCAGGAATGTTGCATTTCAAAGTATAAGGTCCTATGTGTCTAGAGTTTCAAAGTATTTTAGGACCATCCATTTAATGTTAGCCCAGGAGTAGTTTGCTACTGTTGCAGAAGTGAATTGTATACTGACATTCTTCTTTTAAAAGAAAAATCGCTGTTGTTCTGTCTTGTTTGAGAAATGTGCAAAATTGCTTGAGGGAGAATATTCCTGTTATATAGTCTATTGTAAATGTATTTAGTGATTTTTAGTCTATCATTCTGGCTGTTGATATTGTGGAAATGTATGTTGTATGGAAATATAGTGATCACATATTGTGTGACAGTTATGAGGTTTATAAAATTATTATGTTTTTTATTGTGGCTGAAATTTTCTGGCCCTTCAAGTCAGTGGGATTCTGTGTCCTACTGCAGTGAATGGAGGTTTGGCTGAGTGCCAAAATCTCCATTGTCACTTGCAATGGTAACAGGGCGTGAATGGTCAGAAAATTCTGGCCAACGTCTATGAATTTATGTTAAAATGAAGGGCACCATGTGACTATCACAAATTTGGCTTAGACAAGGGATCTGCTCAGCAAAGTCCGAAGTGTCATGCCTGGAAACAAAAGGCAAGGCTAGTTTACTAACTGTAAATAGACTCAATGGCTCCAAGCTTTTGGAGAAAACGTGATGGAGGAAAAGAATAGCAGTTGGTATAGTCAACTGAGAAGAGGCTGTTGGTTTTCTGTGAGCTACTGAAGTAGGTGCAAGAGGGAGATAGATGGTGGGGGAGGGGGGGTGGATGGATCGGTGATGTCCAAGGCAGCGATCTGGATCGGGGAGTGGTGTTGAGGGGGTGGTGAGCTAGGAGGAATGTGATATTTGGGCATCAGTGATGTCTGGGGTAGCGATCAAGGATGGTATAAGTTCACTGGGAGATCAGAAGCCAGCTTCTTGGTGAGAATGAGCTCCACCTCCTACTGGCGAGAATCATATCTGGATTCTTTTTGTTTCTCTAAGTACTGTGCAATTATGTCTGGGAGTTCATCAAAGAATCGGCATGATTTTTTCCTGTTTTCATGCTCATTTGGCACTTAGAATTTTTTTGGTAAGATCATCCCCTCTGTTTTCTATTAGTTAGTCAATCTTCTATCCATGCCAATATACTACCCCCAAATCATGGACTCATATCTCATTAAGTAGCTTTAATAAGACCTATTAATCTTTATGGGGACTGTAACAATTGGCACTATCCTGCATGTTTCATTTTATCGAACAATTGTGTCCTTGTAGTTTTAATACTTCTGTTGCAAGTACACTGATCGTGAAAGGTGGATTTGAGCATCATTGTGTACAATCAAATCTATATTTGGCATAGAACAGTGGGCAAATACTGATGCAAAAATGAATGTTACAGAGTAATTTCATTATTTAAAAGAAGGTATATTATCTAGGTTAAACCCTTGAATCCATTATTTCCATTAAGAGGGAGTGTTATTAACCTTGGTGTGGGGCTAATTGGATCAAATTAGTATTGATTTTCTTTTATCTGTATATTTAGTGTCACATTCAAACATTGTGAAACTTTAGCTATATCCATACTAAGCCCTTTTCAATCGTCCAGATTTCTATGTTTGAGGTACAACATAATCAACTGTATATAATTTAATTTGTAATGCCCGTCTGTATATAACTTTTGAATTACTGTGACATTTTCTCAGTCATTCACGTGGCAATGAAACAGTAGAGGACAGAATATATGTCTTCTGCACTATGGGCCTGATTTTACCATTTTAAGAACAAAGAACAAAACAGCACGGGAAACAGGCCCTTCGGCCCAACGAGCCCACGCCGCCACCTCGATGTTCCCACTTCTGCCCATGATCCCTGTCTGTGTTTATATGTCCATGGATTGAAACCAAATTTGAGACAATTTAGAGAGAATTTGTTCTGCCAATCAGCCTAAGAGCACATCTTTGGGAAGTTGGAGGAAACCAGAGCACCGGGAGAAAACCCACGCAAGCACAGGGAGAATGCACAAACTCCCACAGACACAGGCCCAAATCCATGTATCTGCACAGCACAGCAATAGTCACTGAGCTGTCGTTTTGGCCATCAAATGGTCCAGGTCAAGCATACACTAACGACGTGAAGCACTAGGATACTCTCAAAAAAAAATCCAAGAGCAGCCCTCCTATGGCCCATTGCGTGTACACTCCTTGTTAGACAACAAGGCGGACCAAAGTACCTGTAGGATAAAAACAAATATATCAATATCGACTATTTATACACTTCCCAGGGACTCCCAAGGCTCATGATGCCTATTTTAAATCAATTTTCTATATGACCATTCTGTTCATGTGTCCAACTGAGTATCTCTTAAATAACTTCAGAGTGCCTGCCTCCACCACTTTACTTGGCAGCGCGTTCCATACTCCCACCACCTTCTGTGTGAAAAAAACTCCCTCTAGCATCCAAATTATACCTTACCCCCCTCACCGTAAGCCCATGACCCCTCGTGCTATTTGAGTCCATCCTAGGAAAAAGCTTAACCCTGTTTATCTATACCCCTCACAATCTTGTACACCTCTATTAGATCTCCTCTAAGTCTATGTCTTTCTAAGGAAAACAGCCCCAATTTGCCTAACCTCTCCTCATAACCCAGACCTTCTGTACCAAGCAGCATCCTGGTAAACTTCCTCTGCACTCTCTCCAGAGTCTCAACGTCCTTCCGGTAGTAAGGCAGTATTCCAAATGAGGTTTAACTAACGTTTTATACAACTGCAACATTAAAGGCCAGCTCTTGTACTCTATACCCCTTCCTATAAAGGCTAGCATACCATATGCTTTCTTCACAACCTTCTCCATCTGCTCTGCCACCTTCAGAGACTTGTGCACCTGCACCCCAGGTCCCTCTCTGTTTCTATACTCTTAATAGGTCTACGTTTTATCATATACCTCCCCTCTACATTCTTTCTTCCGAAATGCATCACCTTGCACTTATCAGGATTGAATTCCATCTGCCATCTATCTGCCCAAGCTACCAGCCTATCTATGTCCTGCTGTATCGCCTGACAGTGCTCCTCACTATCCGCAAGTCCAGCCGTCTTTGTATCGTCTGCAAACTTGCTGATCACACACTCACTCCCTTTTCCAAGTCATTTATATATATTACAAATAGAAGAGGTCCCAGTACTGAACCCTGCCGCACACCACTAGTGACCGACCTCCAGCTAGAAAAACACCCTTCCACTATTACTCTCTGTCTCCTATTACCAAGCCAGTTACTTATCTATCTAGCTACCTGTCCTTGTATCCCATTAGCCTTGACCTTTTCAACTAACCTCCCATGAGGGACTTTGTCAAACGTCTTACTGAAATCCATATAGACGACATCAACGGCTTGCCCTTCATCGACCGTTTTTGTCACGTGCTCAAAATATTTTTACCAGATTCGTATGGCACGACCTCCCTTTAACAAAGCCATGCTGCGTATCTCTAATCAGATGGCAATGCTCTAAGTGCCTATACATCCTATCTCTAAGAATCCCCTCCAACAGATTCCCTACCACTGACGTCAAACTCACCAGCCTATAATTTCCAGGGTTATCCCTACTACCCTTTTAAACAACGGTACAATATTAGCTATTCGCCAGTCCTCTGGGACCTCACCTGTGTCCAAAGAAGAGACAAAGATTTGTGTCAGAGGCCCAGCAATTTCACCTTGTGCCTCCCTAAGCAGCCTGGGATAAATGCCATCAGGCCCCGGAGATTTATCAGTTTTAATGCTATCTAGAAGCTCTAACACTTCCTCCCTCGGTATGAATATTTCCCTCAACTGGTCCACAGCTCCCTCAGAGACAGGAGCTGTCAACAAGCCCCTCTCCTTCTTGAATACTGATGCAAAGTATTCATTCAGGATCTCCACCATTCCTTCGGGCTCTAAGCACAGTTCCCCTCCTCTGTCCCCAAGAGGTCCAATTTTTTTTCTAACCACTCTTTTATTCCTAACATAGGAGTAAAAAGCCTTTGGATTTTCCTTGATCCTATCGGCCAAAACCGTTTCATGCCCCCTTTTTGCCCTTCTAAGTCCTTGCTTGAGCTCCCTCCTACTCTCTCTATATTCTTCCAACGCTCTCTCTGTTCCCAGCTGCTTTGACCCAACATACACCTCTCTTTTCTTCCTAACCAAATCCTCAATATTCCTAGTAATCCTTGGCTCTCTAATCCTACCTTTCCCATCTTTCCTCTTAGCCGGCACATGTCTTTCTTGCAACATTTTCAGTATTCCCTTGAAAGAGTCCCACGTGCCTAGCGTGGACTTACTTGTGAACAACCGTTCCCAATCAGTTTCCATAAGTTCCTGCCTAATCCGACCGTAGTTAGCCTTCCCCCAATTCAGCACCCTGCCCCTAGGGCAATGAGCGTCCTTTTCCATCTGCATCCTAAAGTAAACAGAATTGTGGTCACTGTTAGCCACACGTTCCCCTACTACAACATCAACCACCTGCCCTGGCTTATTACTCAGAACTAAATCCAATATAGCCCCCTCTCTAGTCGGGCTAGCCACATACTGCTCCAATGACCCTTCCAGTACACAAATTACAAATTCCTCTTGATTCTAAATGCTGAGTGTGCTTGCATCTGTGAGTGTTATCAGATCTTACTTTTAGACCAGTTCTCCAGTGTCCCCATACGCACTCTGCCTAAAAAAAAATCAGCGATTCCCAATCACCCTGAACAACCCTGTGGACAGGGCTTAAGCCTGAAATCCTGCAGCTATGATCGGCACCTCCAACTGCACACGCTCACAAAAAAATGTCTCTCCTTTACCACGTTGTGCCCAGGCTGAATAATATACTGTTCGGCCCCCACACAGACCATTGTCCAACCCTACAACATTACTGACCCCCTTACCAACCCCCCCAACCTACTTGCCACCCAGACTGACTGTAGCCCCCTTCCCCCCCACTCATCTCAGACAGAGTAGCAGCGGACTGTCCCTTTCCCCCAAACATCTCAGGCAGATTGACAGCAGACCCACCCGCCCCCACTTCCTCCTCACTCCTCTCAGGAAGAGAGATCCACCCTTCCCCCTACGGATTACAGGCAGGATGATTCCCCCTTACCACCACCCTGGACCCTTCCACACAAGGCCCTCATCTCCTCCCGACACCGATGGCTACGTGACACCTCTCTCTCTCGCCCCTGTCCCCAATCATTGAGACACTATCCACTACCCACCCCCTCCCCATCAGCACACCTGCAAGTGCTCACGTGCCTTCCTTTCAATGCTAACAAGCAAACTGCATGGAACTTGCTGGAATGTTCTGTCCAACTGCCTGCAGCTGATCTGCCCTAACGAGGGGCAGCTCCATTCAAAACTCAAGAGCGAACAGGCAGGCAGGCAAGCACTCCTGCGCAAAATGTGAGCATGACCAGCCCTCCCCGATTCTCTGAGGGTGACCTGGGTAGGCTGCTGGATGCAGCAGTGGCAGGCTGGACAACCTCTTTCCCCCTAGGAGGACACAGACCGACGGGGGCTGATGGAAATACAGCCTGGGAGGAAGTTACCACATTGGTCAGTGCCAGGGCACTGGCACCCCCGAATTGGGAAAACAGTGCCGGAAAAATGTCAATGTCCTCATCCCATGCAACAAGGGTGAGTGCCGAACCCCACTTTGCATCTTCCCCGTATCTCCTCCAAATCCTCCCATCCCCAGCACCCGGCATGTTTCCAGCTCCTCATCCCAAGACCCTCCTTTCTTTCTCCCAAATAAGCCCCGCTGTGCTTGCTGTCTAAGGGCCACCACCTGATACTCTGCAGGAATCACGCCACCATTTCTTTCATTGGTCCTTCTGTCTCCACAGGAAAAGACTGAGCATAACACCCATGAGAAGGTAAGTCAGGGGTTGGTGATCCAGATCTTTGGTCACTGGAGCTCTCCAGAGAAGGGAGATGCAGGCTGTCAGTGATGGCATGGTCGTGCTGCTGTCAAGGTGGGAACACCTGTAATTTCTTCAATCACTTTGAGGCAACTTCTTGGAGGGCACGAGTTTTGGGATTAAGGCCAAGGTTTAAAGGAGATGTACAAGGTATGTTTATTTGCACAGTGTGGGTAGTGAATGTCTGGGACTTGCTGATGGGGGAGGTTGTGGATGCAGATATGTGACCTTTAAGGGGCATCTCTACAGCTATCTGAATGGGATGGAAATAGAGGCATATGGACTCTGGAAGGGGAGGGGGTTACAAATCAGATGGACGGGGTGGCACTACAGGCTCAGTGAGCCAAAGGGCCTATTCCTGTGTTGTAGTTTACTTTGTTCTTTATGTTCATTGGAGACGTGTGAATCATGTATTTGAGGCATCCCGGATTCTCTCCTCGCACTAAGCCTTGTGTTCTGTGTTGCAGGGACAGATCTGGATGCCCCAGGGCCTTCTGGACTACAGGCCCCTGCCACCGCTCCTGGCCATCTTGCACCAGACAGCTTTGATGAGACCTTGGAGGACGGCACCGTTTTGGCGTCAGCTGCCACATCCCAATTCACCATCCCAGATACTGACATGTTGGGGAGATCAGTTTGTGGTGAAGTTTCTGGTTCACTCTCTAGTGAGCAAGACACATCTGCTGATGTGCATTGGTCAGAGGAGGGAATGTCCGAGGCCTCTGGCAGGCAGGGGCCTGCCAGAGGCAAGGACTCATGCTGGTGCTGTGAGATCACTCCTCCCCCAACTGCTGGAGATGCAGCAACAGACCCAGGGAATGTAGGAGGGCCTGATAGCCACACTGGACTGACAGCAAGAGAGGAGTCCCAAAACTTTCAGGTAGACCAGCTATTGTTGTCGTGTGCTTCCCAGGCCAACACTGCAAGGGTGGCATCTGCAGTAGAAAGTCTAGGGCACAGGATCCTCACCATGAATAGCAAGGTCCAGCGTCTCCAAAGGATGTCCCCCACGCACATCACGGGCCATGGGCAAGGTAGGCAACTGAAATGTAGTGATAAGCCATGTAAGGTTAGGAAGTTGTAGTTGCACTGAGATGGCACGGGTGAAGGGCTGCACTAGTTAGAAAGATATTTAAGCACCTTAATGCTTTCTGTTCTTGAGTTTTTATGTTCAAATGTCCTATTTAAAAAGCTTTATTGTAAATAAATGTTTTTTTTTCATCACCCACCTGTGACTAATTTGTCTCAATTATGAATCCTCTTCCATGGAACAATGTCAGTTGGGGAGGCCCCTCAATGCTTGTCAATGAAAAAAGGAAGCATTGGTTCCCCAGACTCCACGAGTGATTCCCTCCTATTTGGGGTTTCAGATCCCTTAACCACTACACAGACATGGGCCCAGGTACCAGTATGCATAGAACATAGAACACTACAGCACAAACAGGCCCTTTGGCCCACAAGTTGTGCCAATCCTATCAGTACCTATGCATGTGGAGCTCCAGTAGGAGTCAGACTACTTTGCACCAGGGCATCATCTTAAATGGTGTTTAGCGAGTCATCATCACCCTCCTGCATGCCAAAAAGCGCACTAACACAGAGTATCCAGGCCCAGCACTCTGATGCGAGAATGTAGAATGCAGGATGCAGAAGGAATTTGGGGGAGATGCGGGTGTGGGAGGGAATAGAACCCACAGACACAAACCTTTAGTGAGTGAACCACCTTGTGATCAGGACCTCCTTTGCCACCCTCGCATGCCTCATTTGAGCTGCTAACCCTCGAGCGTTTGGTTGGTGTTCTGTGGCCTGCTCTTCCGCATCTTCCACCTCCTCCTCCAGGTGGTCATCTCTCTGCAGGCATAACACACAACCAATATGCAGGAACAGGTCACTGGGCCATACTGGAGAGTGCTGCCAAGTTGGTATAGGCACCGGAATCACATTTCGAGGAGCCCAATGCATATCCCGTGGGTGGCTATATGGCCCTCATTACGGTGGGTCTCCATCTCAGACAGAGGCCTTCATACAGGTGTCATCAGCCATGTCTGAAACAGGTGACCCACATCACCCAGGAGCCAACCTCACAGCCTGGTCTTCTCCTCGAATACCGCCCCTCCCAACCCCCCAGGATATCCGACCTCCTGACAATGAAGCTATCATGCACCCTGCCTGGATGCCTGGGTGCAGATGGGCATGATGGTCATATTATGGTCGCACACTAGCTGAACAATCCTACTTACAAAACTTCATGGATTACATAGGGGGGGCCTTGAGGGCAGTCTGTGTGCAATCGATCATCCCTGCAATGACTGTGAACCCTGCAGCCTGGGCTTCCTGCTGTGCCTGGTCCAGCTTCAAGTTGATGAACTGACCAGCCTGGCTATTCAGGGCTCCCCACAATCACAGCTCCTTGCAAGGTTGGGAGGCTGCAGCAGTGCAATTTACAAGAGCTTTGCGCGCATCCTTCAGCTGGAAGTGAGCTGAATGCGCTAGGACCCTGCAGCACCACAAGATCAAAGGTCAGTGCTGAGACCCGGGTTTGTGCTGGGACATTGGAGATCCTGCAGAGCAACAGCCCTCCCCCCCATCCCCCCCCACCCACTCCCCACCACCACCACCCCTTCCGCACACTCGCAGAGTGGCCACCAACCCGAGACAGAAAATGGCCACGACAACAGGACACCCGTGAGTAGCAGAGAGCCATTGGACACTGTGCACTTACCTCCTCACTAACCCTCACTGATGGAGCACCCGAATCGGACTTTTATTGAGCGTACCTGATTTGCGCCGATTCAGGATTGGCGAACACTGTTGTAAAGAGGGAAATGCTGGTAAAGTTGGGTATCTAGCCCATTAATTCAGCCTAAATGCATTCAAATGCATTTAAATTGCTGTTGCAGCTGTTTTGGGCATGGTCACAGT
This sequence comes from Sphyrna mokarran, assembly GCA_024679065.1. Lineage (NCBI taxonomy): Eukaryota > Metazoa > Chordata > Chondrichthyes > Carcharhiniformes > Carcharhinidae > Sphyrna > Sphyrna mokarran. Next base: position 40,041,017 of record JAGIQG010000004.1, read on the forward strand.
CATTTTAGGCTCTTGTAAAGTGGGCACAGAAACAGCTGCAAGTCGCGGCACTCACCTTTGCCTGACTTTGCCAAGTTTTCATGTCCAAGACCAGGTACAACACGATGGTAAAATCAGGCCCTATATGCACAGCAATTGTGTTACGTAGTGACCCATTGGAAATAGTTCTCTGACAGTTCCACTGGTTCAGTACTAGTTGTGTTCTGATATACTGTATCACAGAACAGTAGAACAAGGATCTTCTTCATTTCTCATAATATGACTTGTCAACATGAACTGGAAAGGTTCTTCATGCAGTTGTTGTCAAGTTGCCCATTCTGGTTGGACATATTCCCGATGTTTCATCACAAATCAACTGCTTGCAATTGTCCCATATCCATACTCCAACTATTGGCCACCTATTCTTATAGCATATTATCTTCCCAAATCAAAATAGATTCATCGTCAAATAATTGGATGATTCCTGTTTATCAACATGATGTGGAGATGCCGGCGTTGGACTGGGGTAAACATAGTAAGAAGTCTCACAACACCAAGTTAAAGTCCAACAGGTTTATTTGCTAGCAAAACCCACTATCAGTCTCTGCTCAGCAACTCTGCGCTGTCGTGTGTCGTGAAGGCCATCTTGGAGAATGCTTACCCGAAGATCAGAGGCCAAATGCCCCTGACCGCTGAAGTATTCCCCAGCAGGAAGAGAACCCTTGCTTGGTGTTCAATCATCTGTTGTCACAGCGTCTGCATGGTCTCCCCAATGTACCATGCCTCAGGGCATTCTTTCCTGCAGCATACCAGGTAGACAACATTGACCGAGTTGCAAATATATGTACTATATACCTGGTAATGGTGTTCTGGTGATATGGTATCGTGGTCACAGTGACCACAACACCATACAACCCTGCCACAGCAATCTCTGCAAGATGATGGGTGGATCATCAACATAGATGCCATCATCTCACTTGAGAACACCATCCACCAGGTACCAGAGGAAGGAGCAGCGCTCCAAAAGCTAATGGCTTTTGCTACCAAATAAACATGTTGGACCTTAACCTGATGTTGTGAGACTTCTTACTCTGTTTATCAAGCAGTCACCTTTCCCTTGTCTGAAGTTTTTTTACTAAATAAAAATATTCAATGGAAATGTTTAATTTTTATATGGCCAAATAATATTTTTCCTAGGTTTCCTGCAACAGTGACTGAGAGATTAATCTTTAATTCTTGAAGATTCCAGGACAATCTTGAGGGATTAACAATCCTAAACTGTTCCAGTGCGCTATCACTGGTATGTTGCAATGCAAATGCCAGTGAATTGTTTCTCCAGCATGAGTCTCCAAACACAACAGGGCCATACCAGTTAAGTGTTTGTCACAAGAAAGACGTTTTATTGCATTTTTGAAACAGGTTTGTTTCCTGAAGTGTGATACAGGTGTTTGTTGTTGTTAGATTGTCAAGGAGATATCGTCCCATAAACCAGAGTTACAAAAAATGGTATTACATGAATGATAGTTTCCCTATTTTACTGGATACTCCTATTCCTACGACTGTGATAATTTGTGTTATTTTTCAAGAAAACTGAGTCAAAGTTGAGCTGTTGGCCGAGACATCAATTGTGGCATGTTGTGCCTTCGAATTGTTCTTCAGCAGTAGCACAAAAGGTCAAATGGAAAAGAAAATCTGCTAGTGTAAAATGGGTTGCTGACCAGTTATTGCCTGTTTTGCTTCATTACTGAAGACTAGTCTCTTTGTCCAATAGCCCTGCAGGAGCCAAGTTTATATTGTATTGGTTCCTTCACATGGTTCACTTCTCACCAACTGAAAAAAATACCTTCGTACATGAATACTGGTTTTCGTAACAAAAAAAGTATCTACCTACACCTTCAGTCTTGATAATAGGCAAATGATAAGGGTGAAGGTGACAATTCATATAGATTCTGCATTAAAATTACACTCAGGCACACACTTGCCCTACAACAGCTCATTTATATTTTCAGGATGTTTTTGACAATTCAAAGTGCGCAGCCTATAAAAAGATTAATTTACAGAATACTCTCTGACTATTTGTCCCTCTTCAGTCACTCCTCTCAAGACTCCAAACCATGATTCCGAAGGGTAAAATGTACTTATTAGATTAAAATGTAGCACTAAATGCATCTTTTATGGGAGATATTATAAATACCTATTGACCAGTACAGTTTTCTTGACCTTAGTTGCATTTCTGGATGACCTTTATTGAACTGCCTCCTTCCACCTCCTGTAGCACTCATCGGATTTCTTTTTATAGATCAAAGATCCATAAAAATCAATTTAAATCAGTTCAGATGTGTTCAAAAATTGCACTGAATCAATTTTACACTGAATTGGTCTATATGATAGAAATAAGTTAAAGTACAGACATTCCAAAGATGTGAAGCCGACATAGGAAGAAATGTGGTAAAGAGAGTTAGAATGCACCAAGAATAAACAAATCTGAGAAAGCATAGAGGCTGCCACGTTCAGAGCTAGGAAAGTGATTCAGAGCAAAGATATTGTTAAGAACAAAACGCACCTGGAATAAATTCCTAATGATTTATCTAAACCAGTTTGACCTCTCTTTACTCTGGTATGGAATCAGGATCAGAAATTGTGGTGTTGACTGACCCTAAGCTTTCACTTACATTAATCATGGTCTTGCTGCTTTTTAGCACACCAAGTGAAAGACACTTTCCTTACGAGATATTGATCAGAAAGTCAAATGATTATGCCAGGTATCTTTGCATCAAAGCACATTAATCAACTGGCGCACATTATCAGCAACAGTGGTAAAATATGCAAATTCGATAGTGCCATGGATAAGGAAGAGTGCAAATGTTCTTGGGATGTGCCTGACTGTTCTACCAGTTTCAGCTACGATAACACATTTTATGAGGGTGGGCTTTTAATCCATGTTAAAAGATTATGAATAGAGTTCTTGCTTATTAGATAATGCAAGGGGAACTACTTCAATGTTAGCATATTGAAAATATCTTCCACAACCAACTGTCTTAAATTTCACAAGAACAAAATGACAGTTTAATGATGAAGCTGGACATATGACCAGAATTTTACCACCTCAATGGCCCCAAGATTGGGGCGGGCGAGGCTCACACAACAGCATTTTCCGTTGACCTCGGATGGGATTTTATGAGCCTCGGGCGGACGGGCAAGGTGGTAAAATTCTGGCAATAATAATATCTGCAGAAGAGTCAGGGGCGCTAGCTAACATTATTTTCTTCACCAGTATCGCAAAATAGGTGATCACGGTCATTCATTCATTTGTTGTTTTGAAACTGCCAAATGTATGCCACATTGTGAGACATTAACCTTCAATAGTAAATTAGTTTACTGTAAGATGTATTGGCATACTAAGGCTATGAAAAGTGCTACATAAAGGAAAATGGTTTTTCTTTTATTGTGATGTTCCAGGCAAAGAAATAGACCACAAAACTCATTGAGGCTGTATCACCATATTAATTTGTTATAGCAGCTCTGACCCAGTCACCAATCTTTTCGATAAAGGGCAAATTCAGCAAGGCTTGTACTTGCTGGATGGGAAAAGCATTTGATGATAATTTGATTTTGATTTATTATTATCATATGTATTGGTATACACTAAAAACTGTTTCTTGCACACTATACAGACAAAGCATTATCATACATAGAGGAGGAAAGGAGAGGTACAGAATGTAATGTTATAGTCATAGCTAGGGTGTAGAGAAAGATCAATATGAGGTAGATCCATTCAAGTGTCTGATGGCAGCAGGGAAGAAGCTAATCTTGAGTTGGTTGTATCTTTTTCCCAATTAATTTTCTTACCAGTGATTTGGAAATACAGTTCTGCCCTCATGTATTTGAACACCCTTATTTCCCAAATAAGTATTTCACTCCTTTTAGACATTTCAGTTGACTTTTCATGACTCTCCAAGACTGGGTGTTTCATATTCTCCAGATTCACTTTTAACTAACTGAGCTCAAATTTTAAACTGCCCTGTTTTGGATTTTCCTACAAGATGGAACAGTTGTGCCCCATTTCACTTGTGAAGTTTATTGCATTATTTGTTTTTTTCCCAAAGGTATTCATTCTTAAGGTATAGCACTCAAAATTGTGTATTGTGTTTGAATGAAATCTGATCAATATCCCGCAATTATTTCTAATTTCTAAATGAGCTGTAATGACGTACAGTTTCCCATTGATTCTTTAATATCTTTTTGGGCCTGATTTTAGCAATTTTGCCATTATTGATGTTGTACCTACTGGTCTGATATAACTTGGTTGATCTCTTGGTCTATTCTTTGGAAGAAGGTCAGTAGTACTAATTTTTTTTACCATTTGTAAATCTATTGAGCATTGGGAAATTTGTGTTAATTCACCCTCAATTCTCCACACATGGCTTGTAATAACCTTGAGTAGAAGTAACCTGGAAATACAAGTTCACTCACTTTATTCCCCACTCTTTTATCTGTTTGCTTATATTAATCTGTATATATTTCTTCTGTTTATGAACCCTTGTCTTTCCTATATCTCACACATTATATTTCCCTTTAGTTAAAATGAAAGGAAAATACTGATCTCACAGTGTTGTCACACACTCATCCTCCAGATTGCCACACCTATCTTACTGGACTCAGCTCCTTCTTTTCCAGTTTCCTCTTCAAGATATATTCATGGTAAGCTTTGCTAATTCCCATGAGAAAATGTTTTTTTTCTCATACTTTCTTTTTAGTATCCCCTTTATTTTTTGGTCTCTTTTTGTTGCTTTCTATTATAGATTATATTTCATGTTATCATCATCAGACAATAATATATTATTATCATTATGTTTTATATTATCATTATTATTTCTACTATTATCCCAATCCTCGGTAATTTTTACCTTACCTGCTTGGTGGGGAATTAGCTTGCCTCGCTGAATTATAACATTTTCAACTCAAAAAGATGCTGTTTGTTCCATCATTCCTGAATTAGTGCTAGTTCTTCAACAGGGATCCATTTCTCAGCACCAGTGTCATTTTGTACTATTATTTTTTAAAGCATTCCTTTTTGAAGTATATATCCAATTCCCTGTTTGTTTGAATATTTTTACATTCTCAATCCATTGCCCCAGGAATCTGAAACTCACAATTTTAGACCATCCTTGAAGTCTAAAATCTGCTACCCCTTGGCCTTTCAATCTAGCAGTTCCCCCCAATTGGTGGACTTCAAGCTAACTCTCTCCTATATAATTGTTTCCCATGTGAACAATGCTTTTGTCCCTTTTTCTGCCAACTCAGTTATGCATAGAAAGAAGCTTCATTTCAAATAAAGGATAAGGTTTTATTTGTGCTATTAAATTAGTGATGAATATCAAACACAATAATTTTATTTGAATTGACTTTGAAGCTTTGGTGAGTATTTGCCTTTGCTGCAGTGGTGTGGAATCCCACAGAGATGAGGAGTGCAGTCAAACAAATGTTATATCTGGGACAAATATTAGGCAGCTTTTAATTAGTTTCAACACTGTATTGTTAAACCATCTTCCTGAGCCTCCTCTCCTGTGTCCAAAAGACGTACATCCTCAGGAACCTCCATACCAAGGACTTCTTGGATGACAAACGTGTACAGGACGCATCGAACCACAAACAATTTCTGTCAGATTGTAAGTGGAGAAAATGTGAAGCTGTCCATTTTGGACGGGAAAACAAAAAATTAGAGTATTTAAATGGAGAAAAACTGTAGAAAGCTGCAACACAAAGGGACTTGGGGTTACGTATGCATGAAACATAGAAAGCTAGCACAAAGCTGCAGCAGATAGTCAGGAAAGCTAATAGAATTTTGACCCTTAATTCAAGGGGATTGGAGTGTAAGAGTAGGAAAGTCTTGCTGGGAGTGTGCAAGGTACTGGTGAGACCACAGGGCGAACTTTACCATTCTGCCCACACAGGAATTGAGAGGGATGGACCATGGGAAGATCAATTGACCTCGGGTGGGCTTTTCTGGTTTTGGGTGAGCGAGACCAAAAATCCTGTCCCACATGTGGATTACTGTGAGCAGTTTTGGTCCCATTATTATAGGAAAGATATTATTACTTGAGTCAGTACAGAGCAGTTTCCTCCCAGTATAGAGGGATAGGATATAAGGACAGGTTGGAACTCTACTCACTGGAATTTAGAAGAATGAGAGGTGATTTCATTAACACACATGGATTCTTAAGGATTTGACAGGGTAAATGCTGAGAGGATGGTTTCCCCTCATGGGAGAGTCTCAGATCAGAGAGCGTAGTCTCAGAATAAAGGGACATCAATTTAAAATTGAGACGAGGAGGAACTTCTCTCAAAAAGTTGTGAGTCCTTATGTAATAATACTGCTGAGGCCAGCCTTACATCATCAATTGCCCTTTTATTTACAATGATACCTGAATGCTTTTCAATAGCTATAGATTGCAGATTAGTCCTGTCTATTAATTGCCAGCTTTAGTGGAACCAGCCCCTTCTGCTGTTTTCCTCGTGGGTCAGCATCCATTTGCCTAATAGGAAGCTCATACTCAATGAGGCCCATGGGAAGATGATTGATGATCCCCAATGGCCATCTTAACATCCCTCTCCCCTTCAAGTCTGTGTCTTCCTCTCCACTCCTGCCACTAAGGGGGCAATCAGCCTGGGGTTGACGGAAGGCAGTAACGGATCAGGGCATGTGAAGCAGTTTGCAGACATTCGTTTCTGAAGGGAGCCTCGTAAAGCCACTGATTCTTGAGGTCTCACTTGGTTGGGGGCACAATCTCAGTTATGCATTTTGTTTCCATTTTGGAATCTGTCTCTTCATCACCCAAAGGGGTAGCCTTGGGGGTCAGCTTCCCTTCGGGACTCAATGTTGGTAGTGATTGTCACCATGGCTGTTAATGAGGCCTGTACAACTTCTGAGATGGTCCAATGTTTCTTAGTAACTTTGCCCTGCACTTGGACTTTATAAGAGTTCCTGTTTTCGCCTTTGTGATCTTAGGGACCCACCTGAAGGTGTCCCTGAAGTTCCTCACATGGACTGCGTCATATATGAATATGAATGTCCTGTCCATCCTTACAGGATTATAATTCTTCTTCTGGGTCTCTTGTGGGATTTCACCTTCCCAACCAGGCTTGTGAAAAGAATGCTTAATTTTTTTCAAAGTTTCTGTCCCATTAATAATTCCGCTCGGGCAATTCATATTGTTCTTTGAGTCAAATAAAAATTGCACCTCTTTTGTCTTTATGAACATTACAGGTTGCTTCTTCATAGTGAGCTTAAGACTGCAGAGCTTGTTCAGCCACCCATTCGGTGACAGCTGATAGGGTACTGTTTTAATGTATTTGATTCCTATTGAGGTCCTACTTTTGCACTTGATTCCTAACTGTCTATATTCCACTTTTAGGACCCTCATCCATTTTTTACCTATGTCGTTGGTACATATGGGTACAATAACCACTGACTGTACATCCTCACCCCTCTCCAGAATATCTAGTAGCCAGTCTGAGACATCCTTGACCCTAGCAACAGGAAGGCAATATACCATCCTGGAGTCTCATATGCAGCCGCAAAAATGCTTATCTATTTATTTGCCTTTATATTTATTAAAAGAAATTGTACCAGAAGCCAACACTGGGTTAGCAATGCCCCAGAAAAAAATGAACACCGTGGTGAGTTTCCACCATTCATAACTGGTTGTGAACCTTTAAGGAAGCATTTCAAAATAAACTTCACTGTATTTGTGGGTGTAAATCTTATAAAAGTTTTCAAATTTTAACTGCTGTTTAATTTACTAAGATACTGGCTAGTCTACATCAGTGAACCCAAAAAATTGGTTCCAAATAGTTCCTCATGGTGGCACAGTGGTTAGCGCTGCTGCCTCACAGTGTTAGGGATCTGAGTTTGATTCCCGGCGTTGGATCTGTTCGGAGCCTGCATGTTCTCCTGGTGTCTATGTGGGTCTCCTCTGGGTGCACTGGTTTCCTCTCACAGTTCGAAAAATGTGCTGCTTGGGCACATTGGCCATGCTAAATTCTCCTGCTGTGCTCCTGAACAGGCACCGGAGTGTGGCGACTAGTGGATTTTCACAGGAACTTCATTGCAGTGTTAATACAAGCCTACTTGTGACATTAATGAATAAACATAAATTTTTCTGTTATTTAAAATGAGGTTGCTCACAGATGTTGGAGACATTACACTAACTAAAAATGTTTACTTCTTGTGACAAACCTATTTTCAACTCTGTCAAGAAAACTGAACCCATTTATCATACTTAAAATGTAAGGTAAAAAATAACAAGCACTTTCTAGAACACAGCTTCATTTCATTGATTCATTGAACATCTTATGATTATGCAAATCAGTTTGAGGAGAAATAAGAACCATAACTTCACTTTAGAAAAAGATTGCAATTTCAAATGCAAATTGTGCCTGGATTGCTAATTACATACAAAGTGGAACCATAGACTGCAGCATTGCAAAGCCCTCTTTATCTATCAAGGCAGTGATCTTCTCAATTATTCCGCAACTAGGGGAACGTATCCTGGTGCAGCACTCAGGGATAATATCTATTGCTATTTATGCTTCAGAAAATCCAGCAACGTATTAAAGCTGGATTGCTTAATGTCTTGCTGGTGTGCAAACTTGTTGAATTTTCTGATTCTCAGGGTAAAATGAGTTAATGCTTTAAAGTTTATTTATTAGTGTTACAAGTAGAATCATAGAATCCTACACTGCAGAAGGAGGCCATTCAGCCCATCAAGTCTGCACCAACCACAATCCCACCCAGGCTCTATCTCTATAACCCAATGCATTTACCCTAGCTAGTCCCCCTGATACTAAAGGGCAATTTAGCATGGCCAATCCAACTAACCTGCACAGGAAGGCTTACATTAATGAAGTTACAGTGATAATCCCCCAGTCATTGCACTCCAGTGCCTGTTCAGGTACACTGAGGGAGAATTTAGTATGGTCAATATACCTTACCAGCACGTCTTTTGGACTGTGAGAGGAAACCAGAGCACTGAAGGAAATCCATGCAGACACAGGAAGAATGCGCAGACTCCGCATAGATAGTGACCCCAAGCTGGGAATTGAACATGGTTCCCTGGCACGTGAGCCCAGCAGTGCTAACCACTGTATGACTGTGCTGGTGTTACTATGTAGATCTTAAGTCACTAAAGAATGGTAAAACTGGTATCAATTAGGAATGGACTGCAATTTCTGCCATTGATTTTAATGCCAAAATGATAAAAGCATTGACATGGGAGAAATACCAGATCTATAAGGTTATACATGTTTGCAGAACTAAAAGCAGTACACATGTTCACGTGTCCCACGTTCAATTCTGGTCTTACTGTCTTTGTGGAATTTGCACATTCTCCTTATGTCTGCGTAGGTTTCCTTTGAGTCCTCCAGTTTCCTCCCACAGTCCAAAGATGTGCGGGTTAAGTTGATTGGCTAAGCTAAATTTCCCCTTAGAGTCAGAAGGTTGAGCAGGGTAAATACATGAAGTTATGAGGATAGAGCCTGGGTGGGATTGTTGTCGGCGCAGACTCAATGGGCTGAATGGCCTCCTTCTATACTGTACAGATTCTATGATTGTATGTATTTTTTTACTGTGCAGCTTTGATTATTTCAACAATTTACGACATTGGAATAGAAAATCAAAATTATTACGTTGTGACCTACCTCTGCACATGGTAGCAACATCTAGCCACTGCACCCCATGATAGGGTTGTGTGGTTACAAGCAAAATTACTCTTGACAAAAACTGGGCAATGCATACTTCATGGAGAAGGGAGGAATGGGGAAAATGTTCAACAAGATGCAACACTGAGAAGATAGGAAAAAGAGAACGCAGAGAAGTACGAGAAAGCAAAGGAGTGAGAGGGAGAGACTTACTGAGAGGCTCTTTTGCTGATGATCATTCGTTTTTAGTTGACATAGCAAGGACAGCTTGAAACAAAGTTGTAATACAGATCATTTCCCATTGGTATATAGACTAAAAGAAATGGCTATGAGGTATCCAATCTGGAATATTGTGAACATCTCAGTAAGAAAATAATGGCTTTTCAAAATGTACTTATTTGTTTGTACACATGCTCCATTGCTTAATTGATGAGATCCAATGACAAAACTCACTACTTTGAGAGAAAATTAGTTTCCACTGAAAAAATAATTTTTTCTGATAATATCAGTTTTGCTAGGAACAGTTAATCCTTCTTTCCAATAAACACAGTGTGCTGTGATTGTAAATATAAATGCTAAGAATAGCTCACAAGTACATTGTACAAGAAAATAACAAGTGCAGCTTTTAACATATAGTTGAGGAACAAGAATGCCAGAAACAGCTGAAAATGATGTCTTCATAACATTACCACTGAGCATAGCCTAATGGATCATGGGAAACTGAGCATGCTCAATTAGTTAACCATATAACCATGTTCCAAGTAGGATAATTGGATCTTTTTATTTGTAGTGTTGATATGTATAATGCAACTTTGCCAGAAACTCTTCTTATTGCATATGTTATAGAATGAAAGATACCTTAAATATTAAGGTATATTAAATAGCATCAAAGAAGAATTCTAATAAAAGCTAAGTTTGGCAAAATATAAATCATGATGCACTTAATATATCTTTCACCTCAGTTCCTGCCATAATCTTACATTTTTTACCTTTCAGGTGTTATATATTGCAAAATCTTTTGATCTTTAATATCTTGTGGTATGTGATTAATTATTTTGCTGAAAATTTTTAAGTTTACGTATTTGTGTCACACATAGGTTTACTGTCATGAAATTACTGTGAAAATGCCCTGGTTGCCACACTCCAGCGCCAATTCAGGGAGAATTTAGCACGGACAATGCACCTGACCAACACATCTTTTGGACTGTGGGAGGAAACATGAAGGAAACTCATGTAGATATGGGGAGAATGTGCGGATGCCACACAGATAGTGATCCAAGCCAGGAAACGGATATGTGTCCCTTGTTCTGTAAAGCAGCAAAACTAACCACTGTGCCACCATGCTGCCCAAATTTTGGTTGAAGTCCATTGAACTACTGTTCAGGCAATGGTCAATTAAATTAACTGATTAAAGAACTACAATTAATTAATTTAAAAATGCACACATTGGGTGGTAGGTAATAGCGTGTTAAGAATCTCAGCCATGGAATGTTTTTAATGTAACCATATCCAGCAGAGACTGCAAGGTAAAGGAAAATTGGAATGGAGGGTTACAACTGAGTGGTTTCTGGTGGTTAGCTATGAGGTGATATTAAAGGTGGCTGGAGTCAACTGTCTTTCTGTCGACTCGGGAATTAAAATTCCAGAACAAAAGTGAATAAATGATCTGCAGATGGCAACTAGTTAACAAATAAAAGAAAATTAAATTTTAAAGAAGTCACAGAAGTAAGATAAATTATGTATTCCTCAAATCTTCCCCTATATGTCTAATTATCTAGACATATAGGACAAGATTTTTCAGCCTCTCAGCAGTGCATTTCTCAGCAGTCGAAGTTGGTGCAATTTTGGTAGAGACGGGATTCTCTGCTCCCGCTGCTGTCGATGGGATTTTGCATTGATGTCATCTCATGCTGCCGTGAAATCTATGGGTGGAGGTGCTCTGCTGGTGGGACCAGAAAATCTCGCTAGCATGAACGGCTGGACAATTCCGGCCATGATTTATTCTGAAAAGATTATTTTGTAACCATGACCTGAATTTTTCACCCGTGGGCCTGCATATTTGGTGGACCCAAAAGCCGGCATGGAACGCACTTGCGACCGCAATCAGCTCCGGAGTGTGATTTTATTCTGGCAAGTTAATAGGCAGGCAGCACTGGGAAATGTTCAGTGTTGCTGGGATGTGCAGGAAGTGTGTGGATGCCAAGAAATAGAAAGGTGTCGGCTGGTGCTTCTAATGTACTCCCTTACAAGGACAGCCACTGCAAAGCTGTTTCAAGCCTGTAAAAAAAAAAATAATAAATTGCGATAGAAAAACACTGCAAAGGTTGTTGAGACAGCACATTAAAGAACAGACTTCAGACACAGACACCTTTTTATATTTTATTTCAGCCGTGACATTTTATCCTGCCCTGGATCGAGGTTGCAGCTAAAATGTAAAGGCTGCCTGGCCAATTGTCTGTGTGCCTATGAAAAAACAGGTGGTCTATGTAAAAGTGTGTTCAATTGGCCTCTTACTGGGCTAAATTGTCTGCTTGATTGTTGGTAGGTGCACTTCCCACTCTCACACTTGCCCGCCAGCCAAAATATTGCATGAGTGTGCGATGGCTTTGGAACATGTTCCCGACATCTTCTCACTCAATTTCACACACCTTTGAGTCAGTCACAGACAGACCTGGCCAAAAAGTGCAAAATCCTGGCCCATGTCTGTTTACTGCCATTGACAGTAACAGTACTTCACTTTCTTGTAGTGCTTATTTTTTAAAATCTGTTTTTTTCCAAAACAGAACTCTGATGTGAGCAGTTGAGAAATATTGTACATTCCTGTTTGATTATCTATAATCCCCTTTGGCCCATTTTGAAACTGATGCCATGATCAGTATTCACAAGATAAATAAACATGAGGATGGGCATTAGGCCCAGATTCACACATCTATCTAGGAAAATAACCCTCATCTAATTGTTCCTTAAATGATTGCAGGATCTTTGTGTGGAATAGAAGTTCTTAATAATAGCCTTAATATTTTTCTTACTAAATTATAGTTGTACTCAATTTCTACTTTCATGCTCCAGTGACAAGAACAACTGTTTATATGTAACCTAAGGTGACCAGTTGAAGAATTATAAACAAAGTGAGACACTAAGATATATTAGGAGGCATTAACTCAGATGATCAAAATCTCGGTTAAAGAAGTAGGTTTAAGGACCATATAAAAGAAGGGAAAAATGTAAAGAGGTGTACAGGGCATATTCCAGAACTTAGAACCTGATCATATGAAGGTACGGTCACTAATTGTAGTGTAATTGAAATGGAGGATACACAAGTGATCAGAATTAGATGAATATGCATGTTGTGAAAGATTGTAGCAATATACATCACTTAACTTGGATTGGGACATTTTACTCTGTTATCGGCACTATATAAATGCAAGTTGTTGGATCTTATTTCAGCTGGAAAACAGGTGGAAGATCATTAATGACTGTTAAAAGGTGTGTCTGGTAAAAAGAAGAAAATAAAAATAACCTAGGTCTGCTTCCTCTTGAAAAATCAAGGCTGAGGGCTGACCTCCTGGAGATCTTTAAAACCATGAAAGGTTTTGATCAGTCACGTGCAGGAGGTTTTATTTGTGGGGAAGAGCATAACCAAAGGCCAGCAATATAAAATAGTCACCAACAAATCCAATAAGAAATTCAGAAGAAACTTCTTTATCCAAAATGTAGTGATAATGGGGAATTTGCTGCTTGAAGTGAGTCGCATGAATCATTTAGAGAGAGGTTAGAAAAACATCTTGGGGAGAAGAGAACTGATGATTTATGCTGATAGATTTGGATAAGGAAAGAATGGAGGGAGCTTTAGTGGAACATAAACTGCAGCATTCGGTTGATGGGCTGAATGGTCTATTTATGCGTCATATGTCCTCTTTCCAGTAAGAACTAGTGCACTCAGGTAAGAGAGAAAATTATGGGTCGAGATGGAGGTTGAAATCACCAATGATGAGAAACTTGAGGCCACAATCAGCTCCGGAATGCGATTTCATTCTGGCAAGTTAATAGGCAGGCAGCACTGGCAAAGGTTAGAGGAGAAAGCAGTGAAAATATCTTGGTGAGAAAATGTCTTATCAATTTGGGAGGATAATAGAGAATAAACATTTTTAATGCAAGATAAAACGGGGAGATGCTCAAAGAATAAAAAGTGGCAGAAGACAAGTGAGTAATAGCATATCGAGATTTGGTGATGAACACCACACTGCTACCAAAACAATTGTGACGGGACAAGTGGGCAATAATATAGTCAGCCTGGGAAGCTTCATTCAGAAGAAAGGCATCATTGCCCTTCAGACAGTCTTCCATTGTGATAATGTCGATGCAATGACCCACAAAAGATTCTTACCCCCATCTCCCAACCCTTTGGTCACCTCCTTTCAAGCTTTCCCCGATTTATATAAACAATATAATCCTCTAATGCTAGGCATCAACTTCATAGCTTTGCTCTTAAACTACCTCCAGGGCTTGACTGTCCCCTTGTGTCATAGTGACCAGGTCTGGACTCAATGTTCTAAGTATGTCTCACCAGAGCACTATAAAATTTGAGCATAACTTCCTTTGACTTGACCTCTCCTATTCTGACTATATAGTTCATTAAATCAGCAAGCAGTTTAGGGCGAAGGAGGTCACTCATGCCTTTGCTCATGTGGTATGTACATCATAGCAGATGTGAACTGTCATAAGGGTTAAAGCCATTTTCATGTTTCCAGATTGCAAGCAAAATACTGTATCATATCATGAAATGTATCTGTAATGAGGATTATTGGCCTGTTTACAATCCTCTACCAAAATTTGCAAGATGCTTGATTTTTCTTAAAGGACTTCTTTTTAATTAGTTCAAGCATTAAAAGCAACACATTAGATTCCTTGTCGAACCCTATCTATACTGGAGTCAACTCCAGTCTTTACAACTGTGGTTTTGTCTGACCGACTTTTATGACTAATCTGAAATGTAATGAGTGGCCTTTGATTAGGAGGCATTAGGGTGATGCCTTTCATTTTGATGAGTAGTGAGTGGGCGTGCTCAGACATCAGTTATCCTGAAGGTAGAGAATATTTTAAAACCCGGTAGCCTTTGCTTTCACTGATACCATTTTATTTCCTGGAATGACCCTCAGGTTAGTTACAAATTACCGAAAACTTAAGGAAGTGCAGGGCAGCTGTTTGGATTTAGGAACATTCTTGTTACAATTAGGCCATGTTCTCTCGTCCCAAGGCTAAAACTGAACAATGTTCGACAGTGAAATAAATATTCACAGGGTACAAGTGGTTTCACTAAAATATTACAGTTGATGGAGTATGATTGAAAAGACACTCTTGATAGCATCTTAATTAATGCAATACTTAATAGTTATGTATAATGGCAAAGTGAGTAGTTGATAATGAGGATGACAACAAAAAGGGTGAGATGAAAGGTAAGATTATTTACTCGAGAATTAATCACTATCAGATTATAATACATGGCAAATAATAGAGATAATTTAATCATACCTTATTGAATTAGCTTAAAGCTTAATGGTTGAAGTGAGCTCTGCAACATGTGTTTGAAGTGTAGTTAAAATTGCTTTTGGGAGGCATTGACAGAATGTGAGGAGTTCAAATGGACAGACAGCTGGAACCGTGGCAACACCAGTATTCATTTCACAACAGTTTAATACAATAATGAAAAAGGAAATGTATTGAAAAAATTCTAAAGCAGGGGATATTGAATCACAGTGATAATTGTGCATCAACTGTTTTGCCAAATCAAAGACACTCGGAAAAACTGTTGTGATTGACCTCTGATCCGTTATCTTCGATGTTTTTGCTTGATTTGCATTTAGCAGACAATAGACTCCCAAGCCTATTTGAACAAAATAGCCATGAATGCCAAAATTCTCCTGGCAGCAACATTTTTTTCTCTGCAAAAACATTAAAAATGTTTATACTTTAATTTTTAAATGCCTTGTGATTTTCCCTTTGCATTTGTAATAATTGGCTTCTTGAAAACAAAAACGACCATTGAAAGCAATGATAAGCCATGTGATTTTGATTTCAATATTTAAATATTTTCCATCTTGTTTCTCTGTCCAGTTTTCCTCAAAACTAGTATAGACTCCTGCTATTGAATAAAAAGATACTAAGATGGTCAGAAAGAGAGCTAAGGATGAGAGTAAGAGTGAATAAAGAAGTAAAGGAGAAACTTATTTACTCAGAGTTGTTGGGATTTGGAATGCATTGCCTGGGAGAGTGGTGCAGGTGGATCCCATAGCAGGTTTCAAACAAAAGCTGGATATACACTTGAATGTAATGTAGTTAGAGGGTTATGGGGATAGGGCTGGAGAATGGGACTGGCTGGATAGCTCTTTTGGCAGCCAGTGCAGATATGATGGACTGAAAGGCCTCCTTCTGTACTGTAAGATTCTATGATAGAATATGAGTGCAGCAGTTTTTCTTCTCGGACTTAACCATTTATCATTGAATAACTTTAACTTGGAAATCAGACAACGATAAGATTCTTCTCTATATCAAGCACCCACTATTTATATCTTGTGTCACCACCACATCTCCAGCTTCACAACATTTTTACAGCTACAGTACCAAAATGAGACTAATTCTAGATTTAATTTATTCATCTAAAAATTCAACTCATTATGTTTTGGAATTTATTCTTTCATTAAAATTTAAGCCACTAGCACCAATTAAAAATGCAAATCCATTTTCAGTTACAATTAATGGTTTCAGGAATCCAATGAAAGGAATATAGTTAAGCAAAACAAATGACATAGTTACAGAAGTTCCTATAACTGGAGAGCTGTTGGTGAGAGGGATAAATGGGGTGCATTGACCAATTTTACTTGAATTGCAACATGGTGGCACAACGGTTAGCGCATCTACCTCACAGCTCCAAGAATCCAGGTACAATTCCCAGCTTGGGTCCTGTCTGTACGGAGTTTGCACATTCTGTTCATATCTGTGTGTGTTTCATCTGGGTGCTCTTGTTTCCTCCTACACTCCAAAGATGTTCAGGATAGATTGATTGGCCATGCTAAATTTCCCCTTAGTGTCCCGCGATGCATAGGTTAGAGACTTAGCAGGGTAAAAATGTGGGATGATGGGGATTGGGCCTGAATAGGATTGTTGTCAGTGCAGACTCGATGGGTTGAGTGGTCTCCTTCTGCATTGTAGGGATTCAATGAATCCACAGGTGCAAATGCCTCAAAGATAAATAATTCTCCTTTTTTATAACGTAGGCGTAACTTTTTTAAAATCTATTTATTGGTCTCCCTCTAATACCGAACAACAATTTAAAGCAATAGTAGAAAGGAGGGAGGATCTGTCATTTTTATGGACAGAGCCAAAAGACTGAACCATTCTGCCAAACTAGCCTGCTGTCAGATGCAGTCAGTCATGTTTGCTTAAGATGTGTGAATTGTTGCAAATTTAGGCTGGTCACAGGCATTGTTCACGGCATTATTGTTGGTGTTCATCCAAATACTGAATAATGACCTCAGAAAACCCTGTCATTGGAAACTCCTGACGAGACAGGACATTAAAATATCAGATGAGAATCAGATATTTTTACTTTCATTTAAAAAAGAATACGTTGCTATACTTCTTAATTAGTTTTACTTTCACCCATTATTGGAAGTAGTGGCTTCTTATTCACCATTCACAAACAACTAACGTACCATCACACATCTACAAATACTACTCATGAAACCATGTACAGAGAGGCATGTGAGAGCTGCTCTAGGGCATATCACCCTGCTATTTTCTATCTCTCCCTGTGGGGAAACACCTGCAAATTTCTAGTCTGCAGATAAATAGCAAAGTTAAAAAGAAGCAAATTGTTTTTCAAAGTACTGTTCACTTAATAGACTTTGATTTAAAGAGGGTTGAGATGAGTTAAGCTAACATGCGGTTGGATTTTATGTGGAGATGTGATGGCTCTGTGGCACAGGGGGTAGCACTACTGCCTCACAGCGCCTGGGTCCTGGGTTCAATTCTGATCTTGGGTCACTATCTGTTTCACGTTCTCCCTGTGTCTGTGTGGGTTTCCTCTGGGTGCAGTAGTTTCTTCCCACAGTCCAAAGATGTGCAGGTTAAGCTGATTGGCCATGTTAAATTGTGAGAAGGGACTACCAGAGCAAATGTGAGGTGTTACGGGGATAGGGCTTGGGTGGGATTGTTGTTGGTACAAATGCGATGGGCTTAATGGCTTCCTCCTGCACTGTAGAGTTTCTGTGTACTCCACAGAAAAGTCAGTCTTGAGCACGTCAGCCATGACTCTCCCAAAAAATTCAAAGTGCTAAATTTGCATAAAAAATGGAGTAGCACCTGTTGTTTTTTTTAGCAGGTTTTTTCAAAATGAATCTCCCACGCTCTGCACTATAGGATGCCTCAGGGAGATTCACACTGAAAATCAGTAAGCGGGGCTATTCCCATCAGTGAGGCCAGCAACACGGCATGTAGTGGTCCACATGCACCGATCTGTCATAGTGGCGATCGGAGCGTGCACAATAACCCTGCAATGCTGGCCCCCCAATCGCTGGCTAGCCCTGCAACCCCCCATTGCTAACCCTCCGATGTCTTTCCACCCCCTGATTACTGGTCTGCCCTGTGACCCTGCATCACTGACTTGCAGTACCCTCACAATCCCCCCACTTCCCCCCCCCCCCCCTCAACACTCAATCCTCCAGACCAGCCCCAGTCATCCCCCCCCCACCCTCATGGCCAGCCCCGATCAGCCCTCTCTCCTTCCCTCTACTCGCGATCTGTGCAGACTGGCAGTGGGAGCCTCCACCGACTGCCCCCTATAGACCCTGCCCCATCTAGCCCCACCTCCTTGACATTGCCCGGTGTCCAGTGGGCAGCACCAAGGTGCTCCTTGGGCATTGCTTCTTTCCCCTTGGGCAGTGCCAGGGGGCCAGGCTAGCACCACCAGACTGGCAATGTCTAGGGGGCATGCTCCCTTACGTCTGACCTCCTGGAGGGCTTCCATGACCCCCCATTTCACTTCAGCCAGGTCAGGCCATCAGCTTCCGCCCACATTAGTGGGGAACTGTTTATTAACTGCACCAGAGTGAACCATTCCTGGTGCAGTTGTGGGTGAGGTAGAGGCTAGTTGGCCCGGAGACTTCAGTCCCAGACCCACTAATAAGATTTAAATTGCGATTTCAATATTCAACTCAGTGCCAGAAATCCAGGCTGCAGAGATGCGCGGAGGCCGTGGTACCCAACAGGGAGCCAGCTAAATGACCCCCGCTGATGTCTCCCAACTGGTGGTGCAGCGGGCTGGCAGAATCGCCCCAGTGATTAAAATTCAACTGCCACACAGCGATAACACACTGGGAGCAGCCAGAATTGATTTGGGTCAGAGTTCTCCCACCCTGCCCGTGGTGCATTCAGTGGCGGGTACGAGCCAAAAGTTGGAAACCTGCAGTGGCTTGCTACCTTCTGCTTCTGGCTTCCAGAAATCGCGGACACTCTCCTGAGGGCTGGAGAAAGTGATACGAGCGAGACGCACTGGAGTTTAAATATGGTGCTGAAACCTCCCACCTGACAGCGGGCAGGCGATTCAACTCCCAACCCACTAGGTGATTTGGAGAGCCTTGTGCATAATTAATGAAACAACAAGCGCAGAATCGGGCATGTCATGCTGGCCAACGGGAATGGAGGCACCGAAACCCCACATCACTCTGACAAAGTAATGGAAAATTCCTCCCTCAAAGCAGGCCTTCCACACCTAGCCAACAGCTCTCTTCATCCCAGCAACAACACAACTGAACACCGGCCATGGTCCCTCCCCAAAGAGGAAGTGTCTCGAAGCCGGGACTGACAGGTAAATCTGGGAGTTTGGACAGGCCTGTCTAGCAGACCTGAGCGATAAGGGAGCAGTAAAGCAAGGATGTAAACTTATATAGTGTCTCTGATAGGCGCAGGGGTCCTTCCAAAAAAGATATGCCCCTCACCCCTCACCTCCACCAGCCTGAGTGCAGCCAATGCAGTAAAAGCTACCAAGCTCCTGCCTTCTCCTTCCCCTGCACATGGTAAACAGTGGCAGAGGTGATATAATGCCCTTACGTGGTCATGAATTGGCTACAAGGCCTCAATATATCTAAGGGTGGGTAAGCTACCTGGCATCTTCCCTGCTCATTGTAATATGGGAGATAGGCCAGTGGTGGGTAGGAAGACAGTAGAAAAGCACCTGTTTATTTATGAACCCTGTAGCTCACAAGTACAAAAATCCAGCTTATGAGATTTAGATCCCAATGTGGGGCCACAAATTTTACGGGAATTCCTTTTCTTTCATGTCCCCTTCACAAATTGTGGCATGGGCCATGCCTATTTACAGGAGAGTAAAAATTGGAATAGTTAAGACACATTTCAACGAAGCAAACTAAGGCAGGGACTGCAGGGACAGCAGGCAACCTAAGGCTGGAAAATCCCACCTGAGGTTAAAGGACGTCCCCTGTCCGGCCCTCGCCCACTCCGATTCCTGGGCCGGGTGGAGCGATAGAATTCTGCAGTTGGCTCCATTCTCTCTCCACAGATGCTGCCAGAACTGCTGACATTTTCCAGCATTTCCTGTTTTTGTTTTCCCAATGTACAGCTGGTAAGATAGCCAAAGTTTGGCGTGTCAACCAGCCAGTCAAGATTGTTTACGAGTCAGAGGCCAATGATGTAAGGATAAGTGGTTTTCAGGCATTTTGGATTTTATTTTTATCTTTTCTCTGACCTCATACGAACATTGATGTTAGTTTTTATGAATTATTTATATTTTGTCTGGTCTCAAGATCATTACTGGCACCAATATAGGAATCATTTTCTCCACATTTGGAAGAGGTGCGTGCAGAGTGATGTTGGACTGGTCAGGCTGCACATGCGGTGCTCTTTGAGTATCAAATAGTATCAATCAGTAAGCAAATGGAGTGAGCAAAAACTTCAACCCTGCAAGTGAAAAAGAAATATCTTCAATGGATTTGAGAAACAAATCTAGGCAAGGGATAACATGTCCAAAAAGCATATATAGTACAGCAAATAAGGCATAATAAATACTGATGCAGCAGGCAAACGTGCATGGAATTTTTTGAGGCTGAATAAGTAGTGCTCGGTGCCATTTTTAGGTATTGCTGGTTGTTCTCAAACTGAAACAAGAGACTGGGATATTGTCTTGATTAGCTAATTGATTGAGAGGCTTCCTCATTCACCCTTATTGACCTCAGTTTTACTGGGACTGCTTGGTGCCACATTTGGTCAAATGTTGCCTTAATGCTGAAGGTAACTAATCTCGTCCTTGTTCTGGCACTCAGTTATTACGCACTGATTTTTTTTTACAATGAACTACCTGGCATAAAAGCTCAAAAATCCCTAGGTGGATGTGATTGAGACGACCCACCACTCCCCATCTCCTGTTCCCCCATCTCCCCACCCTCACCCCCACCAGTGACAGAAGATTGAAATTCTCTGTAAGTAGGAGTTTAGGACAGCTGTCATCCCGAATCATTGGACTGTTTGAATTTAATGATATTCTAAAGACGATGGTTAGGAAATGTAGGAACTTTTTTAAAATCCTTTCATGGGATCTGAGCACCTGTGGCAAGGCCAGCATTTGTTGGTCATCCTCAATTACCCTTGTTTTGTTTCCAGAACTCAAAAGTTCACTGTTCAGAATGTTTTAAAAATATTTTTGGAGTCACTCACTATCACAGAAAACTTGTGAATTGCAGAGGGTCACTGGGGCAAAGCCTAGGTAGGTAAATAATTGGCCAAAGTTGACAAGAGACCATAGGCATCGCTTTCCATTATTTATTTATTTTTGTTTACGAGTGTAACAAGAAGGTTACATTAACACTCCAATGAGTTACTGTGTTTGCGTACATGGAGAGAGAATTTGGCATGGTCAATGCACTAACTAGCAAGTCTTTCAGACTATGAGAGGAAACCAGAGCACCTGGAGGAAACCCACACAGACACAGAGCGAACGCGTAGACTCCACGTAGACAGTAGCCCATGGTGGGAATCAAATCCGGGTCCCTGGAGGTGTGAGGCAATAGTGCTAAACATTAGGCAGAAGCAATTGGTTATATAGCTTGAGGGGCACTAGTCCACATCAAGCATGGGCCAAGACCAGGAGACAAATCCAAAGTCCACCCTTAGTCAAGATGGGAACTGACCTGCACTGCTAACATTATTCTGAACCACATGCTAGTCATCTAGCCAACTGAGTTAAGGTGTGATGCCTCTCTCCGGAAAAAAAATCGTAGTGTGAGATAAAGATCTGGGATGTAGAGCTCCTGTTTTACATTAATGTTAAGTTGTAACTATTGCAATCTATCTTGATATTTGAAACTAAGCTAAGTTAATTAAATGTAGTTAAATCTCAGTACATGCCATTGAACCAAGTGGAGTATAATTGCACTAGAAACATCTATTTCTGTGAGACTTCAAATGCAGCATTAATTCAGTTGCTGACTACGCATGTCACTTCGAAGTCATTAATTAGGACATCCTATTTTGCCAATACTCGAAAACAATGCAGCGCTGAATGCATAATATATCTGGGAATTCTGCAAAAAAGTGTTGGACATTTCCCAATTTACAAATCAATCTAATCTGATCTGCTTTTATCACTGCACAAACATGTGCAATGACGTGCAACCAAATTTGAAGTTTGCATTTATCATGACACAAAAATGCTGTGAGGCAAGTTTCAAGTTCATTTTGTAGTTGAAGATATGTGCTTTATCTATTATCTATGATTCTACTTAAACTATGGATTAACCAAAGTATTTATGTTCAGCAACTTAATAATTGATAAAATTCAACCTTCCTTATGGGGACATTAAATGCTATAAGCAACCCACTTTAAAGTATATCTAACTTTTAAATGTGTTTGAAAAAGGCCAATGTTTCTCCTCCATTGCCCCGAATTGCATTATTTCCATGGAAACTTGTTCTGTTTGTGTATATTAATCATCTCTAAATCTTTTATTTTGCAACCATAATCGATGGAAGTTAAGAATACATTTGAATTGATTGGGAATGTGAAATTGGAGTGTACACATAGACATCAGCTGAACCTGACTGTGCATGAATAGACTCAGTTAGTTAGCTTCAACATGGATATTTCTGTATTCTTTTATGGGATGTGGGCATTGTTGGCTTTGGGAAAAGATGGTTGCTGTGCACTGGTCTGAGCAGTGGCGGCACACGGCAGTTTTTGGGGCATGTATATAGTTTGTAAGTTTTGAAATGATATGACTGCATTTTGTATAGAACTGTATGAAAGTTTGAATTCTGCACTGTTTTTGCAATTCAAGACGTAATTTTGCAATGATTTATTTGAAATTTTTTATGAATAAAGTATATTTTTGGAAAAAAAAGGCCATCATTTATTGCCCATCCCTAACTGCCCTTGGAAAGATGGTGATGAGCTGTGTACTTAAACTACTGCAGTTTCTGTGGTATGTGCACCTATGGAGCTGTTAGAAAGGGAGTTCCAGGATTTAGATGCAGTGACAGTGAAGGAATGTTTTTCTATGTCGAGATATAGGGCTAGGATTTTCCAGCCTCGTGAGATAGCCGGCAGGAATTCCGATGCCCCGCAGAATGGGGCATCAGCCAAAAATCGAGATTTCAGACGGGTGTTAAGGCAATCAGAATTCACCCAGCCCTGATACAATTAGTGGATTTGATATCCCATTTAAAAAGACACCTGTCCATGCACCTGGCCCTCTAGTGGGGACGGCACAGAGTGGACTTCGGCATTGCTAATTACAAGCGGGGACATGACATGTTGGACTCCAAGGGTCCAGAGGAGCGTCATCAACCTTTCAGAAAGGGGACCATCCTCTCCACTCCATCACTCAAATCACGGGTCAGCTATCTCCCTCGCACCATATAGGTATGACGATGATCTGATACAACCCCACATCAGACACTCTGCCCAATCAGACCATCCATTCAGATTCCTCCCGCCTCAGAATCTCTCTCAGCTCCTTACTTCTCTCAGACCCCCTTCTCAGCCCCATTCTTTCCTCAGGCCCCAAAATGAGCCCCCTCTTCCCTCTGCACTCACACTCAAGCCCTGTATTCAGACCATGCCAACATTGCACTGCTCCTTGGCACTGATACTCTGGCATAGTGCCTTTGGCCCTCAGAAGGAATAAGAAGGTTAGTCCAGTGGCCAGCTGCCCCTCTGCCACTGCCAAGGTGATGAGGGTGTTATGATTGGACTAACCCATCTAACCCTGGCAGATCTGAAGAACATCTCTGGCATCTACTTTGGGAACTTTGGGGAGTTGCTCCAGTGCCTCTTGCAGATGGCACACATTGATGCCACTGAGCATCGGTGTTGAAGGTTGTTGATGAGGTGCCAAATAAGTAGGCCTCTTTGAGGTTCTAGACTGTTGTTGGTGCTGAACTCATCCAGGCAAGTGGAGAGTATTCCATCATGCTGCTGACTTGTGCCATGTAGATTCACGCAGCCTTGATCAACATCTATATTCCTGCCTGTCAGCTGTGAAGTGGCCAGGTCACTTTAATTTCCATGCCCTCTGGTCATATTCCCTGCAATCAGTCCAATAAGTGGTACCATGGCAATTTAATATTCGACTGATACATTGGCACAATTTATTTGGTTAAACATTTCTTTCAAACAAACTATAAATGAACTTTTCCAATATAAATTCACATTAAAATTGCTTTCATGCTTGAAAAAATACTGCCATGTTGTTAACATGTGAATGTTACATGGTCACTGGTTAATGTCATTTAGCTAGCAAGAATTGTTGTCTCAAAATATTCTGTAGTCCTTTTAAATGTTATCCCTCATTCCTATATCACTCCATAGCATTGTGGAATCCCTACAGTGCGGAAGAAGGCCATTCGACCCATTAAGTCTACATCTACCACAATCCCACCTAGGCCCCATTCCTGTCACCCTACATATTTACCCTGCTAACCAACACCCTCCCTGTCAATTTAACATGGCCAATCAACCTAACCCTCACATCTTTGTAGAGGGGGAGGAAACCAGAGCACCAAGAGGAAACTCATGCAGATATGGGGAGAATTTGCAAACTCCACACAGACAAAGACCCAAGACTAGAGTTGAACATGGGTCCCAGGCACTGTGAGGCAGCGTGCCAACCATTGTGCCACCGTATTGCCTTGTTCAGCATTTGCATTGCAAACTCTTGAGCAAAGCCATCAAAGAAAAGCTGTTTATTCACTAATTCCCTTTCATATATTTAATGGTGAAGCAAGACCGAAAATGAGATGGAAAGACCGCTGGTGCTCATTGTTAAAACTCAAAATAATTATCTTCCACAGCCCACTTGTTCCTTACTGTCTTAAATTAATAATCAATGGGGACCACTTAGTCTTTGTGCAACAAGTTAGTAGGCATGAGACATACCTCAGAAGCACAATGCTATAGACGGAATGCCTGATGCTCATTGCTTATATTGATACTACCTTCGATATCTGCTGCTGGATGCATTTCATGAGAAGCTCCTAACAGTGTTTTACATTCGTTTTCCACCAATACCACCAGTCTATTGAAATATAAGCATTACATAGGCTGCAAGCCAAACATAAGACTATTACAGCTTAGTAAGACTGGTGGCCTGGAAGACGGATTAAAAACAAGTGTTCAAAGCAGTTTGTTTTAACAATTTTCAGGGCTTTCATATTTATCCTCTGTCCAGCCCTTTGTAAACTGCAATGCAAGAACAAAGAGAAACAAGCACAGGTCTCATGATATTTAAGAACCCACTAAACTGCTTTCTTCTATTGGGATAAAATATCTATCTTCCAAGGAAGAAAGGACAACTCAGCTAATACCTTTCCTCCAAACATAGGAACAGATTAGACCGTGTACTTCACATTGACAATATTTCCCCAAATTCTACCACGATTGCTAAGAAGTAAACTTTCTGTTTGAGTCATACATATCAGTGATGTCAGTTTCAACTCACAGTTTATGCTGAATAGCTGATTTTAGTGAGTATGCCTATAAAAATGCTGTAACCCTGGTTTAGCGAGGAGAAATCAGTCATTCTAAATCACAACTGACCAATCACTATTGGAAATTGATGTGCACAGATACTGGATAATAGACTCCCATCTCAGTATGATAGCATTTCAGCTCATCAATATAAAATAGTCAGTTGGGCTTGGTATTTGGCAGGGAACTACCATCAGTTGAAATGTACCACAGTGAGATTGTCAGCACCTTCAGGAAAGAAAAAAAATCACTTCCTTTCATTTTACCCAATTAGCCGATAGTACTTTGTTAAAATCAGGTACTGAATAAAAATGTCACAACTCAGATTGCAAAACTCTGAGGCACAAAGGGATCTAGATGTCTGGATGCATGAATCATGAAAAGTTAGTACACAGGTACAGCAAGTGATTAGAAAGGCAAATGGAACGTTGTTATTTATTGCAAGGGGAATGAAGTATAAAAGTAAGGATAAAAACAGAAAATGCTGTAATTCTCAGATCTGACAACATCTGTGGGGAGAGGATAGAGCCAATGTTTTGAGCCTGGATGACCCTTCGTCAGAGCCGGTCTATGGAATTCTCTTCCCCATTAGTGGTAGAGGCAGTGTCAATGAATATTTTTAAGGCAGAGGTAGATAGACAAACAAGGGAGTCAAAGATTATCGGGGGTGGGTGGAGGGCTTGCAGATTGGGTGAGGGGTAGATGGATGGCTAAAATCAGATCAGCCCTAATCATATTGAATGTGGAGCAGGGTCAGTGCAGACTCGATGGGCTGAATGGCCTCCTTCTGCACTGTAGGATACTATATTTGTTCACATTTAGCATCTGCGTCAGTTTAATAGACTGAATGTCTTCCCTGTTATTGAGTGCAGCGCGGTTCTAATATATAATTATCACAATGTTTCAAGCATTATTTTTCAATTAAAACTAAGTTTCAGCAAGTTTCCATTTTCAGCCTCCAGACACATCGCAATGTTTGGCAATCTCTCTGTCACTTAGATGCGATGGAAACTGTACTGCTATAGAAACCGATTCAAAGACCAAATATTAGTCATGCAGTCAGTGCTTCCTTTGTGATAGAATTTAGAAAGAAAATTTCTTCTCAACACGCTTCATGAATTACCATTTTGTCATCCCATCTTCTGGGATCCAGTGTGGATGAAAAGAACCATCCCTGACTTAAATCTTATGTTGTGGTTTGTTGATAAACAAAAATTTATGCCACTAAAAATCAAAGGAAACCACAGAACCAGAGTAGTGTATGCTTGCAGGTGATAATACATCTTAATTACTGCATTATGAATGGTAATAAAATACAATATTATTTACTCCACATTAGAGTAAGTTTAATGAAGAACACAAGAACAGATGTGGGTTATTTTGCCTCCGTAGTAAATGAAAGTTTAAAATCTCTTTTATTCCGCCCTCTATTTCTCTTACCATTCTTGTAATTGATTCCTTGTTAGGTTATGGCATCTCAGGTCCCCTTGCCCACTACCCACCTCTATTGCCCAACTTATGCATTCATTCATTCTTAATCTGTAAACTTCAGTAAATTCTCAAACCTCTGTGGACTCATTCCAGCAGCTGGAATTAGGTGGGGCAGATCTTCCATCCTCTTTTTTGTCACTTTATCCCAAACCTGGGTTCAGGGTAGGGGAAGTGGGTATGCAAGATGATTTGGGGTAGGTGCATAGCACATGGCAGGAACACCTTTCACATGGAGCTGGTAGAATATGAGGGCGGCATCTTGATGTTCAGAGATGGAAGTGAAAGACGTATTTGTCCCAGAAGTTGCTCTCCCCCTTGAGAGAGAGAGAGAGTTGAATGATGGCGATTTAAGCTGAGGGGCAAAGTTGAGAAGGTCGGGCCTTCGTGAATAATGTCAGCCTGTGCGGGAATTGAACCTGCGCTTTGGTATTACTCCACAACATGAACCAGCCATCCAGCCAACTGAGCTAACCAACATTCCAAATATTTATTTTTGAAATTGACGTGAATTTTAATAGCAGAGAATGGTTTAAATCAATCGACCCCTGGGTTATGGGGACACAGTACTCTTCCCTCTGAAGGTGAAGAAGAATGAAAGGAAGAAGCTGGGGAGGAGCCTAAGACCTTAATTTGGTTTCAGATTTAGATTAAAAAAGGTAATGGAGGGAATTTTCCAACCATTCAGGCCAACAGGATTTTCTGGTCCTGCTGCAATGAACAGAGATTTGGTGTGAATGACTGAAAAATTCCAGTTATTTTGTTTTCCACTTGCTCTTAAGAGCAAAACCCAAACTTTCTCTCAAGGGCCATGGCATTTGCTGAGACGAGGTGAGGTGAACTGGGTGGAATTCTTGGATATCTTGCAAAAGCTCTCCCCCAAATATACCTTTAAACTGCTGCCCGTATGTAATGGATAGAGATAGAATGTTCAGCTTATTCCCTCCCATTTCTCTCCAACATCAGAACAGAGATTTCCAATATTGATTGAATGGGGTCCAATGGATCAAGGCTTAGAATTTGTGAGCCTTAAGGTCAATGGGCTACTACATCTCAAGGCTCTTGAACCTACCCATATTTAACAACTACATTTGGCAATAGGTCACTGCATAGCTTTCCAGAGTAGGAACCGTAGCAAATGTCTCCAAAATAAGAGTACTAATGCCTATAGAAATAACCCTAACACCGCCCTAGTTGATGTCAGCGGGATTAGCACTTGCTCAGATTGAACTGGGTACCAGTTCAGCCTGGCCATACTGTATCTCCAATAAGTTGTCATTGTGTTAATTATTGGAAATCTGATGGAAACAATTTTGTTAAATAAGATGGTTGCACACACTGCCTTCTGCAAGTAACCTTATCTATGTCTCATATGCAAGACACGAGTCGCACTCAGAATTATTTCTTTTAAATAAATGAGCAGAACATAAACTATATTGCAAGAAAAACTTTGTGTAGTAGATGTAGTAAAGGTTTAGTTGCTTAGCATGGTCACTTTAATTTGTGGGCAGAAAGAACCAAATACTGCAGAGAATTATATACTGAGAACAGTATTTCTGATCTGTTGGACAGCATATTGCCAATCACTGAAAAGTCTATTGTTAATTTTTGTTGGAAAGGTAACCATTGTGGGGTATGCTCATCTTCGAAATAAATATTCTCTTGTACTAAATATTAGAAGAGAAAGGATCAAGGGAATGCCAGACAGCGAGATTAAGTTAAATGGTTCATGTGGAGGAATATACTTGCACAGATCCGATAGGGTGAATGACCTTTTTTTTGTACTGTAACAGGCCATGATTGGAGTTATTCAAAATGCAATCAAATTCCAAGATGGAAGAGTTATTGCACTAGAGAGGTGAGCCTTTTGCCATTTCTGACTTCTTATTACGCACTTTTATAAAACTTGCTTTCTTTTTCAATCTGTATCGCACAGGTTATTCCATTAAAGCAAAGGTTATTGATTTAAGAATAAGTTGCAAGATTAAGTTAACTAGTGCCAGTTTCAGAAAAGCAACATATTGCAAAATTAAATGTAAACAAGTAAGAACCTCAATTTTTAAATTATTTGTCTCCTATTCTTTCAGGTTGCCCTCTACCCCATGTTTCTTGTTACTATAAAACCCGGTGGGTAACATGTCCCATACTTCTGCCATGCTGATCTTGAGTTGACTAAACAAAGGGTTTGTGGTGACACACATTTTTCCTTCTTCCTGTATTGTGGTGGGAAACTACCATGCAATGAACAGCCTCTTCTCCTCTGTATGGTGGCTCACACTGGGCTTGCCAGTAATGAAGCCAGAGGGTGAGATTCTTTGGTCTCCCAGCCGTGTGTTTACCGTCGGCAGGAGGTGGCATGTTCTTTGCTAGTGGCAGGATTCTATGGGTCCTGCTGCTGTCAATTGGAACAGCATCCATTGACAGCACCCCGCACTAGCGTGGGAAACCCACAGGCAGGAGTGCGCTTCCAACTCTACCGGAAAATCCCGCTGCATGAACAGCCACAGGATTGTGGCCAGAAACTCCTTTTATGAGGGATTATTGGCTTGAGACTTATTCTATCAGTGAGGAGTGTAATGTTGTCTCACCAAACGTGGTAAAAAATGACTCAGGTAGATGTTGGCTTTGTCCAATTTGTGTGAAAGGGGTGTTGGTGAATCAGCACCATATTTCACATCTCGATTCTTTATTGCAAATTACTTGAATGTAAAGCAAAATCATGAAGGTATATAGTGGGTTTCTGATCTGTTATCACCCATTTTATGCACTGGCCTGGATTTTCTAGCCTCTGGATTGTCGGCAGTCAAGAGATTGGACATATGACCCAGGATGTACTTCAGAACCCTGTTGAATTTGGGCATGCTTACTTGATTGAGGGGATTATCTGGGAATTTTGGGCTTATGATGGGAAATATTCTTGCTCCCCGAAATGTCTCGGCAGAGGGGTCGGGGTAATCTTACCAGAAAAATTCCCTAAGTGCCAAATGAGCATGAAAGCAGGAGAGAATTGTGCCCATGTTTTGCGTGAATTCCCAAACACAGTTGTATGGCACTTAGTCTGAAAAAATGTCACAATCTGATTCTTGCCCAGCAGGGGCAGGCAGAGCCTAGTCTTGGGGGAAGCCAATTGCTGAGTTCCAGGAGCACTAATGCACAGAGATCTCCCAGTACACAGTCTACATAATGCACTGGCACCTCCATCTCACCCAGACATCACCACCCTGTCTGCTAATCTCTGCCCTAGCAAGCCCCTCTGGCTGATTGCCTGCTCCTGACATCACCAACCCCCAACCCAGATGCAGAGTTCCTTGCTGCCTCCCTCAACATGGCCCTGATCCTTCAGGCCATGCCCCCATCAGGTCTAGCCCCATTAAGCTCCACCCCCTTGGCACTGCCTGGGTGATGGGCAGTGCCAAGGTGCCCAGCTGGCAATGCCTGGTTGTCAGGCTGGCACTGCCCAAGGGGCATCCAGGGAACTTGAATGATCTCCATTCCACCAGCAAGGCCATCATGTCTGAGGATTGCTGGGGATCCTACATGACCCACACTGGTGAGGGCTTCGTAGGGCATCTTATGTTTTACCCACTTACCTCATTCACTACCCACCCTACCCATTTGCTCATTCTTCCATTCACCCATACACCAAGATTCACTCTGGATGTTTAAACATACCTTGTGACAGCAGTTACTCTAAGAAGATGGCATGATTTCTGTGCTTATTTGATCACTGCTTTGTGTATCAACCTCCCTTTATCATGTTTTGATGCCTTAAGTTTCTTTTTTGTTTAAGACAGTATCCCTTTAATGTCCCTCAGTCCATGGGGAGGGAGGGAGCTTTTGTACATCGTGGATTGGACGTCTGGCCTTTTTAAATGTATCCACGTAATTTTTCTGTCTGATCAATTTCCGATAGAATGGATTCCAGACTAATTGGACTATTTGGGCTTATCAGATGGAATTAAACTCTGCGCCATTGTGGCTTTTATACATCTGCAAAAGGACGCAATCATGTTTGAACTTTAAACTTTACAATTTTCTAATAGTGATTTAAAATAAATTCCATTTTGCTAATGTACAATTAATCATTTTAGGCACATCCCTACACGCTGGGGATGAACTGATAAATAATGAAATAAAAACAGAAAAAGCTGGAGAAATTCAGTAGGCTAGATAGTGCCTGTGGAATGAGAAACTGAGTTAATGGCTGGAGTTTTCCTGGCACAGCAGTCCCAGAATAGGGGCGGACAAGGCTCGCAGAACTGAATTCTCCGATGGCCTTCGGGAGGATTTTACAAGCCTTGCCCGAGCTAGGTCATAAAATTCTAGCCAATGTGTGGAATTCTCCCATCTGGAAGGGAGTGGGGAGTGTCTCCCACTGTAAAGGGCGATGGGAAACTGCATCATACTTTCTTGCCCGATGTCATTAATTCTGCAGTGAGGGTTTAATGCCATATTCTGGGGCAGGCTTGATTGCGCTTGTTCCATCTGTCATGTTCAAATACCATATTGAGAAGGCACCAGGCATCACTAAAGAAAGAGATGGATCTTCTGAAAAGAAGGTAGATCTCCTGAACAAGATGGATCTCCAGGAACATCTGAGACTGGGTGATGGACCTTCTCAATGGAAGTTGGAAGATCCACCTGATACTCTTCCTTACCCCTTCATTGTTATGGTGTTCTAAATTCATTGGTAGTTTCCACTCCGAATCCAGGAGTTGTCGCAGCCATTTTTCAGGTAGGTCCTAACTTCTGCATTGCAGATATGTTCCAGACATGCTCCAGACTGGTATGATTTCTCACTGTTGTCATAAAGAATCAGATGTTGGGGAAAGATCCCAGTCAGGCCTTCCTTTGCATCCCTTCAGTGAGGTACAAATCATTTTCACAATGGCTATCAGCAGGTTTCCAAATCTGCCATGGTGGGCACTAGCTCAAGATTCAGTGGGAAATACATGCAAGCATAAAACCAATTTTAGGGCCTTCCGCCAGATTCTGCCTCCACACCCATCACCATCCAAAGTTGTGTGGGTTAGGTTAATTGGCTGTGCAGGGGATTAACAGGGTAAATATGTGGCATTATGGGCATAGGGCCTGGGTGAGATTGTGGTCAATGCAGACTCAATGGGCCGAATGGCCACCTCCTGCACTGTAGAATTCCAATGGTTCTATGAATTTGATAAATTACTTACCTTTTTATTTCCAGTGCAAAGTAAACACCTCAGTTCTCAAGCTTGACAATGGAGCTTATTAAAAGTTTCAAATTAAACAAGTTGATACTGTCTTGTGTTTTTTCCTCCAGTAATACTTACCTTTCTTTGTTATGATATGCAGCTTTAAGACAAAAGGAGGAAACATTTTACTTTAAAATCGACCAGCTGTGATTGATTAGCATTTCATTACTTCACTACACTTCTTCACCGCAAGCTCCCAACAGGGGTCCACATTTCACATGCGTGCATTTGATGGATAATGTTTACAGAGGTTTAACAAACTTTACTGCCTCTACCTAAGAACTAACAGCTTCACTTTATATACCACAGGGTGGGAGTGGCCGTCAAACAAAATAAAATCCTTCTTCAGTTGAACCGAACTAGTTTCTATCTTAATTGTCCTAATGTGATGAGCCTCCATTTTTGTTTGCACCACAGTCGAGCGAAAACCTTTAGATGCTACAGGAGGTTGAGTTGATAATCTACAAACGGTAGAAACTTGAAGAAATGTAAAAAACAATACTTTTCACTGCGTACTAATACATGTGATAATAATAAATTAAACCAAATTTACACGCACTAAGATAGTTACAGTTCGAAGAAAATAATTGCTTCTATATCTTATAACAGGGTATATCAATTGTCATACAAGGCAGAAAGTGAGCAGCATTTTGACTGGAGAAAGAATGTGTTGAACCATTTGTTTAAGTTGCCTATAACAGTGAGTAAAATTTCAGTGAAGGGCCTTGTATCTGCATTCATATTTATGGTAGAAACTTGTAAGTGAAGACATCACTCAAAGGAACAGGAAGCTGTACAGAAGGAAATGTTGAGAATGACCCTTGGTGTGGGCTGAGTTGATTGACCCAAGCCAATAGTTGGGCTGCTGCATCACTATTCATTATCAAGTGCCTCTGCTAGAAAATATCCCTGTATGGCAACTGGGTGAGTTCAGCTTGTATTACTCATCCCAGCCAAACAGCCTGTTGACACACATCAAGGCTGAAATGTGGGTCAGGAACCTGCAATGTTGGATGACTCACTCATTGTCATTTTTCTCTAAGCAGACAATGGCCTAGCTTCCCAATTAAGGATGGCAGTGGGAGAGGGGGCTCTTGAATCTGGACAGACAATCAGAGGCTTTCCAGCTTGAAAAGAGTCTCAGGCTAGAATGGAAAGTAAGTAAAAGAGAAGGTACATCTCTTCAAACTTTTTCAAAAAAGAACTGGGCTACTGTGTCAGTGGAGAGGGACAATGGAGCCCCGCTATATGGAAACCTATAGCTGCAGGCAAGCAGGGAGAGCCACCTCCAACCTGGACCCTTTGTTACCAAAGGAAAATCCTAGTCAGCCAACTTTAACTGACCTTAAGTGGACTTTAATCAAGCACCCACTGTGTGTGAGCAGGTTCTCTTGCCAGACTCATATTCTGTCTCACAGACTAGAATCATAAAATCATAGAATCTCTACAGTGTGGAAGGAGGCCATTCAGCCCATTGAGCCTGCACCGATAACATTCCCATCCAGGACCCATATATTTATCCCACTATTACCCCTGACACTATGGGACAACTCAGCATGGCCAATCAACATAACCTGCACGTCTTTGGTCTCCACAATAGCCTGGCGATGGCCAGAACCAGCAGACTGATACATAGGCCACCAGTATTATGTTTAGCAAATGCTGCCTCTGATTTCAACTCTGCTGGGGTTTAAAACTCAAGCCCTCATTGTCTAAGCACACACATGGAAGTTTGCTACTTCAGTGAAACATCAGAGCATTGAAGCATTATTCATCTTGAGTAAGAGCCATGGGGGAGGAGGTGGAAAACTAATAAGAAAAATAATCTCTTAAAAAAAATACAAGCAATCTTTCCAGTTTGGCCAAATGATGTAATCCATGTTTTCATTGAAAAGCTTGTTGGGTATTTACTAATTAACTAAAAATGAAGAAAAAAGGAGTTAACTTGGGAACACACACTTATTCCCTGAGTTCAAAGACTAAAAACCGGCAGTGACTGAATTTGACATCGTTCTTTGCTCCCCCCATAAACATCAGTTCATCCAAAACTACTGCCTGTATCTTCATTTGTGCCAAGTTCCATACACCCATCACTCCTGTCCAGCCAACACATCTTAGTTCCAGGTTCCCAACATTTCCAATTTCAAATTCTCACATTAATGTATAATCTCTTTCACAGATGTATCTCTCCCCAGCTCTGTAATTTCCTCCAAGCTACAAAACCCTGAGAATTAAAGCTTCCTCTGACTCTGGCCTTTTGAATAATCTCCAATCTTTTTGACCCAATGATTGCAAACTTTGCCTTCAGTCTTCTAGGTTTTATGCTTTGGAATTCCTTCCTTAAATCTCTCCACTTCTGTGTTGTTCATCAAGACCTTCCTGAAAATTCATCATTTTGCCTAAGTTTTTAGTCACCCTCCCTGACGCCACCTGCCATCTTTGACTTGTGGTGGTACTTAATGGATGTGATGGGGGTTTCACCTACTGTCTTGAAAGCTGGCGAGAGCCCTGCACCACCATTTTCAGGATGGCCCACCACATTAAGTGCAACTCAGGATTAATTGGACAATGATGGACACTATCTGGCAACCAAGACTCTGGGGATGGAGGTTCCCACCCTCTGAGAGCTGGTGGCAAATTAGAGGCCAGCATCTCTATTTGATAATGCCAAAAGGAGGCAGTGGCTGCTGCCAATATGACACCCATCTGAGGCTTAGTATTGTTGTTGGAATGAATGTGGGAGTTGGGTTGCAGGACAGGAGTCAGAAGGGAGGATGTTTGACAGAAAGGTTGGCTCTCAGCAAGCTTCCCTACTCAAAGTTGGGTCCCTCGATCCAACACTAAGTACCTTTGAATAAAGGACCCTGCATCCTGGTAGTCTGGATGCAATGCCCCCTCCCTCCATCTACTGCTCACAACTGGATTAATTCCAGTGATGATGGATGTGACCTTTGATTGGGCATTAATTGCCATTTTGTTTCTGGCTACGATTATAGCTGACAGATGATTGGTTGTAATCTGTGACTGGGGCATCAGCGTCAAGAATAGATATTTCTTCAATAAGTTCAAAAATTTATTTTTTCTTCCTGAATCTAGTTAGTGATCAAACTTACGACTTCAGAATATCAAATCCATGGCAATCTAATGGTATTTGTTCATGTTGCTGTGAGCTTTACTTACAGCTGAGATGAGTGTCTGAAGGGGGAGGGAGGAGTTAATTCCTGGTGAGCTAATGATGGAATACTTGTCTATATTCCTGACAGTGTTTGTAGACTAGTTAGTTTAAGAAAGATCGATGGATTTGTTTCATATCTGGTCAGTTTTCCTAAAAAATTTAAAGTAGAGTTACAATGTGGTGGGATTTGCCATCTTGCAGACAGTTAGATTTTTGTCAATACTAGCAGTTATAGTTTGCGTGTCCCTGAATTGATCCCAAGTTTAAAACAGAAGTTCACACAATTTTTGCATTTTAGATTATCAAGGTCACATCATTAAATACAGCACTTTGAAGTAGTGACCATCCATTTCCTATCAATAAAGCACAGTGTGAGCAATATATCTGTATATTTATACCCCATAGAGTTTGAGTGGCGGGATATTACTTAGATAAATAGAGACAGATCTATCGATGATTACCCCCTGCTCTGCGGAATTCTTTCCTCAACCGCGTGGCTTCTCCACATCTCTTTCTGAGTACTAAAACATCCCCCTTCAACACTATTCCATTTATATCTCCTTTTCTCTAAATATGCTCCTTTTTCCACCCTTAATTGTTAACCACTTTACAAAATTACTTTTTGCAGAGGTCAGAGACCTAAAACATTAACCATCTCCACAGATGCTATTAGACCAATGTTTTCTGTTTCCATTTCAGATTCATAACATCCTCAATATTTTGCTGTTACATATATGTAAGTCTGTTATAGTTGTACATGAGTGACAAAGATTGTCTATTCTGAAAGACAGATCTCTCAGTATGTATTCGAAGTTGACATTATTTAAGTGGTCCTAACATTCACATCATAAAAAGTGGAAAACACAGACCACAAGATACATAGACTTTTATGACACTCTGGAATCACTGTTTAATTGCTCTAGTCAAGTTACCACGCACTTAATAAACAGCAGTTCACTGTATTCCTGAGCAAGGTTGACACATACTTTGTTTTATATCATGTCTGGTAATATCCATTCCATGGCATTATTCCACATGGAAAATGGAAGAATCGACTCATCATCTGTTCCCCGTCTAGCTATCGACCTGTTGGCAGCTGCATTTTATTTTGGAACTGTTCTAGTAGTATTGTGCCAAGTAGCTGGCTTCTGAATGGGTAAAGTGATACCTTAACCTTTCTTTTCATATTCATAATGTTTAGTTCTCAAAGTATTCTATTGTTTCAGTACAAAAACTGAATCTGAGAGTTCTGACGGTAGAATTAGTGTGCTGGGGCACCATAATTGGTGGAGATGTAATATTAAAAAGCTGCTTAAGTTACATGGCCAATGTCAACTATGGCCATTTTGATCGATGTGAGTATATTTACCCATCAAGGGTTGAATTTCTATTGTGGCCTTTAAAATACCTCCTTGTATTTTATACCCATGACCCCACTATATTTGTAAAACTATACCAGTTGTGATATTTCACTGATTATAGTGCCATCAGCAATATTAAAATACTTATTGATTGTTACAATTTTGAATTTTCAAAAGACCCATCTTCTTTCTCAATGGTCTAGTCGCACTTTTTAAAATCAGACCTTGTCCCCAGTGAGTGGGAGTTTGTAACTTTTTTATACTATTATCTGATATGCTTACAAGATTTTGCATTTTACTCTACAAAAGCACCAAAATGATTGATACAACACATACAGATTGTTACAGCTGAAAATAATTGGCAACTTTATGTCAAATTAATTAGTAATATTAAATATAAAAATCGCCAAAACTAAAAGTACAAATTACATATACACATGTATACAATGTACAAGTCAATAATGGTCTGATTACTGTCACCACCAATAAATGTAAGCAAAGTTCAGTCTTTGAGTGGTAAGTTCAAAATGTTTTTCCATCCAATTTTAATGCCTGCTGCTATTTCCACAGCAATCTACTTCCTCTTTAAATTTGTTGATGGGATATAAGAATCTTAGGAAAACAAGTATTTGTTGTCAATCCCTACTTCTGGTGAGTTGCTGTCATGCATCACTGCAGTCCTTTAAGTTCAGGTGCACCCAAAGTCGAAGCCAAAGGAACCTTGATGAGTGGTTGTGCTGCATGTTATAAATGGTACACGCTGTTGTCATGTGCGTCAGTGGTGGACAGAGTGAATGTTTAAGGTGGTGGTAGATGGAATGCTGATCAAGTGTGCTGTTTTGTCTTTCATGGTGTTGAGCTTTTTGATAGTTGTTGAAACTGCACTCATCCAGTCAAATAGACAAAACCACCAGACTTATGTCTTGTGTTTTGTAGATGGTGAACAGACTGAGAAATCAGGAGGAAAGTCAGCCTTCACAGAATTATCAGTTTCTGACCTGTTGTTTCAGCCACAATGTGTTCAGCATATGGAAGATTTATCCTTGATTTTCAAATACTTTAATTTTACTCGAGTTCCTTGATACCACGTTTGGTCAAATGCACCTTGACATCAAGCACAATCAGTCTCATTCCAGCCGAAGTGTTTGCCTGTTTCAGGCCTATTTATGTGACCTGTTTAATACATGAATTGGGGTCCTGATATCAAACATTTGCAACATTAGGCTGTTCTTTATTTAATCAAACTGATGTGATACAGTGAGTCAGATTCTACATTGTATAGGTACATTATGTAAAATATTTAGACCACCTCTCTCAAATTGGTGGTAAAAATTCAATTTTAGTATTCTACTTCTACCAATTCCAACAAGAAAGGGCATCAGGGTAGTATTGGGTCAAATTTTGTGACAAGAATCACAGGGCAGTTAATAGAATTGATCATTTTAACAAGGTCAATTGAACAACAGTTTCTAATGTCAGGGCATGTGCAGTTAAACTTGCAATTCTGGAAGTTGCTGCCAAAGATACCTAGTTCTTGCTAATAGATAATTTGCTGTGCAGTCCCCTGGTTCCACATTCAAATAGCTGAAAACTTTGGGTTGCTCCATGAAGGAGCAAATGAACTTTTGACAGTTTGATATTGTAATTATCATTAAACAATTCTCTGGCTCTGAAAATTTAATTTTTTAAGTGTGGAGTCTCATTCCCTCTGAAGAAATTTACAGTCGGATATTTAAAAAAATATACTTTCTGTCTCTTTTGTCTCTCTTCCTTATCCTCCTATCCTTCTTGATCTTTACTTTGCTTTCTGTGTATTATTAAAATCTAATTTATATTCCTTGCCCTATAAGTCCTCTCTGTAGAGGGTGTCATCCTGAAATGGACAGAAAAATCAGCATCCTGAATTCTGAAGAACATTGCAGGTGGCTTTTAATGATGTGCACAACAAACAATGTTCTTACTTTGGGAATCAGTGATTGTTTTGTGGTTACTTCACAAAACTCTGATCTTAAATGTTTGTTATTAAGTTCAGTTTCTTTTATTGGTGTTGTATGATCGCAAAATGTTTTTACATTTCCAGTCTAGACCTTTCCTTCTAATTATCTGCATGCCATTAAATTATGATTTGTATTGACATGAAAGATTCATTAATCCACTCTCATCTCTGAGGAGGTGGTATCTTTTATCCTCATCTAAATTGGGCTACAGTTCAAAAACTTTTATGAAATCAAAAGAACATGACATAATATTCTGGATGTGATCCAAATGTGTTCCCATCCCTTGCTTAAGTAGAGGTTGATGTGAAATATCAAGACAAGGCACTGCGTTGGGCCTGAATGATTGTAAGACTTGATCTCAACTATTAAACTGCTCTTTCCTTCTAGTACAAGATGGAGGATGTGAAAGTGTATGGTAAATTTTAAAAAAATAGAAATGTGCCAACAACAGGGAGTTTGTCGACGAAGAGAACAATCTGCGAGGATATAAAGCACATGTAATCTCTGAACTGACAACTGTATTTTCAGCTAACCTACAATCAAAACTAGATTGGAGTTGTTCCTTGAGACATTTAAAAATTATCCATCTCAAGAATGAATTGAAGGGCCCTAGGTTTTGTAAAAGTTTGGCATATAAAAAAAAATCTCTGTGGGAACCACTTCCCACTTAAATGAAGTTTTGTCTTACAGTGCTGCATAGATCACACGAGTATCTGAGTATATTGACAACATCAGGGCTTGATGGAGATATTTTTCAATGTTAAGGCTATGTGAATTTTATTCTGATCTGGTTAGCTGGTCTGAGCTGTTTGTGTGACAAGCAGGCACATGGTTTTTATATTCTCACGCTGCAAGCCTCACGGCCTACAGATAGCTTAATAATCAGGGGCACTTTTTATTTCTCAACAACCCCATCCCACCGCCAGCCCCCATACCCCTTCAAACCCAAAGGGAAAATGACATGTCCGTGTCAGAAAGACAGACGAGCCTTATCACATGACAGTTCCAGATTACGGATCCCAGGGGAGGCTCCTGACACTGGTATTTTATCACTGAAATCACATCCCGAGCTGTTTGTTTTCTGTACCTCCACATAGTTCTCAAGGTGTTGCCAGCAGGGCCTGAGGCTGACACTGACACATGTTGTCACATTGCAAGATCTCAAAGAAAACACGAGTAAAATAAAAAAAATGTTTACTTGAGAAGCCCTTTTCTTTCAGAGTTATTCAAGTAGTTTTGTTTTGATTACCCTTCCAATTCAGAAAATAGTAATTAGTTAACTTATACATCATTCTTCCTGATAAAATTCAAAACTACCCTGCAAACTATATTAAAATCGTTATTTAAAGATACGACAACTTACCTGAAAAATCATTCTTGGGTCTTCAAGCTCAACACATTGTAATACAAGTAATACTGAAACAAATCATTGTATCTCAATTCTATGGTGATTCAAATAATACAATATCTTTTATAGAATCATAGAATGCAACAGTGCAGAAAGAGACTATTCGGCCCATCAAGTCTGCATCAATCACAATCCCATCCGGGCCTTATCCCCATAATCCCATAGCCATTCTCCCTGACACTAAGGGGCAATTTAATATGACCAATCCCACCTAACCTGCACATCTTTGGACTGTGGGAGAAAACAGGAGCACCCAGAGAAAACCCATGCAGACATGAGGAGAACATGCAAACTCCACACAGACAGTGACCCAAGCTGGGAATCAAACCTGGGTCTCTGGTGCTGTGAGGCAGCAGTGCTAACTGCTATACCACTATGCTGCCCTTTCTCTGTCTGTCTTTTCTGAAAATATCGTTTATTGACAATGAGATTGTTTTATTGGGCCTCTATCTCATGTAAAATAGGTGAAAATCAGATTTAATAATGGGTTTAATTTAATAATGGGTTCCCAGAATTAATCTGGCAGTTTTACTCCCAAAATCATGGAGCCCATTTTATACTCAAAATTGTTATTTTTTTCTGTTGGTAAAGTACTGATAGTCTGACTCAGGCCTTTTCTGTCCGCATTAGCTGTAAACATTTCATTCATTTGTTGAAAGAAGAAATAACTCAACTTAATATGAGGAAAGTTATTCTTTCTCTGTTCCTTCTTTCCAACTGGCTTCCTCAACTTGAAGTTAACAGTAAACAGTTTATAATACAAACTCAAAGCAAGGATAGGTAATCACCACAGTCTATTAAGTTTGAAATGGATTTCAGTTTACACACAGGCATCTTGAAATAAAAAGATTTAATGACGCTATGAAAAGGTATTTCACTGGAAACCAGTAAATCATGTTACTGTGAAACAGATTATGCTTTCAGACTCCATAGCATCTTTTAAAAACTTTTTAAACATTGTAAATTTCAGTTTCAAAAAACAAATAGCACACAAAGCTAATTTCAATTCTGAAAATTTTTGAACCTTCCCCAGACTGAGGAGAGAGATCCTAAGGTGAGAATTGTTAACAATGTCAGCTAACATGGAAACCAGGGTGAGAAGCTGGATGGTCAGTAATTCAGTTGGAATATGGTTCAGAGAGATTGAGGTGAACGTTGTGGACAATATTAGCTTAGAGAGGGCATGAGGGAAGTTAGGACAGAATCTAGAGAAAGATAAGAGTTCAGGGCTAGAGCCAGGACAACCTTTGAAGAGATTTGGTCCCATGGGCGAAGTGAAGGGAGCTGTTCAGATTATGTTACCCTTGGTGGCAAAGACATCCATGAGTTCCTCACAGTTGTTGTTAGAGGGGATAGTGGAGGAGAAATGGGAGAGGGATTTAAAAAGACAGCCTAGAGGAGACAAAAGAAGCTGATAGTTACTTTAATATTTCTGGGTGATCCTGAAATCCTGAGCAGATTTCACAGATGAGAGATGGACTGGTAGTGCTTTATGTGGGTCCTGCCAGACCAGGAAGTGAATGACTAAACCAGTTGGACTCTATAGATGGGATTTTCTGGCTGCTTTCGCCCCAAAACCGGAAAATCCCATCCAAGGTCAGCAGACCTTTGCATTGCCCGTCTCCCTGCTTGCTGCGATTCCCGTGGCAGGCGGGACGGGAGAATTCCCTCCATGTCTCTCGGACTGAAGAGAGTGGAGATGAAGCCTACACCGAAGGAAACGGCCAAGGTGAGAGAGAGCAATGGTTTTAATAGCCATTAGGTCAATGAAGATGAAGGTGAGGATGTGGCTGAGGAATTGGTACCTGCAGTAAAATTGTGAATGGAGAGCCAAACGTTAGATACTGACATTTTCAGAATCCAGTTGTAAATTTGTGCCATGGGTGGACAGGAGGACACAGTTTTGAAAGAGAAAAAGAGGATGGGATTTCCTGGCTGCGCTGGCCCCAAAACTAGAAAATCTTGGCCAAGCTCAATGGATCTTTGCATTGTCCTTACAATTCCCATTGCGGGCAGGATGGCAAAGTTGCCCCCTGAATATAGGTAGAAATTCTACAAAGAATTGATCAGAGATAACCTTATCTATGATTGGCACCATGGAAGTAGCCAGGCCCTTCCTCCGCAAGTTCTGTAATGTGCTCCATCTCCCAACCCTCTAATTAAAAATCTCCAATGTGCATTTCTCTAATTTCAGCCTCTCAAGTATCATTAATTTTAATTCCTCCACTATCCCATCAATTCCCTTGGCACTCTGCTCTGGAATTTCCTTCCTAAACTTCTTCATCTCTCTACCTTTTTTTTTAAATCTCCCTCAAAACACTTCTTAAAACTCATCTCTTTTGACTAAACTTCCCTGCCCTAATATCTTCTTATATGGACGTTTTGTAATGTTTCTGTGAAGCGCTTTGGGATGTTTTATTCAATAAGGGGCACAATATCAATATAAGTGGTTGTGGTAGTCATTTTTGACTTATCACAGTTTTATTTCAAGCCAATGAAATTATGTTGCAGTAAAATTCCAACTTCAAATCTGGCGGCAGCAAGCATGTTTGCATTAGGTATGAAATTCTCAGAAAGTGTGCATCACACTCAGGTTTTGGATATTATTATTCCTTGCCATGCATCTATGTTGTATGTCAGAAGAATTTCCCATCATCACAAGAAAATAAGGAGCAGGAGCAGATGTAGGCCATCCGGCCCTTCGAGCCTGCTCCGCCGTTCAATAAGATCATGGCTGATGGTTTCGTGGACTCAGCTGTACTTACCCGCCCACTCACCATAACCCGTAATTCTTTTACTGGTCAAAAATTTATCTATCCTTGCCTTAAAAACATTCAATGAGATAGCCTCAACTGCTTCACCAGGCAGAGAATTCCATAGATTCATAACCCTTTAGGTAAAGAAATTGCTCCTCAACTCATTTCTAAATCTGTTCCTTCTTATTTTGAGGTCATGCCTCAAAATGAGGTTCTACTTTCACCTGCCAGTGGAAACAACTTCCCTGCTTCTATTTTATCTATTCCCTTCATAATTTTATATGTTTCTATAAGATATCCCCCTATTCTTCTAAATTCAAATGAGTATAGTCCCAGTATACTCAGTCTGTCCTAATGAATCAACCTAGGGAATCTCCTCTGTACCCCTGCTCAGTGGGTTGAAGAGACCATTGATGGAGTTGAGAACAACAACTCTCTCCAGCCCTAACAGATTTGATTTGATTTATTATTGTCACGTGTACTGGAATATAGTGGAAAGTATTGTTTCATGTACACTATACAAGCAAACAGACCAGTCATAGAGTACATAGAGTATATCCTTTCTCAAATAGGGAGACCAAAACTGTACATAGTACTTCAGATGTGGCCTCACTAGCATTCTTTATAGCTGCAACATAACCTTGCTGTTTTTAAACTCCATCCTCCAGCAATAAAGGATAAAATTCCATTTGCCTTTTTAATCATGTGCTGCACCTGCAAACCAACTTTTTGTGATTCATACACAAGGATACTCAGGTCCCTTGGCACAGCAGTATGCTGCAATTTTTTACCATTTAAATAATAATCCATATTGCTGTTATTCATACCCAAATCACGTGAGCAGCAAGCTGCCATAACCTTCCAATTACCTCATCGCTTCAAGGCTGTACAACAATTAGAGTTGCAAAGCCTCCAAATAACTGGCAACAGTTACTTCAGCTCTACATCAAGGAAATATTGTCCTCCAAAGTTCCACCAGTTTTTTTTAAACTTAACTCCTGGCAAAATGGCATCGACCCAAATATACTAGAAATCTTCTGTTTCTAGGAATATTTCAGTGTGTTGTAAAGAGCGGAGCTTTTATTGATTCCTTACAAGTTAATTGATAGACAGGACCAAAGATAGTGCTGGGAACATGCTGAATTGGGTATTCCAGTAGTTCAGGCTTACTACTAACCCAACATAGTTGCTGTGGGTGATAGGTCAAGTACAAGAAGACATAATGAATACCA
Source organism: Sphyrna mokarran (assembly GCA_024679065.1). Taxonomy (NCBI): domain Eukaryota; kingdom Metazoa; phylum Chordata; class Chondrichthyes; order Carcharhiniformes; family Carcharhinidae; genus Sphyrna; species Sphyrna mokarran. The sequence continues at coordinate 40,085,379 of JAGIQG010000004.1, forward strand.
CAAAGGCATGTGTCAGCTCCACTGGTGTGGTGTAGATCGGTCTAGTAGTCTAGACCACCAAAGAATTTTAAGGCATTTAAAAAAAATTATTTTTATTTATATCCTTGCTCAGTAGGTTGAAGAGACCATTGATGGAGTTGAGAACAACAACTCTCTCCACCCCTAACAGATTTGATTTGATTTATTATTGTCATGTGTACTGGAATATAGTGGAAAGTATTGTTTCATGTACACTATACAAGCAAACAGACCAGTCATAGAGTACATAGAGTCGAAGGAAAGGATAGAGTGCAGAATATAGTGTCACTGTTACAGGTAAGGTGAAGAAAAAGATCAGCTTAATATGTGATAGGACCATTCAAAAGTTTGACAGCAGGGGAGAAGCTGCTCTTGACACCAGAGTATCTGGTGAATGTAGGAAGATAAGAAATAGAGATATATTCAAAGTGGAGCTTCTTCTATCTGACCCATGCAAATGATTACTGTTTGTTCCAATGGATTCAATATCAGGGTCGCTATGACAAAAGGGATTTATGGACCAATTTTTTTAGCTACTTGACCTAACTTATAGCATTCTTGAAAAAAGAGTCATGCGTCAGAATTCTACTGCCTCGCCTGCCACGAAATTGGAACACGTGAGGGACGGACAGCGGAAATGTTTGTTGACCTTTGGGTGAGAATTTCCAGTTTTGCTTGAGCGAGGCCATAAAATGCCGTCCAAGCCAACTAAGCTTTACATCTTGCACCCATCAGGACAGATCGCATGAATACTTATGTAAGAACAGCAACAATTTGTACTGGATGAAAAGAGAGTACTGATTAGATGGCAAGTAGACTCCGGTTGGTGGAGACATTGCCACAGTGACTGCAACGGTGGGTAGTTAACTATTGATCTGCCTAGTTTGAATTTGAACAAAAGCTTGGCAGTTATCTTTTTGAACAGTTGCTGTCTATGTGGTTTAAGTAAACTCATAATGCTGGTAGAAAGGGAATTGTGGGATTTTGACTCTAACAATGAAGCAATGGAGGTACTGTTCAGGTCAGGATGTTATATGTGTGAAGCAACAATAGTAACCATTTGCATTTACAAAGCACTGCCACCATAATTACATTTCATTACATTGTTTTCAGAAATGTGAACAACCAAATTTGACACAATGGTCAGTATTTTATGACATTGTTAGGGCGAGGCTTGTAAATTCCTGCCTGAGGCCAAAGGAGAATTCTGTTCTGCGAGCCTTGCCTGCCCTGATTCCGGGCAGGCGTACCGGTAAAATTCTGACAGATAGGGCTGACAGAAAAAGCTTAGTCAAAATGATAGCTTGTAAAGGACATATTAAAATGGTTGTCATTTAAAGAGTCCCAACCACCCCTGACAATGGTAATTCACTGGAGACTTTTCCGCTCATCCCTTTGGCATCATGCTGGGGGCAACTCTTTTCCAGAGGACAATGAATCAAATATTGATAGGTTACCATGGGTCCAGCATTACCTGGTAAATATTTTGGTGACAGGCTTCATCAAAGAAGGGCATCTGAAGAACCTTGAAGAGACCTTTAGAAAGTTGCAGGAGCATGGGCTGCAAGTAAATCCCCATGCAGTACTCTGTGGTGCACACTCTCGTTTTCCCACCCTTTGGGCACTTAGTTTTATTTTGGAAGAATCTCCCCCAATATTTGTGATGTTGACTGAGGGATAAATATTGGCCAGGATACTGGGTGGGATGGGGGAGGGGAGGAGGGGGGTACAGGTAACTCTCCTGTTCTTCTTTAAATAATGCCATTAGCTCTTTTTACATCAACTTGGCAGCACCACCGACAGTGCCACACACCGTCAGCTCTGGGCTTGTGTATCGGCCTTGACTCTAGTGGAATCAGGCTTGAACCTGAAGCAGAAACTTGAATCTTGATCCATAGACACAAATACATCCAACTGAACCACAGCTGATGCACGTGGAACATGCGCTGACGCATAAAGTACAAAAATTACTTCGAAGTAATGAACAAAGTGTTTGTGGTGTTTATTTTCAGGCATTATCTTTAGTTGGGAAGTTTTAAATTGGAAGTAAAACCACCACTCTAAAGCAAGTTGCTGCATCCACTGGTGGCAATGGTGAGAGAAGACCATTTTCAGTAGATTAATATTTAGTGCAACAAACCAAAATAGGTGGAATTAAGTGGTCATAAAATTGGGAGACATGTAAGACAGATTGTTCATTTGCTATCACTCATTGCACACTGGCATCTATGCCAGTGTCTGGAGTTGTTAATTTTGAATTTTATTTGCCCCATTCATTTAAATGTATAGGAAAGCTGACAGCGAAAAAATCCCCCAACTAATAGAATCCCTACAGTGCAGAAGGAGGCCATTCGACTCCTTGAGTCTGCACCAACCACAATCCCACCCAGGTCCTATCCCCATAACCCTACTTTATTTACTCAATTAACCCCCTGACAGTAAAGAGCAATTTAGCAGGGCCAATCCATGTAACCCGCATATCTTTGGAAGGAAATCAGATCACCTGGAGGAAACCCACACAGACACAGAAAGAATGTACAAACTCCACACAGACAGTGACCCAAGCTGGGAATCGAACCCAGGTCCCAGGTTCTGTGAGGCAGCAGTGTTAACCATTGTGCCACTGTGCCATCCTTAACAGCTAGAATTGCCACCTCAAACTTGGGGTTAAAATCTCTTTTGGAGAAAAGTGGAAGTAACTTTTTTGTCAAAGAATGAGGGGGTAATGAGGGAGTGTCAACTGTGGCAAGAATTGTCATCCTCTGTCTGGCTCTCGGGCTCAGGAAACCAAGCAATGAGAATGGGAAACTGAGGTGAGTTCATCAGAGACGTGTCTGAAGGGGGAGAGTGTTGAAGAGGGAAAAAATAACTAAAAAGAAATAGCCATTGTCAAAATAATGGATATAAATAACACAAGGAAACAACTTTACCAGGGTTCTGTTGAAAAAAAATGGATTTGTGCAGTGGGAGGAGAAAATGAGACTACTCATAGTAAACAAAGTATTAGCTTATAGAACTCCTTATCACGCAAGAGATCTTTAGCTGCTGTGCAGAAATGCCCTAAAGCACATACCATCCTCTTCCGTAGCCTTTTCCCCAGCCATTTCTGTTGTAAAGTTTGATGATGAAGTCTTAAAAGCAGTTTGATCTACTCCTGAAGGGCCCTGTCAAGGGTCAAATGACTCATAAATGAGAAGTGAGTGACATAAACCCATCAACCTGCAGCATTAATGCAACACAACACTTGCCAATTATTGAACAGTGAAGAAACTAAGCATGTTTGTTATATTTTGCTCCTAATTGAGTGTTACATCCATAAACGTGGAAATGTGTTATGTCACTTAGACCAATAGTAAGCAATGCAATTTGCGTTTGTGCTAAAGATTGATCTTAAATTTTACTTAGTACAGCACATAAAGTAGGATAAGTGTCAAGATTTGTTTTATTGTGCTGGGCTATGAAATACATTGACCGCTAATAGCAGAATTTAAATTTAATTGAGGCGAAGCAAGGGTGATGGTTGAGAACATATTAAAAGTATTAAAATTTTGAATAAGTTGAGAGGTTCAGTTAGAATGGGAAATGAAGCTGCAATGAATCTCAGGCTTAAAATGTCATGGCTGGAATTCTCTGACTTCGTTCGCGGCTGGAATGATCCAGTACTGCTGCCATGAACAGAGGTTTGCCTGAGCATCAACTTTTCCGTTCTCACTGGCAGCAATAGCAGGGCATACGAGACTGGAAAATTCCAGATAATGTATTTGATGCATAGTTTGCACTGACTTCTGCCAAGCTGGAGGTAGCAAGAGGAACTTTGAGACACTGTTATTATGGAGGGGACATTCATCCAGATCTCCTGCTGCCAATGGCGGCGTGTGTGTGTGTGTGTGTGTGTGTGTGTGTGTGTGTGTGTGTGTGTATATGTATGCATGAGTGTGTATGGACAATGTTCTCGTGGTTCAATCGTCTCTTGCTGGAGGACTCTTTGCACCCATGGAACATTACCTTAGCAGGTAATCAAATCCCTTTGGGGAAGGGGAGGGAAAAAACTGGACTGGGAATGTGAACAATAAATTCCAAGCAAATTAGGAGTAAACCCTTAAAGGATCTATCTAGAGAAAATAAGCCATGTACTTTCATGGCTAGTTTTGAAAGATTGTGACTTCATAGTATCATAAGGCTAGAATTTTACCAAAAACTGCACAGCTCAATATGTAGCAAAGACAAAAAGGGGATAGCTTTATATCGGCTTTCATCTGTCATAATGGGATCAAAAAATAAAGTTGTATGCCATCCATCTGTCCCTTCTCCTCCTTCTCCCCTCTGTGTCACTTTAGTTGCTATCTCCGCTTTCTGCTTACGGCACTTGGCCCTCTACATAAAGAATAAACAGTTTGAAAGAAGCTCACAACAACCAATTGAACTGTTTCCACATCATGACAAACAGATTTGAGTATCATCTACGCCTTTAGGGAAAAGCTGCTAAGTGACAGGAAAAGCCAGTTTTTTTTAAACTGCAGCAAGATTTCATTACAACTCCAGGGGTATTAAATGAGTTGCTCTGGGCCTGAGTTGCATTCCATACTCCAAAGTGGTGGGAACAACTTGGAGGAGCAGCAATGAGTTTTGGTCTTTGATCTGGTGTCACAATCCCTAAGTAAAATTCACTCGAGGCAGGATAGAAAGATGAAACTTTGCTTGGTTTAGCTTCCACCTGGTGTATCACTTGTGTTGGGCTTATTAGTCTGACCTGGTGAGACAAGCATGTCAAGCTGTAGTTTGAGATCACATGTAGATGGATTCAGACTGCTGTTTGCACTGAGTTGTGTGAACACTTTGCAAAACAATCAGCTTCCTTGTCGTGTAAATGAATATGACATTGGGTTAAAAAAACCCATAAGATATTTACATCCTGCCCAAAACAAAGGAAAGCGAATAATTAGACAAACTTGTCTTCAGCTGACACTGAAGAATTTTTCTGAACTTTGGAAAAAAAATGTTGTCATTACTCATCCAGTCTGTGCGTGGAACTGTTGTGCTGTAACAACAAGCATTAATATGTTGAGAATATATTAAAATGTTGATTCCAGTCTCTTAGACCTATTTAGGGTGTTAACTCTTTGCTGTCCCTTTGTTCAAATGTTTCAACGTAACTTGTAGGTATTTGAAAAACGCTTCTCCTCTGAGAATGGATTTGCAAAAGCAGCAGTGATGAAACCAGGGAAATGTTATGTTAAACAAATTTTATTTGTTTTTATTTTTTCCCCTCTACGGTCTTCCACCATTATTGGAAAGGTCAATGTTTGATGTTTATTTATTAGTTATTTATTAGTTTATTTATTAACACTGCAGTGAAGCAACTGTGAAAATTCCCTGTTTGCCACACTCCACAGGTATACTGAGGGAGAATTTAGCATAGCCAATGCCTTTAACCAGCATGTCTTTCAGACTGTAGGAGGAAACCAGAGCATCCAGAGGAAACCCATGCAGACATGGGGAGAACTGCATACTCCGCAAAGATAGTCACCCAAGCTGGAAATCAAACCCAGATCCATGGCATTGTGAAGTGGCACAGCTAACCATTGTGCCACCATGCCACCCTAGAGTGGATGGTTTGTTGGAATCGTTTTCATGTCCCATTTCAACGCCCTCCTTCTATTACAAGAAGATGTTGCATTTCTACATGCCGTTTCAAATCGATTTCAAAGGAACATTATCAAACAAAACTTGATGCTCAACTGTGTAAGCAGTTATTAAGATAAATGCCTGAAAGCTTGGTCAAAGAGCAAGCTTTCAAAAAGAATTTTAAAGGGGAAAAGTTAGGCAGAGAGATTTAGGATGGAAATTTCAGAGCAGAGGGCCAAGGTTGCTGAAGATTATATCCCCAATTATACTCACTCACCAACTGATGACTGAATACAACCAGGAACCTGTAAGAAGTCAGAATTGGAGGAGTGCAAAGATTTTGGAGGGTTGTAGGCCTGGAGGAAGTTACAGAGAGAAGAATTAAAGGGTCAGGTCATGGGAGAATTTGAAATTAAGGATTGGAATTTTAAAGTTTGGTGAGCTAATGGGAGATCTCCGTGGGAAAATACTGAAAGGTAAATATTAAGAGCAGCTAGTTGTCATCAGGATTCTCATTCAACATTCTTTTTGGGTGTTGGGTTAGAGAAAGCAATTTTACATTTGCAGGAGGAGCAATGGTGCGGGCACCCAAAAACAAGAATAATTAGTGTTAATGTTTCATTGGGATGGGCAGTGGCCCAGAGGCAGCTGCTAAATTCAGCATGAGTTCAGAACTATTATAAAAGAAACATGTCAAGTCCATAATGGATTGTAAACAGATCCTTGAATGGTGCACATTTATGGAATGTGGACCTCCCTAGCATTTTTGCCCATCTTTAATTGCCCTTGAGAAGATAGTGGTGAGCTGCCGTCTTGAACTGCTGCAGCCCCTGTAGTGCAAATATTCCCTCAGTGCTATTAGAGAGGGAATTTGTCATAAATTGTTACAAATAAACTTCACGGCTTATACTTATTCATATATCTGTCTGCCTATACCTGAAAATATAAGTCCACAGGCTACAGTAAGGAGATATGCACTGGAATTTTATTACCATGGAATTGGTGTGGAAGAGAGGTGGACTACGGAAATATCTGTTGACTATAGATGGAATTTTAAGTCTTAGGTTGAGCTAGGCAATAAAATCCTAGCCATGGTGTGACATTGTGACTGGACTAGTAATCTAGGAGCTCTTAGATACATGGATTCAAATTGCATCATGGTTGCAGGTGAAATTTAAGTTCAATTAATGTTTTGAAATTATAAACTTATCTGAATAACAGTGACAATTTATTACTGTAAAAACCCATCTGGTTACTCTTCAGGGAAGGCAATCCTTGGATGGCATGGTGGCACAGTAGTGAGCTGCCTAACAGCTGCTGCCTTACAGCACTAGGACAGTGTTTGTGGAGTTTGCACATTATCCCCACATCTGAGTGGGTTTTCTCCAGGTGCACCAGTTTCCTCCCAAAGTCCAAACATGTGTGAGTTAGGTGGATTGGCCATTCTAAGTTGTCCCTTAGTGTCAGGGAGATTAGCAGGATAAATGTATATGATTACGGAGTATGGCCTGGATGGCATTATTGTTGGTGCACCTCGATGAGCTGACTGGCCTTCTTCTGAACTGTAGAGATTCTATGATTCTATTCTATGATCCTTACCTAGTCCAATTTACACAGCAATGAGATTGGCTCTTAAATGCCCTCTGAAATGGCCTTGCAAGCCATTCAGTTCAGGGTAAATAGTTTACCCTTTTAAAAATCCTTTTGTTGTTTTCCGAATGTGAACAAATTAAATATCTTTGACTTCTGAATCAGGTATCCAAAGCTTAAGGAGAATAACTGCAGAGCAAGTTGAGAGAAAAAGAGATTCACTGATCAAGTCTTGGATATACTTGTAGCCTCTGAAGTATTGAAGAATGAACTGATTTTCTGCAGCTTCCCATTGTAGCGTAGGAAATACCACCTATGGCAAAATGACACTCAAGTTAATATAGGTCAGAATTTTCTTGCCACTCATGCCAGTGGCATTCTCTGTTCCTGCTGCAGTGAATGGAGATTTGGCAAAGTGCCAAATTTTCCGTCCTCGCTCACAGCAGCAGCGTGTTATAAACGGTTGGAAGGTTCCAGCCATAGTGTCAACTGTTCAAAAGGCCTTCTGGAGATCTGAAATACGTTGCATAACTTAAACAATAAAAATGACTAAATGTCATTATTTGACAGCATGAGATTAATAAAATGAAGAGACCTGCTACTTATCACAATTATATGCCTAAAACATTGCATTGAAATTGAAAAATGTTAGAAACGATGTAACTGGTAAGGTAATAGAAGGAAAAATATCAGGGCTACACAACTTACATTATATATTTTACATGTCATAATGGAAAAGAGAATGTCATGCAGAAAGCAATTACCTTGCAGTTAATCAGCCTGTCTTTATCCTCACCACTGTTGAGTTTAATTCAAAATTCTCACATAACAATTGAGTAAAACACAGAGCAGGTAGGCAAGTGGTTCACATCATAAAACAATGAGGGAAGAAGAATTAAAATGACTTTGGATGATGCTAGCTGGGAAGATATACTGAGTTATTGGTATCTAGTACCATTTACAATATGTTCAGGATCTTTCATTTAGCCTTCATTTCTTAATTGTTTGCTCTATACTCAATTCCTGTATGTTCTTCTTTCTTTTCATCTTATGCTTACCGCACAATTGTTCTTCCATCACGTACTTCTGCTATGCCATTGGAGATCCATTTATTAAACTGAACTGCTATTCAGTGCAGGCTGATGCAGTCCTTTCTGCTAAACCTCCAAACTAAGCGACTGTGTGAGTAAGGTCTGGTATTTAGTGATTCACCTTAGCAATGCCCCTCCCAGGTCATTGAACTCACTGCCATTTTTGCTATGACTATCCAAAGTGGAGTGGAGATGAGACTGTCCATCAATAGGATACTTTGAAGTATCACTTTTAACTCAGCAAATGTTAAAGCTACGGAGGCTGCAGATTTTTTTTGATTTGATTTGATTAGACTTGATTTATTATTGTCATATGTATTAGTATACAGTGAAAAGTCTTTTTACTTGTGTGCTATACAAAGTATATTGGACATAGAGAAGGAAAGGAGATGTTGCAGAATGTTGTGTTACCATCATAGATAGGGTGTAGAGAAAGATCAACTCCGTGTGAGGTAGGTCCATTCAAAAGTCTGATAGCAGCCAGGAAGAAGCTGTTCTTGAGTCAGTCTGTACGTGCCCTCATACTTTTGTATCTTTTTCCTGACAGAAGATAGAAGTGAATATGTTAATGTGACATGTGTACATGATAAGCATTGTAAAAAAAGTGGTCAATCTAACTGTTCAGTGAGACATTGTAAACTATGCTAAAAACTCAAAAATATTGCAAAAATTTGTAAACTCTATGCCTTGTATAATAGCAGAGCCTTAAACTGAAATATAGTCGCTTCCTCTTTGAGATTGAATTTTGGTCAAATAAAAAAGTACTATAATTCTAATTAAAGGCTTCGAGTGTTAACTGACATGATGGCCATTTTGTGGCTGGAAATAATATCCCATAATTGATATGTGCTTGCAAAATGTCTTGAACTGTTCAGCCTCTTTTATGTACAGTCACCAGAGGGCTCTTGTAACGGCAGGAGATAATTATAAATATTAATAATATTTAAGAGTTGCAGAGTAAAATAAATTGCCCTGGCATTGGCAGTACCTTGTGCAAACTGTCTCTGCATCAGAAATATTCTGGAGCCATTATTCACTGATGGCATCTCGGCAATCTGAAATTTTGGAGGCAATTAATCTTCAGGCTTTTAGACTGCAGCAGAACCTGTGTGATGTAAGGCAAGTGCTGACACTTTTATGTAAACATGAAGATTAGCGTATTTGTGCAGTGCTAAATGTTGCTTTGATCATTTGCTTCTCACAAGTACCAAGCATGCCAGCACTTAGGTTTACTCTTCAGTTAACAAAGAACTCTAATCCTTTTCTTTAATTCATATCCATCTGCAATACAGAGCTGGATTCTTTTCCCTGTTTACCTGAATGCTCTCATTTATTTTTCTCTATCTGCCAATCTGTTTTTTTTAACAGATTTGAGTTTGTTTTTTTCTGTTTTTACAATAGAGGTTCCCTGTCATGTTAAAAGGGGAAGGTAATGTATTTAGATTTTGTTTTATTTTAACTGATAGATAATAAAGTTATAAATTTATTCTGTTGTCACCAGTGTAATGGAACCCATGTATAAGTATTTTGTACCAGAAAATTTGATACCCTATTTATATCCAGTTTGGTTAAAATAAAGGTGTAGGGTGGGATTTTACGGCCTTGCTCATTCCAAAACTGTCAAATCCTGCCCAAAGTCAATGGACCTTTTCATGGTCTGCCCTTGCCCGCTCCAATTGTCATGGTGGGCAGGGCGGTAACATTCCAACCATAGGGCATGATTCTACCTGCTCCTGTCATAGTCCTGCTGCAGAAGTGTTGTAGAATTTGGCAGTTAGACAAATCTCCCTTCACAGCATGGGAAAATCCTGCCGGTATGAATGATGGTAAGATTCCATCCATATATGACATTTATAATCAACAATGAACAAACATCTGTTGCCACCCATTACACTTAAACTTGCCCACAGAATTAGTGTGGAATTTTTCACTGCAAATTTCAGGAAAGAAAGAGTTGAAACAATATGATGTATTCTCTGGGGGATCTGGGACCTGTGTGGGCAAGAGAGGCAACTGTGTATCTCCTTAACCAAATAGATCCATGAAGATTTACCGAACTATGCAGAGTTTGAACTAGGAAATGTAAGGTGAAATAATTAATTCATTGCTAAATGATATGCAGAAAACAAAATGAAAGGCGGAAGCGAGAAAGATGGCAATAAAAGAGACATAGATAACAGGTTTAATCTTTGAAACATTTCCACCTATAATTAAGATCTGACAGAATGAGACTCCACACTTATACATGTACATTTTCAGGGCCAAAGTAGTTGTATATGTAAGACTCAGCGTACTATTAAAATTTTACAATGCACACTGCAATGCACTCACCTGAACTTTTCCAGGTATATTCAGTGCATATCCAATGGGTTACTCAACTTCATTCCTTTGCACGTGTGTGAATGCCAGGTCAGTCGGCAAGGCACTGGTGTGGTGAAGCTTGCCAAGGAGCTGTCTGGGTAGCAATTTCCTGACTTTCACATTTAATGTGCATGTGCGGACATAAAAGTTTTTATCTGATTCTTTCCTTAATAATGGTGAGTGCTGTTTGGCTCACCACTATTTCAAAAACTGGGCTATATTCAGATATTCAGGGATGAGGTACGTTTTAAGAAAAATATATAAAGAATTAGACCAGTATAGAAAATAGTATTAACTTCTGCAGCCTTTGGCCTTTCTATGTTATCCTTTGTCACATATCTTGACTTAATTAAAAAACATTTATTGACCTATCTTCATTTTCAAATAGTTTAGTGACACATTTTAGGGTCACCCTTTGATATAAAAAATATGTTTTAGAATACCTTACAGTTCACCATGCAAAGTCTGCTGCAACTTGTTAACAAACTGGTCCAAAAATATTTAATCAGAGCAACTGAATGACTTTGCTATTCTTATTTATGTTGAAGCACAAGATGAGGCTGGGTATGTGATGTATGTTGGCAAAGGAAAGGTGCCTGTCATGGTAGTCCCACTTCACAATGGTGTGTGAAAGCAAGATCCCCATGGATTATTTTATAATTCCTGTCCTAGAGAGGGTGAAATAAACAACATTCTGTGGCAAGGCTTGCTCTTGTTTTGAAAATTGACAAAATTTGTACTGTACAAATTGTTAATTGGTATTCCTTTAAGCTTTCCAAATGTGAAACAATTCTGGGCTGGTTTCCTAAGCTGCAGTGTGACTTGCTCTCTTCATGAGACAAGTGAGTTTTTTTCTAATAATATTTTCACACCCTTCATATTTTGCCTCTCCTTCCACGGAGGTTTTTAACACTCTCATGACATGCACAGCATTATGATTTTCAGTTGGCATTGGCCACTTATAAACCATCCGCATTGCCGTGTACTAGTTCCATCTCTCCTTGTAACACTGGAAGCATCAAATATGGCACACAAGCTTGTGAGTTTTCGCATTGATCTGTAATTTGCTTCCTCCCGCTCTGCCAATAAACAGCAGTTACAAAACCAACACATGTATTTCAAATTACCAAAATAGTTTGACCCAACTGCAAATTTTGCTTATATTGCCCATTTCCTGACGATGAGGCCTTCAGCTCCTCAGAGAGCTCACTGATCCTTGGTGAGGTGATAAATGAAGAGTGTCTGTTCTTCAAATCAGAAAAAGAATATTTTTTGTAACATTTTTAATTGATGGAAATGCTATCAATGTGTTTAGAAAGCTTTGTTTCCCCAACTATTTTCCTAGCCAGTTGTGTATTTTACACTGTTCACTCCTTGACCTATTTTCCTTCATGCATTTCTCCTTTTTTTCTCTCTTGGTTGTGTGAAAAGGAATAAATTGTCCTTCAAAACATGTCTTGAAACTGTTTGCTTGTTAATGGTTCCACAAACAATATTTATTGAGCTTGGTTTCACGCAGCATTGTAAAAGTACTAGAACTATTCAAAGTGCAGAATAACTTTTCGTGATTGATAGAAAATGCCTCATTTAGGGTCCGTGTTATTCATTAATTTAATTACAAACTCTTACTATTCACCGCTTGTTACTACAGCAACAAAAATAGATTTGCAAAACGCATAACATCGTCAATTCTAAATGTTGGGAATAAACAAACAACCCAATGTCATTTGGGAAAAAGTTATTGATCTTTCGTACGATTGGAAGCATGACAGATCTTGTTTTACTTCATTGAACATTCAGTAATGTCTTTGCTCTTCCAGAGTCTATCCGATTTAATCCATTCCGTCTTTCTGCAGAGGTATTCCACTTTGTTCATAAGAACATAACATAAGTCTGGTCCCTTGTGATTTCTTTCTGAAATTAAAAACCCAGACACTCGTCCAGATGTCTTAGGAGATAAGGGCGAGGCTAATTTGTGTGTCACAGAGGACCTGAGGAGTAGGAATTCATGTATACATCATCACGTAGTTATTAGCCAGGGCCACTTCTAGCCCAACACAAACATCTTCTGTAGATCCTGATTCAGTCTTGGCAGTGTTAAGAAAATACCCTCTAGCAATGTGTTGTATTACGCTGAAATAAAAGTAGACATGAATGGCAATAGAAACAGTAAAGTATTGTTTTCATTTTCAATGTCAGCCATAGAACTAACTGGCCTTAAAGTAAAATCCATCCAAATGCTGATGTAAGTAGTTGCTTATACAAATGAGCTATTGAATATCAACAATCTTATTTGGTAATAAAGCACTGATGTTTGCAATACCAACAGTGATGCAGTATGGGAAAGGGAACGTCTATGGAACCGTTTATCTAGAAAGAACTGACAGCTGTATCTGATCAAAACCGAGAGCAGTGATTGATTTTGACAGAGAGAAATCACCTTCATTGCTGAGCAGCTTATTAGAAACTGAGTGCACCTCATATTCATGTGAATTTTAGAGCCCTGTTCTTTTCACATCAGCATTTGGTGCAATGTTTAATATTGTAACATAAAAGAATACAAGAGGAAACTAAATTAAAGTCGTGCCAGGGAAAGTGGCCCTGCTGTACAGAAGATACAGGTTTTTGGCAAACTACATTGAAGCTGATTATACTGGAACATTGAAAACACACTCCGTTTAGTAGCTTTTTTAGGCTGATTCTGCCTTGCAGTTTTGCAATACCCGTTTCCAGAGGTAATCTGTGAGTTCAGAATGATTACAGATCTCACCCATTATCAATCCTATAATCTAGTTCACTCACCCATGGTGGTGGGGACATATTTAATCAGGTGAGAGGCAACATCATCTTCCCACCTCAATCCCAATTAAATCTATACCCACCACCAATCGAGGCCTTTAGCTGATTAATTAAGGCCCACCACCTCAGGCATTACCTAGCAGCAGGTGGCTTGTCATGTGGCGAGCACCACAAGCCGACTTTTATGTATTTGCTTCTAGGCGCCTTGGTGGGTTGGGGATATGGGTTGGGGGCGGGCGTAGGGCTTGGTGGGGAGGGTTCCTCATTCAAAGGTAGTATCTGATCAAGGGACCCAGCATTTAGAAAATTCATCTGCCCCAACTGTTCTTGCTATGGATCCCCTTCACCCACCATCCCCCATGACATCTCCACCCCACAGCTCTCATACAGTTCATTATTCACCTGTTCCTGGGCTTGTCCTGGATTTGAGACCTCAGTCAATGTAGTACAGGTAGCAGCCATTCCCTCCTCATGGCGCTGCTGAGCATAGAAGAGCTGCCAAGTTCTAATTGGTCAAAAGTTCTCAGCAGTCAGGGCCTCTGTCCCAGCCCTTTTACTATGAAAAGAATTGAGCATAAGAATCTTATGCTTCCATCATACACGGCACTGTTGAGACAGCATCTCAAATGCTGTGTCCAGTTTTGATCTCCTTATTTAAGGAAAGATGTTAATGCATTGGAGGCAGTTCAGAGGAGGTTGGCTAGATTGCTATCTGGAATGAATGAGTTGTCTTATGACGATAAAATGGAATGATTGAGCTCATTTCCAATGTGTATTGAAGAGTGAGTGGTGACTTGATTGAAGTATATAAGATCCTGAATAGGATGAAAAGGTGAATGCTGAAAGGATGCTTCTTCCTGTAGGTGAGTTTAGAACTAGGACACACTGTTTAAAACTAGGGATTGCTGTTTTAGGATAACAATGAGGAACATGTGTTTCTCTCAGAGGGTTGTGTGACTTTGGAGCTCTGCCTCATAGAGCTGTGGAAGCAGAATCATTGAATATTCCTTAATACGGAACTAGGTAGATTTTTGTTGGGCAAGGGATTCAAAGAGTAGATGGGGAAGGTGGAATTCAACACATACAGATCAGCTATGATCTTGTTGAATGATGGAGCGGGCTCGATGGGCCGAGTGGCCTACTTCTGCTCCTACTTCATACATGCATTGTGTGGGGCTTTCGCTAGCTCACCAACTGGCAACCGAGAATGCAATTTTCCGCACAAGATTCTGTACACAATCGCTATGATCAAATCACTTTATATAGTCATAGAGCAATATAGCACGGAATCAGGCTCTTTGGCCCAACTGGTCCATTCTGAGCATGGTGCCCTCCCAGTCAGTCCAATTGCCCATGTTTGGCCCAATACCCTCTATCCTTTCCCATCCATGTACTTATCCAAATGCTTTTTAAATGTTGCTATTGTACCTGTCTCTTTGTGCCACTTTGGGGAGCATTGTGGTCTAACTTCTATTTCAGAGTAAGAGAGTTTGTCAAAATAACTTTCACTTAAAATTTTGACACTGCTTCCAACCAGAAGGCTATTTACTACACTTTCTACTGATTTATAGGCCCAGCAGTATAGTACATATAGTTATGGAATGACTCAGCTCCAGCTGTGACCATTGGAGTGGATTCTTTTGTAATGAAAAGGGGTTTGCTATTTTAGTCACTCCACAGCAGCACATCTTTAGCAAGAAATTCACACTGAAATATTATTACAGGGATTAAAAGTTCAGTCTGCCAGAACAGCACAGATGTATTATGGCCTCTGAGCTGACATTAATGGAGTGTTTGTGCCAGCCATTGGCAATGAGTTAATTTTCCTCTTTCTGCCAGAAGTTCAGGTAGGTAGTGAGCATGCAAAGGGGCCTAGTCCTCCAGGGAAGCATGTGGTGAGACTTAAATCTTGTAAAGCAATTTGCTGGCAGTAAAAACATTGACTGTACCTCCACACAAAATGAAACTTGCAGAATAAAGAAGGACTTGGCCTTTTCTCCCAGGCGATGTAAGTGTTCAAAAAGAAGTCTGCCTGGAGTTTGTACATTTTTCCCGTGTCTGTGTGGTTTTCCTCTGGGTGCTCCAGTTTCCTCCTACAGTCCAAAGATACCTGGATTAGGTTGATTGGCCATGCTAAATTGACTCTAGTGTCAGGGGGATCCCTACAGTACAGAAGGAGGCCATTTGGCCCATCGAGTCTGCACCAACCACGATCCCACCCAGATCCTATCCCCATAACCCCATTTACCTTGCTAGTCACCCTGATACTAAGGGCAGTTTTAGCCTGGCCAATCAACCTAAGGCAGAGTAAATGTGTGGGGTTATGGGAATAGGGCCTGAGTGGAATCATGATCAATACAGACTTGATGGGCCAAATGTAGGGATTCTACATTGTAGGAATTCTATGATTCTATGATTTGAATCTTAGAGACCAGATAATAGAAATGGGGGAGTAAACATTATTATTTGAAAGTGTTTATCCGGGCAAGATCCTCCCACTGGATTTCCACAGAAAAGACAGTTAAGCCTGAACTACCACTCAGACCTGACTTAACAGAAAATAAAAATGGCAGCTGGCTCAGTGAAGGGAAGTTTCACTTTAAATTATTGATAGAGACAGAATCAATAATTGTGCTGCCTGTGCTGCAACTAGTGGCTTTGTATGATTCAGACGGGGCCTGTCCATAATCCAAATCTTTAAAAAATATTGTATTGACAAGAATGAGCACAGCAGACAGGGAAAAAGGCATCAGTTTTTGTTTAGGATAACGGATACCTGGGAATAATTACATGGAAGTACTGTCATGGAGCACTCAGAGGTTGCCAAAATCTGCAAAAAAAATCTTGAATCATTTAAAACCATTGTCAGAGGATAAGAAAGTTATTGTAATTTGTGCAAAATCAGATATGGAAATGATCTGCAATCATATCTTTTTCACTAAAGAAAACTTTTCCTGCTGTGTCTGTCTTTCAAGAGGAAAAATAAAGTTAATTTGTTGCTATGGAGGCTATTGCTGCTTTTCTAAATGAACAATCATTGCCCCTCTGTACTGGGGTTTATATAGTATTGGGCATCTTTGACTGTTGGCGGGCAATTTTGAGCCTGTCTTAACCATCAGTATAACTGGTGATGTGGACTCAAACTCCTGTCAGATTCTTGCCAGTGAGATCTGATTTCCTGATTTTTCTTGTCCCTTACCGGCAAAGTAACAAGTTTCCTGCCCAGAAAGGACGTGAACCTCATTTCAACACTTTTAATAAATTTGAATAGCATTAAGAGGCTACCCAGCTGTGATCCCCCAGCTTCCTGACCCCTGCTGAATACTCGTACCTCGCTGATGTGTATACGATAGCTATTTAAAATGGAATCAATAAGAGTAACCTGCTGGGGATACCAAGATAAGTGTAGCCTGTGAGGGGAAAGGGATGCCCCTTGGGAGGGTGGGGGTGTTGGAGGAAAAAAATGTCCCTAAAACTTCTGTGGTAATAGTGGCTTGCGGGAAGAGTGTACTAATATGTCCATGATGATAGTGGAGGGGATACTTCCTGATACCTGTGTGGTAATGGGTTGGTGGGGATCGCACCGAAGCTTCGGTGGGGTGGTCCTCCTTGTCCATGGGGGAAATTGTGCTAGGAGTTTATTTGAAGCACAGTTTGGAGCACCATTTAAAGAGGGCATCACCACTCCATCCAGTGAATCTGAAGATGTGGTTTTTGCCATCACTCTGGCAAGCCGTGCGCCGCCCTGCCAGAGTGATGGCAAAAACCACATCTTCAGATTCACTGAATGCTGGAAAACCTGGTCTGAAAATTCAGTTGTGCAACTAGAGAGAGACACATTAGTTTTCAGTCAGAAACCGATACTCTGATAAATTTTGGTAAAATTCCACCCTTGGTCTCACAGTGAAACTTGCAGGGAGATCTGCATTTGCTGGGATATTTTGTTTAACACCAACCAGTCTCATCTAATTATGCTGCCTTTACCACCAGTACATAACTGCTGATCCCAACACTGCTGGGCCCTGCTCTTGAGTTTATTTTAAACAGGCCAATAATGACCTGTGGCAAAATGACTGGTTCAGATTACTGTGATCTAAACTTCTCCAGAAACTGTTTATTTTAGACTAATTCAGGTTAAACTGGTGTAAGTGCTAATGTTTACAGGGCTCAGGCTGATTCATTGACTGCTTAAACTTGACTGCTTAAGGAAACAATTGGAATCAGTTCCTGGGAAAGCAAACCTGAACACTTTGAACTGGAGACTTTCAAAGAGAACATAAACAGATACAAGTTTTAACTGGTCTATAAATGAATCTGCTTTACTGAGTGGTTGAAACTAATCCAGATGTACACAGAATCCTGTGGAAACTTCCTTCACTGGTGCCCATTCCTTTGATTACATAAAAAGAAAGTTAGGTACCAAAGACTAAAATAACATTTATGCTTCAACAGCATTGGCTGTTTTAAACAGATGCTAATGCAAACAATTCCTTTTCCATACAAAATATTGTGAAGAACTTGATTCAGTAGCAAAATACAGCACAGACAGAGAGTAATGGGTAAAACTAGAATTGTAAGTCTCCATTGTAATTTGTTTACCCATGTTTCACCATTCTGTCTTGATGGCAAGTGACGCAAATAGCTTTATAGTCATCACTGGTGGACATGCAAACACAGCTCAAATGGCTGTTCGTCATGTATTTAGGCACTCATGAGGTATGTGTGGCATATTTGACTGATAATATTACACACACACACACAGATATATGGTTGGAATTTTACCAGTATGATTCTGCGGACAGGCGAAGCTTGGAGAACATAGAACATAGAACATTACAGCGCAGTACAGGCGCTTCGGCCCTCGATGTTGCGCCGGCCAGTGGACCCTCTAACCTAAACTATTCCAATATCATCCATATGCCAAACGGCATTCTTTGTTGGCTTCGGGTGGGATTGTACGAACCTTGGGCGGATGTGCTGGTAAAATTCCACCCTATATTGCAACTGACTGAGATTAAGTAAATCAGTCCAGGATTTCCTGTGTAGAGTTTGCATATTCTCCTAATGTCTGCATGGGTTTCCTCTGGGTGCTCTGGTTTCCTCCCACAATCCAAAGATGAGCGGGTTAGGTTGATTGGCCATGCTAAAATTGCCCCTTAGTGTCCTGAGATGTGTAGGTTAGAGGGATTAGTGGATAAATGTGTAGGGATATGGAGGATAGGGCCTGGGTGGGATTGTGGTTGATGCAGACTCAACGGGCCAGATGGCTTTGCACAGTAGGGTTTCTATGATTCTATGATTCTTACAGCAGGATCAGAAAGTCTATTATCCAACACATTTACCTTGGGAGAAATATGTTTCCATACCAACAAAATTGATCTTCACACAGGATTGAATGTTGGTCCTTATTAAATGTGTATTTTGTGATTTTGTTTGGTTCAATGGTAGTTTTGAGGGAATGGAACAATTTCACTTTTTATCATTCACTCCAACCCAGATTTTGGTCATGATGAAGAGTCTCTCCATTGTGGTAGAAATGGCAGACGAGCCTGGAAATCCTAAATACCATCCACAATAAGGACACTTCCTTTTTCCATGGGGTGAGACTAAAGCTGGGCCAGGTTACATGCATAAGCATTTCACAGTGGCAGCCTGGCATTTGAATCATCATCTGTCCCTACTGAAGTGGAATTTTGGTTGGCCTGAGTAACCCAGGGTGGTGCAGATTGCACCAAGTAATAGAAGGCTTGAATTTGACCGATTTGTTTGGATAGACAGTGTACTCCTTAAAAGTACTATATAACCTCGGATATGGCCCCCAGGCACCTTGGAGAGAAAGTAAGACACCCTTTGGGAGAGGTAAAGCTGCCTTTGGAATTGTTGTTTGTAAACGTGATCATATGTTAAAAAGTGCATAAACTGATTGGAACTGTCAAAGCTGTCAAAGAACTGTCAAAAAATATTAGATGAGTTGGCATGGAGAGGTGGGCACATGAGTTGGCACTAAGTTGGCACAGGGTCTGTAAATGGCTATGGGAATGTGGGGGGCATCGGAGTATGAAGAACCATGGATGGATTGAATGCATAGGTTGCCATAGAGGGTATGAAAGGTTGTGTGGGTCGCTTGAGGTGGCATAGTTGGCATGGATGGAGCATGAGAGGTTCGTGGAGGCTGGAGGACTTTTATTTACTGTTTTCAATCATTTTTAAAAATTTGCTGGAGCACAGAGGCAGGCACCCAAGAGCCTCTGCACTTGAACAAAGAGATTTCTTTGACAGCTTTGGTAGTTCCAATGAATTTAACATACAATCATGCTCACATGCAACAATTCCAAAGGCTGCTTTATCTCTCCCAAAAGTGCCTTACTTCTTTCAAAGGTATCTGGGGACCGTATCTAAAGGGGTACAGTACTTTTAAGGAGTACACCGTCTATCCAAACAGTTGGTCAAATTCAGGCCTACTATTACTTGGTGCAATCTGCACCACCCTGTGTTACTCAGGCTTATCAAAATTCCATTTCAGTGGAGGTAGCAGATTTGACTACTAATTCAACCTGTATCTCCGCCCCACGGAACAGAAATATGACCTGTGGTTGGCCATTTTTAAATATCATGTTTATAGAGCTGGGGATTTTTAAGTCTTTGTGCACTCTACCTGGGAGCACCAATCTGGGCTTCTGAATTGCAAGGTTTTGGGTTCAAATGCCATACCAGTAAATGTTATCAGCCACAGCTGCTAGAGCTCTGGGTTTTGGAGATTGAGCAGTTATTGTTGCCACTGTGCTGCATCCGCAAGGCTGAGAGTTATGGAGACAGAATATTACTAGTTGTGATGATTCCTAAAAACTGGAATTAAGAATCTACTGATGACAATGAAACCATTGCCGATTGTTGGAAAAACCCATCTGGTCCAC
Source organism: Sphyrna mokarran (assembly GCA_024679065.1). NCBI lineage: Eukaryota > Metazoa > Chordata > Chondrichthyes > Carcharhiniformes > Carcharhinidae > Sphyrna > Sphyrna mokarran. Next base: position 40,105,777 of record JAGIQG010000004.1, read on the forward strand.
TCATGCCCTTTAGGGAAGGAAATCTGCTGTCCTTATCTGATCTGGCCTACATGTGACTCTAGACTCATAGCAATGTGGTTGATCTCAAATGCCCTCTGAAATGGCTCAGCAAGCCACTTAGGGGAGCGACTTGGGATGGGCAATCAGTGTTGGTCAGCCATGAATGCCCATTGTCCCATGAATGAATAAAAAAATCCCTGCTGCAGATGAGTGTGTAGGAATGGGTGACTGCTGGACGGTCAAGGAGGGCCAGGTAGGTAATCCAGGATTCCTGCTCCCCAATTAACATCCCTTTTCTGAATACTAGTGAGAGGGATGCTTTCTCTTGGAACTGTAGCCAAGCACATGACACCACAGGTGATTCAGCTAGGCAGACAAGCAGGCAGAAGACTCAGAAAAACATGAACGATAACGATTTATGTAGTTAGAACTAACTGCATCTGCAAACACAAAGTTGAATCCAAGCTGATATGGTTGAATCCAAGCTGGTATGTTACCTCCCTGGTGGCAGGATCAAGGATGTCTCTGCATGGCTGCAGAGTAGTCTAAGGAGAGAGGATGAACAGCCAGTTGTCACGTTCCATAGGTCTACAAATGGCAGAGGTAGAAAGAGTAATGAGGTCCTGCAGGCAAATTTTAGCCAGCGAAAAAGGCAGACTCTTGGGAATACATCAAGTGTCATGTGCTGGTGAATATAGAGATATGACAGGGAGAAGAAGGATGTGGACTGCTCGACATGGCTCCACATGGTCCGCAAGGAACTCGCCACTTTGGCACTCAGTGACTTGACAGTGAGATAAAATGACAAAAGCCAGCCCCAAGTTGTGAATTCCACTCCCAGCACAACAACATGTTTCTGCTGAAGAAGAACTCGTCAATTCAAAATTGGTCTCTTTGTCATCTGCAAACTCACCAAGCTAGGCAGACGTTATCCTTGGTTTCGAGGGGCTGCTGCTGATGACAATGAGAAATACGAGGGTAGGACAATTTAATATGTGGCTGAATAGATGGTGCAGGGGAGGGGTCTTCAGATTCCTGGGACATTGGTACTGGTTAAGAAAGGTGGGACCTATACAGGCTGCATGGGTTACACTTCAACAAAGTCAGTTTGCTGGTACTTTTGGCAACTAACTTGGATGATGTGGCAACCAGGACAAGCATTAGCAAGGAGAAACAAGCTGTCCAAAGGAATGGGAGAGATAGAAAATACTAGGTCAATAGATAATAAAGTATTAAGTGGGGTCAGTGTAAGAAGGAATGCAGTAAGGTCTAAATGAGGTTTACAGTTCATGTATGTTATCACACAAAATGTGGTAAATAAGGTTTGTGAGCTCCAAGTGCAAATAAACACATGGGAATATAGAGCTGTAATGATAATAGTGGCCTGGCTCATAAAAGTGCAAGACAAGTACTAAGTATTTCTAAATATAAGGTGTTTAGATGAGATATGGAAGAAATGAGAGGAGGATGGGTAATATTATTGATGAAAGACAATATTACAGTGCTGGAGAGAGAGAAGATGTCCTTGAGCAGTTAAAAACAGAATCTATTTGATTAGCATTAAAAAGCTATAAAGGTAAAGATAAAGTTGTCATAGTCCCAGATAACCATAGGTTCCTCTCCCTTTTGAGGGGCAGAACTGACTGGTGGTGATTTAACCTGAGAATCACGCCCAAACTAGGTGAGGGGCATGATTGAAAAGGCAGGGCCTTCATGAATTACCTCTGCTGGTACAGGAATTGAATCTGTGCTCTTGCCATTGTTCTACATCACAATAACATTAGATGACTGTTTTGCATTTTATAGACTATCAGTGAATGGGACAGATAGAAAGGAGCAAAATTGTAGCGAGTTACAAGGAGGTGCAAAAGTTATGATGAGGGAATTTGGCAAAGGGCAGCAAACAGGGGAGAGTTTTTGAAGTGTGATCAGGAGCATTTTCTTGATCAACATAATTCTGGTTCACAAGGGAGGAAGCATTGTTGAATCAAGTTCTAGGTATGTAGTGGATCAAATGGATCAAGTAACATTTAGGGAATAGTGATCATAGTATCAGGTTGGCTATGTAAAGAACAAGAGTCAATCTAGCGTAAAATACTGAATTGGAGGAGGGCCAATTTTAGTAGGGTGAGAAGAAGTTTAGCCCAAGTAAACTGGAATTATGGTTTGGCAGACAAAACTGTAACTTTGCAATGAGCTACTTTCAAAGAGGAAACAGTTTGGTTTATAGAGATTCCTTAGAGATTCCTTCAAAGGCAGATAGGACAAGCAAACTTGGATTCCCAGGATAGTGAAAGAGATAGCAAATAAGATGAAGGCAAAAGAGGGTGCAAGTCATGATACAAGTCAGATGGAAAATACAAGTGAGAACAATCTGAATGTAGAAAGTTCAGAGAGGAAGTGAAGAGAGAAATAAGAGAAGAAAAGAGGGTGTTTTAATAGAGATTAGGAGTTAACATAAGGGGAATTCAAAAGTCATCAATACGTTCATAAACAGTAAAATGGTACTACAATAGAAATGAGGCTAATTAGGAACCAAAAGGGATTTATGCTTGGAGACAGCGAGCATGGCTTTTCATTTGTCTTTACCAAGGAAGAAGATGCTGCCAATATCATAATGAAGGAGGAGATAGTTGATACACTGGATGAACTAAAATTTGAGGGGATATTAAAAAAGGAGATATTGGAAACGGACTTAGTGTTGACAGTCACTTGGACAAGTGTGGATTAATTAAGGAAAGTCAGCATGGATGTGTTAAAAGCAAATCATATTCAACTAATTTAATTGAGTTTTTTCATTAGCATAATAATGTTGATGTGCTGCTCAAGGACTTATAAAAGGTGTTTGACAAAGTGTCACTTAACTCCAGTTGAGGCCAAACTAGTGTTTTATTCCCTCGCTCTATTTATAAAGCCTGTAACTGCTTTCTTGGCCTGCCCTGCCACCCTCAACAATTAGTGCAGATATATCTCCATGCATCTCCGTTCATAATGCCTCTTTAGAACTCTGGGTGGAATTTTCTGGAAAATAGGCGGAGTGCTGCTGAATCATTTCAAAGTGCATCCTGATCTCAGAAGAAAAAATGAATATCATTGAACTTTACTCTGATAACAATTTGAAATATTTTATCTAAATAATGTATATTTTTGCCAAAAGAAAAGAGGAGCACAATGTGCAAGTCAAACAGTATTGGGTCTCTTTAAAAAACAATGGCAAGTGGCAGGATCCATGATATCGCGCCGAGCCCACCCATCATGCAATTTAGATTTTTAAAAAATTAAAATAGCCCTCTCTCTTCCCCAAAGTGGAACTAACTCCCATTCCCCCATCCCAGCACCCAACATGGAACTCCCCACTCCCAACACAGAACTTCACCGTGGAAAGCCCACCCATGCAAAACCACCCTCCCCCCAACCATGGAACAACACCACCCCCAAGTACAGTCTAAGCACTGTCCAGGTGCAGTACCTGGAAAGTGCCAGTGTATTGTCAGGCATAACCCCCTCTCTCTTGGTGGCTGTACTCACTTGTGTGCCTTTGATGGTTCTGCTCACCTAGTGGATGTCCTGGGGGACCTACAGTGATGGCTGGTCGGAAGGACAGCCTCCTTCTGTGCAATATGATGGATTGGCAATATCTCTGAGAAATAACTAGAAAACTGCTGAGAATGCTATATGGATGGAAAAACTTTTTGTCAGCATGTTCCTTATGTTATCCCATGGACACAATCTGCCATGTCTTCCGAGTGCAATCCCAACACTGGCACTTCATTTGACTAACAGCTTCTAGAAGCATGTGGCCATCCTTTAAAGGCATAGCAGCTCCGATGGCAACTAATTAGTTGCCGCCCGAGGTTAAAATTCAGCTGGTGTTCCTGTGGGATCATGCCTGACCTTCCAGACTTCCATTGGCATCCTGCCACCAAGACAAAACTCAGCCCAATGTTTTTGGCCTACAATGTCTCATTTTGGAACTCTATGTATACCACATCAACCATGTTTTCCTTATCAACCCTCTCTGCTACCTCATTAAAAAGCTCAACCAAATTAGTTAGCAATAATTTGCCTGTAACAAATCTGTGCTGGCTTTCTTTATTTAATTCACATACGTCCAGATATCCGGCAATTTTATAAAAGCAAAATACTATGACTGCTGCAAATCGGAAATAAAAATGCCCTAAACTGTAACTGACTACAATCCTGTACCCTCTCCTTTCCTTCTCCCCTGTGTACTCTATGAACAGTATGTTTTGTTTGTATAGTGCACAAGAAACAATATCTTTCTCTGTATCCTAATACATGTGACAACAATAAATCAAATCAAATCAAAAGCAAGTCTGGCAGCATCTGTGGAAAAAGAAACAGAGTTAATGGGTGAGATTCTCTTGCATCTCTGCAGTATGATTCTCAGTGGCAGGAGGCAGCCTGCCATTGCCCAGCTGCAAGATCTTCTGGACTCACTGCTGTCAATGGGATTTCCCATTGAATCCAACCCATGCTGCTGGCAGGGCTGACAGATGAAAAAAGATTGGATCAATTGGGCTTGTACTCACTGAAATTTAGAAGAATGAGAGATCTCATAGAAACATATAAAATCTTGATGGGACTGGACAGGTTAGATGGATTACCAGCTGAATTGTCTTACCTAATGTTTCGAGTCCATATGGCTCATCTTCAGAGCTGTTAATTTTGTCCTGGATTGTTGCTTCTAAGTGCATTCCTAACCAGTGAGATTAAACTGATGGGACTGTAGTTGCTGCACTTAAGGTATAAACCATTTTGAACAAAGCTATAACATTTGCAATTCTCCATTCCTTTGGCACCACTTCTCTATCTCAGAAGGATTAGAAGATTATTTGATTTGATTTGATTTGATTTATTATTGTCACATGTATTAGGATACAGAGAAAGATATTGTTTCTTGTGCACTATACAAACAAAACATACTGTTCATAGAGTACACAGGGGAGAAGGAAAGGAGAGGGTACAGGATTGCAGTCAGTTACAGTTTAGGGCGTAGAGAAAGATCAACCCAATATAAGATACTGAAAAAGAAATTATTTATTAGTGTCACAAGTAAGCTTACATTAACATTGCAATGAAGTTGCTGTGAAAATCCCCTGCTTATCACACTCTGGCTCCTGTTTGGGTAGTCTGAGGGAGAATTTAGCATGGCCAATGCACCTAACCAGCACATCTTTTGGACTGTGGAAGGAAATCGAAGTACCTGGAGGAAAGCCATGCAGATACAGGGATAAAGTGTAGCCTTCGCACAGTCACCGAAACTGAGAATCAAACCCAGGTCTCAGGCATTGTAAGGCAGCAGTGCTAACCACTATGCCGTTCCAATAGAACACCATTAGAGAGTTTGAAATTATTGAGTGCAGTTTTAAAAGCAGAGAACAAGTGTAACAGATAGAATTAGAGAATCTGCTGGGGACAGCTTGCAAGAAGTCACTTCGCTTGATGCCATCTTGAATTCTTCCTAGTACTTCTGCAATTTCCATTCTTACTTACCTCATTGTCTTGTAAACCAGTCATTTGTTACTGTCTTAAGTGCAGCTACAATTGTTAGGTGAACATCAGTGCCCAACAAGACAGCTATCTTCATTGATGTTTCATCATCCTTAGCAAAATTTATACCAGCACGTATTACATTACAAAAATACAGCGATAACTGTACTTCCAAATTGCTATTCTTTAAACTTTCCTAGAAAGGTCTATGAATAAATACAAATTTATTTTATCTCCAAGGTAAATTGAAAAAGATGCAAATAATGATTCTGTAGTTATTTCAGACCATGTGGCTCATTTTCTTTGCTGTTCTAAGATGGACTAATTTGTGCAGACTCAAAGGAAAAAATTCATGGTCGTATCTATTCACTTAATAGCTTTTTCAGAGTAGCTTGTTTAGTTCACAATAAGGGGTTTATACCAGGACCCTATAGGCATGTTATGAACATAACAAACATGAACTGATTTCACAATATGATGAATTAGCAATACATCTGGGAGATAAATAGAAAACAGGAAATGCAAATTACTGAGGTTACTATATGAAAGCACCAGCTTTTTGCCAGCACGTTCCTTATGTTATCCCAGGGAGACGACCTGTAATTTGGCAGATCTTCCCAAAACATAAACACATCACACCAAAGAAAAGCAATCTATCATAGACACCAAACCAAGAGTGATGCCCTGAAGTGCACTAGCAAAAAGTGGCATAACTTGCCAAATAAACAAAACAAAAAACCTGATTAGGGCCATGTGCTGCGTAAGAGCTGTAGAAGAAACAGGGCCTGTGTCTTGAGAAATGGCCTCAAAATTTTAAATTGCCACGGGGCAGAAGCGGAGGCAGGTGGGTTCACAATTTCCTGCCACCTGCTGGCTTGCCAGTTTCCTGCCATCATCCTATTAAGGCCACTCTACACACACCAGATAGAAGTTTCCAGTCAGCCTATGAACCTTTTTCCACCCCCTCCTTCCCCCATCACTGAGGCCAAAACATGGCTGAGGGACGAGGGCCACTTCCCAGTGGCAAACTGTGGTGTTGTGGGGTGAAAGTCGATGTTTAATCCCAGCAATCTGCCCCATGATATTTAAAATTTTGAGGCCATTTCTCAAGACACAGGGCCTGTTTCTTCTACAGCTCTTACGCAGCACATGGCCCTAATCAGGTTTTTTGTTTTGTTTATTTGGTAAGCTATGCCACTTTTTGCTAGTGCACTTCAGGGCATTGCTCTTGGTTTGGTGTCTATGATAGATTGCTTTTCTTTGGTGTGATGTGTTTATGTTTTGGGAAGATCTGCCAAATTACAGGTCGTCTCCCTGGGATAACATAAGGAACGTGCTGGCAAAAAGCTGGTGCTTTCATATAGTAACCTCAGTAATTTGCATCTCCTGTTTTCTATTTATCTCCCAGATGTATTGCTAATTCATCATATTGTGAAATCAGTTCATGTTTGTTAAGTTGCCTTAGTTGTTGGGCTCTAACAAAGGCTGCAGACCCTTCACTGCAGGGGCTGTGATGTTTTTCAACTTTAAATATTTTTTAACTTTCTTTAGAGGCTGGCTTTTTCATTTCTGTCTCCTCCTGACAGTGGGATTGCCGATCTGGGAATGTTGGGAGGAAAGCTTCTTCTTGGACTTCCAGTCTGAGGAGCCCATTCACCATCCTTAATTAGATTATAAGTGCACTAATTGATCTGCTCATCAAACAGAGTTCAGAAGTCAGGGACCATAAATGTTGGTTCAAGATATGGTATGGGTGGCATAGTGGCACTGTGGTTAGCTCTGCTGCTTCACAGTGCTGGGGGCCTGGGTTCAATTCCAGCCTCAAATCACTATCTGTGTGGAGTTTGCACATCCCCCCTGAATCTGTGTAGATTTCCTCCAAGTGCTCTGTTTCCTTCCAAAAAATGTGCAGGTTAGGTTAATTGGTTGCCCCTTACTGTCAAGGGGGTTAACAGGGTAAATAAGTGGGGTCACAGGGATAAGGCCTGGGTTGGATTGTTGTTGGTCCAGGCGCGATGGGCTGAGTGGCCTCCTTCTGCACCCCTCTAATTCTGGCCTCCTGTGCATTCCCAATCATTGTTGCTCTACCATTCTTGGTCGTGCCTTCTGTTGCCTTAGCCCCAGTTACTGGAGTACCCTCCCTACATGTCTCTGCCTCTTTATCTCACTTCTATCCTTTAAGCCATTCCTTAAAAGTATAGGTCAACCATTAAATGGCAGAGCAGGCTCGAGGAGCCAAATGGCTGACTTCTGCTCCTATTTTGTGCTTTTGTATCTTTTGACCAAGTTTTTGGTCACCTGACCAAGTATCTTATTATATGACTCAGCATCATCCTTTATTCATTATGCTCCTATGAAGTGCTTAGATGTTTCATTATATCGAAGGTGCTATCTAAATATAAGTTGTTGTTGCTGGATAATGTGACAATAGGTACCAGCATTGAAATTTAACAGTGCCTTTAGAAATAAACCTCAGTTAAAGCTAACAATGCTGTGACCTTGTATATGCCAATCAGAGCATGACTTCTGGCAGTTTCAGACTCATGACCTTTGTGGAAATCCTGACAACAGTTCAACACTGAGAGATTATGGGGCCAACAGTTTCTATTAGGGATCCATCTAATCTTGCAAAGTGACCTAACAGGTTGAAAATTCCCTCCTGGTTTGAAAATATTTATACTTTAGGTATTAAAGAAGGAACAGCCTTTTGTAAATTAAATTGTTAAATTGGGTGGCATGGTGGCACAGTGGTTATTACTGCTGCCTCACAGTACCAGAGATCTGGGTTCCGTTCTAGCCTCAGGTGATTGACTGTCTGTGTGGAGTTTGCACATTCTTCCCATATTGACGTGGGTTTCCTTTGGTTGCTCTGGTTTCTTCTCACAATCCAAAGATGTAAAAGTTAAGCTGATTACAGGTTAGACAGGGTAGATTTGGAAAGAATGAGGGCGATTCTCCCATTGCGATTCGCAACTTTTTTGGCGGATCAGGCTGGGAGGTGCACACAGCCCGCCTTTTTCCAGGATTTGCCCATGTATTGGGAATGCATGTGCATCTCCCAGAGCCAAAAAACAGAGTCCAGACCGTGCTGGAAACAGCAGAAAGACAAGTAAGCCATTTAAATCTTTTTTTAAAATATGTTTAGTATTTCATTATTGGGAACTTGCCGGGCCTGATTGAATCTCCCATCCTGCCAGGAGCATTTCATTCTGGCGGGGTTTAGAGTAGCTCCCCATGTTTGGGGAACTAGCAGGAGATCCCACTGGAATGAAGGGGGGCAATTGAGGCCTCCCAGTTGGAGTCCGGTGGCGTGGGGGTCGTGCCCCGGATATGGTACTCTGGCAGTGTTAACCTGTGCCCCCCGTACTGCCAAGGGACAAAGTGCTCATGCCCAGAGGCACCTTGGCACTGCCCATTGGGCATTGGGCAATGCCAATAGGGCAGGGCCTTGGGTATGATTGGTATGGGTGGGAGGTCCCACCTCCGTGCTACAGACAGGATCAGTCTGCGATGGAGGGAGGGCAGTGGTTGGGCAGGCCAGGTGTTGACATGCCTCCTGGAGGGGGGTGGGGGGGGGGGGGGGGGTTCTGACCCGAAGGAGGCGGGGACAACAGAGGGAGTGATCTGGCTGGGTGAGAGGAAGTGGTGGAATCACCACTGCTGGAAGGGGTGGTCTGGACATCGAGGTGAAGGGGTGTCAGGGCTGGGCTGGGAATTGTTGTGGGGGCCACGATTAGGCCATGCAGAGGGTGGGGGCTGGAGGAGCAGCACTGCAAGGGGCCTGGGCCGGCCAGCAATCAAGCTGGCTAGCAAACGGGGAGTCTGACAGATCAGGACCACTGCATATGTGCAGACTTGCGGAACTATCAGACTCTGGTGCAAATAAGCCGTGCCCCTATGGGTTTTTAATGAGATTCACGATTGGGACCTCTGCAGTGCACAGAATGGGGAAATTCAAGTGTGAAGTTGAACTGAGAAAAAGGTCAGGATTTAGAACAGTTTTCCCACCAATTCAACACTTTTGGAAGAATCGCCCCAGTGGTGGGGGAGTTCAGAACTTGGGTTCATAGTTTGAGGACAGGGATAAATGTTTTAGAACTGAGGTGAGGAGAAATTTCTTCACTCAGAGGGTGGTGAATTTACTACCACAGACTATAGTTGAGGCCAAAATATTGTCTTGATCTCAAGAAGAAATTGAATATTCCTAACGGTATCAAAGGGTATGGGAAGAAGGGGAGATCAGGATATTGAATTCGATGATCAACCATGATCAGGATGAATAGTGGATCAGGCTCAAAGGGCCGAATGGTCTACTCCTGCTTCTGGTTTCTATGTTTCTATGATTAATCATGCTAAATTGACTCTGAGCATTAGGCGGATTAGCAGGGTAGATATGTGGGGTTATAGCAATAGGGCCTGGATGGGATTGTTGTTGAGGCAGGCTCAATACGTCAAATGGACTCCTGTGCACTCTAGAGATTCTATAATTCTATGATAACCGTTCAGTGGAGCACTTACACTGTTTATCGAAAAACAGAAGATGTTAAAGAGTATCTGTTTGTGATTGTTTGCAAATCAGTACATTAACATAACAGGTATGCTGCATGAGTGTCCATTCAAATATGCGAATGATCAATGAAGCGCTGCAAAGTTTGCACAGAAGGGAACAATTTACAACAACCACAATTGACAATTTTAATTTGCATAAGCAGCAAAAATATGAATTTGAAACTGTATTAAGTTCCTGTATTTGCATACACAACAATAGATACGCTGTTGTTTGTAAAGAACTTTGGGGCATTCTGAAGATGTGAAAAAGCACTTTATAAATGCCAGCTTTTTCATTTTTATTAATATTCCTCATGGCTTCAATAAAAACCCCATATATTATTATAAAATCTAAAGAGTTGAAGTAAAACTTAGCATTCTTTTTTAAAATGTGTCCTGTGAAACTGAATTAATATTAATATAGTTTCGTTAATTTAAAATAGAAGAAACGGCAAGTTGGGATTCAAGATTGAGATGATATTCAAGATGTACCATCTCAGACTGGAATAGAGGTCTGTATTTAATCATTTCTAAACTAAAATATGTTATATTTGATCATTTCCCGCTAATCGTGTTGAAGCACTCAACTTCATTTTTTCCCCAGGGGCCCTATTTGCTTCATTCTATACCTAAATTGCTAACCTCCCCACCTGAGACCATGTTGACTTTCATTCCCTTGTCCTCCAGTAGGCCTAATAATAGGTGGATTGTAAATTCTAAACAAAAATAGTTTATAACTGGAAAGCAGTTGTTCTATCATAGAGGATGGAGGACCATACTGGGTTAAAGTTTATGGGTTTCATATGAGGCACAAGCTCATATAGCTGCTCCCCATTCCCTCAGGATATTTGTTGTTGTTTACAATATGAATCTTTAGAGTTTGATGATGTGTAAATGTCAGGTTCTGCTGTTTTATATCTGTTTGTGAAATATAGCAGTCAGAGGTTACTATTTTTCACTGCAATGTCTTTTTTATGAGTACTGAAGCACTTGTAAAAAGTTATTGAACCATAAGGCTCATTCTCCAGATGTAGGCTTGGTTGGAGTTGCATGGTGTAAGGTTAAGGGAGCACTGAGATATTAGGAAGGAACATAGAAACACTGGGCAGAATTGAATAAGAAAAGCGTGGCTTCCGATTCTGGAACTGGAAGCAGGGTGTCCCTTTTTTTCGCTGGTCAAGAGCTGTCCATGCACCCATTCACAGTGTAATCTGCGATTATTTGCAGGATATAGAGAAAGTGCCAATTCCAATTCGGAGCAATTACTGTAGTGGGTCAGATCTCAAATAATGATGAGACAGAATACAGGATTGAGATGGAGAATCTGATGAACTGGTGCGACAATAATATCTCCCTCAATGTCAACAAAATGAAGGTGATTGTCATTGACTTCATGAAGCATAGTGGAGAACATGCCCTGTCTACATCAACTGGGACAAAGTAGAAATGGTCAAGAGTTTCAAGTTTTTAGGTGATCAGATCACCAACAATCTGTCCTGGTCCCTTCATGTCTGTCAGCTTGTGGTACAGTGAGGTGCTGAGGTGATCGTCCTTGATGGAGCTGCGTGTGTCTAAGAATGCAACTGATTCTGGAGAATTGTCCATAGTGAGAATGATGGTGGGATGGAACTTGTTGATATCATCATACAGTTGTTTCAGTGATTGTTCACCATGAGTCCAAAGGAAAAAAAATGTCATCGATGTGTCTAGTGTATAGCCTCTGTTGAAGATCCCGACAGACAACCTCACAATGCTCCACTTCTCTAGCCTCCACCTTAAACATGTTAAAGAAGTCATTCCCTATGGACAAGCCCTCCGTATACACAGAATTTGCTCAAATGAGGAGGATCGTGACAGACACCTCCAGATGTTGAAAGATGCCCTCATGAGAACAGGATATGGCACTTGACTCATCGATCAATAGTTCCAATGCACCACAGCGATAAACCGCACCAATCTCCTCAGAAGACAAATACAGGACACGGTGGACAGAGTACCCTTTGTTGTCTAGTGTTTCCTTGGAGATAAGAAGCTACGACATCTTCATCTGGAGTCTTCAACATATTATTGATGAAGACAAACGTCTCGCCAGAGCCATCCCCTCACCTCCAATTCTTGCCTTCAGACAAACGCACAACCTCAAACAGACCATTGTTCACAGCAAACTACCCAGCCTTCAGGAGAACAGTGACCACAATACCACACAATCCTGCCACAGCAACCTCTGCAAGACATGCCGGATCATCGACATGGATGCTATCATCAAACATAAGAATACCATTCACCAGGTACACGGTACATACTCTTGCAACTCGGCCAATGTTGTCTATCTAATACATTGCAAGAAAGTATGTCCAGAAGCATGGTACATTGGGGAGACCATGCAGACACTGAGACAGCGGATGAATGAACATCGCTCGACAATCACCAGGCAAGACTGTTTCCTTTCTGTTGGCGAATACTTCAGCGGTCACAGGCATTCATTCGGCCTCCGATCTTCGGGTAAGCATTCTCCAATGCGGCCTTCACGACACACGACAGCGCAGAGTCGCTGAGCAGAGACTGATAGCCAAGTTCCACACACATGAAGGCGGTGTCAACAGGGATCTTGGGTTCATGTCACACTATCAGTAACCCCCATGACTTGCCTGGGTTAGCAAAAAACCTCACTTGCTGTGCTGTCTGGATACAATACACATCTCTTTAACCTGTGCTCAGTGCTCCTTCCACTCACATTGTTAGCCTCTTTAAGACTTGAATAGCAGGTTAGGCGTAAAGATTCATATTCTAATCAGTAATCTGTAAACAGTCTGTGCTGTTATATGTGCTGTTTGAGAACAGAACACCTCATTCACCTGATGAGGAGGTCAAAACACCTCAAAAGCTTGTGAGTTTACTATCAAATAAATTGGTTGGACTTAAACCTGGTGTTGTCAGACTTCCTACTGTTTTTACCCCAGTCCAACGCCAGCATCTCCACATTATGGAAGGGTCAAGACAGGAGGAGGAGTGGCTGAGCTTAGAGTGATCATGCCTTTGGAGCCATTAGTCTTGAAAATAGTTGGAAAACAGGGAGGAATTTCAGCTGTTAGTGATGAAGCTGGGCCAGTTGGCCAGCAGGATGTTTCCAAGTTGGCATTGAGACATTGATACATTGAACTCATTTGTGAAACTGTGGTTTCTTGAGCTGTTTCTTAATGTCTTTCTTATTGTTCTCCTTGCAGGTCATTGCCACAGACTGAGAAGATCAAAGCTGTAGTATTAACAGATGACCCCAACTTTGACGAAAATGAGGAGCACCCAGAGATTATACCATCATCTGTCTCTATCACATCCTCCATCAGCATAGTTACACTCATGTGGCTTTCTGAGAGTTTGTAACATAGCCTGGACGGTAGAGAAATCCATTCACACCTTGACTTCTGCCATGGCTGAGCAAAACGGCTTCCCCCATGGACATTGCCATGAACAGCGATCTCACAGATCAGCCAGATAGCAGACATAGTTCTCCATGAGTTTACAACCTCTGCATTCCCTCACTCTGGCCATGTTCTCAGTACAACAGTGACTTTGTGAAGTGGAATAAGGCAGCTGGACCTCTTACCAAAGTGCCCCTTCTCCTAACGGAAAAGAGAGGGGGAAGCATTTCATTGTACACCAAGAAAGGGAAGTGTCAGCCAGCTGCCCTGGGGAAGGCATGCTGTCAGGACACTTCCAGGGTGAGCAGAAAGCATACTTTCTGCTGGTGATGCCAGTGCCTACAGAGGGCAAGGCTGAGGATGATACTCCTGTACCCATTCAAGAGTCTCCAGTAGGGCTGGGCCCTAAAGGCCTTGGAGCACAGAAGGCCGCTAAGAGCATTGCGCACAATGGGGTATCGCTCTCAGCAGCCAGCCTTCTCATTAGCTGCTGATATGGGGGTCATACCAAGGTGTAATTGTGGTAAAAGAGAAAATAAGAAGCACTTAAGATACAATAGTGCACAAGTTGTTGAGACAGTTATAATACCACAATATACTTTGTTCAGTTGACCATTGTATGCATTTATTCGGACATCTTCATCGAAGGGCATATTGTACCGTCATGCTTCCTGTTTGGCAGTTGCTGTTATTGAATAATGTGGCCTGAGGGATGTCTGTCCTGTTTAGCTAACAACGTGGTGGTGTATTCGAGGTCTGCCTTTATTAGATGGTAATGTTTGTGACATGATTTGTTTTCTCAAGGAAGTGTGAAATGCATCATCTGCTGGTTTCCACATAAATGACTTGTCAAGTGGATTGGCTGGTTCACTGTGAGAAGTGATGTGCTGTTGGTTCAATCATGGCCTTGACAAGGTTTCTGTTCTCTTCCTTGTGTTGTTCCCTGCCATCCTCACCTGAGGAGGTCTGCAGCTCCTCCATGTCCTTGGTTGGTAAATCTTCTGCCTTTGCAATGTCAGGTTATAAAAAGCAGAGTAGGGATTGAAAGTCCTGGACAAGATCTGTGGTGTATGTTGTAAAACTCTGCCCAAGTGCATTTGGTGTATTCCTACGGTCTACTGTAAGATTGTAGAGCAGTGTGCAGTGTTGTAACACTCCTCTGAATGACATACCAATGTCATGAGCTATTTTTTAGTAGCTAGCCCAGGATCCAATTTGGGCAGAGGCATTGAATAACCATTACAGCTAGTAGTTCCTTAAGAAGTTTGTGTCACGAGATCTCCTTAGGAAATAAGCACAAATCTGCTTAATTCTCTTCTGGATATTACAGATAAGTTGAATGTCAAGAGAGTGAAACCTCTTCTGATTTATAAATGCAGCTAGCTTTTCCCAGAGAAATCTAATGGCCAAATGTGTGTAGTCAATTACACTTTGTACCTATGTTAACTATGCAGCCCGACTATCAGCAACTGTTGAGAACCTAATGAATTTGTTGGCCTTTCTGAACAGAGCATTTGTCACCTCCTGTAAGCGTCTATGTGTTGCAGCCTGGTAAATGACAAGTGTGTCCCACTGGAGGCTTTTAATAAGCCACTGATGTGGAAGTTTAGGACTGCAGTTTTTTTCAGGATGATTGGCATGTGGTTCCCTCCAAAGCTGTGGGATTGCAAGTCTTGTTGTAGGAGTACACACAGTCAGTAACCCCCTCCCAGGAAAGCCTTGGCCATTTCTGGCAATGCCTCTCAGACATCTGTTGGAAGTCAGTGCGTATTCTTAACACACGCTGACATTTCGATGCTCTTCTATGCTGGTCTTGTGACCTGTGTTGTTGTGCAAACAAGACTGTCCTCTGGAGAATCCACTCCTCCACTGCCCGAGGTTGCAAAAGATGGTGTTACAGACCCATTGCAGACCCACAGGGTGAACTGTGTGAAGACGACAGACAGTAATCTGACCACCTCTGTTGACATGGCCTTCACTCCTAGAGCGATTGCAGTTAATCGATGGGAATACATGATCCTCCTTTGGGCCACATCATTAACTCTCATCTCACTATTGTCTCCTTTCCCAAGAACCCGGTCTGTTGTGAGCAGCAACTGATCTCAAGCAAGGTAGCAGTTTCTGAACAGTCATTTTGATGGATATTAACATTATGACCTTTCAGTTGGAGCCCATTCCTCTCCACCCTCTCTCTCTTTCACCCTTAAGCTTCTTCTCGTTTCCTTTGGCCCTCTCAACATCAGCCTATTCTCCCAATCATTCTGAAACATCTAACTATAACCCTTGACCCAGAGCCATTGAGTTTCCGTCTTCCATTGCTCGCATTTGACCCTCCCAATATCACCGGCAACCTTCCTGCCATCATCCTAAAATCTCTCTCCGTCATCCTTTCATCTGCCTTCCATTTTCTTCCACGCTCCCTCAGAGACATTATCCAGCTCCCCAGGAAACTGGATCTGTCCAGCTTCAAGCTCAGTTCCCTTCTCCAACTGTTGGTCTGCCATATGTGATGCAACTAGTCACACAGGATGGGATCACTGCAATGACAGCCCCACTCTATAGCCCAGAACTTGGTTACCTTCAGACACCTTCTGTGCCCCCTAGCCTCATGAGCACTAGTTTCTTGCTGTCCTGCTGTTTGTAGACCTGACTACCACACCACCCTCCAGTCAGCCCAATTTGAGGACGCCACTACATTCAATGTCTCCTCATAATTATCAGACTGCCCAGCTTCTTCTGCTCCACTCCCCTGTGCCACTGAATTCAATAAAGACAAAACCTTACCTCAGGTCCAAAGATTGAATAGCTCCCCCCCCCTCAGTGTACACCACTTTTACCCTATTAGGAGACAAGAGGTATGAGTTTCCCTTGTCCCACTGACTTAATCTTGAAAGTTGAGCTGAATTCAGTGTGCTAATCCCAATTAATGATTATTCATAGTATGCAAGTGAATGGTAAATGATTTCCCTCCACCTGATGACATTTTGGCCACTCTGCCGCTGACTATCTTCATAATCTCACTGTGCTTCCTGCACTTACATATCCCACTAAATAGCACTCATAGAAACAAAACAGTTGCGGTACAGAAGGAAGCCATTTGGTGTGCCGTGTCTGTACTACACTTTAATTTTTTAACACTTTAATCAGCTTTACCTGTTTGTCTGAGTGACACTTACTTCCTCTTCAATGATGTTACTCTTGCACAGTAAATCTGATAGTGTCCAAACAAATTGCTGGCTAATCAAATCTTGAGTAATGCTACATTTTGTGCTTTGAATGGAGTGAAAGTTGCCGCTCACGTTTTTTTTCATCAGATTTTCAAACTGTGGTGCTTTTGTTTTTTTTTCAAAACAATGCTAGTCGCAAGTTAAAAACAGATGTTTCACTTTTGTAAGTTTAATGTTGACAATCGATATTCAGTTCAAATAAAAGCTGTTTGGAAACTTCAGAGAATTAGCAGTGCCAAAAGATTGCTGACATGTTCAACTGCATTTGTCACTAATCCTTTGATCATGCTGAGCAAAGAAAAGAGGTCACTGAAATCAAGCTGTTACTTGCTCTCTTTCAGTTTTACAGCATGCAAATATATTTACTTCAGAAAATGCAATATTTATGAAACAGATGACTTGCAAGTTAAACAAAGGAGGTCAGTATAAACTCTGCATACACAACATTGAGATTTGCTAGGGATATTTTTCAATAGGTGCAATATTCAAGCAATAAAGGGATCTACAGAGCAACTGCACGGGACAAACAACAGCACAGCATTCTGTAGCTCATTGATGTTATTGTCATTCTCACATTGTTTCCTAATATTTGCAATATTAAAAGCATTTAAAAAAGTTGAGGCCAAGAAGGCACAGTAGTTAGCACAGCTGCCTCACAGCGCCAGGGATCCGTGTTCAATGCCAGGCATGAGTCACTATCTGTCTATCTGCACGTTCTCCCTGTGTCTGCGTGATTTTTCTTCAGATGGTCTGGTTTCCTTCCACAGTCCGAAAGAAGTGCTGATTAGGTGCATTAGCCTTGCTAAATTCTACAGGCGCTGGAGTGTGGCAATTAGAAGATTTTCATGGTGACTTCATTGCACTGTTAAATGTGATCATACTTGTGATACTAATAAATAAACTTAAACCTTAACAAGTGTGTAACTGTTCAGATGCACTGGTAGATATCTTACTGGATCTATATTCCATATAGGGTTTATTCTGGGGATTTTGCTATAAACAGCGAACAACATTGGCAACTTATAACTCATCACTGGAGAAGAGAAGCAGAATGAATTGAAGTTGAAAACCAGTTGTGTGGAATTTTCCAACCTTGTCCATAATACCGTAATCACATCAATGATTGTTTATCTACGATATTCAAAAAGCAACTTGGCTGTGTCGCTTTCCAACATTACAACACTGGCTACACTTCAAATCAGCTTCATTCATTGTAAAGCACCGCAGGATGTCCTGAGGTCGCAAAAGGTTGTGTAGAAATACTGGTTATTTTCTTCTTTAACTATTAGTAGTGTTAGTAGTTTTGCTCCCAGAAATAAGTGCACATAAAATGCTCAATTCGTTCTGATTTAATGTTCCACATTCATTCCAAAAGCTCATGGATTTAAAAGAAATGGCTATGGATAGAAAAGCACAGTCAATTCCAATTTTCCTATTTTGAGTTTGTTCAATCTAAAGCTGCTGTGCATGTTGGGTAATAATAAATGACAGTCACTTGATGTTTTTTTAAATGCCTTGCTGGTTCACAGGCCAGTGATGTGGTATGCTATAATTCATAGATTAATCTTCGGAATTCATTACTAAAAAGGCCAATTTAATTTTGTCATTAACGTAAAAGTTTTACTTGATGTTGAGAGGACTAGAAGTGTTTTGGAAAAGAATGTGATTTATTTTATTATTGTCTAGACTTCATATAAGCCAGCTCTCTTTAAGTTGTTTGCTGATGTGGTTGTTAATCAAAAGGAAGGATTAAACAAATTATCTTGTGATGAAACCTGCCCTAAGGGGTCTGCTAGGAATGAAAGAAAGATTTAGAAAAGATGGCATTTAAGAAAAGCCAGCTCCCTGATGGTTATAGACTGATGTGAATATTAAAGTGGCCTGTTGGTTTCAAAACTACGGCAATAAATCGCAGTAAATAGCTCCTATTTAAACTTTGCTTCCAATCTGATACTTTGTTACACTGGATAAAGCTATAATTTTGCTCATATTTTTAAACAATGTTTTGTGCAGTTTCTTTAATGCTTAGTAAAAGGAATATGTTACACTGTCTAATGGATAGGATAAATACAGATGAAACTGAAAGCCATTTATCACGATTCTGTTCACGTCCCCAACATTATTCAATACTCTATGCTCCACACATTTTTAATTCTATGGTCTCCCACACCTCACCTTTTGCCAGGACCTTTCATTATTTCTCTCTCAGATCAGGGCTTCTCCAGGAGATACCATTCCTATTGATATTATTAATTTCCTCTCATATTAACTTGTGTTTGTGGCACTAAGTCATTTCAAACAAACTCAAAGTTAATCGATCTGAACAATGAAAGTAAATCTTTTTAACCCAATGGTATTTTCAGAATTGTTTATTTGAACAAGTTTGCTTTGAATAGATAAAAGCATGTTTTATTCAAGAACCATTCTCACCTTCAACCTGGGTATGAAATATATCACCCATTGAACAGTTAAAAGTAAACAATTGGTGTTAACAGTTGTAAAGATCAACAATGAACATAATGATATGAGTGCTGTGGAGTGAGAGCTTCATGATAGTCGTAATTATTTGGTACAGGTTTCATAAACAGTGGGTGGCTACCACATACACAGAAAGGATTTTGCATTGTATTACATGTGTGTCTACACTTGCACTGAACTACAATAAGCTGCATAGGTTTTGGTATGAGGAAAAGTAATGTATTCTGTTTGGCACATTATACTGATCTACAGCCACATACAGCTCTGATGTACTCCCATTTTGAGATCAATAATTCCTTTAGGTTATGGGCACAAATACTTTTGTTCCTTTTTTAAAAAATATGAACATCCACTTTGTTTCTAGTTGTTGTCTACCAGTCTTGTTGACTTCACAGTAGCAGTTCTTATCCATACCTCCAAAACAGCATGAAGCTATGAGTGTTTCAGGAGCCTTAAAATGGTTCTCAATTCTTCTTTACTCCAATTCATTAACTAACACAAGAATTCCCAATCATTGCAGAATATCTAAGTCCATTGGCAAAATCACAATATGCAAGGTACAGGCCAATACTTTGTCCAAGTCAAGATCCTTACAATGGAACTACATGACCTTGTGTCAGTTCCCTGTCTGTTCACTACCCATTGAAATGCATTTTTATTCAATGGTTGCTTTATTGGTGATGAATGAGACAGACAAAGAATGCTTCATTCATTACTAACAAAAAACATATGGAATACATTTTACTCAATAGACAACTTTTCTTTCTCTGATTAATAAGTAGGCTTGAAATCATATTATCATTTCCACCTTTAGCATCATAGGCCAGATATTAATCCCCAGTCACAGAGTAACTACAATGCAAACTCCCATCTTTTTGATGGTGTGTAATTATCTTTCGGCAAGTAATAATAACAGGAAATGAGCTTAGTATATCATTGGTTGGAAAAACTTCTGAAGGATCATATAATTTGCTCTACAGGATTTACCATTGCAGCTAAGCTCCGAAAGAATGATAGCTTGTTGCTGCATTATTACTGAACTTAAAACTATAGTGTACCAAATTGATAAGTAGCGATATAAAAAAAGTCGTATGTTTTTTGGAGGGGTAGTTATTAAATTGTATTTCTTTCAGGGAGAACAAAAGGGATATTGCTTCTTAGAAACTGGTTCAATCATTTGCCTCTTCTCAAAGTTGAAACTTTTCATTAGATTATTAGGAACTGCTTGTCAGAAGGTTCATTCTGTTTCAAAAATTGTACTATATATAATGAAAAACAATATTGTAGAGTTTTTTTTGATGTTTCTGGTGATGTGTCTATATATTAAATGGATTTTCATCGTGGCTTTCTCTTAGGACTTTCTACATATCTAAGCTCTGGAGACCATTGCTATTCTAGTTTTCCTCCCTCCAGGCTTGAAGGTACAGGGAAACCATTTTAGGAGACATCAGTGAAAAAGTGTCATCTGAATAGTCAATCTTAAGGCATTTATATCAAATTGCGCACCTTTGAGCAGGGATTAGAGTAGCAATCTAGGGTAGAGTGCACAGCGAAACTATTTTAGGAGGCATCGGTGTTCTGGTTTTCTCTCACACTCCAAAGATATGTGAGTTAGGTGGATTGGTCATGGTAAATGTGGAGGGTTATGGAGATAGGGCAAGGGAGGGCTGAGGTGAGATGTTCTTTCAGAGGATCAATGCAGACTTGATGGACCAATTGACTTCCTTCTGCACAGTAGTGATTCTAGCTCCTGAGAGAAGATACAGTAGTAGCACCAAAATTGCCAAACTGACTGAATTTTGTGAATAGACTGAGCCTAGAATTCCTTTGGTCTTTTTGTCTCAGTTCCTTTCTGGTCAGTATATTTACCAATTGAACCATCAAAGAGATGTGAAGATTATTTACATAAATATTTGATGGCCTTTACAGTGAAGGAAATATATTTGTTTGAACATGCACCTTTATGTAGAAAAGTTAACACAACTTTTTCAGTTAAATTGGCCCTGAAAATCTGCAGGCTATCTGTGTCTCAATAGATATTCCATAAAGTAGCATCCACAAGTTGGCCTTTGTCACTGACCCCATCCTAATACTCATGAGGCCAAACGCAGATTTTGCAATTAGCACATCCTGAGGCACATTTCTAGTCAAGTGGTTGGAAAGTCAGTGGGGACAGACCTCGGGCTGCCTTGGTTTCAGGACAGAACGTTGGGGGGAGGACATGAGTCAACCTCTACAATGGCCCGAATGAAAAAGGAACCTTTGTAAAATAACTAAAAAAAAATTGTTTGGCTGGATAGTGAGTGTGCAGGACACAATTCCTTCCTCTGGATAGACTTCGCAACTGTCTGTTGGTCACCAGATATACCTGGTCACACCAAAACCGACTGTATATCAGATTCATCAGCTAGCCAGCGGTGGAAGAACTTTGATGTGTTCCATAAGCATCACTTCATCCCACTGGCCTCCTAAGAGACAGGATAGAAACTCTACTCCCCATTAAGATCATTCCAAAAGGTTAACACACAGCAGAAACCTAGCATTAACAGGTCCCACTCTATTCTGCAACTATTTCTGCTGAAACTCCAATGGGAATTTGATAGGATTAGACCCATTTTGGGTGCTTTTAATTTATTTCTTCCTTTGGCCCAGCTTGCCTGAAGACTGTGACTCATGCTGGAATATGATTTCATGGGTGCTGTCAGCCTTCTAGCACAATGGCCTGGAGGACATTTTCAAAAGTGAGCCTTTAAAAGTGAGTGTTGGATTCCGATTGAAAGATAGGGTCCCCAGAGCCAACTCTGAGCTTTTCCTTACCACATTTCCACATTCACACTGCTCCAGCAGGGGTCAGTGGATAGCAAAGGGACTCCTGAACAGTTTTCCCTGGGGTGCTGAGTGAAATATAAATCAAATGTTTGCAATTGCTTCTATTACCCTTCCATGTACAATGTAAAATACAACAGTATCCATTTCAAAGTCCTATATAAGTCCTAGATGATTTATCTAATCAGATCAGTTTAAAATATTTTAGCTGTAAAGAAAGGAAAATAATACCACTGAGATAATAGCAATATTAGTGGAACTTGTGCTTGCCAATACTATTCACACCAGACTTTCTAATTCAATTTAAACTTATCAGGGTTTTCCAACTGAGGACCCAAGATTTAAGCAGTATCTCAAGTTACTTTTACATATTCAGGGGTGAGGCCTTGTCTCATTTCAGAAATAAAAACCAGATTACACCATTGAAAAGGATGCAAACTCTTAAAAATAAAGTACATTTTGATGCCATTATGCCAGAAGATCACATCATCAGGAGTCAGATTTGTAAGCTTTCAGAGGAACAAAGCATTTTGACAGGCTATTCCATAGTGCAGAAGAGACCATTCAGCCCATCAATCTTGAAAGAATGCTTTACCAGACACTTTCTCACAGTAACCCCATACATTCACCATGGCTAGTTTATCTAACCTACACATCTTGGGACACTAAGGGGAAATTTAGCATTGCCAATCTACCTAACCTGCATATTGTTGGACTGTGGCAGGAAACCAGAACAAGCCAATGCAGACACAGAGAGAATGTACAAACTCCACACAGTCATCCAAGGTCAGAATTGAATCCAGGAGCTATGAGGTAACAGTGCTAACCACTGTGCCACTGTGCTACCACATGGATATTATGAAAGATACATGAAAGATGAAGTGCATGAAGAATTACCAAATCCAATGGAAATGAAGGGTAGAAGGGGCAGCCATACATTATATCTGTGCACTCAGATTTTGATTAAAAACAACCACAATTTTTTGTTTCATCAGCAGAACTTTTTATGTAGCTTTAAAGAAAATCCCTTCACATTAATTAATGCCACTATCCAGCATCTTCTGTGGTGACTAGAGATAACAGAGCAACAAGCCTTCTCCATGATGGAATCTTGACAGCATGTAAATGTCCATTGCAGAGACGATTAGTGCTAAATATATCTAAGGGCTATATTCTTCAACCCACACATCCAGGAGGGGACTACTATTGTAGGGAGCGCTAACCAGAAAACCATAGCAATAATGTTGATCTATTTCTGACCCATGATCCATACAAGTGTGGTTCCCCACTGGAAGTGTAGAATTACTCCTTTAGTACCATGACACATTGCAAAAAATATCCACTCTATTCTCTCCAATTATTGAGAACACGGATTATTAGTGGTCTGTCAGTTAAGAAATGGCAGGGACAAGGTCAATATATTCAATTTTTGCACCAATTCACAGATTTCAACTTCGCAGTTTTGCTGTGGAATATAGGTTGATAGTCCTGAGTAGGGATTATACCACACTGTGTTTTGGTAGAAATCATTACGAAGACATTTGTGTGCTGAGCGACCAAGATTGTGGAATGAATGATGCACTCTTAGCAGTAGAGTGAACTTATTCTAAAACTATAATGCAACTTTGGCTGGAATTTTACTGGCACACCCATCTCGATTCCGGGACTGGGTGAATGCTTGGAGAACAGCATTCTCTATTGGTCTTGGGTAGGATCGTACGAACCTTGGTGGATGTGCTGGTTAAGTTCTACCTAAAATGTTCAACTGTGCTGTGCGCTATAGTATGGCATTAACTTTTGATATCATTCATCTTGAAATGCTTTATAATTCTGAAGCATGATGGGCAAACGAGGGCAATAATGGTGTCCTTGTCAGACCAATAAAACGATGTGGAATTAGATTTTCTTGGTGTATTAGTAGGGACAGCACAGTGGCATAGTGGTTACCACTGCTACTACAAGGGGCCCAGGTTTGATTCTGGGTTTGGGTCAGTGTCTGCGCAGAGTCTACATGTTCTCCCCATGTCTGTGTGGGTTTCCTGCACGTGCTCTGGTATCCACTTACAGCTCAAAAGAATGGCTGGTTAGGTGGCCATGATAAATTCTTGAACCCAAACAGGCACTGAGTGTGGTGACTAGGGGATTTTCACAGTAACTTCATTGCAGTGTTAATATAAGTCTATTTTGACACTAACAAATAAACATAACAAAACTGTTATGATGCTTACCCGAACAGGCTGGAATGACCAAGGATTGATTTCTGGTTAACACCACGTTAGCACATATCGACCAGGACAATGATTTGATTTGATTTTATTATTGTCATGTGTATGAGTATACAGTGAAAAGTATTGTTTCTTGCGTGCTAAACAGACAAAGCATACCGTACATAGAGAAGAAAAGGAGGGAGTGCAGAATGTAGTCTTACAGTCATAGCTAAGATGTAGAGAAAGGTCAAATTAATATGAGGTAGGTTCATTCAATGGCAGCTATGATGGCAGCAGGGAAGAAGCTGTTCTTGAGTCATTTGATATGTGACCTCAGACGTTTGTATCTTTTATCAACGGAAGAAGCTGGAAGGGAGAATGTCCAAGTTGTGTGGGGTCCTCAATTATGCTGGCTGCTTTCCTGAGGTAGCAGGATATGTAGAAAGAGTCAGTGGGTATAGATGGGGAACATAAATGGGGAACAACAATTGGTCTTAATTTCACATGGAGTCAGCAATGGAGCCATCAGTCTCAAGTGCACAGTAAGTTGCCTCTAAGAATTGGGAGGTGGGGTCGTAGATAACTCATGCTATAAAATAACTTGTGCAATATTGGAAAGGGCTACTGTGCTGGATTGTAACTTTGTTTCTCTCTGTGGAACATACACTTAAAACATCAAGCAAAGGGCCAAGCAGATGATGTAAAGATCAACAATTCTCATAAAATATTGTGTAGTTAACCTGAGGCAATATTTATTTATTATGTACCACATTTGTATAATTTGCATTTACTAATTAATATATTATGTATATTGTATATCAAGGATACAGACAGTGACCAATATTGTTAATATTAATGATAATGTAATGTTATTAAGTTATATTATTAATGAAGCATAGTATTATTGCTTCAGTTCTGTATACATATGCTTTTCAGTTTCATCATTTCTATTTTGCTGCAGTTAAGAGTGGTTGGATTTAAATAAACTCCCTTTTTATGTGTAACACAGATTAGCACTGTTTAATGTTTGCATATTTAATTCACTAAACAATTAAGCTAATGTAAACCAAATAAAACCAAATAAAACTCAAACCACATGAAATAATTCCACATTACAGGCTTCGTAAAGGCAAGTGCACAGGCAGCACAGTCTCAGTCCATATGATCAGATTTCTTTAACTAACTAACAGCCCTCAAACCTACATTATTAAGAAATATTAAGGGTTGCTTTTGCAATTTTAACACAAAAATGGTGATACAGTAGTAAATTACACTGGATCATTATTTTTTTAAAAGAGCTAACCATTACTCTATGACACTCTGTTTGAGAACCGACTTGAGTGCTGTCTGGAGCCAAGTGGGAAGAAAATCTCAGTTCAGTGATAGGGCTACCTTCACAAGTTCCAAGTGCAACAGACTAGCTGGTGAATCATTAGAGTGCTCATGAATACTGTAGATCTAATTAGGCTTACCACCTCTGCCATAATGAGTTGAATGCTTCCAACACCAAGCACACCATACAGAAAACTTCTACTTCAAAGGAACCTGGCTAACCTGGCATTAACAGCATGAACTTGCATAAATATGGAAGTCAATGTTCAAATTTTTGTGAGAACACTATTCAACCATTTAAAATGGGTGCAGGGAAATAGCACAAGACACAAAAATGCAGGCAGCCAGCCTTCCAATTCTCACCTAGTCCTGAACAAATACATGTTGAATTTATTTAAGGCACTTAGAGTCATAGAAATCCAACAGTGCAGAAGCAAACCATTCAGCTCATTAAGTCTGCACCAAGGAGCATCTTACCTGGGCCTTATCCCTGTAACCCCATGTATTTACTCCACTAATATCCCTCAGCTATGCATTTTGGGATACTAAGTGGCAACTTAGCATAACCAATCCATTTAACCTGCACATTTTGGACTGTGGGATAAAAGTAGAGCACCTAGAGGAAATCCATGCAGACACAGGGAGAACATGCAAACTCCACACAGTCACCAGAGACTGGAATTGAAGCTGAGTCCTTGTCACCGGGAGGCAGCAGTGCTCACCATCTTGTATTGCAGATATTAGAATAACCTGCTGATTGGAATACCTATCTAAAAAAAACCCTCTTGTTTCACAGTCCAGTCTGCATTAATCATACTGTCTAGAAATTGCGGTTAGATTTTAAAAGTTCATTCATGGTCAGCATTTTCATTGGCTGTCCCTAATGACTCTTGAGAAGGAGCAGGTGAGCTGCCTTCTTGAACCATTACAGTCCATGCGGTATAGGTAAACCCTTAGTGCTGTTAGGAAGGACTTTGACCCAGCGACAATGAAGGAACAGTAAATTCCAATCACAATGGTGACTGACTAGGAGGGAAACTTCCAGGCAGTGGTGTTCCCATGCATCTGCTGCCATTGTTCTTCTTAGTGATAGTGTCATGTATGTAGAGGGTGGAGTCTAAAGCATTTTGGTGAGCTCCTGAACTGCACTTTGTAGATGGTACATATTGCTGCTACAACTATGCAACAGTGGTAGACAGAGTGAATGTTTATGGGTGGAGTGCCAATCAAGTAAGCTTCTTTATCATTGGTGGGGTGAAGCTTCTTGTTGTTGGAGCTGCACCCATCCAGACAAGTTTTACATCACACTCTTGGCTTGTGCCTCATAGTTGGTGGACGGGCTTTGGGGAGTCAGGAGATGAATTACTCCTCGCAGGATTCCGAACTTCTAACTTGCTCTTGCAGTCATAGTATTTATATGGCTAGTCCAGTTCAGTTTATGGTCAATGCTAACCCCCAAGATGTTCATAAGGAAGAATTCAGCAATGGTTATGCCATTGAATGTGAAGTACTGGACAATGGTTAGATCCTCTCTTGTTGGAGATGGTCATTTCTTGGCACTTAGTAGAGCAAATATTACTTGCAACTTGTCAGCCCAAGCCTGGATATTGTCCAGTTCTTGCTGTATTTGGACATGGACTGCTTCAGTACCTAAGGGATCGCAAATGCTACTGAACATTGTGCAGTTATCAGTGAATATTCCCAATTCTGACTTTAAAATAGAAGGAAGGTCACTGATGAAGATGGCTGGGCCTAGGACACTACCTTGAGGAACTCCTGCAGTGACGTACTGGAGCTGAGGTGATTAACCTCCAACAACCAAACCCATCTTTTTTTTGTGTCAGGTGTAATTCCAACCAGCAGAGGCTTTTGGCCTGATTCCCATCGACTCTGGGATTCCTTCATGCCACATTTGGTCCAGAGTTGCCTTGTTGTTAAGTGCAGTCACTAACACCTCACCTCTGGCATTCAGCTCTTTTGTCCATGTTTGAACCAAGGCTGTAATGAGGTCAGGAGTTGAGTGACACGAAAACCCAATCTGAGCATCAGCGAGCAGGTTACTGCTAAGCAAGTGCCATTTGATAGCAATGTTGATGACTCCTTCCATCACTTCACTGATGATCGAGAGTCGGCTGGTAGTGCTTGGTTGAACTTATCCTGCTTTTTGCGTGCAGGACATACCTGGGTAACTTTCCACGTTGCTGGTAAATGCGAGTATTACAGCTGTACAGGAGCAGCTTGGCTGGGGGTGCAGCAAGTTCTTGAGTTTAATTGCTGCAATGTTGTCATAGCCTTTGCAGTTCAGCCATTTCTTGCTATCACATAGTGTGAATAGAATCTTCTGAAAACTGGCATCTGGGGACCTCCAGAGGAGCCTGAGATGAATCATCCACTCGGCACTTCTGGCTGAAGATTGTTATGCTTTCTTCAGCCTTATCTTGTCCAAGAAAAGCAAAAGGTATTACCAAAGGAGAATGCCATTGGGATTAAAACAAGAACTGTTTCTCTCTTCAAAGAATCGACCATACCTACTGAGTTCTGAATTGTCAAAAGCTTTTTCTTAGAGTGGAAGAATCAATTACCAGGGGTCATGTATTTAAGATGCAAGAGACAAGTTTAAAGGAGATGTATGAGACAAGTTTTTTACACAGAGGGTGATGGGTGCTTGGAACTCATTGCGGGTGGGGTGGTGGAAGCAAATATGATTGTGAATTTTAAGGAGCTTCTTTGAAAAACTGGATGGGAATGGAAAGATACGAGTCCCTGGAAGGGTAGGAGGTTTTAGTTCAGTCGGGCAGCATGGTTGGTGCAGGCTTGGAGGGCCAAAGGGCCTGTTCCTGTGCAGTAATTTTCGTTGTTTTTTGTTCTCTGTTCTTCCAGCATTTCCTGTTTTTATTTCAGATTTCCAGCATCAACTTTTATAACATTAGAAGATAAAATCATTTCTCTGCCCATGGGAGGTTTCTGATTTTGCACTCATGTTACAGTGACAGGCAAGGAGAAAAAAAACTAAAGGGGGTAATTTTTCATTCCCTGAGCAGCGTGCTGGCTGAGGTGAGAAAAATGAGTGTGCAGCTCATAGACTCTACAGCCGGCTTCTCTCTTCAGGTAACCCACCACTCTGTGTGGAAAAAAACACAGGGGCCTGACGGTGTGGCCCCTGGTGATATGCTTTTTTCAAGTTCACAGTTTATTTATTAGTGTCACAAGTAGGCTTATATTAACACTGCAATGAAGTTACTGTGAAAATTAGCATTGACCCAGAGGGAGTAGGACAGATTGTTGGTGATTTGAACACTGAAAAACTTGAAGCTCGTGACCATTTCTACTTTGTCCCCATTGGTGTTAAACAGGGGCACTCCTTGAAGTCAATGACTATCTCCTTTGTTTTGTTAAAATTGAGGGAAAGGTTATCGTCATCACACCAGTCCTCTTTCTGTACTATGTCTCGTCATTGAGATCCCTCTTGTCATCAGCAAACTTGAAAATGGATTTGGAGGGGAATTTGGCCATATCCATAAATGTATAAGGAGTATAGTAAGGGGCTGAGGACACAGCCTTGTGGGAGGCACTCATGGAGGATGTGTTGTTGCCTACCCTTACTGATTGCGATCTGTGGGTTGGGAAGTTCAGGATCCAGTTGCAGAGGGAGGAGCCAAGACCGAGGCCATGGAGTTCGGAGATGAGTTTTGTAGGGGTAATGGCTAAATAAGGAGTCTGACGTAGGTGACTTTGTTATCTAGGGGAGAATGCAGGGAGAACATGCAGACTCCGCACAGACAGTGACCCAAGCCAGAAATTGAACCTGGGTCTCTCGTGCAGTGAGGCAGCACTGCTAACCACTGAGCCAGCATGCCATCCATTATGTAAAAGGAATAAAGATTATGAAGGGAATGAAGTCAAAAAGAAAGGCGTAGAAAGCAAAACAGAAAGAATTAAGGAGTGGGAGGCAAGCAGCAAGGCAGTTACAGGAAGTAAGATATACAATTTTTCTAAACCTTTGTCAGTAAGAAATGCCATGGGAGAATAACTAACAATATTTAAAAAACCTCATTAAACTCTAACTCCCATGACACTCTGCAATGGCAGGCAAAGCAACACAAAGTAAAATTGTGAAACTGGGATCTTTAACTCTTCTGCTTCATTTGTGTTTTTCTTTCACTCGAAGCTAATGTGAAAACATATCACAAAACACCGTACGATACAGCGATCACGTTGATGTGGTACAAGCTGAATGATGAGGATTTGAGATGCAAATGTTATCCTAGACTAATCCAGCTTTATATCTTCCTGCAGAAAAGTTATTTTGTGAAAATGATACAAATGTGTTTCTGGTTAGGATACACTCATAATTGTGTGATATTTTCCCCCCAACACACGGAACTCTGTAGACACAAGCTCTAAACAGGGCAGAGGTTATTAGAAGCAGTGTGAGTGTAATATGGATTATGTTTAAAAGTAATAAAAATGAGAGCAGTTGGTTACGTGAAATATTTGTCGGTGGATTCCTGAGTGTAACTTTCTTTCATGTGCAAACTGTATTAAATGAGGCATTTAATTCAACAAATCCAGAGATCTGATCCACCAGAAATAGAGACTGGGTTAGTTCAATTTGTAACAAACGATCTCCAGATGATCAAAGTTCTAAGGGATGGTTCCAACATACTGCTTAAATTAGTCTAACACCGCCGTGTTTGGCAGTGGTACAATATTTGGAATGTCTTACCAGAAGAAAAATTCCTTAGCACACATGGTTCCAATATCTGGGAATACCAGGCTAACTTTTTAATGGTCTGACAGGGCACATTGGCGCTAACTTTCTTGACTGCAAGTTCTTGTGCTGTCACCCACAAGCCAGGTTGAGAATTTTTTTCTTTTTTAAAGGCTGAATAAGGGGATTGTGTGTGAGTTACTCTGTCATGTGGCTCCCCTGCCATAAAAGTGAGTAGTTATGATGAAAGATCTGTTCGTACTTCTCTCTGGACAGATTCAGAGAATGTAGCAATATGCTTTTCAAAGAGTTAGGGCTATAACAGTGCTTAGGATTCTACAATGGTGTGGACCCCATAGCTTCAGTATTTATTCAACATGTTTGAATACGTTGATTCAGCTGAGCAGTGACACAGTGGAATAATGTAAAGGCATCCATCGAACACAATATACCTTCATTATGGGACAACTGATTAATTCATAATTGAAAAAATGCAAATAAGCTGTATTGTGTTAAGGTCAATCATGAAATTGTTTCCATTTTGATGGCTGTTGATCATATATCAAGAAGTATTAAGCTACACCTTTGTAGAAATTGATGGCAACTCTCATTATTGCCAAGTGATGGGATCATTACTGCTGTGCTTCTGTAACCCAGTCCAGGACTCCTTCCATCCTCAAAACTCTTGCCATTCCTATGAGGCATTGCTAAGCTCAATGCCGCTTAGAGTTAGAACACTTGCCATCTCAAATAACTTTCAGATTATCATTTTCAATGAATGTCCAGCAATTGTGGTTCCTGTTTCATGTCCTAAATTTATCTTTCTCCAAATTTACGTGATTTCAATAAGTTTTCCTGTCTTAGTGTTATTGAAGTGTGATTAAATTACTTCAGGATGCTTAAAGCTGATATCTTGGACTTCTATCAGATAAGAGGCTAAAACATCCTGAAGTAATCAGGCTTCAACAACATCAGCAGATAAGAATAATATTGAAGTTGCAAAGAGTAGTCAGTGCACAAGAAAACATTTCTTATATACCTTTAATTATATGTACATTAAGGCCTGGAAAATTCCACTTGCCAACTGGTTGGAGGCAAATTGCTTCCGAGTTTTTGACAGCTAAAACAAAATCAAAACTGCATACAGTTTCACCTCCAATCCCTTATGGTTTCTGTTCAACATTCTTCCTCCATCCAGTGATCTGCCTGCTGCCTGTTGAAACTCATATTTCACTTGCTGACTAATTTCTCATCAATACCAGTGAAGTGTTTTATTGCATTTTAACATTTATTTCCTTTGGTAATTGCTGAATTAACAATATTTGAATGTGAAAAGCTAATTAAGTAGGTTTCAGAAAATGTTCTGTTTGTTAAAGTATAAGCTAGGTTCAAAGTATTTTCCTGGAAATAGCATACAGATAACAGCTGGCAGAGTATACAAGCATTTAAAGTTTATTTATTAGTGTCACAAGTAGACTTATATTAACACTGCAATGAAGATACTGTGAAAATCCTCTAATTGCCATATTTTGGTGTCTGTTTAAGTACACTGAGAGAGAATTTAGCATGGCCAATGCACCTAACCAGCATGTCTTTCAGACTGTAGAAGGAAACCGGAACACCCAGAGGAATCCCATACAGACACAGGGAGAATGTGCAGACTCCACACAGACAGTGTTCCAAGCCAGAAGTTGAACCCAGATCTATGGCAATAGTGCTAACCACTGTGTCACTAAGCATATAAATGGTCCTGAATTCCTTCTCAGACGCAGATATATAGTGAAACCACAAGAAGTTAGTGAAGCCCCAAACGAATAACAGAGCTGTTCGGCTGTAAGAGATACACAAATCTGCTTATAGGTGCATTGCCATTCAAGTAAAAGTGGTTGATTTGACCCTCCAGAAGTGGATAAAGAATCCACTGTTTATGAAAGTATAATGTGTAGATGATACTTCAGATAATATTTTACACGCACTATGTAAAATAACAGTGCAATGATCTGCACAATTCTGACACAAGAAATAGGAGCCTGCAGAGGAAGACTTTGCAGCAGAAATGTGGGATACAATTGGATTAGTGTTCACAAGTATAAATGTGACAAATAGCTTCTCTGTATTGTAAGGATAATACAGGATGAGTTGGATTACTATTTCATTCTTATCTCTGTGCTTTGCGGGAAATATTTCAAGATTTTCAACTTATAACCTTAAGTACTGTTTGTTATTTTTAACCAATTTTCTCCTCTCCCTGAAATTACAGGCTCTTCAGGGATTAAGGTCCCATTGGTGTTCCTATCTCACCTGTACCTCACCCAAGTGACTGTTCTTCACGGATGAGTGTAATGACAAGCTGAAGAATATTACAGTCGAACCTAATCCTGTTCCACCTGGTTCACATGGTAGGGATCATTGTGTGTAAGCCAAATGACTCTTCAACCCCTGGAAGTGCTGAGGCTATACTGGTGGAGATGAGCTAACTCGACACATACTGGGGATTGAACCTTAGATGTTTTGGCTTGTATAGTCTGATAACAGAAAGCACAAGGCACTCGTGCACTAAGCCATTGAGGAAACTCACCTTGAGTTGTAAAAACACAAGGAACAAGAAAAGACTACTTAACCCATTAAATATTCATTTACTAAAACTAAAAGCTCCAATTCTAAAAACATAGTTTTCTGGTTTAAAATATGACTCCAATTGAGTCAAACTATCTGCCAAAGGACATTAACTTTAACTGAGTACAAAGTATTGAAACATTTGCTTTTGATCAAATATATTTAATAACCTTGAAAATGCACAGAAGCTTTGGCTTTCAAGTCAAAAACGCATTTTAAAAAAATTCTAATTTAAACCTTTACTCTCCTCTTGATAACAGTTCAACTGTGATCTGTATAAGTCATCTTTAAAGTATGGAGCTAATTGATGAATGTGTGGAGCTTTTTCTGAGGTGAATGGGGGAGATAAATAAAAAGCCTATATTCTGTAAATCTATGCTGCCAACATCAAAGCAGCACGATCCCACTAAGTGTATTTGGATAATGCAGAAATTTATGCAAAAGTGGCTTGCGTTAGGCAGGTTTGTACTGTTCCAACAAAGCACCTTTGATAAATACCCCTAATTTATTGTCATGTACCTTAAATCAAAGTAAAACATTTACAGCCTGTGTGCTGAAGTAATACAGCAGTCCCATCAGTTCAAGGGAATGTAGCGGCTTAACTTTTTAAAAACCTCAGGGCCAGTATTGAAAAGTTAAGATTACAAAATTCATAAACTCCTAATGTATTATGCATTTTAGAATGAAAAATCTAAACACCAGAGGTTTGGAAGAAAGTAAGTATTCCTTTTCACTGGCCTGGAGAATTTGCTTCTTAAACTATGACCTGTCAAAAAATCTATATGAATCTTTCTCAGATACATTAGTCAAAAGAAAAAATAGTGCCAGAGAAAGTGCTCAGACGCTATTTAAATACTGATAAATATTGTTTTAAATCAGTTGGATGCAGCCTTTTTGTGTCAATGGAGAATTTTAAAGGCACAATGTTCGTGGGCCAGTGTATGTTTGGAGAGTAACCCAAGTCAGCCAAGCAAAAATGATACAGCTCCTTTAGACTTGGGAATACAGATTTAGACAAATTCCCTAATTTGCACTCTTCCATCAAGGGAGAGTTTAATTTCAGACGTGATCTGATAAAATCTGGCCCACAGCTTGCAAAGGAAAGTTTGATAGCAGCATGGTCACATTAGAGGGAGAGATCGTTTTATGAGAAGTTCAAGCAAGCTAAGAACTAAGATTAGAATTTTACCAGCCCACCAATTGGCAGGCAGAGGAGAGGGTGCTGGTAAGATCAGCAGGAACCATGTCAGGACAGCTTCCTGACATTGTCCCACCTCTCTGTATTTTTCCAGCAGAGAGATTGGATGCAGAAAGGCTGTAAGAAAATGGCTCGCTCATTCGCAGAATTGAAGGCCCAATTTCAGGCAATGTTTGGAGTTGCAGATACCAGTGGAGATGGCCTCTGTGCAGCAGCCTAAGTGCCATGCTTGAAAGGCTCGAGAGGAAGCTGAGGGCAGGGAAGGCACCCAGAGAAGTTTCCCCTCTGCCTCATGGCCCTTGAACTTTTCCATTTTTTATGATCATGTTGCGATCGACCTTTCCTTTGGTCCAACCTCCGAGGTCTTCGGTCTGCCTCAACAACCTATTTCCTGCTGAGACGTCAGAGCTGCCCACCCTTTGATCGGGCAGGCAGTATCAGGAACTTGCCCATCATCCTTAATTGGACTTCAGGTCCAGAAGCAGGCAATTGAAAAGTTGAGGTAGTCCTGCTGCTGGCAAGTGCAAACTTGAGACTTGTTTCCCACCCTTACATCCGGGTTTTGAGGCTGGGAATAAAATTCAGGCCTGAGAGTTAAGAGAGGGTCATCCTATGAAGTTATATAAAGAAAGTTAAAACTAATTCAATGTCATTTAGTTGTATTCTTTCTGTTGTTGCCTCCCAAATCCCTGCCCTTCTTTCCTGGAAATCCATGTCTGAATCCTTCTGAACAGGTTTCCATCCTATTACAGTACCTAGCCACAAATGATAAGCTATGCAACAATGACAATAGGAAACTTTTCTTCCCTGACCTGTTCATAGTCTTTGATACGTTTGATCACATCATTCGTTGCCAACACCTTTCTCTCATTGCCAATTTGATGGGACAATGTTCACCAAATTCCAATCTTATTAATTATTCATTTTCAGACTGCATTCTTGGCTGCTCCCTCACATTACATCACTTTAAATTTGAGGTCATCCAAATTTCTGCTTGTTATGCCTTTACCTATATTGAGTACAGTTAACCCAACATTCCTGTGCTCATTGACCTGCACTA
Organism: Sphyrna mokarran; assembly: GCA_024679065.1. Classification (NCBI taxonomy): domain Eukaryota; kingdom Metazoa; phylum Chordata; class Chondrichthyes; order Carcharhiniformes; family Carcharhinidae; genus Sphyrna; species Sphyrna mokarran. The sequence continues at coordinate 40,140,913 of JAGIQG010000004.1, forward strand.
GCTCCTGTGCCTCAATTTTAAAATTCTTATAATTGTTTTCAAAGCCCTCTCCCAATGGCCATACGCCTCTATAATCTCCTCTTAAAACCCCCTAAGAGATCTGTGTTCCTCTAATTGGAGTCTTTTTTGCATCCCTGCTTTGAAAGTAAAGTTTATTAGTCACAAGTAGACTTACATTAACACTGCAATGAAGTTACTGTGAAAATCCTCTGGTTGCCACATTCTGGCACCTGGTTGGGTACATTGAGGGAGAATTTAGCATGGCCAATGCACCTAACCAGCATGTCTTTTGGATTGTGAGAGGAAACTGGAGCATCCGAAGAGAAACCCACACAGACACAGGGGGAATGTGCAGATTCCGCACAGACAGTGACCTGAACTGGGGATCAAACCCAGATCCCTGGCGCTCTGAGTCAGCAGTGTTAACCATTATGCCACTGTGCCACCCACTAATTGCTCCAGTCTTGCAATTGTGCCTTAAACTATAAGACCCTAAGCACTCATTTCCTCACTTTATAATATTCTTGCCTCTGAGTCAGGACTCAAGCCTCTGGCTTCAGGACTCAAACACAAAATTCAAAGCTGACATGCCTGAATAATATTGAGGGAATGCTATACTGTCAAAGGTGCCATCTTTCAGATGAAATGCTAAATTGAGACCCTAGCTGGCCTTTCAGCTGAGTATAAAAGATCCCAAAGCATTATTCATAAAGGTCCCATCTTTGATATCCTGGCTAGTATTTATCCCTCATTCTAAATCACAAGAACAAATTATCTAATCCACATTGTTGTTTGGAAAAGGACAAAGAAAAGTACAGCACAGGACCAGACCCTTCAGCCCTTCCTGCACCAATCATGATGCCTTCCTAAATTAAAACCATATGCACTTACGTAGTCCATATACTTTCATTCCCATCCTATTCATGTATTCATCTGGTTGCCCCTTAAATGTCGCTATCATACCTGCTCCCACCATCTCCCCCGGCAGTGCATTCCAGACATTCACCACCCTCTTTAAAAAAAACTTGCCTTGCACATTTCCTCAACTTTTCCCCATGCACCTTAAACCTATGTCCCTAGTACTTGACTTTTCTAGCCTATAAAGGAACATCTGACTATCCACTCTGTCCATGCCACTCAGAGTCTTGTAAATCTCTATCAGGTCACCCCTCAACCGTGTTGTTCCGGTGAGAACAAACCGAGTTTATTCAACCTCTTCTCATAGCTAATATCCTCCAGACCAGGCAACATCCTGGTAAACCTTTTCTGTACCCTCTCCGAAGTCTCCGCATCCTCTGGTTTGGGAGAATTTGCTATGTGCAAATTGCTTGCCGCATTCCCTACATTAGTATCTCACTGGCTGAAGGGTGCTTTGGAATATTTGGTGGTTGTCAGAAGAGTTATATAAATGCAAGTCTTTTTTTCATAGAATCATAGAATCCCTACAGTGCAGAAAGAAGCCATTCAACCCTGCACTGACAACAATTCCATCCAGGCTCTATCCCCATAACACCATGTATTTACCCAGGCTCTATTCCTCACACTAAGGGGCAATTTATTATGGCTGATCAATCTAAGCTGCATATCTTTGGTCTATGGGAGGAAACCGGAACATCAGAGGAAACTAACACAAATACAGAGAGAACACGCACATTCCACACAGTCACCCAAACTGGGAATTGAACCCAGTTCCCTGTGAGGTAGCCCTTTCAAGTCCAACTTTTGGACTTGAAACTTCTGTTAAAACCAACTTTTGGTCACCTTGCGTAATGTGTGGCTCAGATTGTCTTGTGCTTTAGAACACTCCTGTGAAGCACTCTGTGATGTTTTATCACATTAACAGCACCACACAAATATAAATATTTGTTGTCACTGTTGAGAACTGAAATTGTACATTGAGCAATTGAGAATTGTGTTTTGTGATATTGACTGTGCAATTTATTTTCTAAATGTGTTCATTTTTATTTATCATTGAATCAATCCAATGTCATCTTCACAGTGTAATTTAATTTAATCACACACAACTTTTCCAACATAAAAACATGGTCCAATGGCACATGCTTCAGCAATTCCCCATGAAAACTTAAATAAAAGCGAAATATGGTTTGAAGTACAACACATGTGAATCAGTATATTACAATATTTAGGTTTTGTTAGGAAGGTTATGATTTTCCAAGAAACTGGACTAGTCATATAATGAGCAATTGGTTAGTTCAGTTGGCTGGATAGCTGGATAGTGATGCAGAGTGAAGTCAACAGCACGGTTTCAACTCCTATACCAGCTGAGGTTATTCATGAAGGCCTGCTTCTCAACCAACCTAAGTTGTGGTGATTGTCAGGTTAAATTACCTTCGGCCCACGGCCATCTGGAATTGTGGTTGAAGAAATACTAAGGATGTCATGGCAGCTTTTCTGACAGAAATCATTCCCCCAGATCTAATTCCCATTTAGAAGGCTAAGTTGGGAAGAAATATTCTGTTTATCCAATCACAAAATCTCTTTAAATAGCAAAGTATTTTTTATGGGTGTCATCTCCATTGTCTATTCACAAAATGAGGCAAGGACTTCCTGATTGTAGGATCAGTCTGGACATGTCTGAAAAATCAGTTTAAAAGTGACCAACCTTCGGGTGACTTTGGCTAGAATTCTCTTGCTGTTCACACCTTGCCACTGCTTTGAGGGATAACAGAAAATTTGGCACTCAAGCAGAGAATCCCAGCCACGTGCAAGGTCGGAGAATCCTGCTTTTTATTTTGGCTGCGTTTTGCAATTTGTAGTCCACTCACTTATGTATGCACATTGACGTTGGTGAATTCTGAAGGATCATTACTTAATTGAGCTTAATTTTCTGACAAGGCCCTGTAAATAGTGGTCAACTTTATGGGTAAGTTAGTTAGTCGGCTTTTCAGTTCAGAAATTTAACTTTAAGTATTTTAACTACATAAATGTTAGACTGAAAGTTCCAGTACTTTTTGGGGAAGGATTCCTAGGAGCAAATCTGTCAGAGATTTGCATCTTCAACAATTGTGAAGCAACTTTCAATGAAAGGGGTCACTTTTTCAACTATCACTCCTCAATCTCAACAAGGAAAAGCAAGCTGATCACTCAAATGATCCGGATGAATTTTCTTCCATAATTGGGATAAGTTGCTTTTCTGGTTGTTGAAGTTTCATGGTTGGTACGTCTTTTAAAAATAACCCTTTCTGCTATTTCATTGGTTGATTTGATGTTGGATTCTGGTTCCTAATTGGTAGCTTTTTCTATCAATGTATATTTGAAAAATCGGAATGGTTGTCCTAAACACACTAGCCGGAATTTTACCATCCACCAACCATGGGAATCAGAGCAGGTGAGGGGCAGACCATGCAAAGGTCCATTGACCTTTTGGTTTTTACAGCTTCAGGATAAGCAGGGCCATAACTCCCATCCATTGGATTACTTTTCATGTTATGAACAGACGTAGACACAGTTGTACAATTTATTTGCAATTGCAACACAGTTGGACATCTACATATTTATTGATTTAAAAGATTTTACCTTTGAATTTTGAATCTAACCTTATTCTTAATAAATGAAAAATAATTCCAAAATGGCATTTACAGCATCGTTTTTAATCCCATTCACACAATTTCTCAAAATTTCCCTTGATTATTTGTATATTCCTTCTATAGACATTTTAATGATTTTGTCTATATTAAGAGCACTCCAAGTCCCAGGCTACCATTGAATCATTCCATGAGAAATGGACTGACATTTTGTTCCATATCCGACAGTTGACAAATGGTGGGAAAGATTAAAAATAAAACAATTTTGAAGCAGGTTTTGTTTTCTAGATAAGGACAATTGGTTTTAGATGTCTATCACTGTTCTGGAAAGTCCACAAAAACAGTCATGTTTGGTATCTTGTGCACTGTAACTTTTCCAGTAGCCTATTCATTTTTCACCTTGTTCAAAAATAAACAGAAAGGGTCTATATTATTCCTATCCCTTCTTAAAGTAACAACAAGTCAGTTTTAAGGAGTAACAGTGATTAAGGATGTGCATTCCTTACTATGAAGTCTTTGAGCACTCTGCTTTAGTAGTTCAACAAGAAAGACAAAGAAGCTTTGCTTGGGTCATTGAAAACATATGTGCATTTAATTCTTGTTGCAAGAGTAGAAAATGACATTAGCAGGGTCTGACCTTGCAATAGAACATGGCTCTTTATTTGTGCCGGTCCAACATCTCTGCCTGTGTTGCTTATTGACAGCAGTATAACATTATTTTAAATTTCTTCTAATTTCTTAATGGTGTGATCACACAGATCAAATTTACACCTGAGAAATTATAGGCAGTTTAATAAGCAGCAGGAAAATATGTTTTCATTTGTCTGCCCTTAGGCCAATGCAATTGCACGCTACATGTTGTACTGCAGTGTATTGTAGTACTCGGGCAATTCAAAGGAAATTGCAGGGAAACATTGGACATGATATTGAAGAGACATCTTGTCACCATTGTGCTCACAATGTGCCAGAAATAGGTTGGCAGAAAACTATCTAAAGTTAAATCATATTCATTTTGTTTTAAGATTAAAAAAAAATTGAATGTCAAGGGGTGTTAGAAAGATATTTTTATGAAGCAGTTTGTTCCAGTGTTATATGATGCTGAGGGATGACATATGGAACTAATAATAATCAGATGGCATCATAATTACGCGCATAGTAATTGAATTCCATTTTTGAAAACGATCATTTTTTTAAAAAAACCTCAAACGTTACAGCTGATTTTGTTCAGAATGATTATTATAAATATTAACCTTTTTAGAGAGTTATCTTTTTAATGTTTAATTTGATAAACGTATCAATGGCAGGATGTAAAGCACAAAACAATTAAGGATACAAAAGGGGAATTCAACCCATTGAATTCTCCTTGTATTTTACTGGATTAATCTCTCCTCTCAGTTTAGCATTTAACTACTTTTGAAAGCGTTGAAAGGATTGTCTCTCTTACTTTATGTAGGAGAACATGCCAAATCCTTAAGCAAAGACATTCTTCCTAATATTTATCCTGTTAAATATTCAAATGTAGGCTCCCTGGTTCTACTAGCCTGACATACTCATTGTCAAGATCATTTTTAATATTTAATACACCTCACTGATGTACCTTCTTAATTTTCTTCCTAAAATATAGAGTTTAAACTGTTACAATCTTTCTTGATATTTTTCCCTTTCTATGTGGCATCATTTGTTCCACTATTCTCTGCTTTCTCTCAATGCATATGCTTCCTTTCTTACAATGGGTTCCAGAACTGAATAAAGTAGTCCAAGTGTAGTTTAACTTTAACAATCACTTCAGAACCCCTTTAGATTTGTACTCCATTGTTCTCGCTACAAACACCATTATTGTGTTTGATTTTTTAATTGTTTTACCATATTGTCTAGCTATTGAGAGTGATATGTCTGCTATTACATGCAGAATCCTTTCTAAATCTCTTTGGCCCCATTCTTTGTGTACTTTGCATGTGTTTTTATGTAGACCGTATTATGTCACATTTCCAATATTGAAGTCACACAACTGTCTGTTTGCCTGAAATACTAATTAGTTGTCAGGTTAAATTCTTTACAATGTGATCCAATAATATATCTCAACGATGGGAGACCAATTCTGTACAGTCTCTCACACTGAGTAGTACCAGGACGAGAATTAAGATTTCAATGTCAACACGTTTACAGCATCTGAGAGATTACTGATTTAATGTCAACCAGCAGAATACTGAGCAACTTTCCAATGGAACTGTGCCCAAAAGTAAGTCAATAAAGAGCATCCAATTCAGTTTATTTCAGGACCTTTTTCATCCAGTCAAATCAAGCTAGATTCAATGTAATGGCCTAGATTTGTAAGGACAGCATTGTAATTGTGCATTGTACCGAGTAAAAGTGAACATGTGGATTCACAGCATACAGCCATTAGTGCCCATTTAATTTACACCTCCCCAACAGAGGGGGCAGCAGAGAGGGCAATATAAGAAATTGCTCAGGTCAAGCAATAGACAACACTTGCTCCTCACTTAAAAAACTCGTACATTACGAACAAGGACATATGAAGAAGGAGTAGCAGATGGCCATTCAGCCTTTCAAGTCTGCTTCACCTTTTTATAATGGCTGATCTAATAGCATTCTCAAATCTGCATCCAGCTATCCCTGATAACCTATCACTCCTTGCTCTTAGCTACTTCTATCTTCAAAATAATCAAAGACTCTGCTTCCATCACCTTTTTTAGGAAGACAGTTCAAAGACTCATGACCCACTAAGAGAAATAATCATGCCTTATCTCCATTTTAAATGGGCAACTTATTTTTAAATGTGGTCCCTAGTTGCAGATTCTCCTGTAAGAGGAAACATCTTCTTCACATCCACCCTGTCAAGACCTTTTAGGATCTTCTATGTTTCAATCACTCATTAAAATGTAAAATGGTCCATCTACATAAGTTCTCAGAATACAATATGACTGAACCAACATCTACAATAGGTCAATTGAACAGATTGGGTTTCATATTTAATTTTTCTTTTTTTTTAAACTTTTTTTTATATATTTGGTTTTACTGTAATCCTAAATAAAATTGCCAGAGTAACTTACATGCAAATAATATTTTTCCTTCATTACCTATAATAATACCATTATTTGACAAGAAATTATGAAAAGAATATTTTTTTCTTTTACCTTCCTCTATATTTCAATTAACATGTCTGGCTTCTTTCTATCTAGGTGTCACCCTCCATTTTCATTAACCTGACACTCTTCTCCCAACATCTCTGACTGTGTCAAACCTGAACCTTCACTTTGACTACTAACTCCATTTTAATAGACAGGACTGTGACATTGATTGATTTGTCTTAATCAAAGACCCTAACTCATTTTGCTCTATTGGTGGATTCTGTGATACTGGCAGTTTCTTTTTTGACTTTCATTTTGGATTGTAGGAGGTATGTGGGCAACTGGAAGTTTATTATGCTCTTCCATTCCTGGATTTCCTCTTTCAAACAAATGATCTACATGACACCAGTGGAATTGTTCTTCAACCGTCACGCGATATGTGAAGCCCATTTACAACAATTCCAATCACATGGGCAGCACAGTGGCATGCTGATTAGCACTGCTACCTCACAGTGCCAGGGACCTGGGTTCGATTCGTGACTTGGGGATCCATGTGTGAAGTTTGCACATTCTCCCCATGTCTGCATAGGTTCCTCTCCACCCCTCCACCCCCCCGCCACCCCACCTCCCCGGTGCTCCGGTTTCCTTCCACAGTCCAAAAATGTGTGGTTTAGATGGGTTGGCCATGCTAAATTGCCCCTTAGTATCAGGGTAAATGCATAGAGTTATGGGTAGAGAGCTGGGTGAGATTGTGGTCGGTGCAGATTTGATGGGTCAAATGGCCTCCTTCTGTATTGTAGGATTCTATGAATATCTCTGCTCATTACCATGGCCTTCTGACCAGTATTGAACTCTCTAATTTCATGCTTGGTGTAACAATACTCTTCTCCACTTTATCTTGCTTTTCTCTGACTTTGCTTTGGACATCAGAGTAAAACAAACTAAACTGCGTCCGAGGAACACGTTTAAACACTAAGATTTCAGGTGAGCAACCTGTTGTAAATCCTGAGGTTATTCTGTCAGAGAACAGAAAATTGACCAGTCTGTGTTGAAGAGAAATATAGACATTATTGCCAAACTTTGTCACCCAGCAAATACATTTGTAAAGACAATGTCACAATCTGTTTACCTCTTCCTGCAGCACCATTGACATGGTGATGTTAGAGTAGTTGACATGGTGAAGTTAAGAGTGTGTTTGACTCTATTCTGACTCAGAAATATTTCAAACTTTTTTTGATGTAATTTGTGGACTATAATCTGACAGTAACACTCCTGGTTACAAACCAATATTTCAAAATTAACAGTTTTTGAACTTGTGGAATTGGGCATAGATTCAACATTTATCCACTTGCTATAGCTGTCAACAGGACAAAGTTATCATCCCCTTCTATTTCAATGTGTACTTGTTTCTCATAGTTTTCTTGTGTTTACTATGGAACAAATTGGGTGGAACATTTCTCATTCTGAGACAACTTTTCATCAACTCTTTAAATCTCTTTCTATCTTTGAATATCAAAAAATAGCTTCATGCCACTGCTTACATGCAGACTATCAATGTGTGATCTTCCTCTAACAATCACCCTAAAACTTGGTAGAGCAGTGATTCTTCAATCGCAAAGAGGCAGCCTTCACCAACATTCAGTTCATTTCTACGGGTCAAACTATCCTACAATTCCTGATCATCACACTGTTTTGGCCAGGCATTCACAATAATTGAGTGCTCTGCTGTGCACCTCACAGAATCCCTTCAGTGTAGAAAGAGACCATTCAGCCTATCGAGTCTGACCCAACTCTCTGACAGAGTTTCCCACCCAGGCTTTATCCCCGTATCTGCATGTACTACCTTGCTAATCTCTCTAACCTGCATATCTTGGGACACTAAGGGGCAATTAATCAACATGAATCTACCTCATTTGCACATCTTTGTGACAGTAGGAGGAAAACAGAGCAGCCAGAGGAAGTCCACACAGACGCACCGAGAATGTGCAAAGTCCACACAGCCATTCATCAGAGGCTGGAATTGAAGCTGCTTTCTTGGTGCTATGAGGCAGAGTGCCAGCCACTGTGCCACCAATGTCACCTCACCCCAGCCCCCCATCCACATCCTTGTGAGTTTTTTCATTAATTTCTCTGGCAGACACTGCTATGTCATTTATATATGTAAATTAACAACCCAGTGGCTAAAAATGAATCAATTTTCACGGGAAGTCTCAAAAGAATATCTGCAACTCCATGACCTGCTGAGGTACAACACTTAAAATCATAGTGATGGCTCATTTTGTCTAATTTAATCCCCTTTGTTCGAAGACCACTTTGTTATCTCTTAGCATTTCCATACTGTAAGACATACATTGATCTTCACCATAAATATCTCGCATAGTTTTACCTTATCTTCTCAAGAAAATTCCTTCCCATCAAGGAGGCTACTGTCAACGGCAAGTAACAGGATCTATTATCATATCACAGTTTTGCGTATGAGAATATAATTTGGGGATTTCTTATATTCTCCTGAAATTAAAGATACTGTTCCAACTGTATCAATGATGAAAGTAAGTTGTGAATCTCTGACTTTCATGGTTACTCTGGGCATTGGTATTATATCTTCATCCTTTTACTCTCATCTTCTATGCGCTAGTTTCTTGCTCTCTGACTGAGAACAACTTTTATATCATCTTCTATTTACACATCTATCATATGTGTATTCGAGGGTTTCCAGACTCCTGAATCAGCTTTAGAGCTATCACAACCTCAGGCTGGTGTGTGCTGCAACCTGAAGCTTTACCACAACCTGGAGTTTTTCTGTTTCCTTCATTGCTGCATATCACCTCGATATGACCAACTTTCCCATAAGCATGGCATTTTGACTGGAAATGATTGGAAGCTGCCAAGCATTTACATTTCTGACTGTGGACTTAAGGGGAGGCTGGATAGACAGGGATTCTTTCCTCTGGCATGTAAGAGGCTTAGGGGTGATCTTATAGAGGTCTATAAAATAATGAGGGATATGGATCAGTTATGTGGTCAATATCTTTTCTCAAAATTATGGGAGTCTAAAACTAGAGAGCATAAGTTTAAGGTGAGAGGGAAGAGATACAAAAGGATCCAGGAGGCAATTTTTTCAGACAGAGGGTAGTGAGTATCTGGAATGAGTTTTCAAAGGTACAATTTCGTCTTTTAAAAAGCATTTACGTTGGATCGATGGGTATAAAGGGATATGGGTCAAATGCAGACAATTAGGACAAGCTTAGTGGTTAAAATAGAAAGGTGACATGGACAAGTTTGGCCAAAGGGCTGTTTCCATGCTGTAAACCTCTATGATTCTAACTTGGCTGTGATGCCCTGGTTTCAGCTGAAATCCAGTGGATCTCCCCTGTTTGCTCAGATAAATAAATCTCTTGTAATTTGCAACCATCTCTTTCTGTCAGTTCCATGACTGTGGCCTCTTGTAATAAAGAATAACATTCCATTAGCCTTCTTAATTACTTGCTTTCCTTTATACTAACCTTTTATATCACTAGAATACCTAGATCTCTGTGTACCTCTATAGAGAATTCTGTAGTTGTTCTCTATTTTAGTGACACTCTGCTTTTTATTCTTTCTGCCAAAATGGACAACTTCACAGTTTCTTCTCACATTACACTCAATCTGCTAGATTTTTGCCCACTCATTCAACCTATTCTATACATCTGCAACTTCACTGTGTCCTCTACACAACAAAGTTTATTACCTAACTTTGCATCATCCTCAAATTTAGCTACTATGCTTTTGTTCCACTTATCTAAGTCATTGATATAAATTATAAGAAGTTGAAGCCCCAGTGTAGGTTCCTGTGGGACACCACTCATTACATCCTGCCAATCAAAAAAAACCCATTTATGCACACTCTGTGTTTTCTGCCAGCCAATCTTATAGCCATTCTAATATGTTACCCCTTAATCAGGAGGTTTTACTTTCTGCAATAACATTTGATGGAGCACCTCAACAAATGCCTTCTGGAAATCCAAGTATGACACATCTACAGGCTCCTCATTTTCCATATTGCATGTCACTCCTTCAAAGAACTCCAATAAACTGCTTAAACATTTTCTTTTCACAAAGCCATGCTGACTTTTTCCAATTATGATATATGAAAATACCTTCTGCATGACAGTTATCAAGCTAACTGATCAATAGCTCCCATTTTCTGCCTTCTTCCCTTCTTGAATAGAAAGGCTATATTTGCTACTTTCCACTCTCATGGAACCTTTCCAGAAGCTAGAGAATTTTGGAAAATTAACCCTAATGCACCTACTACCTCATTAACAACCTTTTTTAAGACCGTAGGATAAAATCCATCATGATCTGGAGACTTGTCAGTGGAATATGTTTGCAATTTAGAAAGAAAAAACAGCATTGGAAGCAGTTCACAAAAGATTCACATGACTGATTCCTGGAATAGAAGGGCTATCTTGGGAGAAAAGGTTGGACAGACCACAACCAAGGGAAACAGTTTAAAAATGTTCCTATTTAAGGTGGAGATGATGAAAATTTTCTTTCTTTTAAAGAGTAATCTGTGGAATTTTCTTCTCCAGGGACTAGAGGAAGGATCATTGGATATTTTTAAGGCTGAGTTTAATGGATTCCTGGTTAACATGATAGGTGGGGGTCGGGGGGCTCAAAGGGTATAAGGTACAGACAAGAAAGTGGAGCTGAGGGAAAAATCGGATCAGCCGTGATCTTATCAGGTGGTGGAGAAAGTTTGAGGGGCTGAATTGCCTATTCCAGTTCCTAATTTGTGCGTTCATATGTAGTTCTGAGGCTATGTGCTCAGATTTTTCCTATTAATTTTAGCGACAGTACTGTCAGTAGCAAGCTGTTTCATTTAATAAAAAGTTGTCTTCCCACCTGCAGTGCACCCAGTAATCCAAAATGTACTCTTTGCCCCTTGACAGTATTACTGACTGACCCACGTTCAGACAACAAAAGGTGTGGAATGAATCGAAGGCCTAATTGTTAAGACGTAGCTGTAAATTGATAAGTAATCTCACTTCATTGTCAGATATGCCTCTTGATTTTCCAAATTATTGTAATTGTCAATTCCCCATGAATTGTAGCTGTTCAATTTAATTTACAAGTTAGGTGAGTAAACAGGAACTACTTGATTTCAATTTTTGCACAAAGTAACTTTCACTAATACATTTGCATTGCCATAAGTAGCTTCTGTCACAAAACAAATTAAGTTAACTTTGAATCATCTCCCACATGAGAGTCCCATCAGGGGAATGCTTTCATACCACTTGGTTTGCACAGTGTAACAACAACACACTGCAATGTCAAGTTTTCAAAATGGATCTGCCAGACACTTTATAAATTTATCACAGTTCAGAATGGAGGGCTCCTATTTTAAAATTTATCAACTGAAAGCCAAGGCCTGTGCTTCTCCACATCATTAGGATGTGATTCATAGCCCGTAGTATGATCCACTTTCTGACAACTGTGAATGAATACTTTGTCATATTTTAACTGTAAATTGTTGTCAAAAGTGGGTAAAATTTAAGAAAATTAACTAAAACATTTTGAGTAATAGGTTGGATGTCTTTTGGGTGCTCCAAAGTGGTGCCCTCAGCATGGGTATGTAATTGTGGGATGAATCATATCAGATACTGTATTGCTGAGGACATTCAATGCATGTACCGTGAAGTCAAGCAGCATTGTGCCAAGAAGTAGAACACAGCATTGCTGATGTGAAATGTGGCATTTTCCAGCCATATATGCCCCAAGACCAGAAATGTTTCTCCTGCATTTCCTCCCTGTCTCCCATCCACCCACTAGCAATATTTAAAGGATAGTCAACTACTTACAAGTTAGCACTGGTTGATATTTTCTTGCTGTTGCTATGATTTTACAAGTATTTGGTGCTTTCTATAGTTGTTTTGAGTTGAAAACCACTCCTGGGAGGAGTGGTTTGGCAGGCACTAAAGGGCTTTTATTTGACCCCAAGACTTCTCCACAAACCAGCTATTCCTAGGTATGTGTGCAAGAGTAGGAATTCTCCTGCAGTCCAGCATGACCTTGACAATGAGGTCGCTGGATAACAAAGGCTGTCTGCTGTCCACATAGTTAACAATTCTAGCGTGGACTCCATTTCATACAATGAAAATCATGCATATGAAATGTCATAGAGCAGAATACTGACATGCTAAAACAATGGTTCCACTGTCTGGATCCCACTGGATACTGAGTCCCTCAGTATTCAAAACAATGAATGCCAAGTTTCATAGTGGTCTGCTGCATGCCATATAATCTCACCATCATGTGGGTATACTGATTGCCAGCTCTATGGGTGAGCAGCTGAGGAATAGGAGCATGCACAGGAGGAAAAGGAAGTTATGCTCATTACAAGCATGAGCACATTGGATTTTTGTAATTCATTGATGGGACATGGGTATTGGTGGCTGGCCAAGACTTGTAGTTGTTGTTCATCCATCATTATCGATGAGGACCTCACCACCATTAGTCACTTTGAGGCTGGATGTGGTGTGTCAGAAGATGACTGATCAGGCCAATTTGGGCACAAAATGTCTTGGCACATATTGCACAGACTTGTGTAGACACTGTAGTTGTTAAGCTGGTGGCTCTGGACTTGCACAGCTCACGCTTAAGTTGTGCTTCAGCACTTCACCTTGCTTCATAAGCTTGGCAGCCCTTGTGGATGAGGCAGCGTCAGGTAGGACGGTTTGTGCCAGCTTTTCCCAGGTGGTCGTGTATATGTCAAGCGACTTTAGGGATGCTTTGAGTGTATCATCGTAACATTTCTTCTGTGCTTCACATGAGTGTCTTCCAGCAGAGAGTTCCTCAAAAAGAAGCTGCTTGCGTATGCACTTGTCCAGCATTCAGATAACATGACCTGTCCACCAGGTCTGCGCTCTCATCAGCAGTGTATGGACTGATGGTAGACTTGCTCTAGAGAGAACTTCAGTATCTGGTACTTTGTCTTGCCATCTGATACATAATATTCTGTGAAGATAAGTCATGTGCAAATGATTGAGCTGTTTTGCATGCCTTTGATGCACAGCATATAGGAGGATAGTGAGTACCACGGCGCTGTAGACCTTCAGTTTTGTCACTGGGCTGATTCTTTAATGTTTCCATACAGTGGAGCGCAGTCTAAGGAAAGCAGAACTTGCCTTTGCTTTCTGCAGTTAACTTCTGTATCAAAAGTCACTGCTTGCAAGAGAGTGCTGCCAAGATAAGTGAACTGGTCCACTGCCTGTAGTTTCTGCCCTTTGATTGTGATTGTGGGTTCTGTGTACGGTGCATGAGGAGCAGGCTGGTGCATGACTTCAGTCTTTTTAATGTTATGGTGGGTCCAAAGTTATCACAAACCTTGGAAAATTTGTCCATACTGACTTGTATCTCTGGCTCTGAGCCAGTAACAGGGTGCAGTCATTGACAAAAAGGGAGCCTCTCAGAACAGTCTCCTTCACTTTGGTAATAGCTTCTCATTCGCTTAGTACTTGAGGCTGATTCCAGCAAAACTGTCCTGGAAGGCATCATTCAGCATGCCCTTGAGAAGGTGGTTGTGAGTTTCCTTCTTGCAACGGTGATATAATTGAATGGCTTGCTAGGCCATTTCAAGGGTCAGTTGAGAGTTAACTATGTTACTGTGACTCTGGAATGACATGTAGGTCAGACCAGGTAAGGACAGCAGATTTCTTTCCAAAAGGACATTAATGAACCAGATGGATTTTTTTGACAATTCACAATGGTTTCATGGTCAGCAGTAGAATCTTAGTTCTAGATTTTTAAAAATATTTCAAATTCCACCATCTCCCGTCGAGTTTCTTGATTAATAGACTAGCAGCTGCCCTCCAAGGGCAACTAGGGATGGGCAATAAATGCTGGCCAGCCAGCAACACCCATGTCCTAACAATGAATAAAAAACAAATGACAGTTGAAACCTTGGTTCGGTAAAGAGATGTGGAGATGCTGGCATTGGACTGGGGTAAATAAGTAAGAAGTCTCACAACACCAGGTTAAATCCAACAAGTTTATTTGATAGTAAACCCACTAGCTTTCGGGGTCTGTCCTTCATCAGGTGAATGGAGAGAACTCGCCGTTCACCTGACGAAGGAGCAGACACCGAAAGCTAATGGGTTTACTATCAAATAAACTTGTTGGACTTTAACCTGGTAAAGAGACAGTAAAGTCTCTTTACTGAGACTTCTTACTCAGTAAAGAGATCCAGAGCAGCTTCTGCATATGGTAACCAGCCTTGCCTTGTTCCCTGGGGTGAGACTGATTACTCTGTAGAAAAATGGATGGGGAAGATTGTGACCAGCCAGATGTTAGTTGCTGATCCTATTCTACACCCCCCACCATTCCTCCTTAAATTTCCTCGCTCACCAGACTGATAAAGCAGTGCAGCGGGTCAGGAAGTTCACACCCAATCACTGGAATTTTACCATCCCCTTCACCACAGAATCAGAGTGGACAAAAGATAGACAACAGAAATATCTGTTGATCTCAGGCTAGATTTTCCAATCTCGTTCAAGCAAGGCCATAAAATCCCATCCAGGCAACTGTGAAATAATAAATCTTCTTTATTAAGTCTTCTTTATTATTTAATTATTTATTAAGTCTTCTTTATTTTTAAAATCAGCAAAAAGCCTACAGCTAGAATTTATTTTAAGTTGGGAAAATTCATTCTAAGGATAAGAAACGTGCACACCTTATATACAAACATCCTGATTACTGACTGAAAGGGATTGCACAAATACTATCCCGAACAAAGAGTGGAAGCAAACCAGATGTCTGGGCTGAATGTGAGGAACTACCTTGAGTATTATACTAGTAACAGCTACTGCAAATTCCCCATTCTCCAGCTTCCAAACACTTCACCTTTTTGCTGCCACTGACTGGAAGCTGCTTGGCCAAAGCAAAAATAAGAACCAACTCAAACATTCTGAACCAAATGAAATCATGCCATACTGCACCCAGAAGTTAATAATCATCCCAATGCATTCCCGTAGTGCCTGTCTAATGCTTCTTAGTGATTGTAGCATGGCAGATGTAAGGCCATGGGTTTAATATAAGAGCATAACATAAGAACAAGCAGCAGGACTGGGCTTGTTCTTAGCCCTCGAACCTGCTCCGCCATTTCATATGATCATGGCTGATCTCATGTTAGCCTCAACTCCAGTTTCCTGCCCATATTCCATAACCCTTCAACCCATTACTAATTAAAAATCTGTCTATCCCATGCACAAGTTTACTCAATGTCCTGGCATCCACCACATCCTGGGGTAATGAATTCTACAGATTCATGACCCTTTTAAAGAAGTAATTAATTCTCATCTCTGTTTTAAACCTGTCACCCCCTTATCCTAAAACTCTTACAGCCTCGTGTTTAGATTGCCCTACAAGAGGAAGCATCTGCTCTGCATCTACTTATTTAACCAACCATGGTTTTCTGTTGGAAATGACTGTTACATTTGCCCCAGTGTCTGATTTGAAATGAATAATGCACCCATTGATGCATTCCTGAAGATATCTTTGGAATCTTTAATCTTGCCAGGAAGCAGTATTGCTCTTGATGTGAATGTTTTATGTTATTTATAGATTTTTGTGTAAAGATCCATTGGTGGTTCTCCGTATGTTTAGCACATTTTCCCAAAGTGTCCGAGCCTTTTACAGTTGAAGCTTGTCAAAGAGCAGGCCAGTAAGGGTATTATCGGTTACCCCAACTACTGTGTAGCCGCATATCAACTCAAACTTAAGATCACCATATTTACGGCCTTCCATCAATCAATAACAATCATTGATTAAGATATCCACTGGTCCTCCAAGCTTTTGGATCCTTCTATTAAACTTTGTTCTTGCAAGAATTGTGTAACTCTGCAGGTTAAAGTAACTTTCAATAGAGTTTATGCTCTCTCCAAATTTGTCAGATGATTCATAAATTGTTTATTAGTCTAACATATCATCCGCAATTGCACCAACTGAATACAACAATGTATTGCTCAGCCTCTGATTTATTATTTAATCCTGATGCCATTCTTGAAAGTCCCCTCCTCCAGAGTGCCCAATTCTGTACCTGTTCTTAACTCTCTTCTGTCCAAATCATTCTGGCAAAGTAAATTTTGAATCCACTACTGTTTTCAGCTGAGGAGAGGCTTGCTTTAAATTTGTTAAATGGTGCTACAGTAACAGTAATCGAGTTTTCTAGCATTGATTGGGTTTTTGGATGCCCGCCACTTAACTGAGCCATTTCAAACTTTCACTGTATCTCATGTTAAAACAATTTATTAAGGCCATTTAGTTATTCTGCTGTTGCTGGAGGATCAAATTTAGTAGCTGATTGGGTTTTCCCTTTTCTTCACCACACGGTCGCCACATTATGATGCCAACTCTGGGCCCCAGGCTGTGGCGCGTTTCAAGTTGCGTACCTAAAATGGAACTGTCTCCCAATGCTGCTTATATCAGCACATGCAAAGCTTGCCTTTCATTAACCTTCGAAAATATCAGTATCTGAGCTGATGGCTGCGAAGTCAAGTAACAGTGGAGTTTCGTCATCATCACTGCCTTCTCGAAGCTCTTGGTGTTTCTCCACTGCCTGACCATATTGCATCACTTGGGTGGCTGAAAGGAAAAAGTAAAATTAAGATGTGGAGGAGAGTGAAATTGGGAGGCGCATACTTCCAAGGTCTGCGCCTATAAATCAGAAGCATGGGATGATGGGGATAAGAAGGAGAATTAGGTATGCAGATACCAAAATCCTCATTGCTTTCAGCCCCTCTAATGTCTGTGGCCTCACCAATAGTTGTCCCAATACTGGTCAACACCACCTCTTCCTTGACGGTTAGTATGTGCAGTCATACTCATCTGCTCCAGTTAGTTCCTGCTGCCTCTAGTTGTGCACCATCTTGTCATAGAATAAGGACAGAGGTGTGTCAGAAAGTGTGCAACTGGCCTAGCAGATTGAATAGCAGTCAGTTGTGAGGTGTGGATGTGAGGCCTGCAGCAATGCTAAGTGTGTGAGGGTGAGGTGAGGCAATGAGTGTTTGGAATGAGTTATGATTGATATTGCTGATTGGTGAATGATGGGTGTGGTGAATTGATCAATGTTTGAAGCTAATGGGACAATTGACAGGGTGTGACATTTGAAGGTGCATTCACCAGCCTTGATCACTCCAGTAAGCTCACTGAACTGCAATACTCCATCAAGGTCCTCAGGGTTTGACTCCTGACATTGACCACACTTGTTATCTACACTCACTACCTCCTAAGACTAAGCGAAGAGAGCCTCTTGGCCCCTCCAGCTGCAGGACATCACTCCATCTATTCAACCCCTCTACCAAGATATCCAGTGTAGCATCCAAAAACTTTAGGACCAATCTCTCTTACATGTTTGCAGCTGCCCAGGTCAGATTCACTTCTTCCCCTTTAAGAGGTGCAGAGTAGCTTCAAGCAATAAAAGCAAGTTGCACATTGAGTCCCCTGCTGATGTGAGGGGTTACCTTTGGCTGCACATAGCAATCATTCAAATGAAATGCAGACAGCACAAATTTGGCATACTGCCGGATTGTATTTAACAGGCGTGGTCTAATCACGTTTCTGATCCATGCATTTATTTTTGGGGACTATCCAATTTAGCTCCAATTATTCTCCAGAGGATCAATTTTCTCATTGTGAAATCCTAGCAGGTACCAGGAGCATGCAATCAAAACTTTTACTCAATGTTGCCCTTGTTGTAAACTTGCCTTGACCAGAGAGATTTGAAATGATTCCATATTGGCCTCTTTTCAACATTTTTACCAGATATCTGAGTAATAGGCTTCTACCTCTGAAGACAGCATGCTGATGAGTCTATTCTTTCTTTCTATTCCCAACTTGGCAGACCTGCCACAGTAAAAATTGCCCTTTTTGATCTAGGGATGGTTTAAGTGCCAGCCTACCATCTTGGAAGCAAATCAAAGGTGACTAAGTGCCAAGGAAAGCTGGTCAAAAAAAAAACTAACCTTGCTTTGCCTCACTTTTCGCTTCCATTTTAGGCTTTATAGCCTTCACTCCTCAAACTTCCTCATACTCCATCTACTCACTATGCCACCTCCATGCTAACGCATACCCTATTTATCCCTACGGTCTCTTATACCCTCCATGCAAATGCATGACACTTATATGCCCATTTACCCAGTAAGCACTCTGTACAGAATCAATGTACCCCATATTAATGATGGCATGTGTGGAATTGCTTAAAAACAGCCATTCATTATTTTCTTTAAAAACAAAATTCAAATGCTGCAATTATGTAAAAGTGTTAATCAATTGGGCTGTCAAAGTATCAACAGAAGAGGCTATAAGCATTTGACATCTTTTCATCTTGTATAAATAATTAATTAGCAATTGACAAGGGAGATCACAGAATGGCTGATTATAACATTCTGAAGATGTTAATCCACCATAGTATTTCCTTGATTCCAGCTGTGTCAACAAAGTAAAAGCTTTTATGGGAGTCTGGACTCTCAACAAAGCCTCATTATGCATGCTTAAATTAAAAAATGGCTTTAAGCTGGACTACCCTTGTGGAGGGGACCTGGTAAAAGCTGCAAACAGGCAGGTAGGAGTGACTCAAAGCCAGCAGGGAGCATTGAACCCAGGCCTCTAGCAGCTGTATTACTGCGGGGCCCAGGTGCAAGTGTTGGTGAAGGTTTCTAAGGAGATGACCTATGGGCTTACTAGAAAATTCCAGTCAGCCCCTGACTATTGATTTTAATGGACTATTTACATCCATCAGTTGGCTACTTGCTGCTTGTGGTTAGAGTTAACTCTTCCAACCTCCAATCCACTACTAGGAAAGTGGTTTGGGTGCAGGACGCTGCTGAAAAACTGACACATTGTGTAGTGGCAAGAATTATCACACTCATTCCTATTGTTCCAATCGAATTGTTCCTATTTGAAGGAAATTTCAGCTCATGTTGTCAAACTGTTCACATTCATGTGCATTTTATTCTTATTATATGTTGCCTCCAGAAATGGCATCAAAGTAAATGCATACATTTGGCAATATTAATTCATACAATCAATTTTTTAAAAAATCAGCTTTGTTCCAAAATTGAATGGAAGTAAATGATTTCTATAATGTTTTTATGCTTTTGTTCAATTTCTTTGCTTGTCCACTAGAAAATACCTAATCTTGAAAATGTCCTAAACTATCAGCTAGTCTCAAGTGAATGGTCCAGGTTTTATGTGTATAGGAATTAAGTGTTAATGTACTGAGCCTTACCCCAAACAGGTATTCACATGCCATGAGCGTGCATTGGAAAATTGTGGGAAATAGGTTTATGATGTTCCAATTCATGCTTGCGGCATGTGAGGCACCTCACCTGCAGTAAGGAACCATAAAATCTACTCTTAAGTGTAGGTCAGCCATTCGACTATGATGGTAATCACAGTTAGGCCTAATCCTCTCTTTGATTGACATTTCCAGAAGAGTAACACTGGATAATTGTTTGAAAAGGGGAATGTGAGCTGATTTTTATTCTTCATGTTCTTTAAGGAACATTAAGTAGTGTTCTATTGTTAATCAAGCTGTGATCAGCCAACTCAGCACTGGCTAGAAGTTGAAACACATTGGCTAATTGTACTACCACCATTTTTACTTTTATCTCATCTTTCTAATGTAGAATGAAAATATAAAATTTGCATTTCTTCATCTTATCAGACAGATTGCATGGAGATGACTATTCAGATGAGAATTAATTTTGCACAATATTCCAATACATTTCCTATTTGATGTAACATTTTATACAATAAAAATTTCAACAATCACCCCACAGCAATCGCAGGGCTCCTCATGCCTCATGGTGCAAGTCCAGTACCGCAGTAACTCACTGGCTTTTTGTAATTCACTTCAAAGGGTGAAATTGATCTTTTTTTTAGAGAAAAAGAAAAGCAATCAAGAATGTGTCCCACTCTTTGCCTGACTAGATAATGAAGTCACAGGAACTCTATTTTAAACAGTAAGGTTTCAGCGTGGTTGAATTCATGAGCAATCACAAACGACACTCAGCCAATGGAAATACACCAGAAATAATCCTGCTGAGCCATTTGTTAAGCTGCTAATGAAGCACTTAACAAGCTGAAAGCTATAAAGCGTTGTTAATGCTGCTGTGCAGTGAGAAAGCCTCTGCTGTGTTATTTCTTCCTTTCATTGGCTCAGATGAAAGTGTGGGAAATCTAGCGTACCCAGAAGGCACCAGTGTTCACTCAACCCTGTACTGGCAGTGCTGCTTTTTGTCAACAGCTACGATCTATTGAAAATATTTTTCCCGTAACAATGCTTTGCCCTGTCCATTTGATTCAGTTATTCTCCACATCCAAAATGAGAAATTATTACAATTTTGTAAACTGTGAAGATGAAAATGTATCACATGCCTTGGTGTCAGTGAGTTGGTAAAGGTGATCAGTTTTACACAGAAATAAAAAGGACTTGTGTCCATATAGTTATTCACTTATGTAGTACTTTTCACAACCACTTATCAAAGCACTTTAGAGTCAATTAAGTAATTTAAGTCTGATCATTAGGAGTTTATAGTTTTTAAAGTTTATTTATTTATTAGCATCACAAGTAGGCTTACACCAACATTGCAATGAAATTACTGTGAAAATCTGATAGATGCCACATGCCGGCACCTGTTTGGGTACACTAAGGGAGAATTTAGCATTGCCAATGCACCTAACCAGCACTTCTTTTGGACTATAGGAGGAAACTGGAGCACCCAGAGGAAACACATACAGACACGGGGAGAACATGCAAACTCCACACAGACAGTGATCTAAGCCAGGAATTGAATCAGGGTCCTTGGCACTGTCAGGCAGCAGTTCTAATCACTGTGCCACTGTGCTGCCCATGTGGCAGCCAATACTGTACATTAATATTCCCACACATAGCAATGTGACAATGACCTGATCATCTATTTTTGCCAGGGAATAGCTCCCCTGCTCTTTTTCAAAATATGCACTGAGATTCTATACATAAGCAGGTTGCTGGAGCCTCAGTTTCACATTTCATTCAAAAGACAGCACTTCCAATAGTGCAGCATTCTCTCAGTACTGCACTGAAGTGTCAACCTTAATATTTGTACTCTGTGCCACTGAAATGCAGGATTTCAAGGTTTATTAATTGTAATAGTAAACCTTTGATCCTTTTGTTCTGAAAATAATACAGAAATGAATAATTACTGTGCTGGTATCATTCCATGATCTTGCAGCATCTTCTAAGTAACAGATACCAGAAAATAACAAGAACAAAATATTTTGATGCTTACAATCAACCACTGTAATCAATCTGCATGAGATTCAGGCACAAAATTACTGCATAGTCACTATGTTTAAAAAAAGCATGAAATCAACTATAGCAATTGTGATCCAATCTTCAAGCATACATGTAAAATATAGTTGTACCTTAATTGTATCCTCATCCACGCCTTTCTTACTCAAGACTTGACCATTCTAATGTATCTGTGGAGAGAGAATAAAGCCAACATGACCCTTCATTATCCAGACTGGCTTTATTCTCTCTCCACAGATGCTGACAGACCTACTGAGACTTTGTAGCATTTTCTGTTTTTGTTTCAGGTTCCAGTATTTGCAAATATCATGTTTTATTCGAATGAATTCCTGGCAGGTCATCCACATTCTACGCTCCATAAGCTTATGGTCATTCAAGGCTCTGCTATCGTATCCTAACATGCAACAAGCCCTCTTTCCCTATCAATCCTGTGCTTGCTGTCCTACATTGTCTTCCAGTCAAGCAATTTTAAAATTATCATCTTTGTTTTCAAATCCCTCCATTGCCTTGCCCCTCGCTGTGTCTGTAATCCCCCCCCCCCCCCCCCCAATCCTCCGAGATATCTGAGCTTCACTAATTCTGGCCTCTTGTGCATTTCCAGTCACATTTTTTCCACCATCAGTGGCTGCGACATCAGTTACCTAACTGCCAAATGCTGGAATTCCCTCCCTACACTTCTCAACTTCTCGTCCTCCCTTGAAAACACTTCTCGAAACCTATCTCTTGGAGTAAACCTTTGGTCATCTGACCTAATACCTTTTCATTGGCTTCAGTTCATGCTTTATTTTATAATGCTCCTGTGAAACACTTTGGGATGTTTCATTAGATTAAAAATGCTATAGAAATATAAGTTGTTCTGTGGTATCATTGATAGACGATGAAGAATTCCTAGTTCAAAAAATCTGCAGCAGGATACTGCTAAATAATATTTTATTAATATAGTTGAGGAACAAAATTAGCAACAAAACTGGAAGTCAATCTTTGTGCTAATTTCACTCTATCCAACCAGTGACCTTTTGTCTGAATTTTGTGAAAATAAAATGCAATTATGCCAAAGTAACTGTGAGTTGTGTGCCAGTATGTTTAGTAATTTAAAGCAATTTGGTTAGTAAGGGGAACATGATGGCACAGTGGTTAACATAGCTGACTCACAGCACCAGGGACCTGGGTTCAATTCCTGGCTTGGGTCACTGTGCAGAACTTGCACATTCTCCCTGTGTCTGTTTGGGTTTTCTCCCACAGTCCAAAAGCTGTGCTGGCCATGCTAAACTCTCCCTCAGTGTATCTGAACAGGCGCCAGAGTGTGGTGACTGCGGGACTTCGTGGCAGTGTTAATATAAGCGTATTTGTGACACTAATAAATAAACTTTAAACTAGTATTTTGATCTAGTGTACATGATCTTTAACAATGTAATACTAAAGTGTCTTGAACTATGTAGTGCTGCATTACTCTTCAGTTTTTTTCTCATTTGAAATTAGGATCATTTGCATCCATTCCTTTGAACTCTGATATAGATCCACAGTGCACACTTCTGGAAGAATTGCACTGGAGTCAGTAATGATGAGGGTGTTAGCATGTACACACAGTAAACATCCGCTGGAAATTATTACAATTTTTGATGAGATAACAGAGAGGATTGATGAGGATCCTGTAATTGATGAGGTTTACAAGAAGCACTTGCTAAAGGGCCATGCAAGGGACTTGTCAGCTGAATTAAAGCCCATATTATAAAATGAGAAGTGGGCAGCAAAGATCCAAATTTGGCTCAGTAATGATCTAGGTATCAAGAGAACTTAGGTAAAAATTGTGGATGACACAAAACTTAGAAGTATTGTGAATTATGAGGAGAAATGTGAAAGAACATTGACAGGCTGGTAAAATGGACAGACACATGGTATGATATTTAATGTGAAGAAGTGTCAAATGAATCAATTTGACAGGAAGAATGAGGAGAAGCAATATAAGATAGAGGGTACAATTCTAAAGAGGATGTAGGAGCAGAGGGACTTGAGGATAAATGTGCACAAATCATTAAAAGTGGCAGGGCAGGCAGAAAAATTACTTATTGAGCACATGGAATCCTTGGATTTTTAAGTTGAGGCCTGGAATACAAAAGCAAGGAAATTATGATGAAACTTCATAAGATATTGGTTTGGTACATTTTGTCCAATTCTGGCAATCAAATCTTAAGGAGGCTGCAAAGGCATTAGACCAGGTGTAGAAAAGATTCCCAAGAACGGTTCTAGGGATGAGAAACTTCAGTTATAAGAAAATATTGGCGGAACTGGGGGTATTCTCCTTAGAGAAGATTGAGAGGGAAGTTGATTGAGGTGTTCAAAGTCATGAGGGATCTTCTTGACATAATGGACAGGAAAAACTATTCCCATTGGTTGAGGAGTTGAGAACCAGATGATACTGATTTAAGGTGAATGACATGATAATCAAAGGCGGGCAATATGATGAAAAACGTCATTATGTAGCGTTACGATCTGGAATACCCTGCCTGTGAGTGTACTGGAGGCAGATTCAGTCATAGCTTTCAAAAGTGAATTGGATAATTACACGAAGAGAACGTTTGCAAGTTATGGAGAAAAGGCAAGGGAATGGGACTCAATATGATGCTCTTGCAGAGAAATAGCTATGACAATGGTGGGAGAATAATTGCTGTCTTCCTGAGACAGCACAAGAGGTCATCTGTCAGAAATCAGATCCCTGGACTGTGGTTACAACATATAAGCTCCTTTTCAATAATGCCATCAACATGCGTGAGCAGCAATCATAACATGCAGGGCAGAAAACTGATTTTGTATGATTTCAGACTCAGCATCCACTGCAGGACTGAGACAATAGATGGGATTTTCCAGTCTCCAAACAGGAAAATCTTGCCCAAGGTAATGGACCTTTCCATGGTCTGCCCCTCTCCCATTATGATTCCCTTGGATGGGAATGGGAAAAATTAGCTCTAGTGAATGGAAACTGATGGTGTGGAATGTAATTTGCAATGCTAAAATGGGTGGCGTGAGCTTGTAGGGCCGAAGGGCCTGT
This sequence comes from Sphyrna mokarran, assembly GCA_024679065.1. Taxonomy (NCBI): domain Eukaryota; kingdom Metazoa; phylum Chordata; class Chondrichthyes; order Carcharhiniformes; family Carcharhinidae; genus Sphyrna; species Sphyrna mokarran. The sequence goes on from JAGIQG010000004.1 coordinate 40,165,924, forward strand.
TTCCTGTCTGTGTTGTTTGTTTTTTGTTTTTTGTTTTTTATTGCCTATCATTGGGTCCACAGTGTGCAGGTAGAGTTGGTCAGCACTTCCTTGTGGGAAAGGATGGGCTTTGGGCTCTGTGCAAAGCCTGAATGAAGTAAATTCCAGAATTCTCCATGCTCTTTGGCACTGACCACAGGCTTCACAATGCACCATTGAAGTGATCTCAGTCCTGTGGCGTGGCATACATTTGCTGACCATCCACATGAAATTATTGAACTTCATGTGTCACTTTTTCCATGTATTCAGGGCTTGGCTACTGGCATTGTCTTCCATTATTATCTGTTCCCACTGCTTTCAGAATCTGCACCTGGAAGGCCTCCTATGGTGATAGGACATTCTTTCCTCCTTTCTATCTCTTCCACAAAGACTTCCACTGCTGGAAACTGAAGACCATAGAGCCCCGTTCCCCTACATTATGCTATTATTCAATACTCCCCAGTCAGAGTTATTTCTTAAATAACTGTCAGCTCCAGCCACAATGCTTCTCTTAAGAGATGCAGACCAGCTTTAAGCACTGCAGAATGGTTTAGTGCTCATGGCATTGAGTCTCTGTTAATTCTTTCAGCCAATTAGGTTAGTGTTGGCTGGGCAGTGAAATCATTGAAATGAGCAGATAGCAAGAAATTGCTGTGCTGCTCTGCATTACAATCAACATGCCTTGTTAACCACCTCCCTGTGCCCAGTTTTAGTGGCTATCCTATTTAGCTCACTCAATAACATAAATGTATCTATACATATGGCATTAATGGCATGGTCATTGGCATTACATCTATGGTTATATGAATCATAGAATTGAATCATAGAATAGAATCATAAAATCCCTACAGTACAGAAGAAGGCCACTCAGTCTATCAAGCCTGCATCAACAACATTCCCATCCAGGCCCTATCCTGTAACCCCACACATTTACCCAGTTAATCCCCCTAACAATAAAGGCCAATTTAGCATGGCCAATCTTCTCATCACAATAGCTCATGATTTCCCTTGGGCTTCAAATTACTTTGTACATTTGTTTCTGTTTCTCCCATGTCCTCTCCCCACCACCTCACTCCTTACCACATACTCTTTTGATGTGATTCAATTCAGCTTCGATGCCTTGCTCTCCCTTCCTCTATTCTAGCAACATCTCTGAGCACTAAAGTAGATCTATGCCATTGCAATCCAAGGCTGTGGAATATTGTGCAAGCTTCCCTTAATTGCATTTTAGTAAGGTCACAATAAAGCACTGAAAATCTATCCACTATCAGAAAACTGTTTCCAAAACCTAATAATCTGGAGAGTAGCGCACATGGAGAAAGTCAGAACATTCTCCACATGTTGCTCCATTTTTTTCCGACAAGAAATACAACAACAGGAGCTATTTCAACCCCCAAATTGTCATCAACTATAAACAGCTAAGGGCGGGACTACCAGTGTAAATATTTATTTCTTCAAATATTTGTGAAAGCAATGGAAGTTTTAATGATAATCAGTTTTAGCAATGATTATATTTCGTGTTTAATGAAATGCATTAATGAAAAAAATCATTGAGAATAGTAACTTTGAACAAAGTTGTCAAGGAGATGAGTAGTTAGACTGAAGTGTACATATGTTAGCCACAATATTCAGTGCTTAATGTCTCCAGGCTCCACTTTGAAGACCCATTTTTCTTTGCTTGTCAAATGCTTTTTTTTCCAGTAAACATTGGGATTGATTTTTATTAACCAAAATGTGTTGAAGAGCTGATAACATATGAAATGGGGGGACACATTAAAAATAATTATTCCATAAGAACTACTATACTGCTGTTGCATTTTACCAAAGATGCTTTTATATTTTTATTCAGAATTTCATGCTGAATGCCAAAAGCAAATGCATAGACAATTAGTGTGGGCAAGAGGACAATATCAAGTATCCATAATGTGAAGTAATGAAGGCTGAAATGACACCTTTATCCACCATCAGTCCAGTTTGCTATTAAAAGTTTGTTTGCATGTGTTTTCAATGACAGTTATGTATTACGATTGTTCCTAATGACATTTATTCTTCTGCTGCTGTGCGTAGAAGACTTTGTGCATTGTGATAATAGAAGGCTCTGTGGTGGTCCTTGTTCCCTTGGTGGTTACGGCAAGGGTGATTAATTTCCCAAACCTTGTTTTCTTAGACAAAATGAAAAATTAAACCAAACAAAGGAATACTGAGAATAAAAGTTGGCAAAGAACTTTCCTCAAGTGGTAGAGCACACAATGTATGGAAAATAAAAATCCAGCATTCAGCTTAAGATAGATGCGTTTTGCCCTGACTTCTGGAACATGACCATCACAAATTATCACAAGGAAAACATTTTGAGAGACCGGACTTGTACTGTGGGGAAAAAAAAGGAACACAGATAGAGGAAACTGATCGTATCAGCTGCAAAGGGGCTTTGTTTTCTCAAATGATGTATGGTTCCTGAGACAGGCTTAGCAAACAAATTACTGCCTCTATCCACTCCAAGAGAGTACTTGGGTACTTCAGAACAAATCACAGTTAGACACACAACATTATAAGAAGGTACCAACTCCAGAAGCTATGAACAATAGTCTATTCAGCATGTATCACAGGAAACACTGCCTTAAGTATTAATTATAGTTAAAAATGGGTAATTTATCATTTCATGGGTCTCTGGAGTAATAAGCCTACTGTCTGACTTTAATGCACTTAGGTTTTGTTCCAAAGGATTTCTTAGTAGTAAATCGCCTATTAAACTGTTCGATGGGTTTAGAATTAGTCTATTGTTGGGCATTCCATATTTAACCAGAAAAAATCTGCACGCCTGCTGGTTTCATTTGAGTTTTAGAAAAATGATTCTATAAGAGAAAAATGAAGAAATAATGACAGTTCATTTTCCTGTTTTATGGGATGATATGGATGTGAGCATGTTTTGAATGCCACATCAGTTCCTGCTACAATGTAGTACCTGATTCTGATCCATACAAGACCCTGATATATTAAACATTGCAATTCAGACCATGACGCTTTGTGGGGGCAATGGATTGTATGGTTCATAGTTTGTTGATGCTGCCATTGCACTGCAACATCTGACAACACTTAGATCCAAGTAACAAGTTAATACTTAAAGTCACTCTCTGAACATGTCATCAGCAAGAAAAGGCAGACACTCGGGCTTTCCAGATGATGATCTTCATGTGTTTTCAGAAATTATAGGACTGACAACTCACAATTTATAAGTTCAAATTGTACCATGGTAAGTTACAGAATTTACTTCAACAAATTGAGTAATTTGTGAGTTTGGACCAGAAAATTGACCATGAGAGCTTCAGACTTTTTGTGCTATATGTCCTTCAGGGAAGGAAAGCTGATCAGGCCTACACATGACTCCAGTCCCATGTTACATGGTTGATTCTTTTAATGCTCTCTGAAGTAGCATAGCAGACACTTTCTTCTCAGGGCAACTGAGGATGAGCAATAGATGTGTATAGACTTGCATTGCCCACATCATTAAAACAACCTTAAAAAAGAATTAGACAACTTACAAATCCTGGATTTTCAACATTACAAATTAGATTTACATTTTATTTAGATGGCATTGTATTTAAATCATGGGTTCTGTCACCAATGGAGCAGTAAAGATTATTTGTTTTATCTAAAGACGGAAATAAAGTTTAAACCAAATGTCAGATTATTCCACTATGAAGCAAAAAGAAAATGCTAATACATGAATATTTTACCTAAACTGTAACATGCTTGCTCCAGAATCGGCAAATTTCCATAAACATTGCCTCTGGTGAGGCATTGAATTTTGTAAATAATAAATAATATTCAAGAGACGATCACTGAGCTATATAAGAATCATACTAAGAGTACGCTATCCAGCAGAGAATCTAGTGTGAATAATTTAATGCGGCCAAGTGTTGCAGCACCTTAATTCCACAGGTCATGTCAACATCCTTGTCCAGTCTTAATTTTCCCATGGTGGTCACTGCTTTCCCACAATATGGAGAATGTTTTTAGCATAGTCCCTAGTGGATTATTTGGATCAAGGGGAAGCTTCCCTGCATCACTGAACCTTCTATGACCCTGACAAAGCAAAGCTTGGCTGCTATTACTCTGACCTGGCTATTATCTCCCCAGTCTCAACCACTTGTCCCTCCCTAATGAAACTTACTGAAACATTGTAATTACAACAATGTGATTTTATCACACTTGTCTGTGAAGCCTTTTGTTTTCCTTTTATGGGGCTACTGTTTCATCCTCTGTTACATTTCTAATTACAGTATGATAATCAATATTAAGAGGAAGTGTACAATGTCCATCTGTTGGACTTTCTGAATTCCTTTTGAGGGTCGACATTACAAAAAACATAAACATAACCATCTGTAAATACAAATCATGGGGCATTTGAATGGTCTGGGCGGCATCTGTGCCATTAATGATACAAGTGCTGCATCTGCCTCAGGAAATATTACACGGCATAGTTGCAGGAAAATGCATTGTTTGCCCAGCTTAACAAAGTGGAGAATTACAGCAGAACATTTCTAGGAAGCACCAATTTGCTACAAAATCCTTCCCCAAAGAGCTTTTGAACATCAACTGGTAATGAAATGTGTATTTGCAGTGTGAACTGCTGCGGGGGGTTGGCTGCCATTATTTACTTAAGTAATTGAGAGCATGGACTTTTTGTTGCAGTGTATTATGATGTTGCTGTTTCACATTTGAAGAATTTGCATTGAATTCAGTCCAGTAAAATGGAATGCAGTTTCATTTCCTCCCTGGCTATTTGATGACAAAACACCTATGATATATGAGGACCCTTTGAGGACTCTGGGTCTGTACTTGATGGGTGAGGGCTATTCTCATTGAGACTTACAGAATACTGAAAGGCATGGATAGAATGGGCATAGGGAAGTTGTTCCCATTGGTTGGAAAGACAAGGATCTGAGGACATGGCCTCAGAGTAAAGTGACAACCCTTTAGAATAGCAGTGAGTGGGGATTTCTTCAGTCAGAGGATGTGAATATATGGAATTCATTGCCATAGAAGACTGTAGAAACCAAGTGAGTGAGTGTATTTAGGACAGATATCGATAGGTCCTTGATTGGTAAGGGGACCAAAGGTTATGGAAAAAAGGTAGGAGAACGGGGTTGAGAAACTTATCAGCCATGATTGAATGGCAGGTCAAACTTGATGAGCCAAATGACCTAATTCTGCTCCTCTGTCTCATGATTAATTGCATCTTCAAACTCTTTCCCCTCCGATTAAAGCTTGATTGTTTTCTCTTTCTAACTACTCATCTTCCTTTCCTGGTTCAGTGTTTATTGTCACTGCCAATGTCTCTTTCCTTTTGGGTACTGTCCCTTTTTCAATAGCCCACTATAATCTCCCAGTCTAAAGCCTGCCATAATCCCCCTCTCTAAAAATCTACCATTGATCCTTCCCATTGCAACTCATTTATGGCCTTCCATTTGTCTTTGAGGCTTTTGAATATGTTGAAACAATTTTTTGCTTAAGTACTTTCAATTTGGTTTCCTCTGTACAGAGACTGTCCTGGTCAAAATGATCACTGATATGTTCTGTGATTGAGACTATCATATTTTATCCGTCCTCTACATTCTCCTGAAAATGTTTGATACAGTCTGCACCATTCTCCTGCACCAACTGCCACTTTGGTTCACCTCAGTGTTACAGTCCATGCGTGGTCCCATCTCTACATAATGCAGCTTGTCTTCAAGAGTGTTTTTTTTCCTAGTCTGCACAGTCACCCCAGATGAGTTAGGATTTCCAACAACTGGATTTTAGGAAGATTGTATCTATCATTTTGGTCTTGGACTAAGAATTCCTTTCCATTAACTCTCCCTGGCTGCGCACTCAGAATGCAGTTCAAATCTTTAACCACACTCCTGGCAAATATAGATTCAATGGGACTAAATTTTCAAAATGTTCTTGATGTACTTTGAGCGAAGCATGTAATAGCTCTTTTTCACCTTTTCACTGTAAATGCCTAAGAGCAGGCAAACACTTAATGCAATATAATTGTTACTTTTTCTTCCTTTAGTAATTCTGGGCACAAAGGATATATCTCAAGTATCCAGTACTTTTTAGAGCATTAAGAATATCTAAAAGACTGGAATTTTCCTACTGCAATTGATTACAGTAGAGAAAACCATCTAAAATAAGAACACAAGAATAATTTTTACTTGCAGTTCATTCGGTTGCAGCCTGAGGTAAATGCTACATTTGTATAATTGATAGCACGCATGCCTGCATAATCCATCTACAGCCTCAGAAATTACAATTAGGCAAAAGGCCCAGCTGATAGGAAAATGGACATTACGTCCTACCCTGGATTGACTTTCGAAGGTCTTCTGGGGCAATTTGACCTAGCTGTCTCATTTACTCCTTGGTTCTCCTTTCCAGCATTACAGCTTTCCAATCTTCCGTCAAAAATACTAAGCTCTCCCGAAAATCAGTCCTCCACTGATCTTGTCTTGTCCCACGCTATCCATTATTCCCGGTGTTATTAATATCAAAAGGAATGAATAGAAAAATAAACAGCAGAGATGAAATTTTATAGATGAAATACTTTGTTTCTCCAGCCTCAATTCTAGTGGAAGATCAGAAGCTCTAAGGTTCAATAGTTGATTGATTAGCAGGGAAAAATCCCACAGCACATTAGAACCAATATTTAAACACTCTAGTCAAAGTAACTTCCAATAGGTGTTACATGTAGAACCATAGAATTCATAGAAATACAGTGCAGAAGAGGGCATTCGGCCCATTGAGTTTGAACTGACAAAATATTTTACCCAGGCCCTCTCCCCTGCCCTATCTGAGTAACTCCACACATCTACCATAGTTGATCTATCCAACCGAGACATCTTGGACATTAAGGAGCAATTTAGCAAAGTCAATCCACCTAACCTGCATATCTTTGGACTGTGGGAGGAAACGGGAGCACCCAGAGAAACCCACGCAGACACAGGGAGAAAAGGCAAACTTTGCACAGTCACCCAAAGCCAGACTGAACCCAGGTCCCCAGTGCTGTGAAACAACTGTGTTAACCATTGTACCATGTAGATTGAAACAAATTTTGGAAACTGTGGAAATTACCAGAGGAGGGTTTATAAGTGAAATGATTCTCACTTCAGCTCCCAGTGGGTGTCAGTCTACAGCACAGAACTTGCCCATATTGCTGGAATTTGCAATTTTACTACTAGCTTCCATTTTAGTTAAAGGCTACCTGAGAAGATTTATAACTTGGACTGTCATATTGATAAGCATTAGGATATTTTAAGAGCCCAGAGAAAGATTGAGTTGAAAAAGCACGGGTGTTTCAGTCTCTCCCTTACATAATCAAGGGGGTGGTGGAGAGTGGGGGGTGTTCATTAATGTTTCTGAATTCAAAATGGTCAAAATGAGAAAACCAATTTTCGTTCCAATAAATATTTTCATAAAATTATATTACTTTAAGGGACGGCTCGATCCTTTTACAATAGTTGTAAAATGTGACCTATGTATGGCTAGAAAAATTATGCAACTTGTACTGTTAAAATAAAATGTGAGAACAGAGTCAGAATACCCATTCAGATTTGTGGTTGCATGTGCACATCTATGGCTGTGGTTCAGCAGGTGTAAACTAGTAATAGCTCTGGTCCATGCTTGGGTCTTTGCCAGTAACAGATGTGTTCAGTCAAATAAATAATTGAAAACCTTAAACAAAATCAGCAGCTTGGCTATTTCTACTGCATAATAAAGCAGCTCTCATAAAGGTAGTGGAAAAAACACCCTGCTCATCATCACTGCCATTAACAATCATGAGGAAAGATGAAAACAACGCATGGTTTATACTGAAAATGAAGGCTTATAACCAGAAAGAGTCCCTGGAGTCCATTACCAATTTTAATAATACATCAAGGAGCCATACCCTGAGCAAACAGTTCTATGCGAAAGCCAAACACAGCAAACTACTTACAGTTACCGCATGGAGAGACAACTCCCAGTGCTATGAATTTAGCAAATTTATAAAGGTACATAACATGATAGCTATTAGCTAAATTAAAAGAGAGCCATTACTGTAGTGGAGAGTCGAACCACTTGTCAGTTTAGGACCACAAGCAGGAAAGTTGGAATGCTTTTTCATATATATATATATATATATACAAGAGAGCTGCATGAGCAACAGTCAAATTATGTGCATGAATAATAAAATACATCTAATTAAAAAACTGTAGTTAAATATGCAAAAAATAATGATAATGAGATTGTGCAATACCTCAGAGTATTGCACATTATAAATTACTGAAAAGTGCAAGTTGGCCTGACCCAAACTCTCATTGCCAGAATAAAAGCAAAATCCTGTAGATGCTGAAGATCTGAAATAAAAACAGAAAGTGCTGGAAAAACTCGACAGGCCTGGCAGCATCTGTGGAGAGAGAAATAGTGTTAACATTTCTTCTTGTCCTTCGTTCCAAAGAGTCATATTGGACTCAAAACATTAATTCTGTTTCTCTTTCCATAGTTGACTGCTAGAAGCTGCCTTCAGTATTTTGCATTCCAATGCTTGCCCTGTTACATTGTTGTATGAAGTTGTGGGCTCTCATTGATCTCCTACTGAAGAAGAAGAAGAACAAAACAGCACGGGAAACAGGCCCTTCGGTCCAATGAGCTCACGCCGCCACCCCGATGTTCCCACCTCTACCTGCGATCCCTGTCCATGTTTATAGATCTATGGATTAAAAACCAAATTTGAGACAATTTAGGGAGAATTTGTATTGCCAATTAGTCTAAGAGCACATCTTTGGGATGTGGGAGGAAACCGGAGCACCCGGAGAAAACCCACGCAAACATGGGGAGAATGCACAAACTCCGATAGACTGAGGCCCAAATCCATGTATCTGCACAGCACAGCAATAGTCACTGAGCTGTCGTGTGGCCCATCAGATGGTCCAGGTCAAGAGTACACTAACGATGTGAAGCACTAGGATACTCTCGAAAAAGATCCAAGAGCAGCCCTCTCACAACCGATCGCGTGTATGCCCCTCGTTAGACAACAAGGTGGACCAAAGCACCTGTAGGATCAAAAACAAGTACATCAATATCATCGTCTATTTACACACTTCCCAGGGACTCCCAAGGCCCATGATCCCTATTTTAAATCAGTTTTCTGTACCCCTCCGTTCCCATTCTGTTTATGTGCCCATCTAAGTATTTCTTAAATAAGTCCAGAGTACCTGCCTCCACCACTTTACTTGGCAGTGCATTCCATACCCCCACCACCCTCTGTGTGAAAAAACTCCCTCTAGCATCCAAATTATAGCTTATCCCCTCACCCTAAGCGTTATTGTTTGCTTTTTATCCTCCACAATCATGTCTGAACAAGGCAAGAGTTCTAAAGGGTTATCATGGGCCACAGGATCAAGCAAAAGGCTCCAGAATCACACATGCATCTAAGCATACCTGTCTTCACCTCTACCTTGCTACCTAAAGAAGACCAGATAGATTTATGGTGATTTCTTTGAGATATCGTCCTTTCTGTTTTTGGGAAAATGAATAATTACACGGTGAATATTCTGCAATAGTGTTAAACCAAATAACCTTGAGAATGACAAATCCTATTTTATAATAAATTCTATATTGTTGAACATGTGCCAGCTGTTAGGATTTTATGGGTTGAACAGATGACCTTATTTTCTTGTTATTTTCTTGATGAGTTGCAGCATGGTGGCACAGTGGTTAGTAGAACGTAGAACACTACAGCACAAACAGGCCCTTCGGCCCACAAGTGGTGCCGATCATATCTATACCTACCAGGCCATAGAACTATCTGTAACTCCCAATCCCATTAAATCCCATGTACTTATCCAGAAGTCTCTTAAAGGACCCCAGCGAGTTCACCTGTACCACCACTGACGGCAGCCGATTCCATTCACTCACCACCCTCTGAGTGAAAAACTTACCTCTAACATCTTCTCTGTACTTGCCCCCAAGCACCTTAAACCTGTGTCCTCTCGTAGCGACCATTTCAGCCCTGGGAAATAACCTCCGAGAATCCACTCTATCTATTCCTCTCAACATCTTATAAATCTCTATCAGGTTGCCTCTCAACCTTCGTCTCTCCAGGGAGAAGAGACCTAGCTCCCTCAAGCTATCTTCATAAGACATGCCTCCCAATCCAGGCAGTGATGATGAGCAGGGTGTTTTTTCCACTACTTTTATGAGAGCTGCTTTATTATGCACCCTCTCAATAGCTTCCACATCCTTCCTATAGTGAGGCGACCAGAACTGCACACAGTACTCCAAGTGGAGTCTGACAAGGGTCTTATAAAGTTGCAGCATTACCTCCCAACTCCTAAACTCAATCCCTCGATTAATGAAGGCACCGTGTGCCTTCTTGACCACATCCTCCACTTGCGGGGCAGATTTAAGAGTCCTATGGACCCGGATCCAAGATCCTTCTGCTCCTCAACACTACCAAGAGTCCTACCCTTGATATTATAGTCCTTCATCCCATTGGTCCTGCCAAAATGGACCACCACACATTTATCCGCGTTGAAGTCCATCTGCCACTTCTCCACCCAGTCATGCATCCTATCTATATCTCGCTGCAACTTCAGACATCCCTCCAGACTATCCACAACACCACCAACCTTCGTATCGTCGGTGAACTTACTAACCCATCCCTCCACTTCCTCATCCAGGTCATTTATGAAAATGACAAACAGCAAGGGTCCTCGAACAGATCCCTGGGGCATTCCACTGGTGACTGACCTCCATGCAGATAAAGACCCATCTACAACTACTCTCTGCCTTCTGCAGGCAAGCCAGTTCTGGATCCACAAGGCCAAAGCCCCTTGGATCCCATGCCCTCTCACCTTCTCAAGAAGTCTTGCATGGGGGGACCTTATCAAACGCCTTGCTGAAATCCATGTAAACCACGTCCACTGCTCTTCCTTCGTCAATGTGTTCAGTCATATTTTCGAAGAACTCAACTAAGCTTGTAAGGCATGATCTGCCCTTAACAAAGCCATGTTGACTATTTCTGATCATATTGAACTTCTCTAAATGCTCATAAATCCGGTCTCTCAGAATCCTCTCCATCAACTTACCAACCACTGAGGTCAGACTCACTGGTCATAATTGCCCAGGCTATCCCTCTTCCCCTTCTTGAAAATAGGTACCACATCCGCAATCCTCCAATCTTCCGGAACCTCTCCCGTCTCCATTGACGATGCAAAGATCATCGCCAGGGGCTCTGTAATCACTTCTCTCACCTCCCACAGTAACCTGGGATACATCCCATCCGGACCCGGTGACTTATCTACCTTGATGGAACACCTCCTCTTTCTTAATGTCCACATACTCAATCTTTTCATTTGCTGCAATCCTGTAATATAACCTCCCAGATCACTTTCCACTGTGAATACTGAGGCAAAGTACTTATTAAGCACCTCTGCCATTTCTTCTGGCTCCACACAGACCTTTCCCCCTTCACCTTTTATAGGTCCTATCCCTTCTGTTCTCATCCTTTTACACTTCACATATTTATAGAATGCCTTGGGATTCTCCTTAATCCTACCCGCCAAAGCCTTTCTGGCTCTTCTAATTTCCTTTTCAAGCTCCCTTCTACAAGTCTTATATGCCTTTAGATTCTTAACATCCCCTGGCTCCCTGAACCTGTCGTACAACTTTCTTTTCTTCCTAACTAGGTTCGTCACAACCTTTGTGCACCACAGTTCTCTTGACCTACAAAAACCTACTTGTCTCACCAGAACACTGTCGTGCAGAGCTCCAGACAAACATTCCTTGAAAATCCCTTCTGGCTCTTCTAATTTCCTTTTTAAGCTCCCTTCTACAAGTCTTATATGCCTCTAGATTCTTAACATCCCCTAGCTCAGCTCCCTGAATCTGTTGTACAACTTTCTTTTCTTCCTAACTAGGTTCATCACAACCTTTGTGCACCACAGTTCTCTTGACCTACAAAAACCTACTTGTCTCACCAGAACATTGTCGTGCAGAGCTCCAGACAAACATTCCTTGAAAATCTGCCACCTTCTTTCAGTACTTTTCCCCAAGAACACCTCCTTCCAGTTTACTCTTCCAATTTCCTGCCTAATGATTTCATATTTCCCTCTACTCTAGATAAACACCTTCCTATTCTGCCTAATCCTATCTCTTTCCAATGCTATCGTGAAGGAGATAGAATTATGATCACCATTCCCGAGATGCTCTCCTACCGAGAGATCCAACACCTGTCCTAGTTCACTGGCAAGCACCAGGTCAAGTACAGCCTCTCCTCTCGTAGGCTTATCCACGTGCTGTGTCAGGAAACCCTCCTGAACACACCTAACAAACTCCTCACATTCTAAACCTCTTACCCTGGAGACATTCCAGTCAATGTTTGGGAAATTAAAGTCTCCCATCATGACAATTCTGTTATTTCTACATCTCTCTAGGATCTGTTTCCCTATCTGCACCTCAACATCCAAGTCAGTATTGGGCAGCCTATAAAAAACACCCAGGAAAGTTTTCGACCCCTTGCTGCTCCTAACTTCCACCCACAGAGACTCCGTAGACAGTCCCTCCATGGCATCCTCCTTCTCTACAGCTGTCACACTGTCCCTGATCAACAGTGCCACTCCCCCACCTCTTTTACCTCCCTCCCTGTCCTTCCTGAAGCATCTGAATCCTGGCACCTGAAGTACCCAGTCCTGTCCACGAGACATCCAAGTCTCTGTAATGGCCACCACATCACAATCCCAAGCAGCAATCCAGGCCTTGAGCTCTTCCACTTTATTCACTACACTCCTGGCATTAAAATAGACACACCTCAGACCCTCAGTCTGGGCAATTCCCTTCTCCATCACCTGTCTAACCTCCCTCTCATACTGTCTAAAATCCTTCTCGACTTGGGCGCTAACTTCCTCGCTCCCAGTCGCCTCATCTCGATTCCCTCCCCCCAACCTTTCTAGTTTAAAGTCCCTTCAGAAGCCCTAGCCAGCCTTCCCGCCAAGACACTGGTCCCTCTGGGATTTAAGTGCCACCTGTCTTTATTGTACAGGCTACACTTGCCCCCAAAGAGGTCCCAATGATCCAGGAACCGGAATCCCTGCCCCCTGCTCCAGTCTCCAGTACTGCTGCTTCACAGCATTGTAGCACCAGGTTCGATTCCTGGCTTGGATCACTGTCTGTGTGGAATCTGCATGTTCTCCTTGTGTCTTTATGGACTTCCTCAGGTTGCTCCAGATTCCTCTGAAAAACTTGCTGGTGAGGTACACTGGCCATGCTAAATTTTCCCTCAGTGAACATGAACAGGTGCCAGAGTATGGCGACTAGGGGATTTTCACAGGGACTTCATTGCAGTGTTAATGTAAGCCTACTTGTGATACTAATAAATAAACTTTAAAACATTACATGATAGATATTGTGCAGCATATTCCAACAGTGATCAGTGAATACCCTTTACAATATCATTTCTGTTTCTGACTGCTTCACATATAAACATGAGTTGATAGAAACAAGGCTTCTTTTTGATAGCACCTTCGAAACCCTTGACCTCTATCACATTGACAGACAAAGGCAGCAGGTGACTGGGAACACCTGCAATCTCCCCTCTAAGTCACAAAACATCTTGATTCGGAAATACATTGCCATTCCTTCACTGTCGCTGGATCAATACCCTGGAGCTCATTCCATGAAACGCTACAGGTGTACCTACCGCAAGAGATAGCTTAGCGCCACTTCCTCAAATAGGAAGAGAAATGTCACCTAAGCATGTGTTTGAACTTACAAAATTTCAATTTTGCAAATCCCAAACACATCAGCAAGCTGGATTTTACCAGCCCCCTGGAGATGAGCTGGGAGGGTGAAAGGTTTGTAAAATGGCACGTGCCTAGAGGAGAGTCTGACATCTTCCCACTTGTCATGCAATATTCCCAGAAGAGGAATTGGGAACATTGCAGCCACGTGCCCAACAAAAAATGTATGGCCAATTATTAAACCAATTTATGGTTAATTAATGACCACTTCCTGTTGGTATTTTGTTCGTGTTATAGATAAATGCTGCCAGGATCCCATTGGGCACCGGTGTTGTGGGAGGGGGGTGTACCCTTTCTTATTAGTTGCGCCAACATCCAAGGAGACTTCTCCTGGCGACAATGGCTGTTGCTCCAGTATGTCCCACCTGCCCGGCCCCCAGTACAGTAAATTAAATAGTTTTATTGTCAATGAGGGCACCTCAACATGGTGATGCCGTGTGTGTCCTGAAACTGAAGCTGCCAAACTCCTAGCTCTGTGATTGGTCCAGCTGCTTTGGCAGATAGGCCACCATCATCAATTGAATGGGGGTACCAGTAGTGGTTTTTTTTAAGTCGTAGTGAGATTCTGCCCTCCATCCTCTGATTTCTACGATATCGTTCTGTAAATGTCCTGAACAAGGCAAGAGGCAACTTATATTTTGGTTTTCCTGTTTACATTTGTCACCATATCTGACTAGCATTTGCTTCATGAAAGACGGACAGAGGTTTTGCCTCTGACGAGGCAGCAAGGAAAAATCTGAAGGTTAAATGGATGAAGGAATGGCAATCAGCTGCATTCTTTAACTGCTGGATTATCTGCCCTGTCAACTTAGGCAGAGAGAAGGTGAAAGTTTCCCTCACTTTTTGTTGAGTATTTTAAGTTAGTATACCACGCTGTCCTAGTTCAAGGACAAGAAAATACCATCACGTTCACCAAACTAACCTTGCAACCAGTTTATGTGCAATGTGCTCTTTCATGGTGTCTACCCCAAATACTTGTCCAGACAGAAAAGATCTGCAAAGTCTGTCTTGCTCCTACGGGTAATTGAATGCAACTCCTGAGTTTCTATCTAACCTACATTGGCCATCCTTGACCAGATATTTTCCTATACCTTTCCCTTCCTGAAGAAAATTAACCAAAGGTAACTTTACACAATAGGTCCATATACAGATTAATAAAGTAAAATAATGACCCTCCAAAATAAAGACAGATTGGCGGAAGAATGCTTTTAAATCCATGATATGATGCCACCTACATTTTAATCAGTGACATATTTTCTTTAGCAGTGCATTGTTTCCTGATTTTAAAAGCTTAATTCATTTTGTTATTTATTTCACAAATGCAGATTTCAGACACGGAAAAGATTCATTGAAAACAGGGGATGTAAATGAGGCCGTATATAATGTCCCATGCAGGAAATTAAGCCACTTCTATAATTAAATGATGAAGTAGCAAATTCCTAAAACACCAGCACGTCCATCTGAAGTGAAGTTAAACCTATGCAGTATTTTCTATTCAAGTCAATAGGCATTTGAGTTGGTCAATAAATTTTTTAATAGAGCTGTGGACTAGACTGGCTTATACTTAGCCATTCAAAGCACCAGCAATTAAACTGTCAGCTGATACCAGCAGCTACTTTCTCTTCTGAGTGACTTCAGCTGACTACAGATCTCAAAGCAGCTCTGCACATCTTCCAGAACCATTGGTTATCCTGCAAATCCAAACAAAAATAATTTTTAGTCTACGGTAGAAATTCGTAATTTATGATTTTAATTCTCAATGTGACATTATTTTGAGAAACAAGACCAGAACTGCAGTAACATACGTAATTTTATTGCTTGAGTGCTTTTAAGCCTCTGATTAGACTGTTTTTCTAATAAAATGGCTAAACAATGTAGTCACGTGGCCAGCACTATGTACAAGGGGAGCACGGTGGCACAGTGGTTCGCACTGCTGCCACACGTAACAGGGACCTAGGTTCGATTCCAGCTTCAAGTGCCAATCTGTATGGAGTCTGCACGGGTTTCTTCCGTATGCTCCAGTTTCTTCCCACAATCCAAAGATGTGCAGGTTTAGGTGGATCAGCCATGCTAAATTGCCCCTTAGTGTCAGTGGGATGACTATGGTGAGTATGTGGGGCTACAGGGATAGGAATGAAAGTGGGGGGCAATCGGGGCTCCCAGGGAATCGGGCAGCAGAAGGGTGCACCATCCCCTGAGGCGCCATCATGGTGGGTGGTGCACCCTGGACATGGGCACCCTGGTAGTGCCAGCTTGTGCCCCCAGCACTGCCCAAGGGGCAGTGCCCAGGCCCAGGGGCACCTTGACACTCTCCACCAGGTATTGGGCAGTGCCAAGGGTGTGGGGCCCATTGTGGCACCATTGGGGACAATCAGTGGGGCTGGGGGTTCTTGCTGCCACTCTGGGGTGGAGGGATGGCAGCAATTGGTGTGAGCTGGGGGTGGGGGTGGTCCGTCGGAAAGGGTGTCTACCTCCCGCGGGGGTGGTGGGGAGCTGCTGGGGTGAGCGGGCTGGGGAGGGGATTGCCACTGCTGGGCTAGAGGTTGTGCTGGACATCAGGGCACTCTGAGGTGATGGAGGGGGCTCAGGTCTGGCACAGGAGTTGTTGTGGGGGCTGCAATCAGGTTGTGGAGCCACAATCAGGCCAGTGGGGGTGGGGGGGGAGAGAGAGCTGGAGGGGAAGCACTGCGAGGGTCCCAGGCTGGCCAGCAAATGGAGAATCTGACATACCGGGACCACTGCACATGAGCAGAGTTCCAGAAGCGTCAAACTCTACCGTGAATAGGCTTTCCCTCCCGTGGTTTTTAATGATATTCACAACTGGGACCTCTGCAGTGCACAGAGTGGGGAGATTCAAGTGAGAAGTTGAACTGACAAAACCGTTGGGATCTTGAACAGTTTTCCTGCCAATTCAGCACTTTTGAGAGAATCAACCCCTGTAGTTATTGTCAAAATCTCCAAATCACCACACTCCGGTGTCTGTCAGGGTACACTGAGGGAGAATTTAGCATGGCCAATCCAGCTTTCAGACTATGGGAGGAAACTAGAGCACCCAGAGGAGGCCCATGCAGACATGGGGAGAATGTGCACACTTTTCACTGACAGTGACCAAAGCCAGGAATTGATTCCAGGTCCCTGGCACCAAGAGGCAGCAATGCTAACCACTGTGCCACTGTCCTGACCCCGCCAACTAACCACCTCAACCCTGACCATTCTCTGGCCAAACCCCTGACTAACATCCCACCTGCCAACACCCTCTATTCTCCCATCCCTGATTAAACACCCATATACCAACTAAAGCTGTCCGACTGACCTCCGATCCTGACTACCCAACCCCACACTCTGGCCATCCAACATCCCTGCACCCGCTCTAACTACCCTTTGCAACTACCTGACCCTTCTAGACCTCCCAGGAGCTCCCACTCAACCAACTTTCAACAATACTCAAGAAATCTGATACTGTCTAAGAACAAAGCAGATCACTTAATTGATACCCCATCCACCATCTTCGATATTCACTTCTTCTACCGCTGATGCACAGTGGCAGCAGCGTGTACCATCTATAAGATGCAAAGCAGCAACGCACCAAGGCTCCTTCGACAACACTTTTTAAACCCACAACCTCTACCACCTAGAAAGAAAAGGGCAACAGATGTATGGGAACACCACCACCTGCAAGTTCCCTCCCAGTCACACATAGAAGAATCATAGAATCCCTAGAATACTGAAGGAAACCGTTGGACCATTGAGCCTACACTGACAAGAGTCCCACTCTATCCCTGTAACTCCACATATTTACTTAGCTAATGCCCCTGAAACTAAAGTCAATTTAGCATGACCAATCAAGCTGACCTGCACATCTTTGGACTGTGGGAGGAAACCAGAGCACCTGGAGGAAACCCAGGTGGACCCAGGGAGAATGTGCAAACTCTACAGACAGTGACCCAAGTTCAGAATCGAACTCTGGTCCCTGGCATTGTGAGGCAGCAGGGCTAACCACTGTGCCGCCCCCATCATCCTGACTTGGTAATATATGTTTCTTCACTGTTGATGGGTCAAAATCCTGGAACTCCATCCCCAACAGCACTATTAGTGTTCCTATAACACATGGACTGCAGCGATTCAAGAATGTGACTTGCCATGACTTTCCCAAGAGTAATTAGGCATGGGCAATAAATTCTGGCTTAGCCAAAGTTGTCCATATACCAACCACAACCACCCACTTATCTTTAAACTTATGTTTACTACAGCAGAGGCCATAAAAAGGAGTGTAGTTTAATACTTTTGTTGCTGCCACACTGCACGAATAGGATTCCAGGAGCAAGTGCGCTTCATATTTCTTAGCAGGCTGAAACCCTGATGAGGTTGTACAGTGAAATTGAGCCGAGTGGCAATCAATGGTAACTTACCATTCCACAGAAGATTTGGCCCAAGGTGATTTGGATAATTTTGCAGGTATGTTAACTGGAGTCAGGCTTGCCAT
This sequence comes from Sphyrna mokarran, assembly GCA_024679065.1. Lineage (NCBI taxonomy): Eukaryota > Metazoa > Chordata > Chondrichthyes > Carcharhiniformes > Carcharhinidae > Sphyrna > Sphyrna mokarran. The sequence continues at coordinate 40,184,242 of JAGIQG010000004.1, forward strand.
CGCCAGAAAGAGGCCATCGCAGGGATTGCTGGGTGTTTGGGGGAGCGGGGATTGTTTAAAAGACCTGCCTTAGTTCGTTTGAAGTCAGCTGTAAAAGAAATTAAATCCCACTGGACCTCATCGCCCACAGTCTCCCCATACACCATCCAAGCCAACCTATGTCCCTCTAGCCACCTCCATAATATTTCATTATCGTTATGCTAATCCATGCCACTCTGCCAGCACTCCACATTCCTTTAAATTAACCTATACCCCAACCCACCCTCATGGTTCTTTATTGCTAACTTAATGCCATCTCATGTGAACCCATGCCCTCCACCCTTTGCCCAAGCACCTTCCATGTCAGTTTACAAGTATTCATGGAAAGACCTCAGGCCTCATACAAAGATTCAATAAAGATTAAATAAAATAAAGCTTGTATTTCTATTGTATTCTCCATTTTAAAAAACTCATTCATAAAAACACATTCACTATCTTTACATTCCTTGAACTATATAAACCCTTAATAAAATGAAAATTTCATTCAATGCTTAACCTCATATAAAAACATTCACACTCATGACAGTTCCAAGCAACCTGATAGTTCCTTTATATTTAACAGTTCCAGTGAACTTATCCACTTTTTATGCACACTGTTGTCTACTTTTAACAATCTCAGTGAAGATTTGTCATTTCCCAAAGAGCACCTTACCTCTCTCAAAAGTGTCCCTGAACCTATCCAAAAGAGTACCCTATATATCAAAGAGGATACTTAGCCTTTCCAAAGAACTCCACCAGCTTTAGATCTTCTCCTGAAATGTTTTGGACATTTCAGTTACAAAAATTGGATCTGTTTGAAGGCAGTTACACTGTTACATAAACCGCAAATGTGCAAATTATGACCCACCCTATTCACCTCTTGCCAAAAAAAAAATGATGTGGTTGGGGAAATATGCAGGTTTGGGTACAGGACTTCTGGAATAAGGTCTCTGGCACCTGTTGAACTTTAACCTGGTGTTGTGAGACTTCTTACTGTGCCTAAGCCAGAGACACTATTTGTCGTGGCAATAATTCAGGCTGTCACGAGCCCGTAATTATAGTTACAGTGAGTGCACATTCTTGAATCTATAATTAAGTGGTATAAGTTACCAAGGTCAGCATGTTTTCTGTGTGGGTAAAGTATCAGTTGTGATGGCTTTGCTTCTCAGACCTGCACCTTTGGTGTTCCCCTAGGATATATCTTTGGTTACCTTCTATTTCCTATCTACTTGCTGCCCCTTGGTAATGTCATCGGAGAGTTGTTTTTCAGATGTATGCTGATGACACTTAGCTTTAACTCACCATCACCACTCTCGACTCCCCTATGGTTGCCAAATTATCAGATTGGTTATTTGATATCCAGGACTGGGTGGACAAAAGATCCCCCAATTAAATATTGGAAACATCAAAGTCATTGTTTTCAGTCTGTGCTCCAAACTTGATTCCCTAACCTCAGACTCCGTGCCACTTCCTGACAACAAACTAATCTGTCCACAACTTTGGTGTCATGTTCAATCCCAACATGAACTTCTGATCATATATACAAAACATTGCTGAGATCCTCTATCTCTACCTCACTATCATTGCCAATTTTGTTCCACCTTTTTTCAACTGCTCTCAAAACCTTGGTTTACACCTTGCTTATTTTTTCTAATGCAATCTTGGCTGGTATCCTACATTCTATTCTCCACTAATTTCAGGACATTCAAAAATCTACTGGTCTGACTTAACTTGCAGCAAGTCTCATTCATCTATCACATCTGTGCTCACTGACTTATATTAACTCCGGCTCAAGCAATATCTTGATTTTAAAATTCTTATCTTTATTGTCAAATCCTGCCAAAGTCTCACCCATCACTATCTTTGTAATCCCTTCTAGCAGCACAAGACTCCAAGATCTAATTCCAGCTTCTTGAGCATTCCTGATTTTCAACACGCCCAATAATCATAGTTGTGTCTTCAGTTGGGTCATTTTTTTTAAAAAAATGTATTATTATTGTCACAGATAGGCTTACATTAACACTGAAATAAAGTTACTGTGAAAATTTCCTAGTCGCCACACTCTGATGCCAGTTTGGGTATACTAAGGGAGAATTTAGCATGGCCACTGCACCTAACCAGCAAGTCTTTTGACTGTGGCACAATATTGGAGCACCCAAAGGAAACCCATCCAACTCAGGAATCGAACCCAGGTCACTGGCGCTGTGATGCACTATGCACCATGCATTCCTATATATTATGAAATTTCAGATAATACTTTGAAATTCTGAACAAAACAGAGTTAAGTTGTCTGCTACATATCATATGACTTTGCAATGTCAGTTCCTTACAGTTCTGAGGCTCAAGCAAATACCTAATTACATCTGGACATTCTGAAACAGCTAATACAATCAAGGTAATAAACAACCATAAAAGCAAAGAAGCGTGCTCCAGCAACCTATTCTGCCTTCAAGTTCATCTCAGAACCAACTAGTTGGGAGCTCAAGCAGCTTACTGAAAAACATTTGCCTATAAGACCATCACTTCAACTAAAAGCATCAACTCATCTAAGAAACTACAGGTCTGGCATGAACGAGAGACTGAGATAACCATATTTTTCTTAATTTGTGTCTAATTTTTGCATCAGTATTATTGTGGGTGAGTCGAGTGAATGATCTTTGCACTTTTTTAAATCTACAGGACAAGTATGTGATAATAAATAACATTCTTTATTAAAAAAAACTAACAGAATAGCTTGTTCTGAGGGTAAGAAAATACATGCATCTTACATACAAAATGCTTCAATCACAGACACTAAATCAACACATAACATTCTGCCCATGATAGTTGCATAAGATTTAAAGCTATTAAATTCCTTTGCCAGACCTCTCTGTTCCTTTAAGACACTCATTGAGCCCACCACATTAAGAAAGACTTTGACTATTTACCAAATTCTCCTTAAGACGTTGGTGCCATATTCAGTTTTATAATGCTCTTGTGAAGTGCCTTGGGCCATTTCATTACATTAACAAGACTATGTAAATTGTTATTGTTGCTGTTTAATCTGAGTCATTCACTCCCATGAAATATACTCAACCACATGAAATAACCAAGGTTTGCAATTAGACTTGAGTGATAAATTTGAAATATTTATTGTATTGGATCTAAGAAGGTAAAATAAGTCAGATCAATTTGATATTTGACAACACTGTTTCACATGTTCCAGTTCTATATATCCTATGATGCCCGAGTTGACGTTTTATACAAGTCTGATAAATGGTAATGTGCAGGATGAGAACTCAGTGACCAATAAATGCCCTAAGTTTCTGTCAGATGATCTTGGTCTAGTATTGCAGTGTTCTAATGCAGACTAAGTTACATCTCATTTTATATTATGCTATAATATCAGCTATTTTCCTAAATTATATTATTAACTCCTTCAGTATAATTAAGTTAGAATTAAATCTCAGTTGTGAACTAATTTATCTGGTTCTTCTATTCACACCCTGTGAATATTGCTTATTCCTTTGATCAGAATATTCACATGCTATTCTTGAGGGCCCTTACGTTGCCAATCATCACATAGTTTTCCTGTGAAAAGATAGATAAAATATGTAATTAAAAATCATTGTTCTTGCTATGCTCCATGATAGTTCTATCTTAATCGATGGAGAACTTACACAGAACTGCAAGCAAATGGTATAGTAAGTTACCCTTAATTATTAGCAGGATGATATATGACTCTGAAATGTCAATTACAAATTAACAAAGGTGGTTCGAACAAACACTTTGAGAAACATAAGGGATGTTTAGTTTGATAGAAGAATGAATAATACAATGAAATGAATGGCTTGACATAAAATGACAAAAATCAATAGGAAGGAGGAGGCTTTAGAAAAGGGTCTCATTAAAATCAATTGGAAAAGTAGACCATTGAAAATATTATCACCACAATCAGCGGTAAAATACATAACAATAGATTCACTTGAATGATACGTGGAATGAGAGACTATACTTATGACAGACTTGAACAACCATTGAAATGTCTTCACTGGAGCATGGATCAAATCAAAATAGTCAAAATTATGAAAGGAGTTTGAGGTGAGAAATCACAGCGGCTGGTTAGTGAATCAATAACAAACATGTATATATTAAAGATCTGTTGTAAAAACATAAATTTGAGAGTTTAGGCTATATTTTTGCAGAACAATGTAATATGGAATGCATTGTCACAGGTGGCTATTAAAAGTGAGTGAATCAAGAAATTTAAGAGGGAATTAAATCAACTCTTGAAGATGAAATATCAAAGTGCATGAGGAAAGAGCAGTGAACTGGATTTTAAGATATAAAAATAAGGGGTTCAATCTTACCAGTCGTTCACATTATGCTCACACTGCAGAGGCGTCAGCAAATTTGGAGCCGAGCCAAATCTGCATTCACTGCACTAGGATAGGCAAATCCTACCAACATGAATGGCCATAACAATCTGGCCAAGGTACTGAAGATGTAAGGACAGAAACTACTGGAAATATGCAGCAGTTAGGCAGTATCTGTGAGTGCAACAATAGGCTAGTGTTTCCTTCACAGAGGCCTACCACAACACTCTGATCTCCTCAGTTCTCTATTCCACCAATATGAGTGACAAATGGAGACAATTATAATCTAGTTAACCTTCACAGGGGATCCTGAGGCCTCACCTTCGTGCTGCCAGGTGTTAATGGTTAGGGATCTGATGGTCCATGATCCTATACATGCACCATTCATTTAATTCCAAACTTTGTGCTAAATTTCAATCTGCCTCATGTGAATGAGACAAAATTTCTTTGTCACCTCTGAGGTTTTCTATTGCTGGGAGAATGCAGAAGGGATGTTACATCATTGAGGTTCCACTCCTGTGCATGCTATCTTTGTGCTGCAGCCCCCCAATGCTTTGCAACTTGCTCCTTAAAGCCACATGAAATTACATCTGTTAATTCTGTATCTCTCTCCACAGATGCTGCCTAACCTGTGACCTTGGCTGTTACAGCCTCTGTCAGCAGCTCAGGCATGTGCATAGTGCTGTCACTAGCCCTGAGGTAGCCGTGGGAGTCCATTGATTATGCCAAATATTTATTGATAGCCCAAACCCAGATATGGAAACTAATGATGGAAAGTAAGGTTCAGAAAAGGACCAGGTAAAGGTGAAAGAAGGGTGAAAACTGGAAGGGAAGTTGATTCAGTTTTCCAGGTTTGAAAGATATGTCTGGTGCTAAGTTATCATCATGTGAGTCATGATTGACCAAAGGGTCTCTTTGCTGAGGTAACTATACTTTGTTGAACATGACCCTTCTGCATATTAATCATAGCATTTCGAATGTAGATCATTGCTAGTTGATTGACTCGGACTCCTATGTGGTTTATGTGTAGTTTTTACAATGCACCTATATATTTACTTTCAATCTAAACATCAATAATCTGGAACCAGTCCATAAGTCTTCACACTGACTGGATTTGAACATATCTTGATGGCTTGTCCTGTGCATTTGATCCACCAGTTAACAATCCTGCAGAAACAAGAAAAATCTTGGCACTGAGAAATGAAGCTCGAAGGCTTACAACAAAATATATAATAGTTGAACTGTAAATACTGCATATTTACTGTTTGGGTGCTCTTTTTCTGTGTGACCAGTCTTGATCAAAAAACTCAGAACTGTATCATAATCTGGTCTGTTTGAATTCCTAATTCATCTGTAGCAGCGAATCTTTAATTTTTTTGAAATCAGCTCTGCCCTGCTCTTTCAAAAGGAGAAAAGAAAAATGTTATTTCTGTGGTTGCTACAGGTCATTCAACACAAAAATCTCTCAAAGAATATATGTATAATGTAGGAATAAGACTAAGATTATTTACTTCTCTACTTTACACATACAACCATTTATTTTGATGAAATGGTGTTATATTCAAACTGCTTTAATTTTGTTCCAACTGCAGGAAAAAAAACAGTACATCACAGATTTAACTTACACATGTTACAATGAAACATATACTTCAGTTCTGTATTTCCATGCAGTGGCCTTTAAGTTTATGTAACTATGAATTATTTTAATATAATGTTCACTATGCCTGCTTAAAGTGTTAACTTGAGAATTGGCCTATGCATAGAGAAGCATATTTATTTAACAATGAGCGAGTCATAATATAGTTCCTGCACTAAGTACGTCAAGGCAAATGCTTTTGTTTTAAGGAAATAAAGTCTTCATCTATAATGAGCTCTTTTCCCCACAGAATTTTATAGGACTGTAATTTCACTACAGGAATAAATCATTCGAATCTACAAGCAGAAGAAAAGTTTGAATTTTTCATTGTTTTCAAAATTTTAATTAACTGAAGGATACACAAGAATAATAACTGAGCTGCTAAATATTGCTTTCTAACATGTTCTTTACAAGAATGTGATGAAACCATGCTTTATTAAATTGAAAGATTTAGAAAAAATGTCATCTTCTGAATTTTTCCATATCTGACCCCTTCTACGCAGTTCTGAGTACTGTGAAGGAGAAATATAGCCCTCTGAATAATGAAAATGTATTTATTACCAGCACAGGAATTAAGATTTATAACACACTGCAGTCCTACTGTTTTACAAAATGGAATATAGGACTTCTTAAATAAGCTGCTCAGACACGAAAACTTGGAGGCAAGGTCTAAATTCATTATGTTGTAAGCACAAAATGTTTACAGGATTTTTACTATGATATGAGTCTTTAGCATTTTGTTAGCACCCAGGTGCATTGGTCAATAAGGTACATCAATGAGAAGTCAAATGGTGATGGCTGCTATGAGAGTTCACCCTTCCCTGACTCCTCCCCATACTCCCCCTCCCTCCTCCCATCATGAAAGCTGTCAAATCTGCAAAGCCATTAACAAATCTTGATAAATTACACCATATATAATTTTAATGCTGATTAATTTCAAATTACACAAACTACTTTTGCATAACATTATATTTCTTTGTCAAATTCACATACAAAGAAAGACGCTCCAGGCATCGTTTCATGCAGATAAATTAACTCAGAGATTTGAAAGGAAATAATGATCCTGTAAAGTTTAACCACTTAACTGCTAAAAATCTATTTTCTTAATAGGAATTTCATTATGCACACATTCTTGGCGTTCATTTTTAAATAAGTTGCATTCAATGACATTCTGCAATATGTATTGCAATATTCTAGATGAGCAAATCATGAAATAAAAAGTAAAAAATTTAGCAAAGATTCCATTAAAAATATATTACTGTGTGATACACAGAACCTTTGTAAGTAAGATCAATGTGAATTGGAAATTCCACTAATCTATATCAATGCATTACATTGTACAGTGCCCTATACTTTGGACCTAAAGTATGTGGCAAAAAGATGGAGGCATCTTTTTGGAGAAAGTAATTAACTTGGCAATTTTTTTTACTTAAACAGCGAAGTGCATAATTAAACCAAATGGTGTAAGATATCTCCCATTGTTCATTTAAGTGTGAGCAGTAGATTTCCCATGCACGTTGTTCCTTAAATGACAGTTTTAAAAATGTCTTAACTATGAAACCTGTTTCTTGGCAATAACATGAAGGTCAATTGCATATCATTTTCACCGACTGGAGATTTTTCTCATGCCTTTATTTTAATGATCTGTTGAATCTTTTTTCTGTCTTTTTGCCTTCTTGGTGCTACAGCTGAGTAGGAAAAAAAGATCAGTGAGAAAGTTGAGACTTACAAGACTGAAAAGTTGGGCTTGAATAAATCTTTACCCTTTACCCAGTAAGTAGAGCATTGGCATCTTCCCATAATAATCCCTGAAGTTTGCTTTGGCGTCTGCAACAAAAGAATAACGAGTGAAAGGAAAGGCTACAAATAACAACATGTACTGGAGTTTTTTTTTAAAAAGGACACATCTTTTCCATTTTCATTACCAGCCAGTTTCCATTACATTAATAATCTGATATTAGGACCATCCCTTCCAAACCATGCAAATCTGAGGCAGCTCTTGCCATTGCCCTAGCTCTTGGCAGAGGTCCCAATGGATGGTAGCAGCAGTTAACAACTGGTTGGGTTTATTCTCATCTTTCCCAAAACATTTAACTGCAAATCGCGTTCGGTACATTTTAGTGCAATGAAAGGTCCTTGCTATATCTGATATGCTGCAGGAATTTTAAAGTAAATAAATGCATTGATCTTAATAGCAGTGAGAGTAACAAGTACATTTCAAAAGTACGGCGGTAATGCAGCTTAATACATAACAGTTATTGAAGTTTACTGTGGCTAGAATGAATGATCCAGTTGGGTTTGTGCCAGAGTAAGAGACAGAAAAGCTAATTAAAGCACGAGGAGAAGGCTTAGTACTTTAATTAGCTCAATGTCTCCTATTCCAACATAAAACCCTTGGATCATTCATAGCACAATACTTGGTTCAGGGGGAGACATTCTAACATGGATAAATATCGTATATGTTCTTTTTATATATTTGAGTTAAGAATGTTAGAAATTTTTAGCATTTTTGTATTGTATATGATTGTTAATTTTCACAAAACATGTGGGTATGAGGCAACACCTGAGGATGACTGACAGACAGCAGTGGTGAGCTTTTCATATATTATTTTGGGATCTCTACATCCTAAAGTGGAAAAAAAAAGGGAAATAGTTAACAACACATGACAGATACCTTGAGGACTTTGGAAAATCTTGGAAAAGTCAATCATGATAAAGCAATTGTGCTTTATTGTATATGAGTAACAGAGTTGAAAGGTGCTCCCTGAACTGGGTTAGCCTTATGAAGGAGTGTCAAGATTAGCACAGCTAGTGCTCAGAACTACAGGTTCAGAGGGGGGCATGTGGGAGATGCAGCTGCCGGACCTGCCCTATTCGCCACTGGCAGCCCTGAGCTGACTTTTGCTGGCATCCCTGGGAATCTCCCTATGCTCACGGAGTCGATTCATTCATTTCTCAGCATGAGCATTCTTCAAAATGAAGTGCCGGAGGGCATCTGGAGTGGTGCCCCAGCAGGGGTTGGCATCTTCTGGAGAAGAAGGGAGAAGATTGGAGGGAACTGTGTGCACAGTAGGAACTGTACTGTAATCTTGGTGTCAGAAAAGGGAAACTTATGTTTGTTATCAGCACACTAGATACTTCATTGTCTAAATGTTTTCTTTCAAAATTAAACTGGCATTGTTGCATTTGTTTTTCATGAAACGTTCACTGATGCAGTTGCAGGAATTAATTTGATATTCGTCTTTAGTTCAGTTTACTTAAATAAAATGACATGGTTCACATGAGGAATGGAGAATAAAGGGTCGATCATAGGTAAAGTATTATCAGTTTTATCCCTTTTACTTTAAAACACTCCTAATACTTAAAACAACACTTGAAAATCAAGGTGTTATTTGAAAGCTAATAAATAAAGCTGTTTTTTTTAAATAAAAACATTTACGTTCACTTTCATTTGAAGAGCATATACAAGCTATAAAATTCATTAATTTCACAGAGGGAGCATACAATCACCATGAGACTACTAGCCAGGACCTCTATAGCCTATGTTTTCTGAACATTTTTGTAATGAAGATTAAAATATCATTGTGTTGATTACATCTGATGTTACTCATTTAAATGATTACCAGAGTTTTAATTTAATCTAAGGTGTAAATTCACCAGCAGTGAAAACATGATGAGTAAATGCCACATCTGTAGAGCTGGAAAATGGAACTATGCAGGACACTCAATGAAACAACAACTCTCCTTTAAATTTCCACCTAGTCTTTTATTTTTTGTTATCAAGGGATAAAACATGATTATTGTGACTCTGGTATCTTTTAAATGGAGCAGGCCCTGAAGCAGCAGCTAGGTATAAGTTTAAATGAGTTTTAAAAGTTTATTTATTGCTGTCACAAGTAGGCTTTCATTAACACTGCAATGAAGTTACTGAGAAAATACCATAGTCACCACATTCTGGTGTCTGTTTGAATACACTGAGAGAGAATTTAGCATGGCAAATGCACCTAACCAGCACATCTTTCAGACTGTAGGCAGAAAGCGGAGCACCTGGAGGAAACACACGCAAATACAGAGAGAATGTGGAGATTCTCCAGAGATAGTGACCTAAACCAGGAATCGAACTGGCTCCCTGGGTGCTGTGAGGCCACAATGCTAACACCTTTTTGTGGCACAAGTCACAAGTTTGTGTATACTTTTAAGATCATTATTCACGTTTGCTTTGATTATGGATCTGAGAGGTAGCTGTGCATCTAATGGGTTTAATTGGCTGAATGCTAAAGTTTAAAAATTTATTTCCTCTCTTTGGGAAAGGGGCTCAGTTTCAGAATAAGGAGCCATCTATTTAAGATGAAGGTGAGGAGGAATTTCTTTTCTCAGAGATGGTGAATGTTTGGTACTCTGCACCCAAGAAAACAGAACAGTAGTTTCAGTTCAGTTGGAAACAGGTGCCAGAACAGACAGGACATGTAAAGAACATAGAACATTACAGCACAGAACAGGCCCTTCGGCCTTCGATGTTGCGCCGACCAATATAAAAAGCAATGCCCCTCCAAACTAAACCATTCCCTTCTCTTCCATATACTTATCAACTAACCTCTTAAACGCCACCAAACTTGGCGCATCTACAACCGCTGCAGGCAGGGCATTCCACTCCCGAACCACCCTTTGGGTAAAGAACCTGCCTCTGATATCCGTCCTATAACTATCACCCCTTAATTTAAAGCTGTGTCCCCTCGTGCTAGCTTTTTCCATCCTAGGAAAAAGGCTATCACTGTCCACCCTATCTAAACCTCTAATCATCTTATATGTTTCGATCAGGTCCCCTCTTAGCCTCCTCCTAAAGGGCTAGATAACAAGTCTCAAGAAGCCAAAACCAGGAGAAACAGGAGAAATATCCCAGAAAGACCTTCTGAAGAAAGGAAAAGTAGAGGAATCTGGGAAGATCCTGTTCAGTAAAGTTAAGAGTGAAGAGAAGAGGAAAACTTCAAGTTTAAAGAGAGAAAGCTGCAGGAATGAGATTTAAAGCAAAATAGTCTTGCGAGAAGCCAGAAGATCTAATGAGACAGCTGAAGGTCTGTAATGCTTTACTATGGGACTGTGGAGCAGCAATGTTCTGTTGGCACAGCTGGGTATCTGAGGTAGATGGCATGGAAGGTGAAGATTGAATGTATGTGATGTTCAAAGGGAGAGAAACATTGAAAGGAGAGATCAAAACCATGGAAATGGATCTTTGATGAAGATATGTGAGAGATTGCATTGTTTGGGAAAAGATTCCAATGTGTGTTCTTCAAGAGTGAAGATTGGAAAGACAGAGTTCCTGTGAGACCATTTGGCCCACAGTGTGACAAGCAGTCAAGCATCTGGGGGAGTTGATGATAAATCCATAAATGTCATCTTGGGTCACAGCTGTCTTTCGGATGGCAATTCTCTCAAAAATGCTGAATTGGTGGGAAAACTAATTTAGATCACAACTGCTTTTTCAGTGCAACTTTATATCTGAATCTCCTCACTCTATGCAACATAGAGATCCCAATCATGGATATCATTAAAAACCCAGGGCGGGGGCTATTCGCGCCAGAAGCTGATAGTTTTGGAACTCTGCGCATACTCAGTGGCCCCGATCTGTCATCTTCTCCACATTGCTGCAACCCCCAAGGCCCGATCACAACCCCCATAGCAATTCCCAAGCCAACCCCTACTGCCCCCAGTGCCAGGGTGCCCCAATATAAGCCTACGTCCTCACCCCGGAAGAAATCCCCCCTCCAGGAAGCAGATTCTCCCTGGGAGACAAACACCCCTAGCAGACCATCCCTCCCCCCCAAGCTAGCTTGTACCACCACCACAATTACTGGCTTCCCTCCAGCCCAGATCGATTCCCATGCAGAGTGGCAATGGGATCCCCCACTCCCACCCCCACCAATTGCCCCTAGATCCCACCAGCAATAAGTCCTGGCTCCTTGGCATGGCCCAGTGCTCGACAGACAATGCCAAGGTGCCCCCTGGGCATTGGGAACTTTGCCCCTTGGGCAGTGCCAGGATGCTCATTTCCAGGGGGCACCATTCCCCCACCACCTGATCTCCTGAGGGGTCCTGATTGCCCACTCCTTCATTCCAAAGGGGTCTTCCTTTAGTTCTACAAACCGACTCTAAGCCCCACCGAAATGAAGTACTCCTGGTGGGATGAGAGATGCTATAATTACATTTAAACTATACTAAGAACAGATTTAAATTACTTATCTCTCTTCCTGCCAGTTTCCTGCATGGTCTTGACAGCGCTCGTTGCCTGGCTCTGGGAGGCAAATGGTCGATGCGTGATTCTCTTGATTGGACACACCAGAAAATGTGGGGCTGCAGTGGGAGAATTGTCCCCATGGATTTAGAGTATGGCATATCTGACCACAGGTCACCTGTTGGTTTACACGAACTGTGTACTTACTGTGAACACTAGAGTACAAGATAGATTTTGTAATTTGAGTTATCTTTATGAATCTATGTGCATATTAAATAGAGTTAGCCCTTTCTTCTTTATTCTTTTGCTCGAAGTTTATCAGCTGATTGTAGCTCTGTTCAGTAGCTGCCCTCCATATTCTAAACAAAAGATAAAAATTTGGACCTTTAAGCTAAGTTCTACTCTGGCATCCAACTTATCCAGTACTACCATCAGTTGGCATCATAACACTTCCACAAACCTTTGAAGCTTAGTTGTATGTCAAACACATTTCACCTGCAGGATGTATGCCTACCCGGTTAAATAGTACAGGGTGGTCCACCTTAAAGTGATTAGCCCAGATGTTCAAAATTTTAAAGACACGTGTCAGATCAGCCAAATGAATATTTAATATCAAAAAATGCCGTTGCTGAGAATGCACAGCATCCCACCATGTAGGATGCACTGGACATAGCCAGGAGCATAGCACAGGACACTTGCTGAGTTCAGGACATCCGTCCCATCTTTGCAACCTAAGTATTTGTGTAAACTATAAAAATATAAAATCTGCAATTGCATTCTCTTGTTCCCAATGATAAAAATAATAGTTTAGAATAAGACAACTCATCTGACTGTGAAATAGTTCAGCATTTAGAGATTCCAATCATAGTTATGGAATTATAAAAGCATAGCTAAGTCAGGAACTATGCCCCAGCAGAAAAGAGTCACTGAAGGAAGAGGAGGCGGTAATGGCACGGGGAAAAGTACAGGAAGTGAACTCCTATCCAGATTATTTTGGGCCACAGGAGTTACTGTTGGAAACAGCCCAGATGTAGGCCTCCACTTGGGATGGTCACATTGTGACAATTAAGGAAAATTTTGTTGACAATTTTACATCAGTGGCTTTTTTATTTAGGAGAAAGGGAACAGCTCAAAGAGCATACAATTAATCTCTGGGATACAGTATCCAATGCATAATAAAATGGTTGTTTCTCATTTTCTTCCAATAGGATGGGTGGATTAGAGCACTGATTAAAGCATTGCTGGCACATATGCTTTAAAAAACTCAGAAACAATGTTTGAAATATGTGACTCTACAGCTTATTCAAAAGGCAGCTAGATATAGCATATGGGACAAATGGGATCATAGGTTATGGGGAGAAAGCAGGGTTAGGCAGTGCCATCCTGTGTTGGAGGCAGTGCCAGGACCAGACCTCAGTGGGAGCCCCATAGGAGGGGTTCATCTATCAGCCATGATCATGATGAATGGTGGAGCAAGCTCCAAGAGCCGAATAGTCTCCTCCTGCTCTTACTTTCTATGTTTCTATGTTCATGACAAGATCCTGGCCCAGCCTTGTAAATGATCCTGCATGAACCCGACTCAGGCCCAGGTCAAATACCACAGCCATTGATCTGTCCAATGTAGTCAAGTCTTTTGCTGAGGTATCAATCTATAGTTTCAAAACTCTACCACAACAGTGCTTTTACATGTTCACATGAGCTTGAAGGTGCTAACTGATGGCAAATGAGAATAGCTTGGTAATAGAGGAGTACAAGATTATGAGGGGTATAGATAGAGTAAACAGGGTTAAGCTTTTTCCTAGGATGGACTCGAATAGCACGAGGGGTCAAGGGCTTAGGGTGAGGGGAGGTAAGGTATAATTTGGATGCTAGAGGGAGTTTTTTCACACAGAGGGTGGTGGGGGTATGGAATGCGCTGCCAAGTAAAGTGGTGGAGGCAGGTACTCTGGACTTATTTAAGAAATACTTAGATGGGTATAAGACAGAATGGGAATGGAGGGGTATAGAAAACTGATTTAAAGTAGGGATCATGAGCCTTGGGAGTCCCTGGGAAGTGTGTAAATAGATGATGATATTGATGTACTTGTTTTGATCCTACAGGTGCTTTGGTCCACCTTGTTGTCTAATGAGGGGCATACACGCAATGGGTCGTGAGAGGGCTGCTCTTGGATTTTTTTTGAGAGTATCCTAGTGCTTCACGATGTTAGTGTACGCTTGACCTGGACCATTTGATGGGCAACACGACAGCTCAGTGACTATCGCTGTGCTGTGCAGATAATGGATTTGGGCATGTGTCTGTGGGAGTTTGCGCATTCTCCCCGTGCTTGTGTGGGTTTTCTCCGGGTGCTCCGGTTTCCTCCCACATCCCAAAGATGTGCTTTTAGGCTAATTGGCAAAACAAATTTTCTCTAAATTGTCTCAAATTTGGTTTTTAACCCATAGATCTATAAACATGGACAGGGATCATGGGTAGAGGTGGGAACATTGGGGTGGCGGTGTGGGCTCATTGGGCAGAAGGGCCTGTTTCCCATGCTGTTTTGTTCTTTGTTCTTTGCGTGCATAACTGAAAATTTGGTGAGTGTGAGTATTTGATGAGGCAAAAGAGGTGTTTCTTTCTGCTTTTTTGACCTTTCTTTCCCTGTAGGAATTGGTTCTTATTCTATGACAGGAAAAGAGCTACTCAGTTGGTGAGTACTTATCATGTGTTTAAAGTATGTTCCAGCTTAAGATTTTGAGTAGCATATGTGTCAAAGCTGAAAGCTCCAGAAATGCCACAGTGACCCAGCTGATCAGCTGGGAGTATTTGCAGCTTGAAGAGCTTCAGCTCATAGTCATTGAGCTGGAGGCTGAGCTGCAGACACTGTAACAGACCAGGAAATTACCTGGATGCTTTGGGCCAGGAGGCAGTCACACAATTTAAGATAGGTTCTTCTGATTTGGTCAGTGATCAGGGAGAGGAGGGTCTGACAGTGCCATCCTGTGTTGGGGGCAGTGCCTGGACCAGACCTTAGTGGGAGCCCCATGGGGGTAGTTCATCTATGTGTGGTGTGGGGAAGAAGAGGGAGAGGGAAAACTGGCAATGAAATGCTGGAGGAAATGCTGGTAATGATTGTCAAGGATGGGGCGAGTTTGTTTTTATTGGCGATTGGAGTGCCCTTTAAAGACGGTGGCTGATCTTTGTGTTGCCCACTAGAGTGACTACGTAAACCACGTCCACTCATTTTTTTTCTTTAAAGAGATTGGAGAGAAAACTGATCCATGAAGCTGGAAAATTCCATCTCAGTTTTCCCATTGAACCTTACACCTTGCCAAACTCTGGTAAGATTGCCCCCCCATGATTAAAGAAATTATACCAGGGCACTTGGAAATATGCAGGGTAATCAGGCAGAGTCAGCATGGTTTTGTGAGCAGGAAGTCATGTTTAACCAATTTATTGGATTTCTTTGAAGAAGTAACATGTGCTGTGGATAAAAGGATGGATGTACTGTGTTTAGACTTCCAGAAGATATTTGATAAGGTGCCACATCAAAGATTATTGTGAAAAATAAAGGCACATAATGGAAGAATGGTGAACAAACAGGATAAAAGAGTTAGCATAAAATGGGTCTTTTTCTGGTTGGCAGGATATAACGAGTGGTGCATTACAGGAATCAGTGCTGCGGCCTCAATTTTTTCCAATGTCTGTAAATAACTTGAATGAAGAGACCAAAGCTATAGTTCTAAAGTTGCTGATGACATAAAGGTTAGTAAGATGTTCAAATGACATAGGTCAAAGTGGACAAAGACCTGACAAATGGATAATGATATAGAAAAGTGTGAAATTGTTCATTCTGGCAGGAAAATAATAAAAAAGCAAAGAATCTAAATAGTGAAAGATTGCAGGGCTCTCAGATGTAGATGGATCTGGGAGTCCTAGTGCATGAATCATAAAAAGCTTCTGTGTGGATACAAGTAATTAGGAGAGTGGATAGAATGTGTAATTTATTACAAGAGGAATTGAATACAGAAGTAAGGAAGTTGAGCTTCAGTTATACAGAGAATTGTGAGACTACATCTGTAGTATTGTGTACAATATTGGTCTCTTTTTCTAAGGAAAGATGTAAATATATTGGACATAGATTACTAAGTTGGGTTGGGTAGATTGTACTATGAGGAAAGGTTGGACAGGCTGGATTTGTATCACTGGAGTTTAGAAAATAAGAAAAAAACTTGACTAAAATATATAAGATCCTGACAGGTTAGATGTGGAAAGGATGTTTCCTTATGTGGGAGAGTCTAGTACTGGGGCCACTGTTTAAAAATAAGGGGTTAGCTGTTTAAGACAGAGATAAGAAGAATTCTTTTTCTTTCAAAGATTGTAAGTTTTTCATTCATTTGTGCGACATGGGCATCACTGGCTGGCCAGCATTTATTACCTAAGGGCAGTTGAGAGTCAATCACACTGTAGTAGCTCTGGAGTCACATTTACGCCCTACCAGGTAGGGATAGGCCAGATCAGGTAAGGATGTTAGATTTTCTTCCCGAAAGGACATTAATGAATCAGATAGGTTTTTCCAACAATTGACAGTGATTTCATGGCCATCAGTAGATTCTTTGTATTGAATTCAAATTTCACCATCTGCCACAGCAGGATTCGTGCCTAGGTCCCCAGAACATCAGCTGAGTTTCTGGATTAAGAATTTAGTGACAATACCACTAGGCCATCATTGCCTCCCCATTCATAGTTCTTTGGAACTATTTTCCTCGAAAGGCAGTAGAAGCAGAGTTTTTGAAATTTTTTCAGGCAGAGGTGGGTAGATTAACAAAGGGATGAAAGGTTATCTAGAGTAAGCGGGAATTTAGGGTTGAAGTTACAATCAGATAAACCATGACCTCAGTGAATGGCACAGCAGGCTTGAAGGGCTGAGTGGCCTACTCCTAATGTATATGTTCTTGTGTTCTTTCTCCATTTTCTTACTGTGCCCATCCCAGTCCAACACCTGCATTTCCAAATCATACTTTAACAGAGGCATTGTCCCATTGTGGTTTAGTGTCTTCATTAAAACAGCTGAGTAAAGAATTTCATACAAATGTGCCAAATGTCTGTGTTCTAATATTTGCACGCTGTAATTTCAAAGTCCACGTTTGCACTGAAATACCATTTACCCAGACTAGGCAACTGCTTCAGTTGAACAAGTAATGAGCAATGGGGATTTGCTGAATAGTATCAGGATGTTTCAATTTGGACTTGTTAAACAGTTTATTGAATTATACTTAGAATGCAAACTGGTTACCAGAGAAAACTGTTCAGCTCCTAAGACATTTCTTTTAATGAATCGTAAATAAACTGTTCTGACAGTATTTGGAAACAAAATATTCAAAATTGTGTCAATGTACTCTGAACAAAATTTGGTCCATCTGTTTTTCACTCACTGCACAAAATAAGGAGTTACACTGCACACCTCAAAACAAATCAACGTCTGAGATTCAGGCATTTTATTCAAACTTAGCCAGGTACATACATATGTATTTTATCTATTCCCCACAGCAGATTCACACTAACAATATGGATCATTCCTGGCTGAAAGGTGGGGAACTGACCATAGAATTGCTACAGTGCAGGAAGCAGCCATTTGGCCCATTGAGTCTGCATTGACTCTCCAAATGAGTATCCCAACCGGATCCTCCCCTCCACCCTATCCCTGTAACCTCGCACATTTAGCATGGTCAATGCACATCATTGGACCTTTAATAGAAGATGAGTAAAGAGAATATGAGGCTATTCATACATTATCTCCCCTGCAGCTTGGCACTATTATTTGAAATGAATGATGACTTCTCCAATATCATGTCCAATAAGTCTTCTAATTTTTTTTTGTTGCAATCTGACATTCAACAACAGTTGTAGTGCCTTCCCTAAACATATAAAAATAGTTGCATTGATACAAAAAATGCTGCTTTCCTGATCCTTTCTTACAGATATTTGATTTGGGTGGCAGTGATTTGTAAATGATGAATCAACTGTTATTACCACACCAAGTAGGAGAGGTGGCGATTTCAGTGGTGGCAGTTTAATTATAGAATAAATGGATTAAAGATGGTGTGTGGAACTTAAAACAGGCAAATGTAAAATACATTACATAGGAGGAAAAACGAGACTAAAAAAATTGCTGAAGTAGTTAAGGAAGATGTTAGAGACTGAGACGTTTTAGTAAACCTTAAATCATATTCAATAAATATAGACAATAATAATAAAGCCTTATTGAAAAATACATCCACAGTTTCTCCCTCCAACATTGCTGCACCATGGCAGCAGTGTATACCATTGATAAGATGCACAGCAGAAAATTAGCAAAGTTCCTTAGACAACAACTTCTAAACCAATGTAGAAGGACAAGTGCAGCAGATGCATAGGAACACCACTACAAGGTTCCCCTCCAAGCCCTCACATAACATTGTGACTTGAAACTGTGAGCCCGGAGGCAGGTAAGTCATTTGAAATTTTTTCTTGTAGTTTAATTATGTTTTGCATGTGATTATTGGGAACTTGCCAGGCCCAATTGAATCTCCCACCCCGCTAGTGTTACTCACTCCAGTGGGGTTTAGAGTAACTCCCCCACATTCAGGGAACTGGCGGGAGATCCCACTGGAATGAAGGTGGGGGGGGAATCGGGGATCCTCAGAGAGTTGGGGGTGCGGGGTGGTGCCTCCTGGGCATAGGCGCACTGGCAGTGCCAGCCTGTGCTCCCGGCACTGCTCAAGGGACAAACAAGGCAACAAATCCTCCATCCACATACCTACCAAAGCAACGAACCTCTCTGGATACACCCTGCCCTTACTACTGAATAATACTCTCACCGTCTCCCAGGCACGAAATGAAGCAGCCACTCCAGGAAGTGCGGGAAATGTGCAGGCCTGTAGGTGAGAGTGAAACAATGCAATTCCAAAGACCCCATCTCCAGCTTACTTCTGGCAAATATCCAATCTCTGGAATACAAGTTAGATGAACTTAAAGCCAGGTTCACTTTTCAAAGGCAACTGAGAGAATGCTGTGTGTTCTGTTTCACGGAGAGATGGCTCACTCCTGTTTCATCGGACTGTGCCCCACAACAAGAGGGTTTACCAATCCACCAAATGGACCATTCAGCTGTCTTAGGCAAGCTGAGGGGAGGTGGGGTCTGCCTTCTAATGAATAGTTCTTGGTGTCTAGACTTAGTAATACTGGCAAGTTCCTGTTCCCCAGACCTAGAATACTTAACACTAAAATCTATCTCTACTACCTTGCATGAGAATTCATCTTCTGACAGCAACTACATCCCACCCTGTGCGGATATGAAGACCACTCTGGACAAAATATACATCACCACAAACATCTCAAGATCTTATTCATTGTGGCTGGGTCTTCAATCAAGCCAAGATCAAGAGTGTCTCACCAAGATACTACTAACATGTCTCCTGTTCCACCAGAGGCCCAAACATACTAGATCACTGCTATACAAATGTCAAACATATTTACTGCTCTATCACCCATCCACATTTTGGCAAATTAGACCACAAGACTGTGCTCCTGCTCTTGTCTTACAAGCAAAAATTCAAGCGGGAGAATCCATCAAAGAGAGTTATGCAGTGTCGGTCTGCAGAATCGGATGACAAGACTGCTAAGAGTCAGTAGACTAGTCAATATTTAAAAACTCAGCGACCAATCTGGACGAGTAATTCACAACAGTAACTGACTTCATTAGTAAGTGTGTAGAAGACTGTGTTCTAAAGAAGCAAATCCGTGGGTTTCTCAATTGGAAACCATGGATGAACAGGGATAACCAACATTTGCTTGAAGTCCGGTTCTGAGATGTTCAAGTCAGGTAACGCTAACCTATACAAGAAATCCAGATATGATCTATGGAAAACAATCAAAGATGCCAAGAGACAGTAATGGACCAAGCTAGAGTCCCAAACCAACCACACGGACTTCCACTGACTATGGCTAGGTCTGCAAAATATAACAGGCTACAAAATGAAGGCATGTAAAATCACCGGTACCAATGCATCCCTTCCCAATGAGCTCAATGCATTCTATGCCCATTTGAACAAGGTGCCAACGGGAGCATGCCCTCCACTTCAGAAGCCTCGGATGAACCTGTATTCGAAGTCACCATCGCAGACCTCAAAGCAGCTTTCAACCCACAGAAAGCGACTGGCCAGAATGGGGTACCAAGTATGCACATGGATCCTGTATGGAACAGCTGGCAGGGGTATTCACAGACATATTAACTTTTCTTTACTGAAGTCCCTACCTGCTTCAAGACAATGACCATCATTCTGGTACAAAGAAAGGCCAGGCAGCATGCCTTAATGACTATTGGCTGATAGCTCTGCTATCCATTATTATGAAGTGCTTCGAAAGGTTAGTCATGGCACGCGTCAATTCCGGTCTTCCAGATTGACTGGATCCACTATTGTTTGACTATCGCTGCAACAGGTCCACAGCAGACACCATCTCCTTGGCCCTATACTCAATACTGGAAACATAGATATCAAAGACATTTATGTCAGACTCCTATTTATTGACTACAGCTCAGCCTTCAACACCATTCTTCCCACAAAACCCGTCTCCAAATAACGTGGTCTGGGATTTGGCTCTTCCCCCTGTGACTAGATCCTAGATTTCCTACCTTACAAACCACAATCAGTAAGGATAGGCAACAACACCTCCTCCGTGATCATCCTCAATACCGGTGCCCCACAACACTGTGTCTTCATCCCCTTACTATACTCCTTATACACCTATGACTGTGACCAAATTCCCTTCCAACTAGATTTTTAAGTTTGCTGACGATACCACCATAGTAGGTCAGATTTCAAACACTGATGAGACAGAGGAGGGTGGTTGGAAACATAAAATTGAAGCAACGGGATTCTCTTTGAGTTCCTACCTGTTGCAGCCTTGTAGCAATTTTGTTAGGACAGATAAGGTCTCAGATGGGACATCCACTCTTTCCCCAGTTGAGGCTTTAAGTGGCTAATCATTTAAATTCTTTTCTCGTCCAGCCTCCATCTCTTAGATGGCAGGTTTATGTAGATGGCAGAAGTCTAGAAAATAATGGACTTAGATCTGAGGCAGAAAGGCAGGGTGGGGAAGGGGGCAAATCCATCTGATTTCCCTTTAAGTTCCATGTGGGACTTTTTAGACGTACCTGGTCCTACAATCCTGGGACAAAGGCTCCAGCACCTTCCTGAAGTTTGGTCCTCTTGTCACTACAGGAATTGGAGAGCTGCCATTTAATCAAATTGACTGTCAGCTCTCTGAGGTGGGACTTTGTCCTGTGTGAGAGGCCGGAGTCCAATCTTGGGCCATATGACACTTGGAGTCAGTTGAACTCTTCGATTGGCAGGAAGGGAAACCCCATTACCCTAAAAATTCAAGTCAAAATTAAAGTTTCCATTCCAATATGACTTTGTTTTGGAAGATTTCTATAAAACACTTCTCCAGAGCTTTCAGTTTTTATTTTGAAAAAATTTAGATTTTTTAACCTAGAAAGGATGTGCTGTCAGAGGTTCATGAATGAAAAAGGTAAATCTAGAAAATTATGTACAATGTAACTGCATGAGCCCATTGTAAATTTCTGCTCAAAAAAGATACATTTAATTTTTTTTAGTTTATTTATTAGTCACAAGTAGGCTTACCTTAATACTGCAATAGAGTTACTGTGAAAATCCCCTAGCCACCATAGTCTGGCACCTGTTAGGGTACACTGAGGGAGAATTTAGCATGGCCAATGCGCCTAGCCAGCACATATGTCAGACTGTGAGAGGAAACCAGAGCACCCGGAGGAAACCCACACAGACACGGGGAGAACATGAAGACACTGCACAGACAGTGACCCAAGGTCTCTGGCATGGTGAGGTAGCAGTATTAACCATTTTGCCACCCAGTGTACCACCATGCTACCCATAGGTGGACTGTTTAGGACTGTTTTCAGGAGGTTTGTCACACGAAGAGTGTGCAATACATGGAATGATTTCCAACTCGATTAGTAGAGGCAAATACCCTGGATTCACTTAAGAATCAATTAAATCCTGCAATGTGGAGACTTTAAGAGTCTTTCCTAACTCGTAATTCTCTTGGAATCTTGTACTTCGCCAGCAATGTCAATCCCATTGCAAACAAAATAAATATAATTCTAAATTAAAACCATATCAAATTGTTGATTGGTTCCAGGGACACTTGAAGAACTAATGGGTGGGACTTGGGAATTTCTGTATCCTGCAGAGCCTCTGAAGTTTGAATATTCACAAACTAACACTAAAGATCCTATTATGGCCAACCTAGATACACTCCTCCGGTTATAAGGCTTGAAACTGGTTGCACAAACCTGATCGTTCTCATTGGACATATCAACAGACAAATGCCCAACGGGTCCGTTTCACGTTATGTTGTCTGTCAGTTTAGCAGAAGCATTAACTTATTCAAAAAAGCTGTTACTGTTTGCATTGGGGACAGCAATCAGAGGAATCTTGTATCATTGTGTTAAGGATTTCTGCACCAATATTGCCAACAGTAATTTCTAAATTATGTTCAGTTCTCCATATCAAAGAAGAAAAGTCAGGCACTGTGTGACTGTTCCTTTGAGAGTAACACTGCAGAAGAGGGTCACCAATTTGAACTGAGAGTGGGTAAACATCCCAGGCAGAAGATAGTCTGAAGGCATGTAGAATATGTGTAAGCACTGGGGCAGCCAGTGAGGCTGCTGTCAGGCAGTCAGGTGTCTGCTGCCCTCTGTACAGTTTTTCCTTGTTAGTTAATATCCTGTATTTTTGATAAAGTTTATAGCATGCTTCATTACAGGAACACTTTTGTTTGGTTTTATTTCTGTTTAATAATGTTCATGTTTAGGGAAGTCTTATAAACAAGGTAGGTATTAGTTTATCATGTTTGCTAAATTCAGACATCATGGCCTGGTTTATCACTGAACCAAGTTGACTGGGGGATCCTTTAAACATGGTGGGTGGATCTCAATTCTAGAATTCCCACGCCCATTACAAGGCTTTCTGATTTTTGGGAGTGTCTTTAAAGGCTGCAGGCTGGTTCCTGCCAAAACCCCTCTCTGGCCTGCTTTACTGCAGAGATAGGCCCATTCTACTCCTCATCGAGTCAGCCAGGTCTTTTAAGACATTAGTTCACTGCACCTCAGAGGAACTCTGACAGCCCTTAGAGTAGGAAAATACCCGTGCACCAGAGAAAATATTGTTTGACATTTCAGCCTCTCTGATCTCTGCTATCAATTTCACAATGTTTATTTATACAAGATTAAGTGCTTTCAAGGGTTTTTGTTACTTTAAAGGATCTGTGTGAGTGACACTTTGATTAGCTTTTATTGAAATCATTTTTCTCAACAGAAAATTATGAATTAATTATTTGCAAAACTTTTTTTTTACACAGACTACCGTCATGACAGGGATTATTGGTTCTCACAATATGATAAGTCAATGGGTATGGAAGTCCATTGATTGGCATATGGGGCGTGATGGCCATAACTGATGGGTGGGGAGCAGGAAGTGACATGGGGAATTTTTGGAGCATGAAAGTTGAGGGGTGGCGGGCCCTGTAATTTTGTTTAAACTGGGATGCAGTTCCAAAGCACCAGCGTAAGCCATTTAAACAGCCCGTCTCTATAGCCAGCAGCCTCTATGGCTACCCCCAAACCTGCTCTCAGGTCTGCTGGCCTGGTTCAAACATGCCTCTGCCCAGCAATGAACATCCTGTCTATATGGGCACTTTCTCCTGAGGCAAGCACACCGAGCTGGGGTTTTGCCTGACAAGCACTTCCCATCTGGAGGATGGAAATCCAGGCCTATATCTGAATTTCTGCCTGTAGATTAATTTTAGAGTTTACTTATGAGCAATATCTTGTTATCATAAAAATCTGATGATTTAAGGAAGCACAAGATTCAGAAGCATGACTCACACATTATAAACAAAGGCGAAGTAGTTCATACAACAATAGAGAACAATTGAGAAATTATGTATCCAATGAATGGGGATTTGATAAAGATTGACTCAATATTTCCCTGAAGCACTTTTACAATTAAATTCAATTTTGTCATTTATATGGAAGTATCCCAGAAGTTAAAATTGTGACTCGAGACTCTAGAGGTTGCATTTCACTGTCACAAACACAACGGCATGAAATTCCTGCTCACCCTGCCCATAGACTGTGGATGCTGTCCCAAATTCTCGGTCATTTACATACTCAGCGTGAGCCATCAGTATCTGCAAGGACATCAATAATGGCAACTGTTCTGGGATCTGATAAGGAGTCATCATCAATCTGACACATTAACTTAGCCCTGTTCTACTCTGCCCAAAGTGCTCCCTTAGCCCACTAGCCCCCAGCCAATTCAAGAATCCACCAATCCCTGATTGACTACATAGCCTAATAATGCTTTCCAACATTTGAGAAGGCCTGTTGGAAAATGCGAATTCTACTTAAGCCTTTCAAGGCTTTTGACAGGCTGAAATTTCTGTTGAAGCCCAGGAACTCCTTTAAACACAACACCTTGATGTGGGGGTTGGATTGTGGAGCACGGGTAGAAGACTTTAAAATTATGCCTATGCCACTTTCAGTTTTTTCTTTGCATAAGCTCACTCTCAACAATTCCTCTCTACCCTTTTTCATTTTCAGCTTTCCCTCTGCACATATTCATACTTTATTTTTCCCTAGACATTTCATATTCAAAATCCTTTTTGCACTGCCTAATTTTAGTTTTCCATTTTCACAGTAACTTCACTGCAGTGTTAATGTAAGCCTACTGGTGACACCAATAAATAAATATTTCGCCATCTAATCCTTTCTCCTGCAGTTTCTTTTTCTTAATGTTATCTCTTACAGATTTCCCACATTTGGCTTTGTTTCTACATGTTTCCATTGCCAGCCTTCTTGCCATGCATTTCTGCTATCTTCTTTCAACATATTGTCTGCTGTCCCTCAAAATGTATCACGCAGTCACATTTCCTCTGCATATTTCCCATTCTTATCTCTCAACCCTAAATATTTGACTCACCTTTATATACATGTCGTATACCTAAATTCCTCTTTATGTCACTCTCAGGCTTCGCATCAACATTTCCCACTCTCCATGAAACATATCCTATTCTCAGCTTCTGCTCCACACATTTTTTTCTCTTAGCATTCACTATAAGCATTTCCGCTTTCCATCCTCTCTTCCACTCACAAGCTGCATACATTCCTCACCTTAAGCAGTCCCATGACACATTTTGCCTTTACCTTCAGAGATTTCCAATTTCATCTATCCTCCTCGGCTGTCCTCTGGCACATTTCTGTACTTATCTTTATTGATGTCCACTGAGAACCTCCTCCTGATGCATTGCCATTCCCGAAACTTGCCCTTACACATTTTCACTTGAAATTTTCTCTACAAATTTCTACTCTCATATATTCCTTAAGTGCACCTTTAATTAGTGCATACCATGGTTCTAGCTGTTCTCAAAATGGAAATAAAGAAAAATCCATAATAAAAAAAAAGAATAGGGTGGAGGAAAATTGAGTGTAGCGCAAATCTCCAAAATTCAAACTGTTTGACCCCTGTCAAAATTAATCCCAGAATTAGAAATCATTCTTGCAATCTGTGAAATGCTATCATCAAGTAGTACTAGTGTACAGACATATACATCCAGTAAATTCATATATAAGTCTTCATGAATTGAAACTTACAAAAGAAACAAATGTTCTTACCATTTCATTCACTTACAAGATAGAACAGTTAACACTTCTGTGGGACACACTGTGAAATTACCTTTTTTAAAATTCACAAAAAGTATTTGTTCTTAAATTGCATTTCAATCTGAACTATTTCACGTTGCAAGTTGTTAGGAGTTAAAATGCATCACTTTCTCAGTTATGTAAATCCAGTTCAAAGCATTGTTCCCTTTGATTGGATTAAAACTTCCCAACTGCAGTAAGTGTAACCAAAGACCTACTAAGAACACATTATTTTCAAGGTAAGAACAGATGTTTCTTAATCTACCGGCACCATACATTAGGGTATTCAGATTATTCCATGGTATGTTACTGTGAATAACTTACTTGCTCCATCATTATGTGGGTCATTAAAGACATAAACGAGCTTTTATGCTCTAGTTTCATACAGCTGTCAGCAGCCAGTGCTGCGATAAGTGCGTTTTTTTTAGCAAATGCTTTGCACTTTGAAAAATCAAAACAACTCCTATTGCACAGCACCCAGAGGATAAGGGGCTGTTTTGTGATCGGTTTACATTTCTGGTTGTTCACAGTTAATTACTGAAATCCAAACATGTCGTGAAGGCATACTGCTTCTGCTAAGAGTATATCAACAAGGTGAGCAAGCATTCGAATCGAAACAGAACAGAGCCTGTCGTAAGCGTTCGTAATATCGTAAGTGTTCCATGGTGGGGTCACAAATTGTGATTTGGCGGATGTGACCTCCACATATCAGTGTTACAAAGGTGTAGGGGGGAGGGGTCGTTTATTCTCTTAAACAGGGCAGATTCCAGGCCAACCTCGACCCACTCATTGTTGACTTCCTAACAAAAACAGCCCTCGACAGCTGAGGAAGAGAATTATTAGGGGTGTTGGAATAGGAAATGTCCAAGGTTCCTGACATATTGTGATTGGCTCCAAGTAGAGGGAAGCGGCAAGGCAGAGTCAGCCCCGAAGGGTGCTCAACTGTGCTGTTTAAACATACACAACTGCATCCTCATACAAGCAGATGGTAAAAAATAACTTTTGCGGAAACCTGCAATGAACTTGTCTTGCTTTCACTCTAGGGACTATTAAGAAACTCAACCAAAGGGTAAGAGTATGGAATCAATTTTTTTCAGCATCTGCACTTCAAACGTCCTCTAAATGATTCTGTCATCAACACAAAATGGGAAAAGTTACAATTTATATAACAAATTGGGTAATTAGGGACTTGAGCATAAATGACAATTCTTCCTTAATACCTGAACAAACATTGTAACTGGACTCGGTGGATTATAAGGAAATAGCCACTTTAGTGAACTACATGCACCATTGACAAGCACTCAAGCAACGATATTGAAAATGGAAAGAGTCGAGAAGTACTGAAAATGTTTCACAAGGTTCAGTCATAGCTTGCAGTACAAAATAAATTGCCGGTTTCAGGATTTATTCTCATAGTCAAGGGAACACCGTAACCTTGGTATAAAAAAGACTGTAGCCTACTCCATTAAGTGTATATATAAAGATGTTCTGCTTTACTGTTAAAAAGTGCAAAGGCAAAAATTATTACCAAAAGCTGACATAAATGAATTCCAGTTTTCTATTGTGCAATGGGTATTGCATAGGAATTGTGCAATGCTCCTTATGGATTCTACACATCAAACGAGGCAAATTCACCAATACAGTGAGGTAAAAAGAATTGACTGTGCAATTCTGTAACCCATACAATTAATTTTAACTCTTACCTGTGAGAGGAATGCATGTAAACAGCTCTCCTTAAGCTGACAATGCACCATTAGTCTTGTTGGGAAAATAGCCACTATTTTGCAAAATATGACTGATTCTCTGGGCTGCTACCTCAATGAGATTGTTTAACACAAAACACAAGTACATATAGATAATATCAATAATAGATAATATAGATAATATCAGCACATAGCTATTAGTTGTGGAGGGGATAGAGGGTAGTTTGGGGAACTACCCTATTTTGCACTTCTACGTTCTCCCCTCATCTGGGTAAGTACATTGCCTTCTCTCATAAATCCACACATTTAGCTTCCTACTGGATATCCTCATGGAGAGGTGGAGATGGAAAAAATAGGGGAAACAAAGCTTTCCTTCGTACCAGGGCTAAATTTATCTTATCATGAGTAAATTCACTTATCCTGAGTGCACCAGCAAAATATTTACTCTGTTTAGGTGTTCTCTTGTGCAAAAGCCATTTCTTCTTCCCTGTTAATTTCCATAGAAACTGACTCTGTTAAAGCAATAATGATACTAATAGAAACACTTCTGCATTTTATAATTGTGAAACCCATCAGACCAATGCACACGTAGGTATCATAATAAATGCCCTTATTTTACATTCTTTTTCATCAGTAAGGAAGTGACATCTAATTAGGAGCATGTACGGCCCTGATCAAGTGCCTGGAAAACTATTTAATAGTGGACCCTTAAAATGGTCATCAGCAGGATCATTAACCTCAATCAAATAGAAATTTTGCATTACTTGGCAGATCTCCTGGGACCCTTTCAGGTATCTCAGTGACCCCGGAAGACTTAAAAACTTCTTTGCTGATGTATTCTGCTGAATAGAAAACAAAATCTCAAAAAAAATTAAGAGTTTTCCAGGAAATCCCATTTGCGTTCCTTCCATGAAGATATTTTCACAAGTATGACCATATAAACTTCAGCACAGTGGTTAATGCTGCTGCCTCAGAGTGTCAGGGACCGACACTCGATTCCCAGCTTGGTCAGTGTCTGTGTGGAACCTGTACATTCTTCCTGTGTCTACGTGGGTTTTCTCCAGGGGTGCTCCAGTTTCCTCCCACAATCCAAAGGACATGCTAGCTAGGTGCATTGGCCATGCTCAATACTCCCTCAGTGTACCTGAAAGGCATCAGTGTGTGGCGATTAGGTGATTTTTACAGTAACTTCATCGCAGCGTTAATGTGAGCCTACTTGTGATTATTTGTTAAATAAACTTAAATTTACACAACACAGTTATAAATGTAATTTCCCTGCTGGTGTGCCTTTGTTGACAGAAAATATATTAATCATGTATCTGATGTACTTATACTGAATAAG
This sequence comes from Sphyrna mokarran, assembly GCA_024679065.1. NCBI lineage: Eukaryota > Metazoa > Chordata > Chondrichthyes > Carcharhiniformes > Carcharhinidae > Sphyrna > Sphyrna mokarran. The sequence continues at coordinate 40,213,285 of JAGIQG010000004.1, forward strand.
CAAGTGCCAATATATTATCCACCAAATATCAAAGAGCAGCAACACATTGTGGTTGCCCAATGTACACTCAGGCCTACCAATTCTTTCACATTCAATGTGGTGTGAAATTGTGGTCATGATCTTCCGCCTTCCCACCTGAGAAATGTGATCACTTGTGCATTGTGTTTGTAAAGCCTGGTTAGGGAAAAAGAAATTTATGGAGGCAGTATTATCTTTACATTTATAGCACTGGGGAGTTAGAGTGATTCACCTTTGGCTTATTCTGTGTAAAAAGCAATCACTGTTTTTTAAGGACTGATTTTAACTCAGGAAGAGGGATGAAGAAGGTATGGTAGGGGTTCACACTGTGCCCCCAATAAATTCCTGAGGGGGCCTAAACTAACTGGTAGTGTTGCACATTGAAGATGTAGCTGGATGCACACCTAATGTGCTCATCTCTGTTCAAATTCCTTCAGTCTAAATTTCTGCATTAGCAACCGTTCTGATCCCCTCTAGTTAATGCCACCAGTGACAACTTCTATGACTATGCTGTACACTTTTTTCCCTTAAAAGTACTAAATAGGTTAAACTAGTTCTTTCTTTCCATAGCCCATTGTAAAAATTTTATATTGCTGATAGAATCATAGAATCCCTACAATGGAGGAGAGGGCCATTTGGCCCATCGAGTGTGGACAACGGATGTGGCTAAACTGAATTGCTACTGACATTGTGGGAAGAGATTCTTTTCCTGATAGCAATTTAAATTTGACTCCAAGTCAAAACTCTTAGCATGTGGCAGCACTGATGTCCGCAAGCAAGTAAGTGACCATCACACGGAAGTAATCTCACACATAGCAAATCAGGAAGTTAATAGAACATAGAACACTACAGCACAAACAGGCTTTTTGGCCTACAAGTTGCGCCGATCATACCCATACCTACTAGGTCATAGAACTATCTGTAACTTCCAATCCCATTTAATCCCACGTACTCATCCAGAAGTTTTTTAAAAGACCCCAGCGAGTTTGCCTCCACCACCACCGATGGCAGCCAATTCCATTCAATCACCACCTTCTGAGTGAAAATCTTACCTCTAACATCTCCTCTGTACTTGTTGCCCATCATCTTAAACCTGTGTCCTTTCGTAGCGACCATTTCAGCTCTGGGAAATAGCCTCCGAGAATCCACCCTGTCTATTCCTCTCAACATTTTATAAATCTCTATCAGGTTGCCTCTCAACCTTCATCTCTCCAAGGAGAAGAGACCTAACTCCCTCAACCTATCCTCATAGGGCATGCCTCCCAATCCAGGCAACATCCTTGTAAATCTCCTCTGCACCCTCTCAATAGCTTCCATGTCCTTCCTGTAGTGAGACGACCAGAACTGCACACAGTATTCCAAGTGGGGTCTGACAAGGGTCTTATAAAGTTGCAGCATTACCTCCCAATCCTCAACTTAATCGGAATTCTTGACCACATCCTTCATCTACGAGTCCTATGGACCTGGACCCCAAGATCCTTCTGCTCCTCAACACTGCTAAGACTCCTAACCTTGATATTGTACTCCTTCATCCCATTGGACCTGCCAAAATGGACCAGTACACATTTATCTGCGTTGAAGTCCAACTGCCACTTCTCTGCCCATTCTTGCATACTATCTATGTCTTGCTGCAACTTCTGACATCCCTCCAGACTATCCACAACACCACCAACCTTTGTATTGTCAGCGAACTTACTAACCCATCCTTCCACTTCCTCATCCAGGTCATTTATGAAAATGACAAACAGGAAGGGTCCTAGAACAGATCTCTGGGGCACTATCATTGACTATTCTTCACCTTTATATTGAATTTTCAGAAAATGAAAAATAAATTATTCTGATTTGATTAAGATGGAAGCTAAAATATCACACACAAAGTTTATTTTAATATAAAGAATTTATTTATCATAATGGAAAAAATTGATATTCCATAAATGTGAAATTAGCTTTTTAGGGCTAGTAAGGGGATTTAGCAGTAAATATGAATAGTAAACCCTTCGAAACCCAATTACATCTCATTCAACAAAGTGTAACTTTTTCAGAAGGTTTATAATGAGAGTAACGGTATAAGTATGGAAGTCCTCAATTCACAGCACACCTTTCAGAGAAGCAGAGAACAACTTTTGGATTTCCATGTTATTGTACATATGTGTGGATTCCAGACATTGCCATCAGTTTCACCATCGTTACCACTACAAAATCCTTTCTAAGCAACTTTAAAAATGGATTATGAATCTGGATTGAAATAATTAGAATTGAACACAGATTCCCATATTTATCTAAACATATGTCCAACTAGGTGAAATCTTAGTCCAATTAAAACAGCTTTGACAAAGAATTGATCAAATATAACTGTGCTTGGAAATGTCAAACATGAGGACATTACATATTTTCAAAAAACCTGTATGCCCTCTTCAAAAATGATCCCTAAGATGGCTATCACAGATCACCTAATGTTTAGAAATGCATGTGGACCAAGCCTCTGGAAGTTTCTAAAAGTGGATTACAATAAACATGTCTATGCAACATTCTTGTGGAATGTCACATCAGCCACTGTCCAGATTTACTTCAAAAGAACAAGGACAAGTCTTCAGACTTTCTGACTCCTGATCTGTCAGGCAATAAAGGAGACCTAATGAAACTGATCTTGCACAAGGAAATGCTGAGGACCTCTATTGTACACTGATGGGTCTGACCATTGGAGATGGAAACTATTTCGTTAATATAACCATACTATCGATTGCTTTCCATCGTGTATCAATGGCCAGCCATCACATAACTAAAACCCTTTGATTTTTGAAAGCCTTTTATTATAAAGTCCTGCTTGATTTTTTTTGCAGCAGGCTGCACAATACAGGAATAACTTCAAAAGAAACATCACTGCTGAGATCAGGTTATAACATCTAGCGATCTACCAAGCCACAAGGCTTAAAGTTTTAAAGCCTCCTTGAAAGCTTGTTTCCGAAAGATCGTGAGTTTGCTTAGAAAAGGAAAACTGGTCCCCGAGCTACAAGTATTATCAAGACTGTCTACTCTACTTGCTGAGCATTTCTTATTTTGAAGAAACTCCTGTCTTCAGCTATCTGAACTCATCTGAACTTCAGTCCCAAGTGGAAAAGCTCCTCTCACTGGACTCCTACAAACCCATGAACTATTAACAATTCTATTTGGTTTTAATTTTGTATTACATGAAACTCCTTTCTTTTACTGTATCTTTCTTGTTTGTATTGGGTACGTGTGAAGTAGCAATAAACATTGCTGGGAAAAATGCATGCCAATAAAGAGTACTCCTGATTTAAAAATCCATGAAAATTCTGCTGCTACTGACATTTATAACAACAGACCGTGGGGGTTTGGGAACACGCCTCAGCTTTATTTGAACTAAACCACACTGATTATGGACAGTCAGGTGCTGTCTCCCTCCCCTGCCTGTAACTGAATGTACTGTGTCTCACAGTTCATGTCCCTGACAGACCAGTCCTTGAACAACATGAGTTTGAATGCTGTCCGAGCTGGCTTTTGTTCAAAGCAGTTGTTAATACGCATAAAGGAAATGAATTTCGCTGATCCATTTGCACAATGTGATTTAAAGGAAAACATATTACCTAGGTGTACCCCTGGATGATTGTTGAAATTTACTAATTTCACTTACAAAGAATGGATGAACCCTGACACAGTCCAAATCCAACTAATGATTTCATTTAGTGTCCGATGTTTCACATTCAACCTCATCCTTCTAGTACTCGCTACAGACTGCAAGCACTATGGCTGATTGCCTCACCATTTTATAAGTAGACCTTGAGTGAACTTATTCTAGATTAACAATAAGAACTCATTAATGTGTAAGAGAAATTTCTGCTCACCCCTTCCCTCAGTTACAACAAAATGCAATAATTTGTATTCTTGAAATTAAAGTGGTATTTAAGCTATTCTTTATCAATGTCAACATAGTCCATAAGACAAGTCTCAATTTAACATTTTAAATGAAAGAGTTCACCTCTGTGAATACGGCACCCATCAGTACTGCACTGGAATGTTAGTATGGAATATGATCTGAAACTTCAGGATTTACCGGATAACAGTAACCATAGGGAGGAATTGCTTCCCTTTCCTCTATCAATTCAAACAATGGAGCTCATGAAATTGAATGTAACATTGACAAAGGGAAAACGTGAACAACGCAATAAGAATATGTTTTTCATAACTCCAGAAAAGATGAAGAGAATAGACTCTGAAATAATCATTTACGCCCCGACATCCTTTCCTAACCCATGAACAATCTATATGTCAGCTAGGCTCAGCTGGTAGCACGCTTACCTCTGGGTCACAAGGTTGCAAACTTGAGCCCCATTAAAAGAGTTTAAGGTCATAACCCACACTGAGACTCCAGTGCAGTACTGAGGGGTGTTGCATTCTTGTAGTTGATACTTTTCAGATAAACTGATAAACTAAGGCCTGATTTAGGGATTATGCAGACATTGATGAAGGACAGAGTAGTTCTTACATCCAGGCTAACATTTCCCCCCAGACAATACAACAGGTAAACAAGTATTTTTATATTTATTTATCCTATTGCTGCTCTTAGACATTGTTCATACAGGGAAGCAGCCAGACGTGTTACTGCACTGAAAAAGTACGCTTAAATCAGCTATATTTATCACAATCATCTGTATCCTGCAAACAGCTCTAACAGATTCCCATAGGAGTCAATACAAAGATGCTGCTTCAAACATTTTAAACACAACGACCATTTGAGGTGTTCAATATTCTTGCCTTCACACACTTAATGGTTTAATAGGTTCTCTAATTTCAGGCAAAGTCAGATTCGCAAGCATTTCAATCAGCTCTTTGCAGTGTTAAAATAAGCTTACTCAGTGAATGTACTTCTGGATGCACCTGCTAACAATTCCAAAAGGCTATTGTTAAGTGGAAACTTCTTTTCTTTTAAATAAAAAAATGAATGTATGTTGGTTTCTTTAGTGTCATTGGTGGCATAGGTTTAGCACTCCCGCCACTGGATCCAAACGTTTTGGGCTGCCGTTTCATTTTAGAGATCTGAGTCCATACTTTAGCACTGTGCTCACATGTAGTACTGACAGAGTGCTGCACTGTTGGAGATTTTGTCAATTGGGAATGCCATTAAACCAAACCTTCATCAGCCCTCTCGGGTGGATGTACAAGACTCCATTGTATTGTTAAGGGGAAGCAGTGGCGCAGTGATTTTGTCATTAGTCCAGAGACCCAGGATAATGTTCTGAGGTCTTAAGTGGATTTGAATCCCACCATGACAAATGGTGAAATTTGAGTTGAATAAAAATCTGGAATTAAAAGTCTAATAATTACCATGAAACCATTGTTGGTTGCTATAAAAATCCACTTGGTTCACTGATGTCCTTTAGGGAAGGGGATCTGCTGTCCTTACTGGTCTGGCCTACATGTGATTGCAGATCCACAGCAATGTGGTTGGCTCTTAACTGCCCCTTCAAGAGCAATTAGAGGTGGGCAATAAATGTTGGCCCAGCCAGTAATGCCCATATCCAATGACAGAATTTTAAAAAGGAGCAGTGCAGTGATCTCTGGTTTCCCTGGCCAAGGTATTTCCCTTTACTAAGCATTTAGCCATTTCACTCATTGCTGTTAGTGGAAGTGTGCTATGCCATATTTACTACAGCATTGACCATGGGCAGGGCAGAATTCCACAGGCCTTTGAGCGGTGGGCTGGAACTGGAGCGGGAACGGTAGATAGTAGGGAAATGCATTGGCATAAATGGGTATTTTTCCATTTGGCAAGCAGTGACTAGTGAGGTACTGCAGGGATCTGTGCTAGGCCCCAACTATTCTCTTTATATATTAATGATTTGGAAAAGGGAACTAAATGCATTATCTTCAAATCTGCAGATGATACAAAGTTGGGTGGGAAAGCGAGCTGTGAAGAGGATGCAGAGATCTTCAGCATAATTTGGAAAGGGTGAGTGAGAGGGTGTAGTCATGGCAAATGCAATGTAATGTGGATAAATATGAGGCTAACCACTTTGACAGCAAAAATAGGAAGGCAGATTATTATTTGAATTAATATTATTATTAGCATCCTCACGAATCAATTGCTGCAGGTAAACACACAGGTACAGCAGATCATAAAGAAGACAAATGGCCTTTACAGAGAGTGGATTTAAGTATAGGAATAGGGATAATTTTTTACTGCAATTGTATAGAGCATTGGTGAAGTCATACAGGGAGCATTGTGCACAGTTTTGGTATCTTCATCCGAGGAAGGATGTCCTTGCTATAAAGGGAATACAGCGCAGGTTTACCAGGCTGATTCCTCAGATGGCAGGACTATCACATGAGGAGAAATTAATTTGGCTAGGATTGTATTCATTGGAGTTTAGAAAGTGAGAGGAGTCTCACTGAAATGTATAAAATTCTAACAAGGTTAGACAGGGCAGATTTAGAAAGAATGTTCCTGATGGTGGGGAAATCCAGAGATAAGGATCATAGTTTGAGCATAAGGGGTAAAAATTTTAGGACTGGAATAAAAAGAAATTTATTGCCCCACAGAGTGGTGAATGTGTGGAATTCACCACCACAGAAAGTAGTTGAGGCCAAAATGCTGTGTGATTTCAAGAAGAAATTAGACACAGCTCTTGCGGCTAAAGGATCAAGGGATATGGGGAAAGGTGGGATCAGAATATGATTCAATGATCAATCATGATCAAAATGAATGGCGGAGTAGGCTCGAAGGGCTGAATGGCCTACTCCTGCCTCTAGTTTCTACGTTTTCACATTGCTATTGGAATGGTTCTGGGCACTTTCTCAGCAACAGGCTGTGATATAGATCAGCTACATGCTGCAAGGATTTGTACATTTAAAAGTCCTTTCAAGAGCCACTTTACAGAGCAGCTGGTATTTTTGCAACAGCAGAGCAGCCCACCTGTCACATAGGGAAGGCTATCATGGCACAGAGGGACCACAAGGAAAGGAAGTACGTCACTATGGCCCCAGGGATCTTCCTGCTAGGGCTCCCATCCAATTGACCACCCCTGACCATTTTTCACTTTTTCAGCTGTCTGAGTTCCTCAGGCCTCCTCTCCTGGTTATGCTGTTAAAGTTGCAGAGCTATCAGCTCCTAACTGGGCTGCTGCCTAGAGAGCCCACCCTTAATTTCTATCATTAATGGGTAAAATCACTGAGCAGGTCCCACTGCAGTAAGCGCAGGCTCGAGACCTACTTTTCATCCTGACGTTCGGATATATATTTGATGAATAAAATGTATTTCAAAATGTACTTCACTGGATATAAAGTGTCCTGATCCCCTGAGGTAGAATCATAAAATCTACAATGCAGTAGGAGGCCTTTCAGCCCATTGAGTCTGCACTGACCACAATCTCACCCAGGCTCTATCCCCATAATCCCATGTATTTACACTAGCTCCTGAAGGGGCAATTTAGCATTGCCAATCCACCTAACCCACTCATCTTTGGTCATCGAACACACTGTATACATGCAAGGTCATTTTTCTTTCTTGCCTTTGCTTTTTAGTTTTACCATCCATCATGTACAGTAAGTTCTCACTTAATGCTGTAATGGCATTGCTGAAAAGTGCGACTTTAAGTGAAACAAGTTTAATATTTCATATTTTCCCATTAAAACCATTATAAAAACTGTACTTAGGTTCTGTAAGATATTTATCATCAGAAAAATCGAAAAACATTACACCTTTAAGTTGAAATACTTTACCTTGTTAAATACCGACATTTGTAAATAAAACAACTTTTAAAATGAAATAAATGGATCAAAATTCTGGAACCACATCCACAATAACATTGTGAGTATACTTACACCACAAAGTCTGCAGCATTTTAAGAAGGCAGCTTGCTACCACCTTCTGAAGAATATTTAGGGATGGGCAATGAATATTGGCTAACTAGTGCTGCCTACATCACAAGAATTAACTTAAAAAAATTGAAATAAATATGCTAACTTTCCACTTATTCCTGCTTACTGCCAATTGAGATCACCGACTCTCCCACACACCAACTCTCCCATTCAGCGACCCTCTCACTCACTGACTCTACAGTTCATGGCCTTCCCATGGCCTGAAATTCTCAGTTGTTGTGGGCCCTTCCTCTTGTTGTCTCTTTCAACTTGTGCCCTCTAACGCTTTCTAATCTTCCTGTTCATTGCTGACCCTCCCTGCCATGGTCTCTGCTACTTCTCAATCCTCCACCTTGTTGCTGATCCTCTGACCCAATCCTCTCCTGATCCCTGACCTTCTCGATCAATGCAGGCTCTTTCTCTTGCTGAATCTTCAATTCCTTGCCTCTCCCACCTGCCATTTCCCTCTCCTGAACTCTCTGGTGATGGGCAACGAAAGGCAGGAGCAACAGCTTTGACTTGCTGGAAGTCATCAATGACCAGGAGGTCCAGGGGTGGCACAGACTGTGAACAGGAAGGTTGACATAGAGCAAAAGGGTCAGGGAGCAACAGAGGCCACTCCTAAATGGTGCCAATTGGGTCATGTTGCCCCATATCAGAGTCAAAATGAAATGAGTTTAGAACAAAACAACCATTAATAGAATTACATTAAAGTGGAACAATGTAAGAAGGGACAACATAGTCTTACTGTATAGCGGATAAAACACTACAGGCAGTAGTAACTGTAATTTATTGACTATAGTATTTTGAAACTATGAACATAAAAAGGAGAGGTATAAAAGCAAGTATTATAATTGAACCATTATAACAATGCTTACACTAAATTTGATGTAGAACATGACATATAAACCAATCAAAAGAAAGCAACAGAGATACAGCAGTTCACACTTTAAGATTTTAAACTAATTCCTTTTCTAAGACACTGAACACCAGCACAAATTTGGGACATGCACAAATCTGTTAACATTGTGGCCTCACTCGACTCGAGATTGGAAAGTCCCATCTGAGGTCAATGAACATTTCCATTGCCCACCCCTCGTCTCCTCTGATTCTGTGGCATGTGGGGTGCTCGAATATGTCAGAATTGTTATATGATGTCAATCAGGAAAGTAGCACAATGCTTTAATCTATATACTATATCCTCCCCTTGCTCAACCTCCAACTCTTCTTATCTTCCACTTACGGCTTCCCTCTGTTGAACTCTTGCTGCAAGCAAGCGCTTTGGAGATAAGTGGCAAGAAGAAGGAACAGCAACTTTGATTTACTGGGACAAACAGAAGAGTCAGCAGTGAGTGGGAAGGTCAGGGGAGGCAGAGGATGTGAACAGGATGGTCAACAGAGAGAGAAAGGATCAGGGAGCCACTCTTTAATGGTGCCAATTGACTCATGTGCCTTATTTCAGACCCAATACAAAAACTGATATTAGGAATGATGTTTACAAAAAACAATGCTTTTCACTGTATACTAATACATGTGACGATAGTAAATCAAATCAATGTTATTGCTATGCACAAAGCAGATTGAAAGTTAAGCTCAGATGGGTGACTTACCAGCTGATATACCACTTGGATTCTACCATGTTCAGTTCCAACCTAGCTCTCCTGAGCAGCCAGCAAAGGTACCCTTCTCACCAGGGTTGGCCCGTTGTTAAATATGCTGATTAAGCTTCAATAACATCATCAGGCCCCAAATGCAAATTTAAACTCGGACTTGATTAGGGAAATAATTGTGGCTTTCCTGCTAGGTGGGGAAAACACAGGAGTCTATCTAGGTTAGTTTTTTTTTAAGTTTTCTTCTGGGGCTAGAAGATGCAGGAATGTACCTAGTTGTCCATCTTTACTCTCAAATGAACCACTTTCTAAGATTTACTTTTTTTGGTGTGAACTATTGGCTGCATACCACGCAAACTCTCTTCCCATAACAACCACCTACTACCCAAACTCCATTCCCATAGCAACCACATATGTTGTGATGTCAGTTGAATTCTTCAATTAGATTCAAACCAGAAATGCCTTATTCCCGGAATGCTTCCGCTTTGACAGTGATGTGCTCCCTCAGCTATTGATAACTGAAGCGGGGCTCTGTAAACCTCTTCCTTCATTGTTCCATCAAACTCTGTCAGGGTAAGTACAAGACGGGCAAGATACAGAGTAAAGCTTCCGCTACACTATCCCATCAACAGTCCCAGGGCAGGTACAGCAGGGGGTTAGATACAGAATAAAGATCTCTCTAAACCAAGCCAACCAACATTCTCAGGGCAAGTACAGAACATATTAGATACACAGTAAGGTTCTGCTAACACAGTCTGATCAAACAGTCCCAGAGCAGGTACAGCATGGAGTTAGATGCAGAATGAAGCTCCCTGCACACCAACAACGTTCACTATACAACCCTTGGGCCACTTGTCTCTTGTGACTGAAATGTGAGTCACAGCCACAGAAACAAGGGGAAAGGCTGTTAATGGCAGTCTCTTTTGGCTTTTCTTTTTATTCTTTTTTGTGCACAGTTCCTATTGTATTTATCCTTTATAATCTATTTTGTACCCTACATACCAAGATACCAGCCAGACAAGCCAGAGGAGAAAATGCTGGAAAGTCTCAGGCAGTCTGGCAGCATCTGTAAGGAGAGAAAAGAGCTGATATTTCAAGTCCAGATGGACTCAAAGGCTTGATTTTACCATTATCATTCTAAGTGCCGATTCTGGGTGTAGTACAGATCCGACTTAGGAATCCACTTTCAGGCGCACCCATACAGTCTCGGCCATCTCCAGTCTGAACCATGCTGTGGGTGGGGCTTAGCGCTGCCTGAACGATCGCAGCTCTGAACTGCGTATGCGCAATTAGAAAAAAAATTAGAAACAGCGCATCCGTGTCAGATCACTCCCGAACTGTACAAAGTGGAGAAAGCGGCCTGGGAGTGAAAAGTGCGAGGGTGTATGTTGGGGGAGGTGGGGAGGGGAGAGGAGGGAGGCAGATAAGATGTACATCAGCAGGGGGGGGGTGCAGATGGGTCTCTGATGGGGGGATTCAGGGAGGTTCCCTGTCAGTCTGAGCGTATTTGGTGGCGGAGAGCAAGAATGGAAATTACTCTGGATAGTAGTGGGTGGATAAGGGGGCCAGTGATGTGTGTGGGTAGTGGGGGGAGGAGGGGATGTGGATAAGGGATACACACACACACACACATTACTGCCTCTGTCTTATCCAGTCCCCTCCACTACCCAGTCTGATTGTCACCCCTGCCCCCCTCCCCTCCCACCAATTGCCCACAGAGTGGCAACAGACTACCCTGTCCCTCCCACCAGAGATCCATCTGCCCCCATCAGAGAGCCATCTGTCCTCCTCAAGATCCATCCGCCCTCCCACCAGAGATCCATCTGTCCCCTGCGATCCATCTGCACCCCCACTAGAGATCATCTGTCCCTGAGATCCATCAGCCCTTCCCACTCAGCCCCCCCCCCATCATCTGCCCCCCCACCAGAGATCATCTGGCCCACCACTCTCCATTCCCTCCCCCCAACAATGAACTTGCCTCACTCCCCTCTCCAAGGGAATGGTCTGGCCTCACTCCCCCTCCCGTCCAGAAAAACACCTAACCCACTTCCTCCCCCACACCAAGACAACGGTCAGCCCTCCACCCTGGACCAGACAACGATCAGCCCTCCCCCCACCAGCAGAGACAACGATCAGCCCTCCCCCCACCAGCAAACAACAATCAGCCCTCCCCCCCCACCAGAGATACATCTGACCCGCCTCCTCCTCCTCCCCCCACCAGAGATACATCTGACCCGCCTCCTCCTCCGCCTCTCACCTCCAAACAGACAATGAACTGACCCGCCTCCCACCTCCACTCCCACCACTGATCTGAGTCAGAGAACAGTTGCAAACACTGAACTCTTCAGAGACTGGAGCACCTCTCTCAAACTTTTATTCAGTAGGTCCCTAAAAGAGTGGTTCTGGATTGGTAAACATGGTGGTAAAGGGGGAAATGCTGATAGAGTTAGGCGGGCAGTTCATTAACAAATGCATTTAAATCGTTGTTGCACCCGATTTGGGCGCGGAATGGATTCCAGCCATTCATGGGTCTCAGTAAAGTGGTGATCTGGATGCAGATCGCGATAAAGGCCTCACACCTGACTTTATTGGTAAAATCAGGCCCAAAATGTCAGCTCTTGTGTCTCCTTATAGATGCTGTTAGATCTGCTGAGATTTTCCAGCATTTTCTCTTCTGGTTTCAGAATACAGCATCCACGGTAATTTGCTTTTTACCTTCTTGAAGAGATAAATTGCAAAGAATTCATAAACATTTTTTATATTCTACTTATATCCAATTAAAATTTTCCAATATCCTAATTTGCCCTCACTAATTTTCTTGTGAATACCACTGATCTAGATTAATAACTGACACAAGATTTGAAGATGTTCTGTCTTGGCAGTATATACATTTTTGGCTATTCATATCATTTACTTGGGACAGTGGGTGAAACTTTGCTCTTATTTTTATACCTGAACTTTTTAAACCTTGGCCCAAAATGTGATAATCTCAGTTTCTTAATATGATAAGATCAGTACTGATCGCACCAAGATAGTGGAGCGGTGTCATGAGTCCTTCACTGCTGAACAATTCCTTGCATTACCATGACATCTCACACAATTCAGATTGTCTCTTCTAGCCACAGGCTCAAAATAATCTATATTCCAATGACAAGAACTTCCAATATATTGAGACAATCTTCATGCGGTGATGTACATAAACTGATGTGAAATGAATCATAACAACAATGGAGCCATCAGTAAGATTTCTGTTAAAGATTATTGTGCTTTCTCCTCTAACTAATCAGAAGGGCTATCTTAAATAAAGTACTATTCAGCAATAAAAAAATGAATCATCATGTGCTTGTCCATATAGATTCTCAGTTTAATATTAATTTATAGATTTGCAGCTTAATGTTCATTGTTTGAAAATTTAACACAAATGGTTAGTTACATTTAAAAACTGGTCTAATCTACAGAAACAAAATCATGGCATGTGAGAACCACATCTCTAGTATGTAGAATTCTACAGACTCAAAATGTGAACTTTGTTTCTCTCTCAGCAGATGCTGCCAGACTTGCTGAGTCTTTTCAGCACTTTCTGGTTTCATTTTATATGTCCATAAAAGGTGTGAAGACAATTACATAACTGAGTTCTAAATGATTGTCTTTTATACTTGTACAAAAATAACCAAAACACAAAAACTCTCCAGGCTAAATCATGACAGCCGTAACTACATAGGTGTCGGAATTGAAATTTTTGTCAAGAAACCTGCACGTTTTATCTCCACCATGTGATAGATTTGGTTTGACAGGTTCCCTGTCCAGAAGTACATGGGATGAGTACATGGGATTGAGGGTGAGAGAGAGGCATGGTAGGAAGGGATATGATTGGTGCAATTTGTGGGCCGAAGGGCCTGTTTGTGCTGTAGTGTTCTATGTTATAAGTCAGTCTGACTGAAATGCCTGGCAGGAAGTTTTGGAGCAGGTAAGTTACTTGTTTCTACTTATGGGAGAATTGGGAGGGGATGGCTCTGATCTCTGACCCAAAGATGACCAAAGGGGAAGGGTGGCCTGTTGAGGAGGAAACTGGCATTATCTCCCCCTTCAGTTGTTGTCAAGTTTCTCGAGGCAGTTTTGGGTGCCCACTCCTTGTTCTGGTCAGATTTGATATTTTTAATAATTTATCATTACACCACTAAAAGTTAAGATTCAACCTTATTCTTCTCTAAACTACATTTAATTTATGAACTCCTGACAAGAAATCAGAGTAGAGTTTGCATGTTCTCCCTGCACTTGCATGGGTTTCCTTCTGATGCAGCACACTGGTATAGCGGTTAAATTGCTGCCTCACAGTGCCAGAGATTCTCGTTCAATTCTGGCCTCGGGTGACTATGTGGAGTTTGCATGGTCTTCCTGTGTCTGCGTGGGCTCCTTTGGATGCTCCAGTTTCTCTTTATGGTCCAAAAATGTGAAGATTAGGTGGATTGGCTGTGTTAAATTGCCTCTTAGTGTCCAAGGATGTGCAGATTGGTGAGTCTGTGGAGTTGGGGCAAGAGGAGGCCTGGTTTGGATGCTCTTTCAAAGGGTCGGTAACTTGATGGGCCAGTGACCTCCTTTAGCACAGTGGGTATTCTATGATTCGTCACCTTCTACAAAGCTTTAGTCCTTACATTGATAACATTACAAATGGTTGCTTTGGGTATCTTCACCACATTTCATCTGACCCACCTCCATTTCTGCAGCAGTGAACTGTAAGCAGGCAGGAAACCCATCTCCATCTCAATCATTGTACTGCATGAGTGCAGTTGTAAGTCAAGAAGTTTAATAACATTCAATGAAGAGTAGTTCACTTGATTGACACTCCTGCCACTGGAATCAAGATAGCCAAATCTTGCCAAAGCACTGCAGCTACAATGTGAACAAGAAGCAATGAATGAATTGCTTGATATCCCCTATAATTTCCCCTATGATATACAGCAACAAGTGGTACTTGTATTTAATGTAGAAAAGGCACATTACTGAAGTGTCATCAAAAATAAATGCATGCCAAGTCACAGGGAAGATATTTGGAAGGATAACCAAAAATGTAAATCACAGAAGTGGATTTTGAGCATATTAAAAGAGAACTGGGGAGCTCAGTGAGTAAAATCCAAAGAGAAGTCATGGCTGACTGTTAATGGTGGGCCAAAGGGAGGGGAGATAAATAGTACACTAAAGACAGGGGATTTTAAAATTTGTGAGTAAGGCCAGAAGGTGTCGAACTGGAAGAGACTACAGGTATGAAGAGAAATGAATTGTGCAGAGACATTACACCGAGCACCTTGTAATACTAGTCACCATGCCCTGCCAACATGCATCAAATTCACTGTGACTCAACTTCTTTGCTTCTACCTCATTCCAAGGATCAGATGTGGATCCTAGTGGCAGATCAAAAATGCATTTTGCTGGTTACTGATGCCCTCTTTCACGGAGGCAGACAGTACATTCCATTAATGATAGAATTGGTCTTGCAGGTCAAAGCATTGGGCTTTGCCTCAATTGCTGAATTCCACCAGATGGACATCAGTTGCATCCATGTGGCTAACAAGGCACCCAATGACCTACCAGAGAGGTCCTTCAATGAGAAGAGTTTCATTTACTCAAAGTCCACCTGGTCTGCTATCCCAACAGGAGTTTCCTCCATGTGTCAGCTCACATTCTTGGCAGTTGTCATGACTCCTTTACCAATCATATTTGCTTCAGATCTTCATCCCCAACTCCAAAGTGTATGGAGGGATCCTAAGGAACAAGGGAAGCCTTTTGAAGAGGTAATTACCAGCTGAGCACCAAACAGAGGCACAGAGATTCTGCAACCAATGCCACCTTGCTCTGTAAGATAACCATTGAGCAGGCAATCAGACTGGAATTCTCTGGTGCTGTTGCCAAGAACGGATTTTTCGCTAGTGCCAAATTCTCCATTCTCACTGGCAGTGTAGCAGTCATGATGAGATTGGAGAAACCCATCCCTGATTCCAGTGCCTGGCCTATATGGATAGTTCTCTCTAAAATCTTCAGCAAGGCTATCAGTCATTGTGATAGTCTGCTGTGTTCTCCATAACACTGCCTGCAAGAAGATATGGACCAAGAGGAAAGTGAGGCCCTGGTAGGAGACAGCTCATCAAGCCAGGAGATAAGAGAGGTGGAGGAGGAATCAGAGGCAGTAACAGACAGCTGCTCTGCTTGTGCAATGAGGTAGTCTCCTCTTAAAACTCTCTGGGAAAAGAATCACCAGATTGAGATCAACGAAGCAAGGAGCTGCCTGATCCTGGATGTTAGGCCTTTAGCTACCCTGTAACATTTCGCTCCTGTGCAACAGAAGGCTTGACACAATCAGCAAATTTCTCCCTTAGGACAACCAGCAGCCTCAGTGATGGCATTTTCACTTCATCTTCATCATAACACTTCATCTGAATCACCTTCATTCCTATCCTTGCAGGCTTGAAGTGGAAATAGGTTTTCATATCAATTCAGGACTCATCCCAGTGAAAATCCTTACTTTAATTGATTTCTCACAGGGACTCTGATCCTAAAACAGCCAGCTCCTATTTCCAACCTGCCAGAAGGAAAGAAAACAGTAAACTGGAGAAATAGGAATACTGGTGCAAATTGTTTTTTCCCTTCTGGGCTCCATTATGTTACTTTATCTCAGGGGAGGCAATGGTGCGGTGCATTGTCCCTAATGTCACTGGATTAGTAATCCAGAGACCCACAGGGTAATGCTCTGGGGAGCAGGTCCGAATCCCACTGTCACTGATAGTAAAATGTAAATTCAGTAAAAAAGTCTGGAATGATGGCCATGAAGCCATTGTTGGTTGTCATAAAAACCCATCTGGTTCACTCATGTCCTTTAGGGAAATAAATCAACATCCTCACCTGGTCTGGTGACTCTAGATCCACTCTAGGTTGACTCTTAAATGCCTTCTAAAATAGCCTGGCAAACCACTAGAACTTAAGGACAATTAGGAATGGGCAATAAATGCTGGAAAGTTTTGCCACGTCTGACAGTGGAGGTGTGCACTTCCTTTTGCTGAAGCAATTCACGTGCAACAGATTTTACACCAGAATTTTCTTATCATTTTGCACCACTTCAGATGTGTTGCTGCCAAAATGCTACTTAGCTCCTTGATATAGTCCCAATTTTTGCAAAAAGAAAGAATTTGGGTGGGATTTTCTGAACGTGCTCATCCCAAAACCAGAAAATCTCACCCAAAGTCAATGGACCTTTCCATAGTCCACTCCTTGACTGCTACAATTCCCATGATGTGTGGAATGGGAAAATTCGCCCCTTTGAGATATCTGCATTAATGCCAGTTCTGCACTCTAAGGTGAAACAGGACTCAAAATCAGCTGTTCCATTGTTTAATAACCTATTTTTTAGATCAATCTTCTTTATTTCTCAGACTGGGACTTTCAGTGTATTTTCCATAGCTGATGAACTTTCATGGTGTCAAAAGTTTTACATGAAAATATCTAATGCATTCAAAACTCAATTTTCTTAAATATGCGATGCTTGAACTACACATACGATGACTTGATGCCATCAAACTTCAATTTTTATAGCAGGGCAAAACAGGAATAAAAGAATTCCAGAATTTACACACATCCCAACTGCCTACATTGGGTACCGCTTGTTTTATGCTGGATTTACTATATGGGCCTATGTTTCAGCCTAAATTGGCACAGAGACTAATGTAAATTTTGGCATTGTTTTGGTTAAAGTCAGGTCAAGAAACTGCTTTGTCGCTATGTTGCAATTCCCAGAAGATCCTACCAATTGGAAATGCTAGAAATTCCAGCAATTGTTTCAGATTCTGTGACCTTAAAACAGAACTGCCAAAAGTTAGAAATATAAAAGGCCTTGGGCAAGAAGAAGTGTGGGGGGAAGTTGGGGACAAAACAAAGTGAAAAGTCTGCACTGGGTGGGGGTAGATTAAATGACAAAAGGATTCATGGTACAAGGTTAAAGGCAATGGCAACTAGACAAGAAAGGAAACAAAATATTCATCTAAAGGAGGTGTGAATGGTAGCAACATGAAGAGTTGACCTTCAAAGATCAAGGAAAAGAAAAATAAAGAAAGCAGAAAAAAAACAGGAAACAAAATGGGGGACAGAAATTACAATCTAGAATTATTGAACACAATGTTGAATCCAGAAAGCTGTAAAACGCTCATTTGAAAGGTGAGCTAGGTGTTGCTCTTTGAGCTTGCATGGAACACTTCAAGAGACTGAAATCAGACAGAGTGAGAGCAAGGCGGAGAACTTGTATTAATGGATGGTGGAAAGTGACAGGCCAACTGGAAGTACTTTCCAGTAGTAAATTTCAGACAAGCAGTTTGACGATATGGAGACAGTGGAGTAGTCAAGAGAGATGATGTTAAAGTAGAACTGATGTCACCAGCATATATGTGGAACCAGCTGAAATTGTGCTTTCAAATAATGCTTCCAAAGAGCAGCATGTGAATGAGTATTTTCTGGCCTCCCTATGGTAAATTTCTTATGGCAGGAGGAGGCGCACCGCTCACTGGCAGTGGAATCTTCTGCTCCTGCTGCTATCAATGGGATTTCCCATTGGCTGCACCCTATGCTGCTGGGAAGGCAGGAGTGTGCTGCTGGTTCCAGTCATAGTCTCAGTGGCCATGGAGAAGATTGGAATTGACAGCTAGGAAATTAATTTTAGATTTATAGTGAATCAAATTCCTTCATGTGCAGTAGATCTGGATCCTCATATTGCTGTTTACTGGTAATAATGAGAAGAAATGGCTGCATCAATACTGACTGGCATGGAAAGTCTACTACTGTGTTACATGAAGTACAGAGTACAAGATAGCAGAATAACAGATTGCAACATGAAACAGCATTGAGAAATAAATTCTGCACAAGACACGCTATAAACATTGCTCCTGTTTCTTTTAAATCAGCCATCAATGTTACAAACTGTACATGCAGCATAGTACAGAAGAATAAAAAGGAAATTAGTTGGAGTTTCATGTGTCTTCCCTATTTGAAAGGCAACAAAAGCAGAAGTGGCAGTGATCTGCACCTCACTCCAGATGCAGCTTAACAAGATAACACAAGGTAGTGCTTGAGAAGGTGGAGATTGACACTGTTCTAGGTACAGCTGGGCAAGCAGTAATGAGTCTCACACCTTTCAGCATTGTGAAAGCTTACGCTTGAATGATTGTTTATTTGCATAAAGCTAAATTTGTACAATATATACATAAACAAAATAGATAACTAGGAAATGATGGGGGAGGGAGAAATGTTTATTTCTTACAACAGATTTGTCTAAATGTTGAATTTGGCACATTTTACTTTGTGTTAAATCTGTCATTTAGGTTGGTACAAAAATAGTTTTTTCTCCTGTCACTATCTCCTGCCACTATTTCATGGACTTCGAATCTTTCTCTGCGCTTTAGCTTCCATTATTTTTGTAAAACACAGAAGGTGCAAATCCATTTCTAAATGATCATGAACCACATTAAATAACCCATTATAGGTTAAATCTGTTGGGTAAGGTCTATATCTGTACTGCCAAAATGAAGTCTGTCACCTTGGACTTCTAACGTTTATGATTCAAGCTCAAATTGCTGTTTTTTTTAATTAAATACAGGAAATAACCGAAGAATGAGTAATGCAAAATAACAATAAAGCACACCCATTACGGTCTGAAGAAACAAAATGATTCTAATATAAGCTGCCTGCTTCTATTCTGTACGAAGGCATTCCCTTCGTATTATAGTTAGAAGGAGGTAAAGCAGAGAACCAGGTTTGCGCAGGGGCAAGTGCTGGGGAAAGAAAGGTCAAGGACAAGTAGATCCTGCTACCCTTGTTTGAAATAATAAATAAGCTGACTCACCAGAGGGGAATCATTAAAAATAATTTGCACAAGCTTTCTGTTCAGCAAACTCTTTTGATACAACATTTCCTTCAGTGATTATCACTGCGGACATGTTCCTGCCATATGGATAGGAGCTGGGCTGGGAGGCTTCCCAATACCTGAGTGGTTAATTAAGAGCTGTTGCTGGGCCACAAGAAGCAGGTTTTAAATCCCTCTACACTATCCTACAATGAGTAGCTTTTTGCAGGCTAAGTCACAAGGGACAGTCAGAAGCGCAGGGTAATTATTTGAGATAACATACAGCTGAAGTGGGGGGATTGTGCATTTGAAAGGAGGTGATGGTAGAGAAAAAACTCTATAGTAAAAAGGTCAACATTTCTTATTTTTTAGCACACTGTTGACAGTCTGTAATGTCTTTTTGGAATGAAAGACAATGTTACCAGTTTTATGAATATCTCATTTTGAATTCGACTTTGCAATTCTAAGTGTGTGGCTGCCAAACCAATCTGAATAAGCTATTCTTACCTGTCAGAGTATGCTGTTATGACTTTGATCGCCACTGTTGGAAAATAGTAGGGCTTTCTCCAATAATCAGTGAGGAAAAAAAATACACACGCAGGCAGTAAAAACCTTGATATAATATGGGAAGATGCGTCCTGTCTGTATAACATTTCAGACTTGTGTAAGTCAAAAACCTTCAGCACCTTCAGAGGAGAAAAGAAATTATCACCAAGGGTGATGAGACCTATCTTCCTAGCAATCCCGAACCTAATTCAATATCAGTCAGTTCAATGACAAAAGCAGGGCCATCAATGCAGGAGGAGGGCTGTGGGTTATGGGTTAGAATAAAGGTGGGCAGATGTCTGATAATGAGACTGAGACATGCAGATGCTAATATCACTGTTCAGCAGAGCAGGATTGGCTTTGTTAAGCTGACCCAGGTAGCAGCTGTGGACTGTCAGGTTTTTGGAATGCTAGTTTCTCTTAATTCTCATTTAAGATCAGATTTGTATGCTGTCTGTCAGTGAACCTTCCACACAGGGAACTGAACCCCAGAGTTATCAGTTTCATTTGGACATAACTAGATGTCAAAAGAAGTTTAAGTTGTTTGAGGAGCCACTGTGCGCCCCTCATACTGATTGATGCTTCCATTCTCAAAGGCTCTGATGCTAATGATTCTCCTGTATTCTCTGCAGTATTATAATAACTGATTTGATTTTAAAGCGCAGGCAAAGGGGAATCTTCGATTATATTTAGCAATTGTGCTAATCCCCTGCACTGCCTTGGAGTGGTGCTATCCTTGTTTGGTACTAAGCTGTGTTCTATTCTGTTAGTCCTCAGAAATAATAGTGAAGAACACAATCTAATCCACTGTCTTGGGGCTGATAAGTGTTTGTGACGTTATTTGATATTTTAAGTTTCTAAACATTGCATGATTTCTCCTCTGTGTCAGTTTTGCATCATTTTATGACAGAGAGGAAAGGCAAGGTGTCATTCTCACAGAATTATGACAATATTGCTCTTGAGTGATAAAGGGGGTTGACGGTGATATCAAGCACCACATTTATGACCAATAACTTGTTCACCAATTTCCAGTCTGGGTTCAGCCAGGAACACTCAGCTCCCAATATCCAGCCTTAGTCTAAACATGGGCAAAAGAGCTCCAAGAGAATTGACATCAAGGCATAATTTCATTAAATGTAGTATCAATGTGCCTTCTAAATATAGGTAAATTGAAAGTCAGAGGGAAAGCTCTTCACTATTTGGAGTCATACCTAGCAAAGGGAGGTTGTGTGTTTGTCGGGAGCGAAACATCTCCGTCTCAGGACGGAGCTCCTCAGGGCAGAGTCCTAATCCTAAACATCTTCAGCTACTTCATCAATGAGCTTCCCTCCATCATAAGTTCAGAACTGAAGATAAGTATTGATGATTTTGTGGATTCAGTTCCAGTCTCAACTCCTCCCATAATTGAGTAATCCATGCATGCATATGGTAAGATCTGGAAAAATATTCAGGTTTGGACTGGTAAGTGGCATGCAATGTGCTCACTAAGTGTGGGTATGTGCAACCACACAACAATCTCCAAAATGCCATGCAAGCCTTGTTTCATGTTAAAATACCACACTTTGAAAAAGGGCAGCTGTGCTCATAAAAAATATTTTACAAGGATCATTGGTGGCAAGTAATATTCACAATACACAAGTACCAGACAATGATCACCATCAACAGGAAGAGTGTCTAACCATTTCCCTTTGATGTACAATGGTATTATCATCACTGAATTTTCTACCATCAAAACCCTGAGGGTCACTATCATCTATAAATGTAACTGAACCAGCCAAGTGAGTACAATATACAGATAAAAGGCTGCAAATTCTGTGACGTGTAATCATTTCCTAACTCTCCAAAGCCTTTCCATTATCTATAAGGCACAGGTTAGTAGTGTAATGGAATACTGTCCATTGTCCTGGATGAATGCAGTGCCAACAATGCTCAAGAAGCCCCAAGACAAAAGCAGTCCACCTGATTGACATCCCATCCACCATCTGAAACATTCACTTCCTCCACTACTGGCACATTATGTCTGCAATGTGTACCAACTATAAAGTATACGACAGTAACTTGCCAATGCTTTTAATGACAACATCCACTACTTCCCTGCTCAAAACGACCTCGCTCATGTGAAAAGGCAAGAGCTGCAGCCATATGGGAACCCCACCACCTGCAAGTACTCTGCTAAGTAACACACCACTCTTGCTTGGAAATGCATTATCATTTTGCCACTGTTACTGGGTTAGAATCCTAGAACTTCCTTCCTAACAGCACTATGGGTGTACCTACACTACACGGACTGCACTGGTCCTAGAGGATAGCTCATTACCTACCTTCTGAAGAAAAATTAGAGATTGGCAATATTGGTCTTATCAGCCATGCCTACCTCCTATGAATAAATATTAAAAAAGTTAACCGCTAAAGGGTGTGAAAATGCATCCCAGTTTGATTCACTCTGATTTTTCTCTCCTGGGAAAGCAGATTGTTTCAATATATGACACTTCTCATACATGGGTTTCTGAGAGCATGAAAATTAGTGATGCGAGATTATGTAGCAGTGAATCTGCACTCAATCTATCAGCAGCCTTTTCATGTATTGACTTCTTGCACAATGAGGCTGCTGGGTGTTGGGAGTCTCTTTATTAAGACCATTTTATGGAGGTTTTGAAACCTGGTGCCATAAGATCACTGTGCAAAAACAAATCCCTGCCCAGCCAGCAAAAGTTCCAAAATGGCAGAAGGGATTTTGTTTATAATTCAGAGAAGACCCAGGAGAGCTGTACAGTCCCAAAGGATTTGCAGAGAGTGAATTTGTATTATTGACTAATCTGACACTTGCTGTTAGCATAGATTTAGATTCAATAAGCAGATGTTGTTTGACCTCTATGAGGAGTTAAAAGAGAAGCTGTAAAGTTAGTCTCCCATAAATTATGCCCTTCCAGCTAGTGAAAGTAAAACATTATTATTTTTCATGGCCAAACTAGTGGCATAATTGGTATCTAATATGGTCCTTCTATATTCACCATCTGACTTCAGGGTCGCATTTCGGGGAGAAAAATGAACTTTAACTGTAATTTCTGTAATGGTTAGGAACACACAAACATAAGTAGCCAATCAGCCCCCTTGAATTTGATCTGCCATTCAGTTAGATCATGGCTGATCCATACTTTAATCCCAATTACCTATTTTAGCTGTGTATTGTTTTATACTCCTACCTCACAAAAATCTCCTACACCGATTCGAATGACAGGGGAGGATTAGGTTTTTATTATTCATTCACAGGATGTGGACATCACAGGCAAGGCCAGCATTTATTCCCCATCATGAGTTGCCCTTGGGAAAATGGTGACAAGGTTCTTTATTAAACTGCTGCAGTCTGTGCAGCGAAGGTACTCCCATCGTGCTGTTACATTGGGAGTTCCAGGATCCTGACTGGGCAACAAGGAAAGAATGGTGAAATAGTTCAACATCAGAGTGGTACCATTCAACCTGGTAACAAGATGGTTATTGAAGAAGAGCAACAATGATGTCTTGGTCAATGTTTATCCCTCACCCAACACCACAAAAACAGCTTAACTATTCATTTATCTGATTGTTATTTGTGGAACCAGTTTTACCAAGAGGGCCACCATATTTTCCTACATTACAATAGAGGGGGCTGCAAGTTTGAGTTTGGTGGCATCAGCATAATATGGAAGGTGATCCAATATTTCCAAATATTGTCCCAAAGAGGAGGTGTGCTGATGGTGAAGAAGAAGGACCAAAGAAAGATCCCAAGATCCATTAGAAATAACAACTCAGACAAAGGAGGATAGACTATTGGCATTAATACAGTGCTTATATTGAGTCAGATCAGAACTGAATCAGGAGAGCTCAATGTCCCAAAAGCACACAGCACAGCAGAGGGACTAGATAAAAATGAGTGTTGAAGTGTTAAATGCAGCAGAGGATTAGAAGTCACAGTCGTAAATGCGCAAGAAACTGGACTGAATTTTACACAGATTTGATAGAGGTGTATAAGATTTTGAGGGATAGCGATAGATTGAATGCAAGCAGGCTTTTTCCACTGTAGCTACGGGAGAAAAAAAAACAGAGTGCATGGGTTAAAGGTGAAAGGAGAAAAGTTTAAAGGGAATATTAGGCGGGGGGGTGCTTCTTCATGCAGAGAGTGGTAGGAGTGTGGAATGAGCCTTGGATAAAGTGATAAATGCGGGGTCACCTTTAAGAAAAACTTGGACGGATTCATGGATGAGAGGGGCATGGAGGGATATGGTCCAAGTACAGGTCAGTGGGACTGGGCAAAAAATGGTTCAGCAAAGATAAGAAGTGCCAAAAGGCTTGTTTCTGAGTTGTAATTTTCTATGGTTGTATGGGTGGAGAGGATAATGGTGAAGTCGCTGCTCCTCGTCCTCCAGTGTAAAAGTCAAAGACAACTCCATTTTTTAATGGATGTTGGACTTTTGATTAGCTTGAGGCAGGCCTTCCACTCTATTGGAAAAGTTCCCCCTCTGAGGCTTTGACAAAGGGTCATTTAGGCTCAGAATATCAGTTCTTTTCTTTCCTTACAGATGCTACCAGACCTGCTGAAATTTTCCAACATTTTCTTTTTTGGTTTCAGATTCCAGCATCAGCAGTAATTTGCTCTTTCCCCCCTTCTGAGAAATCAAATGGTTGGCAGTTCTCTCATCCAGCCAGACTATCAAGAGTGGTGGCCACTGTTGGACTACAGGCAGTCCCTTGAAAAGGAAGGGCCAGGATGAAGGTAAGCTAGTGGTTTCACCAGGGCCAGACTGGCAGACACAGTTAAATGGGTTGCTGGATTTGACAGGGTTGGGAGGGAGAGAGGAGACACGAGAGATGGGGTTATACAAAGGGACCCATATAGGAGGCAAATTCTGAAGTCGCCACCATGTTGCCAGGTTTCATTAGGGGGCCTAGATACTTAAAGCTGGCCTCCCCTGCTAAAGTTAAAATCTCAACAGTGGTGGGATGAGATCTTTAAATGACCAATAATTGATCAATGGGTGGGTGAGGGAGAACACAGTAAGAAGTTTCACAAACCAGGTTAAAGTCCAACCAGTTTATTTGATAGTAAACCCACAAGCTTTCAAAAACGCTGTTCCTTAATCAGATATGTGGGAAGTTCCAGGACTTTAACCTGGTGTTGAGAGAGTTCTTACTGTGTTTATCCCAGTCTGACACCGGCATCTCCACATCATGGGTGAGGGAGGGCAGGTTATAGGCACTGTGCCACTGGCATGATCCCATGGTTGGTGGATGGAGGATGTAAAATTCAGCATATTTCTTGTGAGTTTGACTATTACAGTCTTGGGAAAATAAGTAGAACAGAGAGATGCAAATCATGGAATGTTTGGAGCAAAGTCACAAGGCAATATCACATTGAGGAATTTAGAGAGGCAGCACAGGTTCAAGATAGGGCATTAGTGAGAGTGAAGTTGTTTAGAGTGGGGTTCTTGAAGATAGTAACAATGACAGCTTTGAAAGAGGCGTGAGGGGGCAAAACAAGAAACACAGGCTGATGAGGGGAGATGATATCTGGCTAGTCAGGATTTTAGTGACCTGTGAGCTGAAAGAAAATGATGCAGCAAATATTGGGAAGGATGAGAAAATGATTGAGTGCAGGGAAAAAGAGGGAGTGGGGATAGTTAGGGGCAGCCAAAGAAAACAAACATTGTCAATTTGCTGTCTTCATTTGCACACCTAGTAAAATCCATGAGTTGATCACATTTTGAGTTCAAGGTTTTGGTGGGGATGAAGGGTTAGGGAAGACAGTTCTGTGAAGGTGGTTTGCAGCAGTGAAAAAGTGGTTTCTTTTCTCCAGGCTGATCTCAAGTAGTCAGCAATTTTGGTCAAGAAGTATGAACAGCGGGACAACCCGAGATATTCCAGCTGAAATCATAAATACACTGTTTCACTGTAGCTTTATTCTCATTTTATAATATTACATCTTCCACTGGTTATATTGGAGAGAAACTAATAACAAAGTGCATACAGTGCGGACAGTGGGTACAAATGTGATAGTATTTTGAAAAAGCAGATGAAATTAGGCTTTAAATGACTTAAATTGTGCAATGGTTAGATATTTGAAAATTGATTGGAATTGATTTAGAATCATGTTTGTGTTCTGAATTCTACTTGACTCTTGCACAAGGAATGCATTATTCAGGATAAGGGTGTATGTTTGTGAGAAATAGGGGAAACTCTGCATGGTAGATCTAAAAGAATGTAATTCACCTGTCTCTTTGATAACCTATGAAAAACCCAGCAGATTTTGCTATGTCATTGTATTTGTTGTTACATTGTTGTTACATTTGGGCTGATTTATTTGTTGTTCTGTGTTTGCAAATAAAGTGGACTTACTTCTGGACAATTGTTGAATGCAAGGAGTGGCATCCCATTGGAAACCCTGAATGAAGGAGACATTGAACTAAACTTTCACACAAAGGTTTTGTTACTTGGAACATGAGCAGAAACATGCACACCATTACCCAACAATTAACGTCACTTGAAATCTAGGGTGTTTACAGACAGCATTAAGTTTGCATTACAGTTATCCACTTTCATGATGTACAAACCACAAAGTGGAGTAATAGCTGACGTGGCTCCCTTCAAATCATGTCACAGTACTATTTTTAAAAAATCTTTTGATTTCCTGCATCAGTAAATTCAAATTGACTGTTTGTTAAATGAGGATTTAAATCAGAGATAATGGGCAGAATTTTGGAAGGACAGGAATCTTGGCCTGCTTTGCTTCTTTTGAGAAGATCTGTCATATTTTGTGTCTCATTGGCACTTAACAGACCAATGGAAAACCTTTCCTTGGTATCAGAAATCCAGCCCTTTTTTGGTTGCAGCTATTCTGTGTTCAGCATTGCACCAGGGAGGCAGTGGCTGCTGCTGATGTGAAACCTACCTGAGGCTTCGTATGAGGAAGGGCCCAGATGCAGATGTGCGATTTTGCTAAGGGGTTCACAGGGAAGGGAAACGGAGTGAGGGTAGGCAGCAAGGCCAGATGGCACGGCTCTCAACTGGCCACCTTTTCCTAATGCCAGGTCCCTCCATTAGGCATTGAGTTCTTTTGAAAGAGGGATTCCTGCCTGGAGACTGCAAGCACACACTGCTTTGCTTGTTGTGGTCCCAACATCACAGTCCCTCTGCTCACCACCACTAGATTAATAACAATGGTGGTGGGATGAAATTCTTAGGTTGCCATTAACCACTTACTCTAGGGTCTCAATTGGTGGTGTGGTGGAATGGCTCCACATGTTTTCCGGCTATCAACTTACTCAGAGTTGAGGTGAGAAGGTGGCAGAATCCCTAACTGCTACCTCTCATCTGATTAAATGCCCCCACCACCAAACCCATAAGATGGACAGTCTTGGAGAGCACAAGATTCTACCCAATAATTCTGGCTTATGGGCTCAGTATAATCTTATGTTTTTTTTCAGACATTCAACTGTTCAGAGCATCTTAACATGTCTTAATTTCATATCTAGGAACTCTTTTTCAAAAGAATCTGACTTTGAATTGAACACATTGGGCTGGGATCTTCCAGCCACATGGAGACCAAATTGGAGGTGGGGGTCTGGGAAACTATGTGTTCACCTGGCTACCCAATGCATTGCTATCTCCAAGTGACTTTTCTCAGGGCACACTGGGAACCAGATGATCAGCCAGGTCGCCCAATTATGGCTACTTAGAGGCCATTTTGCACCAGTGCTAGTATTTTACTGACATTGAGCTGTTCACTCAATGTGTGGAGGCCACAGTTAAGGCCATCACCTGGCAGCACCAGGAGAACATTGGTGCTGGAAACTCCATGCTCCCTTGAAGGAACTGTAGGGATGAAAGGCTGAAGCTTGGACTGAGAAAAGGCCTGCAAAGGTGTTTCACTTCAAACCAGATGGCCCTAAAGGCTTCAGGCCTCTTTGATTTGTAACTTCAATGCACAATGTAAAACTGTAGGAGGTGCAGCTCATTCCACACAATCTCTTAACCTCTCACCAGAATGATAAGGTCACGTGTGTGCTCTAAATACTCTGGGAAAAACTGGGTGTGATGTCCTCAAAAACAGTAATCAAAGGTAGAATATTGTTCTGCCAATGTAACAAGATGACCTGTACTTGCCAAATAAACTTTGCAACCTCTCAGGCAGGATCTTCCAACCCCACAAACCCGAGAATCCTACCTGAGATCAATGGACCTTTGCATGATCTGCCCGTCGCCTGCTACAATTCCCATTGTGGATGGGATGGAAAACTCCCTCGCTAGAGTGGATGTATTAGCATTTCTGGCTATTGTGATTTCTCAATTAATCTTCTAAATAGTTGGAATTAATTAATGAGTAAAATATGTAAGGGAATAATTTCCACAAGGTCCTCCTGTGCAGTTTTGGCAGGGATTGGTGGAAACTTGAGACAATGCACATAAATTGTAATTTAAACCATTTCCACAAAAGCTAAATGCAGCAGACCAGGAAACTTTCCCCTAACACCCATGAACATTCTGAGAGGTGGTTACATTAAGCTTGAAGTGCAAAAGTAAGTGAAAACCTTTTATTATTATAAACAGCAGAAAGGAAAATAACAAAATACTGATTTATAAATGTATTCTTCTTTTGATACTGATTTCTGTAAAAAGCTTTTTTTCTGAGCTCAGCAATATAATTAAGAATTTCCAGCGAAGAAATTCTTTATTTTTGATTGACAGGTGATGGCCATCAATTTTCTTTAGTTTTGATTGGTATGCTGTGCCTTGAGGATACACCTGGAATCACGTCAGTCCGCTGACAAAAAAGAAAACTTATAATTCATTATGGTTATTTCATGCATCATAATGTGTTTTGTTCTGGAAACTGAAGTATCAACATTGAAATTTCAGTATACTCTGAAGCTAGTTTCAATATCGTGAGAATATTGACATTGATGCTATGAAGAAGCTGTTAGGATACTAAAGGTTATGAAGGTAGAGTTTCCTTAGGGATTCAGCCAATCTCCTGCCGTAAGACTGATGGAAGATCGGTAGAAACCCTGGGGAAATAGTGTGAATAGCTGTTTTAGCTGTGCCGCTGAGGTTTCTGCCAAAGCCCTGCCAAAGTTACAGTGAGAGATCAGGAAAAATCCATTCTACAGGATGATATCTGAGAGAAAGTATTAAAAGTGCTAAGTGCTTATGTTCCTACCTTTGTAATGATTACATATTAAACACGAATTTATCCTTTATAATAGGGAGGTTGCAGAAGCCCATTCATGCAGAAATATTCTATTGGATTAAAACGCCCTGTAATGACTTATTAAATTCAATGTAATATACATTGGAAAACTCAGGGAACTTTTGCAGTAAACAGTGTGCTGTGTTAAATGACTGTGATAATATAAATTTCATTTATATTTGCTATTTTGGATGCTGCCACATCTGCAGGTACCTCCATACTACTGGAAGTAATCACTTCTGATTTGAAAGTTCAACGTGAACTGCTACTGGAAATCAGAAAGTAATTCTCTCAAACGCAGAAACAATAAAGGTTCCATATTGAGGGCTGCATAAGCAGCATTGCAATAATACCCATGTGGTTTTTCCTTTCTTTGCTTTGAATATCACCACAAACAGACAATTTAATACATCATGCCTAACCTTTAGCAGTAAAATTGTTCTTCAATAATAATGTGCTACAGAATACAATCAAGCAACACAGTATTAGAGCTCGCAGCTTTTGCTGAGAATACAAAATGCATTATTATTCTCCAATAAAAGATAACAATGAGGGCTGCAATCTACATGCCAAATTTAAGCAAACAAAGTACATTAACACACATTAAAAATTCTGTTTTTAGTTATTGAAGTTGCTTTAGTAGATAGTGTTTGGAAAACAATGAATTGCAAACTTTCAGGAAAATACCATGCTGTGAAATGAATATGTAACCTGAAGTACAATTAATTGAAAGTGGAAGAGCAATAGATTCGCTCACTCTTGTTATATCATACATCACCAGATTTACTCAGTGGCAAGAATCCACATCAAGTCTTGTTTCAATGAAGTTCCTTCAATGGATGTAAGCTATGCCTTGGTATATACTATATATATATATATGAGCGGACCAATACTTGAAAACAAGATATCCAATTAAAAAGATGGCCAGAATGGTCAAAAGTTGAGAATATTTTCACTGCGGTGATTTGATCACAGTTGACTAAAATGC
This sequence comes from Sphyrna mokarran, assembly GCA_024679065.1. Taxonomy (NCBI): domain Eukaryota; kingdom Metazoa; phylum Chordata; class Chondrichthyes; order Carcharhiniformes; family Carcharhinidae; genus Sphyrna; species Sphyrna mokarran. The sequence continues at coordinate 40,243,419 of JAGIQG010000004.1, forward strand.
ATACTTTTTAATGTAGCATTTTTTAACTGAATCATCTTTGTTACTATTTGCACAATGCCCGGGCCAATATTTATCCGTCAATCAATACCTCAGAGACAGATTTTCTTGACATTGTCATATTCCTGATTGTGGGAGGTTGCTGTGCATAAATTATCTGCCATTGTTTCTATATTTTGCAACAGGACCACAGTCCTCAGAAATGTGTTATTGGTTGTAAATTGCTTTGGGTTAAACCATTGTCATCAATGATGACAGTAGCATCATGCTTAGCACTTTTGCCTCACAGCACTAGGGACCCAGCTTCAACCCCAGTCTTGGAAGATCATGTGAAGCTTGCACACTCTCCCTGCGTCTCTTAGGAGTTTCTTTGAGTGTTCTGGCTTCCTCCCACAATCCAAAGATGTGCAGGTTAGGTAGATTGGCATGTTAAATTGTCCCTTGGTATCCTAAAGTATATAGGCTAGATGGGTTAGTCCTGGTGAATGCGAGGAGCAGAGGCCCTGGGTAAAACAGTTTGTCAAGAGAGTTGGTGCAGACTCAATGGGCTAAATAGCTTCCAGCTGCACTGTTGGGATTTTATGATTCAATGAAATGCAATTTTTTCACTTTCTTTTAAGCAAGCAGTCTCACAACACCAGGTTAAAATCCAACAGGTTTATTTAGAATAATGAGCTTTTGAAGCACTGCTCCTTCATTGAGTGGACATTTTTTAAGATTGAGGCTGTTGCATTATTGAATGCACATCACAGTTAAGTTCCACTCACAAGAACTGTTGAACTTAGCAAATTGAAGAATGACCAACAGAGCCAAACAGACCGGGAGACTCAGCATTAACCTTGGGTCCATAATGATCTCAGCGAGGGCAGTACTATGGGCACCACAGTTGGCCATAATATATTGCGTGAGAGAGCAGAGAAAATTCAGTCAAGGGTCCAGTTGTTGATTGCTATCCTGCTGGAGGAACATGTTTGTGGATATCAGGTGAGAACAGAATTGGTTGTCTATCGAAGAGTTGGAAAGCACACTATATGGGTTTACATAAGAAGAATAATGATGCATCTCAGTGTTGGTAAAAACTTACCACTAGCAAAGAGTTAATTAATGTCTGTAGAAGAGGAGTGGGAAAAGTAGACTTAATTTAAGATAGGGAGGAAAACATTGCTTAAAGTAAAAAACACCTAGAGAAAAACAGGAAGACAGATAAGCCAATGATAGTACAGTTTGTACCAAAATTGATAAAAAGAGTACCATTCATAGATACCACAAACATATAGGCTTTCCCAAGTTTTTTTACTGGAACAGAAGTTTAAGCAGTACAGATTAGATAGCATTGACGCCTTTAAGAAGATTATGGGAAGAGTTTTCCCAAAAAATAGTGGTGTCAAAATGATGAGAAAACTGGAACGATCGACACCAGTCTGTCTGGCACAGATTGGACTGCAGATGTCCCACATGGGAGAGTGATGAATTGCATGTCAGTTCTGGGAGAGGTGGAACCTAAACAGGGCAGTGAGCTTGGCTGCAGACCGACTGGGTGCTATTTTGAAAGCACACCTGATTTCACATTGCACTGGGAGATACCTTGCCTTCACCCACTGATATCAGATCCTTCCCCTCCACCTCCATTGGTGGCGTGTTTCTCTACCCATCTCCAACATGAATTGCCAGAATTGGGTCCTTCCAGTGAGTCCCCATTCATGGTCCCGATGTGACCCATTCGCAACCCGCCGCTTCACGACCCCACTTCATGTTCTGCCCCTTTATGCCCCACTCCTTCAAGAACCCCCCCTGCACAGTTTGTCCACTGCATAACCCTCAGTCTGGCCCAGCAAAGAATGACCATTAAGCCAAACAGACTGGGAGACTCAGCATTGACATTGGGTCCATAATGATCTCATCAACTGGACACAATTTTCCACAAACCTCACCACACTGCCCCAGCATACTAGCAGTACCCACCTAGCACTGCTCATCTGACACTGCCAGTGTACCAAGTGGCCACTGTGCCAGGTGGGCACTGACAGAAGGGCACTTCTTAACCATGACCCAGACCACCTGTGGGCTTCCATGGCCTCTGAGCCCCCCCCCCCCCAATATGGCTAAAATGCCTGTTCTTGGCTAGTGGTTGCGATTCCTGCCAGAGACACACCACGCCTGAGAATCAGACGATCCCAGGAGTTGGGAGAATCAGCGTTGAATGCACTAAGCATATTTAAATGATGTTTTAAATATGTTAATTTGCCTTGCGCTCTTTCTGGGCATGATCTGATTTGCACCAGTAGAAAGGGACCGGGTGCAAAACACGGCTTTTCGGCCTGGACACAATTTTCCAGAATTGATGTGATCTGTGCCAGGCTTGGCAAGGCCAGAATACTGCCCCCTATATAGGCAACTCTGACATGTAAAGGGAACTGAAGCTCTTTGTACTGGTTGAATTTTTATCAATATACACACCAACAGTTCTTTATTCTACATGGGCAGTAGTCAAGTAGAATAGGACATTTTGAAATACAGTTTAGTGCTGGGCCATTGATTGTACATCTAGCAATGTACAATATGTAACAAGTGATCATACCCAAATCATATACTGGGTTAGGTACTGATTAATTAACAGAAATGCAACATCATCTTCATGGGTTTTAATTTTCTTACTGTTTCAAACATTTCAAGAGAGTTATTTTGCAATGTTGTGGGAATAAATTGAAATGTGGGACGAAGCTGAGCAGCTCTTTCAAAGAGTTGGCACTGGCACAAGAGGCCAAATCACTGCCTTCTGTTCTATGGGGATCTATGACATCACTCTAGGTCAATTTTAACTGTGATGGAAAGCTAGGGTGGTGACGGGGATGGAGATAGGGGCGTCAGTGGTGGAGGGGATTGCCATGCCTCTGGGGGGATAAGGGAGTGGGTGGTGAAAGATGGCAAACCTGCACAAGAGTGTCAAAAGCCCAGATTTTAACTGTCAGATTTCATTTGAATGGTGCCAATCAGTTGCTCCTGGCAGAAAGCAGCAGCTGGTTGGCAAAGGAGGACCAAGATCAAGACAGAAGGTGTGGTTGGGCTTTAATAAAACAATTGTCCCTTTAAGAAATAGGAGGGGGCAGAGGAAGGAAATCTTGGGCGTCTGACACAAGCTTCGTTACAAAAGCAGCAACTGGCTTTGAAAGGCAGGCTTTTGTTTTTGTTTGAAATTGATGATTTTATGAGGAAAATTAATAGTTTCATTAATCTGGGCCATAGTATAAAGCATCTAGATTGAGAAAGGTAATGCAAAATCTTGGCCCACCCAGAAGGAAAAAACAGTTGGAATCAGTGTTCTTATTTCCCTGTGTTTTTTCCTTCTGGAAACTGTTCAGCCTTATTTTTTAGGGTTATTCTATAATCGAGTCATAAGCAGTTAATGTGAGCAATTTTGTGTGTATTGCTCAACCATCCTTAATGTGGAGAAGCAACTGCCTTTTCATGATAAGGGTAATTTTCTGTTAAGTGTTTCGTTTTCCAGTCCATATCCCTTTCTCACCACTGCAAATGCTAATCTATTAATTGCTCATCTATCCTCTAGTCTAGACAGTGTACATATCATATTGTAACCAGTCCTAAACCAGCAACATAAATTTATTTTTGCTTTGCAATACTTCTTTGTGTTTTTTAAATTTGGAAATCAGCAATATAGTAACATGGTAAAAGAAAAAAAATCTGCTCTGGAAGGCATCCAGTGCTGAAATATGATACATTATGCTCATGAATGATAATCTTTTATCAGTAATGCTCATGATAATTTAATTGTTTGCTTATCAAGTGGTGAATAAATAATACTACCAAACCTGTAATTTCCCCAATTGCTAATCACCAGCATTAAAGAGCTGTGGCTGGGCTTTCTTGCTACAATTGGCTGTTAAGAAGGTAGCACTGTTGACTTTGTCACCTCTTTCAACTTTTCTGATTTTCTAATCTGTGGTGAAAAAGCCAACAGGAAGTCTGTGTTACCTCCACAGCCATTACCAATATAGTGTCTTTCAGTTAACACAGTTGAGGGTGGCACAGTAGTTATGGTACCGTTGCTTCGCAATGCCAGGACCCTGGTTCAACTCTGGCCTCGGGTGACTTTGTGAAGTTTGCACATTCTCTCTGTGTTTGCATGGCTTTCCTTCAGATGCTCCAGTTTCCTCCCACAATCCAAAAGATAATCAGATTAGCTTGGTTGGTCATGCTAAATGGCCCATTAGTGTCCAGGAGAAGGAGTTATTGTATACATGTGGGAGAATTTAAACTCTTATCTAGAGACCCAGAGATAGGGGTTATGGGGATAGAGCATGAGTGAGATTGTTGTGGGTGTAGACTCGATGGGCTGAATGGTCTTCTTTTGCATTGTATAGATTCTATGGTTTTATATATATGTCCTGTTCCTACATGCAGCAAAACTTAAAACGCATACAAACAATTCTTCAAATATTGAGCATTGCTTTTTATCCCCCTTCCCCATTTTCTGAAGATGTTAATTCATCCCAGTCTTTTGCTTCCACAGACAGGCCAACCTCCACAACTTGGCCCTCATTCAATGTGTATATAGGTAATTCCCAATACAAGCCAATGCAAGAATAGGCAGCACACCATCATGGCAACATGAAACCAGGGCATTTTAACTCCTTGCAAGTTTCCTCTGCAAGATCCTGGTCAGCTGCCCCACTGAAGCAGACGGAGCCTAAGCTATAAAATTCTTACTGTACTGGTTCCCCGAAGGAAAGAAAATTTCCTTCCTAAATATTTCAAAACTTACCCATTTTCTTCTGGCCCATATGCTTCATCCAAGCAAGGAGAAAAGACAATAATGTCTTTCTCATTTCGTTCACTTGTTGAAATAGCAGTCAGACCCCATAATGTCAAAGAACAAAGAACAAAACAGCACGGGAAACAGGTCCTTTGGCCTAACAAGCTCACGCCGTCACCTCGATGTTTCCACTTAAACCCGTGATCCCTGTCTGTGTTTATTGATCTATGGATTGAAACCAAATTTGAGATAATTTAGGGAGAATTTGTTCTGCCAATCAGCCTAAGAGCACATCTTTGGGATGCGGGAGGAAACTGGAGCACGTGGAGAAAACCCACGCAAGCACGGGGAGAATACGCAAACTCCCACAGACACAGGCCCAAATCCATGTACTTGCACAGCACAAAGTTGGATCTTAATATTTAAAAATGGAATTCACTGATGTCTGTCAGGCATCCTTTCTGCCTGCTCAGTAGAATAGGTCAAAATAGAAAGCTGTGGGAATGGAGCAGAAGATCAACATCTAAGTATCCTAGCGTTATTAACTATCCCTCAGGTTTAGAAACTTCATGGTCTGCATGGTTCAGTTGCGATTTGTGGGCTGAATTTAAAGGCCATGGTGTTCACCTGCTAGGAAGCTGGGAACAACTGCAGCTTGCCTATTTTTGAATGCTCTGACAGGATTAAATGTGAATCAGACTAACTAAATACATTCTTTCCATCAATGTTTCCTTGCTGGCATCTCTTTAGTCCCATAGCACCACTGGAAGTGGTGGCCAATAATGGTACTGCAACAGGCCCTGAAGCAGCATAGATGGAACATGCCCCAGAGTGCAGCTAAGTTGGTTGGCCCAGAAGGGGCCAGTCAGGCAAGAGGTGGGGGGAATTCATTGTGGAGGGTAAGAGAGACTCTTTATGCAAGGGTAGCCCATGTCACTGCGGGGTCTTCTGTGCGCCATACTGAAAGATTTTGCTTTATTTTCTGTACTTACTGAGAGTACAAAATAATAATCATGCAGCAATGTAGGCTTGTTTACATCATCATTTACAGAGTTGATAATTGCACAGAATTTGCTGTCAGAGAACAATATTTAACTAAAATTATCTGAGGATAACTTAATGTACCCACACTGTCAAAAACACAGTTTTCCAGTAACAACTGCCTGACATAAATGGTTAAGGAAATAGCACAATTACTGAAATATCCTAGAGGAATAGCATGCATTTTCATGAGTGTCTCTGCGTGACAGAGAGTGCTGAAGCAGGCAGCCTTTCACTGCCAGTCGAGTTGGCAAAAAACAAGCTCTCTTCCCTGAAAGACAATTAGAATCAATTAAATTAATTAAATGGAGTTCTACATGGTTAAAACATGGGCAGAGGTTCAGAACATTGGTATTTAGAATTATAACAATCTTGTGGCTGGCAAAATATGTCATGATGCTGCACTCAAGTCAAGTGCGCACAATAATAAAACCAATATAACTTTTCCTCAAACCTGTGACATGGTTTCTTTTGTCAAGCTTTTCAACATTTGTCTCATGAATTTTTGAACAGAAAATACTATTCCAAACAGCCACGGTATATTGATTGCTATTTGAAATTCAATGTGCAAAATATTTTCTTTAAAAATAAACAAACAAAGAAAACGGCTTTGATATAGACAGCTTTGTCTGCTACTTTTATTAAAAATGCAGATTCTGCAAACTTGAACATCATCCGAAAAGAAAATCATTAATGCCTTTTGGAAAACATCCAGATGTGTCTATGCTTGTTAGATGACGTTAAAATTAGTCCAACCAATGGTATCTGTTTGTTTCTTAAATGTAGCCTGCAGCGTGATCAAACTTTTAGTCACAATTATTGTACCATTACTAATCCTTTTACTTCTTACTGTGTCTCTGCATCTTTCAATTACAGATTTCACCAGTGGAAAAGTGCCGACAATATAAATTGTAAATACTGCACAAAGACATGAGCAGTATGGCTTGCTTATTTTCTGTGACTATCAGGAAACCAAGTGGAATTCATTAACCAGGTATCTTAATAACCAAACAAATAAAACTCAATTTTTATATGACGGCAGTGTATCAGTGTATCAATTTTTGAAAAAAAATTTTGTATGTATCAATGTCATTGGAAAAGGCTTTCTCAAAGTCACCAAAGTGTTTTCCTTAAGGCTGTGTCTTCAACTTCTCAGTTCCAAAATTCTGTTTCTTACCCTTAAGCAAAATGATGTGTTTCTAGTGCCATGAATTTTTCAAAGGCATAAAATCTATCATGATGCAATTTTCTCCCCTCTTCATTTACTTTTAAAGGGTTAAACAGGCGATTTATTTGGCTGTCAAGTTTCCGCATCCCGGGTTTTCAAAACGTCTAGTCTAGTTTTGTTTAATATCGACACTTGTCTGCATGGTCTGTTGTTGTTAGCATCGTGTAATATCCATGACAATCGTGTTGTGGCTTTCAGCGCTCTGTAGTGCTAAATCTAAGAGGCCATTTCTAGCCAGTAAAGGGCTTTATTTATGTGTATTTGAAAGAGTCTGGTGAAGGGCCCTCTTCTTAAAATCCTCTTCAGCAGGTCATCGTATTTTCAAAAGGCTTTAAATGAAGAGGCAGTGATCAGTACTTCCATCACGTTCTAATAGACTGACATGAGCATTTGGGTTTGAAAGAGGGGGGAAAAAAGTGACGCAGATTTGCCCTAAATTGGCCTGACGCACAAAGCAATGAGTGCAATTGACTGGCAAGCTAACCCCTCACACCCCTTCACTTCTAACTGCTGCCGCACAATAAGAAAGCCGTGGGAAGCTGCTTGGGAGCACAGCGTATCCATTTTCATGGCCCATATGGAAATTTTGTTTTGTGTACAGAGAAGTGTCTGATAACAGTGACCTTAACTGCCATATGTGTTCAGTGAATAGTAAACAGAGCAAAGCAGTCCGGCTCTCTGACCCTTAGCATATGGGCATCTATTCCGGAGGAGGACTTTTCACAACACATCCGCTTTCACTGCCATCTTGCCTGGTGCCTGGGGGATTTCACTAGATTTGTTAATGAATTGCTCTATTGACTCATATCTGAGCTTGCCTCATTAGAGTTGAAGAACAAAATTTTTATCTATGTTTCCTTGAAGGAGACCAGAATGCCTCTCTTTGTCAGGAGGTGTTAAATCCTGAGAGCCGTCATCTGTGCTGAGCTGATTTATTTTGTCAGTTTAAGAATGTTCTCTGGTGTTCATTGATGCCGAAGCCTGGCCTCTTCAGATCAATCTTTTTATTTCACAAGTTTTTCCTTTTCTTAAAAAAAAAGTTTTTTTTTAAAAAAATGCGAGTGTCTGGTTTACAAATAATTGAACACAATGTCACCCTGGTGATGGCTGTCTTCACTGTGCCAAGCACAAGTGCATACAGCAGGTCTCCCTAGCATATAACCACCTGTCATGAAATGGCTTTTATGTGGTCACAACCCAAGTACAACCTTGCACCATTCATCTTCTCCACCCCCTATCACTCAGGAAACATAGTACATTTTGGTTTGTTAGCATTAATATGTAGCGCTTGCAGGCTGTGGAAAAGAAAATCTCCAGCTGCATGCCAAACATCCAGGCATGGAAAGTGTTTGGCACCAGATCACTGAATGAAAGATTTGGAAACTCATTTCACTAACCGAGCACCAGAAATGCAAGATCTGTCCTGCTTTAATATGCTACTCACAGCTTAGAATAACAGACACCTGACGCTGTGTTACAACCCTGCAAAATAATTGAGAGGTTTACATCATGTCATAAACTGTGAGAATTAAGTTTGAGTGATTACTACAGACATCTGAAGCTTGAAACTTTGTTCTAGCCTTGTAAAGGCTATCACGGATTGCTTGCTTTAATTAATGCATGTAATTATAATCCTTATTATATGTGTTTAAAAGTTGCGGGCTGTGGTAGTTAACTTGCGATAGTGTTGTTACTGTGCAGCTCCTGTCACCCCATGGTTTCAGTATTGTATTCCTGTTTTCATAGTTCAAAGTTACTCAGAGGAATTGCCAAGTTCTAAGATTCTCCATTTGACTGTAGCGGCTTTTATCTTCTGGAACTGCAAACTGCCTTTAAGACAAAAGTTTTCACCAGCATGCTCAAATAATGAAAGCATAAAGTAAATGAAAATTTTGATAAAAGCAGACAGTTTGAATGGTACCAGGTGGCAGTTATTATGGGGTTATGAAGTTAATTTTTACATGTAATATAGAATACAGGTTTTTATGAAATAACATAAATGGGAAAAGAAAAGTGCTGATTATTTTAAGTGCAGAATAACGACTTAACTGCTTAACCTGTTGGTGGAGAAAATCCAACTGATTAATGTTGGTGGTTCACTTATTGAGTAGTTACTCAATGCCTCTGTGCAAATTCTTCTTTTAATGTCACTCAACTTCCCTTTTTATAGAGAGTTGACAAAAGTAAAAAGTTTTGTTATTTAAAATTAAAGGAAGAAAAATTAATCAATACACGTTGCTATATGGAACATTGTGCTTTATGGTGATACAGCCAGATGACATTCAGCAGTTACTGTCACTTACTGCTGGCTCAGAGACAGTGTTGTTCAGTGGACATCTGGTGAATTGCTTCCATAACCATTCTTGAGCTGCCTGCTAAGTGATGCACAAGAGTGATGCAGCACGACTCATCCTCTGAATTTCCTTCTTTATCTGTGAGATAAAAGTATACCCAGGACTTGGCTGTTGCCCAGACACTTTTGTTGGCTACCATCCCTTTTATGCCCTTCATCTTGAATGCCCTTTACTGTTCTAGATAAGGTTTCATATGTGTGAACAACTTTGCAGTATCTCATTCAAAAGGGCATTTTTCAAACATGAGTCAAACTTTGGAGGGGAGGGGCTGGGCAGTTGAGGAGAATATTCAACAATAGGGCCATCATCACAATCCAAGCCCAACCTTCTCCTCATTAAGGAGATCAGCACACGTTTCAGCAGCAATCACTGAATTGAGGCCAGTCAAGGGCACATTGGTTGATTATTTTTTCCTCTCTATCTTAGGACACTTCGAGGCTCCACTGCCAACCTGTCCACAACTGCTAATTCAGTATGAAATAGGAATGAACATGGACACTTCCAAAACCTTATGGCTCAAAATCACACTGGATAGTGCACATGCAGAATTAAGCCATCAGTTGAGTCAAAAATTAATACAGTTGGGCACCTTTTAAAAAGAGGGTGAAAATTATAGATAAGGAAGAAAAAGTGAATATTAAACATAAAGAACAGCAGTGATTTTAAGGCAGTAATTGAATCTCATGATCTATCTTTGAGCCATTCAATTCAATTACTAGACTGTAACTCACTGCTATTATGCTTTATTAAAATATAAGTTTTCCATTTTGCTGTTCATTTTGTAGCTTAAGATTGGAACATCTGTAGCTTCCACCGTAGTTTATCATTTGCACCAGAATTTTCCGCAGTTCTACAGCTAATGTAAATACATGCAGTGGAATACCATCACATGGCATGAAGACAGGGCAAGGCAGAAATGTCTTTAGCTCAGGATTACTTTGTGTCTGGCATATAATGTATGAGAAAAATGTGATGTGCTTCAATTGTTCTTTTGCTCATGTAAATGGCCATCAGTAGCTCTCATTAGCCATGGCCTTTCACACTCTTGAAAGCACAGTGATGTTCCATCTCCATTACTGCTGCCAATTCCCAGACTTATTCCATGTACACGAGGTCAGCATTTCTGCATGTCACATAAAACTGAAGCAGCACACGTAGCTTTACCAATGGTAATGTTTTGTGTTTTTAATTTTAGAAATGTTGCGCTTCTCGGGGGGGGTCGATATTTTACGATGCCGGGCAGACAAATCAAAATAGTGTATAACATTTGCAAATTTCTGTAATTATTAGCACTTACCTTTTATTCAAGAAATGGATGGCGAATCAATAAGCAGTAGAACCCGTGGCTGAATATGTAATAAGAACAGCAGGTCAGATGAATGTAAGGACATCAAAATATCAGACAATGATATTAAATAATAGTTACTCAAATAAAATTCAGTTTTTTTATTATTATTTTAACATAGTAGAGTAGTCAAACTCCAATGCAATATTTTCATCCGTGCGACAGAAAAATACATTTAGAATATTGGTTTACACTACCGAGAAGTATCTACTTACTAGTATATACATATATACTATACACTGTGTATGCATGTTAACCGTGGTTAAATAAGGCCCCGGCTGAATACCGGACTGTGCATTTGATTACATCTGCTGTATAATGGCATTCTCACATGGCATCACACAATTCTTCTTCTACACTTACGTGAATGGTTATAAAGTTACTGCTATCGGTTGTGATGTAAATGCTGCAGAATTCAGATTGGTTCCTGGAATGGGTGGACCAAAGTAACAGGCAGCCATGGAGCCACAGAAATGGAAACCTTGCAAATCTGTACCCACATGCCAGACTGTTCCAATTTCAGCTGACTGATTTTTGGTTAGGTCAGTTCTATTTTTGTCTTCCCCCCCCACTCAATATTCCTTTTCTTTTAAAAAAAGGCCCAGCTACATGTGTCCTGTATTTTATTATCATGGATTTCACAATCATTATTACAACTAACAGCAGTAACACAATTTGTGAACAGGCTTTGTGATGGTCCCTGGGGAAATATGCTGAATGTAAAATGCAGATAAAGATCACTTTGACGCCTGCATTGTAAAAAAAAAGATGTGCAAATTTGTTTCCTGAAATGTTGCCAGCACTGGCTGAGCCCAGTGGCTCTGAAAAAGTGGTTGATGCTGATTATATTTTAGAGGTTAAAGTTCAGTCTTATTTTCCTTAAAAACTTGTGGCAGCAACATCAGTTTCAGGTTTCTCTGCGGTGTCTATGACGTAAATAAAGCACTAACAGCAAAAAAAATCTGGGTGGTTTCTCCTCCCTTGAGGGCTACTGCAATCTCAATGGGAGGATGCACAAGGAAAGACCTAGTAATCTCCGCCCAAAGGCAAACAGACTCTGTACAAAATTGGTGGAAGCTGATGGGTGTTTCACACCAGATATTTCACAGAATTTTTATGTGACAAGACAACGATTGTTTTTTTCCCCCCTTTCACTTTTTTTTTCACTTTACCATCTGTGAGGTTCCTGACTTTCAGTTGACCTTGAACCTGTGTTTTTATAGTGGCTATTTCATTTATACAACTAGCCTACTGCGGTTTATTCTGCATGACCTTTTCTGCTTGCTCTCTCTTGAACTCTCGGGGCATTGAAAACTTGGCCGGAGAAAACTTTTAGTCTGATGCGCGGCAGAGCTGTAAATAACAATCGCAAGGTCTGGCTAATTAAGGAAAAATTAGTTCTGCTTAAAGGGAAGGCTACATCATCGAAAAAAAAAGCTGCTATGCTTCAAGAGACTTGGGCAAATCAACATCTTAATGAACAGTCATCCACGCTGTATTAGCCTATCTCAGCCAATCTAAAGTGCACCACTAAAATTTGTGAAACAAATTAGGAAAACATTCAATCACAAATATTTAGCTGTACTATAAGCAATTATCTGATGATGCTCAAACTGCTTGCTCTTTCTGTCCCTTTCTTCCCCCTCGGGGTCCCTGTCTTTGTTAGCTTGCCATGTTGATGTTTCTCAGCTAGTTTTAACTGGTTTTCAATTTATCCCTTGCTTCCACGTCAAATCCTTGGTCTCGCTCACTTTCATTTTAAGCATCTCTGCTAATAAGGGCAGCAGAGATGTTTTGTTTTTCTGTCAATGCAATTTTGTTATACTTTACTACTTTCAAGCCTAGACAGTCCCTGTTTAGCACTTCAAATATGTGTTAAATTGAGATTATGGAAATGGCAGACCTCACTGGTCTGGGAGGAAAGTGTTTCATAAAGAAACAAGGGTATTAAAAGAGTTGCCAGTCACTTACTGTATGTGTTGATCAGCAGCTGAATGATGTGTCGGTAGCCATGAAGGTAGTTATGTGCAATGGCATATAGTTCTAGGATTTGAACAGAAGACAGCAAATTTCAAGGCATCAAATGCAAATTACGCAATTAGTTGACTTACAGAATTACAACTTTAATATGTACAGACAAAAGCATTGTGTCAAAAATCTTATGCATGCCACTATTTAAGCTGCAATTGGGATAGTATACATTTTAGATTATGTAATATAAATAATCCAAAAATTGTTAAATTTCATTTGAGAAACACTCTCTCTTTACTGACTGCCAACAAATCAAAGAACACAAAAATGTCAAATAACATCAAGTCAATCAGGGTGTAACATTGAGCCAATCAGGACGTTTGGTAAAGGGAATGGATCAAGGTTGGCTAAAAAAAAGAAGTGTAAATTCAAATACATTCAAGGCCAATTATAAGAACAAATGCATGCAATGGTTACTGCTATGCTTCTAACTGAACATACAACTCTAATGAATAAAATCTTTGAAAATACTGAGAAAAACCATTGATAAACAAATAGATCAAATACAACTATTTTATTAACTAGATAGATGCATACCTAATTGAAGGACAATTCAAATTTGTGGGCGCCATGGTGGTACAATGGTTAGCACTGCTGCCTCACAGCACCAGGGACTTGGGTTCAATTTCAGTATTAGGTAACTGTTGGTGCAGAGTCTGCACGTTCTCTACATGGGTTTCCTATCAGTGCTCTGGTTTCCTGCCACAGTCTAAAAATGTGCAAGCTAGGGTGATTGGCCATGCTAAATTGATCCTGAGTATCAGGATAAATTAGCAGGGTAAATGTGGGGTTACGGGGATAGAGCCTGAGTTGGATTGTTGTTGGTGCAAGCCTGATGGACCGTATGGTCTCCTTCTGCACTGTAGGGATTCTATGAAATTTATGTACGGCATTCTAGTGTATTAAATCACATCCCATTTACTCTAAATATATTGAATACCTAATTCAAACATAAATCCTGAACACAAAATTCTGCTGCAAGCATCAAGTTCCTCTCAAATGCTTAGCACGTCAAATCAAGTTGTTTCACTGCCACATCAAAAGTCAAATGAATTTTTGTGGAAATATGCATTTTCTTTCCAATAAATTATTTTTATGTCTAGATTGGAGTGCTGAATTAATGCTGGTGGTGTTGGTGGGGTGAAGAGTGGGAGGAATTTTAAAGTCCACAAATAGGCAGGTTTGGGTCAGTTCAAGCATTGAGATGTAATAAATCTGAATTCCAATTCCAACCCAGCTTCAACCTGCCCAGGGAAATGGAACAGCTGTGAGCAGGCAACCAATTAACTGTCACGACAGTGAATAAAGCATAAAATGAGGCAAGGACTGCTGGATTCAGGATAAGTCTCTTTCCATTTACCCGCCTGACACAATATACCAACTTTACCAAACCCTTCGAATCAGAATCCTTCCAACCCTGTAACAAACCCTTCAATTTCCACTCTGAGATCTCCAATCTGCCTTTGGCCTCCAATCACCCCCAGCTTCAGTCTCCCTAACATTGCTGCACTCTGTAACCTGAATTCCCCTCTGCTCAAGCTTCCCTCATCTTTATGGTTCTGGATTCCATTTTGCCATCCTTGCTCCTCTTGCCTCCCTCTATGCTGATCTTTGGTACCAGGTTCTGATCTCTGCTCCCTTACTCTGAAGTCCTCAATCTTCCCTGGCTCTGTGTTTTGAACTTCCTCCCCATTCCCCAACTCCACCACCATCCTTCCCCATTCCCCCTGATTCCTGGCTCTGATCTTCTTCTGACTCTTGCACTCATGGCTACCCTGATCTTGTCTGGCTCCTCCCCACTTCTCAGCTGATGTGTGATGCCTGCCTAACAGCCAGCCGGCTGTCCTGTCAACTTGGCTGCCTACAGCCAGGAAAAGAAGACAAAATATCCTGCCATTAAATTCTGCAAGGTCTCCAGAAAATATATTCTTCTGTCTTAAAACAATGACTAAACCCCCACCCTCCCTTCCTTCCCTAACTCCAAGATGTGACAGCACAATAATTCAGTAAGCTGTGGAACTACAGTTTTAGCTTTGGATAGTTTTAGTTAGAGTTGACAGAAATCCTGACTAAGCATAATAGTTCTTGACAAATAGATACTTATCAAAGCTCAGCCATATTCCATCAAATTCCTGTGGATGTATTATATCATGGGAGGTTGTTATTTTCTTATTTTTTCACAATATCCTCGTGGTAGTGGAAGAACTTGCAGTTTGAAACAGGGTTTCATTGACTCCCACAACCCATGCGATGAGGAGGCCCACATCCACTGAATGAAAATATCCTACTACGTGTCAAATAAAAACAGAAAAAAACTGGAAAAACTTAGCAAGTCTGGGAGCATTTGTAGAGAAATGGAATGAATGTTTTGAGTTCGGTATGAGTTTTCTTTGGGCACATGTTAGATGTCAATCTCGTTGTTAGAACCAGAGCTCTGGTTTCCTTTCATCAGGGTTGCTTGATCCAGAGACAGAAAATGGTACCACTCGTTCCATCATGGATAGTGTAGCTGCACAAGTTACCTTGCAGATGCTGCTATTGGGTTTGAGAAGCAGATCCCAGATTCCAGAAACTCTGAATTTGCAGGATAAAACATTGTTGGTGGAGTTCTCTCATTTTGGCAATAAGTCCCATGGCGGGGCTGGGATCGTGAATTGTCTCCCACTGCAGAGGCTGGTGGGAAAAATTGCCAAAGCTTCCGGCCCATTATGCTCCTGGTTTTTTTGCACATATTCTTTGACTGGGTAGGCCTGATTATTTATTTATTTATTAATGTTACAAGTAAGCTTACATCAATATTTCATGAAGTTACTGAGAAAATCCCCTATTTGCCACAGTCCGGCGCCTGTTTGAGTACACGGAACATGGCCAAAGCACCCAGCTGGCAATATTTTTCGGACTGTGGGAGGAATCCAGAGCACCCAGTGGAAACCCTCACAGACACAGACAAGGAACATACAGCCTCTACACAGACAGTGACCCAACCCGGGAATTAAACCTGGGTCCCTGACACTGTAAGGCAGCAGTGTTAACCACTGCGCCACCTGGGTAGCATGGCAGCATAGTCTGCCATGCTACTTGGGTGTCATACTGAAAAAGCACCAAGCTGAATCATTGTTGAAGAAAGACCTCTTGAAAATAAAGATAAATGTCTGGGAGACCTCTGAGACAAGAAGATGGATTGCCTGAAGAAGAATATGGATGTGCAGAACATTCTAAGGCTGGAAGATGGACCCCCTCAAGGATACTGAATCTGGAACATCTACCTACAGATGCTCCCCTGACTCACTGGAGTGGCGTTCCATGGACCAGTGTCGCAGGCTGCCTTCATCTTGAACTCCCGAGATAGCAAGCATATTCAGGTGAGTTCCAACAACTGCATGCCACATTGTTTCAAATGTGTTTTGCGGCAGAGATTCCAGTGAGGGAAGGTTCGGGCCTTTATCTGTATCCTATGAATGGGTTGCAAATAAGATTCATGCTGGTCTCCATCAGGTTTTCTGATCTGCCACGACGGACATCAGCAGAATATCCTGCAGTAAGTTTACGCGGCTGTGAAACCAATTTTGGGGTCTCTCACCACATCGCCCTCCCCTTGTATGTTATTGAATCTGTTGGTGGATTCCATTCTGTGACTTAGCTCTGTTAGTATTTCATTTGACTTGATTTGATTTATTATTGTCACGTGTATTAACATACAGTATTGTTTCTTGCATGCTAGACAGACAAATCATACTGTTCATAGAGAAGGAAACCAGACAGAGCAGAATATAGCATTACAGTCATAGCTAGGGAGTACAGAAAAATCAACTTAATGCAAGGTAAGTCCATTCAAAAGTCTGACAGCAGCAGGGAAGAAGCTGTTCTTGAGTCGGTTGGTATGTGACCTCAGATTATTGTATCTTTTTTCCGAAGGCAGAAGGTGGAAGAGAGTATGTCCAGGGTGCATGGGGTCCTTGATTATGCTGGCTGCTTTGCTGAGGCAATGGGAAGTGTTGACAGAGTCAATGGATGGGAAGGGCTGGTTTGCGTGATGGAATTGGACTACATTAACAACCTTTTGTAGTTCTCAGAATTTTCCTCAAAACAATTCTGGATACAAATAAAGTAGAATAAATGCAAATATAGATGTTGCAAAAATATTACAGAAAGCTTTTCAACATAACATAACTTCAGACTGCTGCCTAATTTATGATATGTAAGGAAAGAAATTGTTTTGGTCTGTACCATCAGTTGCTCACATTTTTAGGCATTTATTGTTGGTGGGCTAGGCAACTTAAAGAAAGTGTTTATAAAGAAATTAGAGAAAAGAGATGCATCTATTTAAACAGTCAGGATTAATGACCTACATCACCCATGCATATGTAGGATTACGAGGATAGGGCCTGGATGGGATTGTTATCAGTGCAGACTCATTGAACCAAATGATCTTTTTCCGCATTGCATAATATGCATCATATTCTCTTAGCATATACAAGTCTTTGTAGCTTACATAAGTTTTGGTAGTTATGGTAGTTATGGTAAATATCTCTCCAACTCCAAGAAAGGATGTTTTTGGTCCCACCATGGAGGGACTCCAGTGAAGAATGCAGTCGGCCAGTCAAAGGTCCATTGATTTTCGGTGGGACCAGAAGATCCCAGTGGTGTCCGAGGCTAAAAAATCCAGCCCTAATTTCAAATAAGATGAATAGAATAGAATTGTGCTGTAAGGATTTCAAACCTGGTTATTATGTTGACAGCAAGATCATCAAATTGTAGCAAAGTAGAAAGATTTATGAAGTAATGTATGCTTAATAAATGAGGCAGCATTTAACACAACTTGATGAGTTATACTGCACATTCTGACTATGGAAATCAGAGAGTGAAAAAACCCATTCCATATCATAGGGTGGGATGTTACAGCCTTGCGTGAATGAGACTGGAAAATCCTGCCCGAGGTCAACAGACATTTCTGTTGTCCACCCCTCACCAGCTCCAATTCTGTGGTGGGCGGGGCAGTAGAATTCTGGCTTTGCCTTGAACACTTGAGCCTGAATTTCCACTTCTGAGTTGGGAGCACAGAGTCAGCACAACTTATGGCTCAACAGGTTTGTGCCTGGAATTTTTGGTCCACAGAGCGTAAGTAAAAATGAGTGGCAGGTGACCCTGAAAAGAGTTTGGAAGCTGATGGGTGTGGAGGTGGGCTTAGTGGAAGGACTGTCTCAGTGAAGGCACTTTGTTGAAGAAATGGAAAAAAGCAAAAAACAATCCTCTGACTCTCATACTTTCCATGCACTATCCATTCCACTTCATATCCTCAACAATTGGTCCCCTCATTGGCCCTCAATACTCTTGATGTCCACCTAAGCACCTCCATTCACTTCCCATGTTCCCTTATATCTTCCATGCTAACCCATACATTCTATTTATCCATATATAGCCCTTTGCTTACAGCAGGAACTCATGTCATCCAGGCACTCCCATTGAGCACCCTTTACTCTTACACCTGCTATGTTGTGTGTGTGTGTGTGTGTGTGTGTGTGTGTGTGTGTGAGAGAGAGAGAGAGAGAATTTATGTAGATGTGTGATTGATTATGGGGTTATGGGGAAAAGGCGGGAGAATGGGGTTGAGAAACACATCAGCCATGAGCTAATGGCAGAACAGACTTAATGGGCCAAATCGCTTAATTCTGTTCCTATATTTTATAGTCTTATGACCTCATGCCAAGATTAAATAACATGTTTAAGTACCTATCGATGAATTCGCTACTTAAAAAAAACTATTGTTGATAATAACCCATTCATTATAGACAATTTCCTTTAATCCCATTTAAAATCAAGTATTTGTATCCACAGTCCAATTTCAAAGAGTTTAGGACCATTGGAACTATCAATTAAACAGGCACGTTGCTGTGATAATGATGCAAAATCAGTCATGCAGCCCTAATCCTGTAATCATACCCCACAGTTTTATGTCAGCAGGTTGTATGCAATAGCAACTACCGATCTTTTTTTAAGCACTTTTTTTTCCTAATATTTAAAAGGCAGGATATTTAAATGCTTTGACAGCTTGACAGTTTTTTGACATTTTCCCAGACAGTTGTCTTGATGATTTCGATAGGATTGGCAGTTCTAACATGAATGTGCACTTTGTATGCATATTCATGTCTACTTTTAACATCTTAAAGAGCACCTTACCTCTCTTAAAGGACACCATATCTCACCCAAAGGGCAGCTGGCCTCTCCTAAAGGTGCCTTAGGATTATATTCAAAGAAGTACGGTACCTATCCAAAAGGTACCCTACTTCTTTAAAAGTAGGTATGAAACCTCTTCTACTAGTCCTAAATTGCACAAGTCTTGTTTTCAACAACCAACTAACCAAAATCAGATCTGGTTAAAATGGCTGCATTTTAATGTGCAGCTGCCTTCATAATACATGCACATCAAACCTGTCCCAAATTCCTCCCCACCCCCAGTGAAAATGATGGCGGCTGACAGGCTTTTCATACTATTCGGATCCTGGGATGAGATAGCCCTCCTTTTAGATGTTTTCTATCTGTTACAATCAAAGTAGTTTGGACCTTTTCTCTTGTACCCTAACCTGATAATTAGACTCCTTTAATCACAAACCATTTGAGCTAATTAACCAGATACTAAGACTTATAATTGATTTTGAATTGGTATCTGGCATCTGACGTTAGTTTCTAATCTACAATATTCCTAAAGAAGGAAGTTCTCAATATATTCAGCCACCTTACCAATTGATACTCTACTGAGTCTGACCAGTCCAATACAGTTCCATGCACTCAGAAGCAAATCTTTAAGCCAGGTTTATTAAAGTTCACTTAAGAGTGTGACATATGTTAAAATTTCAGAATTAGAATGCATGATTTAATTATTTTACAAAACTTAATTCTAAGGCACTATTTTCTCACAGTGTTTTACTTGAACAATTCATAGTACAGATTCATAGAATTCCTACAGTGCAGAAGAGATCGCTCGGCCCATTTGAGTCTATACCCACTCTCTGACAGACCATTTTGCTCAGGCCCTCTCCCTCGCCCTATCCCTGTAATACATCCAACCTTACATATTTACCCCCATAATCAACGTGTCTTCGGATAATAAGGCACAATTTAAATGGCCAATCCACATAACCTGCACAGCTTTGGGGTGTGGGAGCAAACCAGAGCTCCTGGAGGAAACCCACACAGACATAGAGAGAATGTGCAAACCCCACATAGACAGTCACCCTCGGCTAGAATTGAACGGGAGCTCCTGGAGCTGAGAGGCAGCACTGCTAAACAACTATGCCATCGTGTTGGTGATGAGTGGATATCCAGTCTTTAGTAGTCTAGCAGGGTGGCAAGATTTGAAAAGGTATGAATGTGCGTGTTTCCTAGTTAATTAATTAGTAAAATGCACCAACAATTCATAATGGAAAGTTGACTCATCAAGTTAGGTTACTGACTTTTTTTTTGCTTTAAATGATACACAAATCTGAACTTTAGGGCCTTTGAAGTGAAACAAAACCTGTGCTCATCTAACTATGAATAAATTATTTGGACAGTTCCCAAATAATTACTGTAGTCTAACTATTCCAAAATAGCTATGTAATGGATCTCACTTTAATGGAGTTATCCATTTAGCAAGACTGAGCCAACATCCCCTGATTATTGTTCTACATGTGAAGGTGCAGATTGTTCACATTCCAATAAAGAATATCGAATCTCTGTGCTCAGTAACCAATGAAATAAATATTATGCTGCATACACCAATTCATAAGCTTCAGTACCATATGCATTTATGATGCATGATAATCTGTGACAGAACACCAAAAACAATGGCTGGAAATTTCCTGGAAGACTTTCTTGTAACGCTGCATGACTCCAGTTTATTTTAATGCAAATTTGCATAGACATAATTTATGTTAGTTTTATATTGAAACATTAGTGAGCCTAAATTTCCTTGATAGTTTCTGCTTCTTCCCAGATACATCTGCCAAAAGCCTCTTCCGTTCATTTAGCTCCACTACCATTCAAAGGACCATGCAATTTACCCGGATTTACACAAGCAGAACACGGGAGTAGATTTAATCCCAAAAGGTTTGTGCTTCTCAACCTGAATTCACTTGGCATCAGTATACATGAGAATTCTGGAATGTGATTGTAACCATCAAAACATTTATTTACAATTTTTCTCATTGAAACATGTGTCGGGAAAAAAATACAAAAGTCTGAGAACACATACCAACTGATTCAAAAACAGCTTCTTCTCTGCCTCCATCAGTCTTTTGAATGCACCTACCTTGCATTAAGTTAATTTTTCTCTACATTCTATCTATGATTATAACACTACATTCTGCACTCTCCTTTCCTTATCTATAAACAGTATGCTTTGTCTGTATAATGCGTGAGAATCAATGCTTTTCATTGATAATACAATACATACAATAATAATAAATTAAATCAAATCAAAGATATTTAACCACATTTGTATCAGTCTCAAAATTCCTTCACATGATCAGAAGGGCCAAGTGACAATGTTTTTGTTCTGCATAATAATGTGTGATGACAATTAATGAGCAACAGAAGCAAGAGAGTCTAAGAATCATGGAAAGGCTATCATCCGTTCACTGTTAACCCAATTGGTGGCATTCCAGTGACACTTGTTTTACACTTGTTCCTATATTGTGTAAGAAAATGAGCACTGCATGAAATTTAGGTATGAATTCCTGCTCAGTGAAATCGGCACAGAAAGCAAAATAAGTTTTGCAGTTATCCTGCATAGGTGCCATTAGGAAATTTAGGACCCATGACATTATTTTACTTTGGTTTGATATTTCACCAATAAAAATAAAATTCTGACTATATGAAAATGCCAACCATTGCATGCAGTACTCTAGCGACATAATGAGAAAAAGCATCAACCAACAGTGCCATAAATTTTAATGTCAAACCGTCCCTGGGAACTACTTATTCAGTACTCCAACAACCATAAATTAATGCATTCCTGTGCTTAAAAATACTAATTGTATACCATCTTAATTAAAATGTCCATAAAAACAGATTGTCACACCTGTACAACTTTACAATGTATTTCATTTATGAGAAAGATTTACTCAGCTATACGCCTTCTAATCTTCTGAAATAAAATAATTGACCAATAGTTATCTGGGATCTATATTACTGCTAAAATAGCTTTGGGAAATTTAACATTACTTCCACAAAAAATCTAATTCATGCCTAAGGGGAAATTGTTCTTCATTAGTGTATAAAAGTACATTGCATATTTAAAAAGGAACTTGAATGTCTGATTTATTTTATATATATATATATATATATATGTATATTGAGTATGAGAGTTGCCTCATTATCCCAATAAGAGGAATTTGGAGTTTGGTGACAGACAGAGTCATGTACGTTGTGTAATATATAAAGGCCACAGACTCTTCAACCTTTTCCACCTTTTTTTTGCTATGTGTAAATTTAATGAAGCAAAGAAAGGTCAAAGATTTTAAACAAAGGAAAAGGTGGCATTTATAGAGGACATTCTTTATAAAACATGATCAATATTTGTTAAACAGTCCAATAAGCAGAGTCAACTGCCACATACACTAAACCCAACCTGACTATGAAACAAACATCCTTTGATTTATTCTTGGAAAATGAACTGACAAGTTACTTCAAGCTGAGCACCGACAGTGAGTAGAATGAATGCAAGACACTAATCAGGGAACAGCCTTCAAAAGATAAATGATGTAATCGCTATAGCATTGCTGTAACTTTTGAGTTTCTTGTCATGACAGCTGTAGGCCTTAATGTTGCATGGCAGCTATGCCGAAACCAGCTCCTGCTGTCAGCACAGCTATCATCTTTCATGGGTCATCTATTATCTACAGAATCTGTCATTATCTTAGGCCTTTTCAAATTGTCCCATCCAAATAAAAGAACGGTGGCATTTATTTTATACTGGAGGCATTTTGGGGAGGGAGTTGAGTGTGAAATGGAGGTGCGTTCTACATTTGTGAATGCAGCTCCAGAGGATATAACTGGTACTTTGTTTATTTGGACAGATGCACAGAGGCATCTCTGAACTTCTGCCAGTGATCAAAGGAACTGATGATGTAGAACAGATTCATGGGCTATGTCCTATCAGCCTCCAGTTTACTCACCATCCATCATTCAAAGACTGAGACCTATCTGAATGATGATCACACCCTAAACACTAAAAATGAATTACTGCTCCAGTTGAGCCAGGTGTCTTGCCTCCAGAAATGAAGGCAATCTTGTTCACGTAAAAGAACTCGCTGAAATTTAAAAACCCACAAAAAGTAGTGGAACTCATTTTAGGGGAACGATGTGTCAAGTTAATTTGTAGACTTACAAGACTGTCAAGTACTAAACATGTCTGAGGGAGTGAAAAACATCATTAAAGGTGAAAAAAGTTTAACTGAGATAATAATGTATAACATATATATATATATATAGAGTTGAATATTAAAATCAGCCTAATTTTTCCTAAAACAGTTAATCTTAAGAGGCAAATAATTTTATTAAACAACAAAAAAATTTAATTATAAAAATTTAAACTTAAAAAAATTGACACTTCATGAAAGGAACATATGATGTGCTATTTCCTGCAAACTAGTGAGTTGTATCTGCAAGCAGGTTATACCCTCGCTTGTTGTTTTTTCAAGACTTACCGATCACTACAGCTAAGCTGTTAAGTCTTTTTGACAAATACTTCAGTTAGCATCTGAGAGTTAGTTTGTGTGTCAGAAGGGATGATTCCAACACTCAAATACCAGTGTATGTGTACGGGCAGGAGCATGAATGGGAACTATGCAAGCAGTTTAAAAGGGATGGATGGTACTGGTAGATTTTCCCACATGCCTCCACTTCCAGTACTTCAATACAAACTAATGAAATGTTGATTATATGATTTATTGACAAGCATAGATTATTTGGAGGGAAGTAAAATTGTCTGAAAGAGTATGGGTAAGGTAGCATAGTGGATAATGCAGAGACTTGAGTTCAAATCATCAATGGGGCATTTCAGAAATTTAAATTCAGTTAACTAAATGGAGACTAAAAACCTATCAATAATGATGACCATAAAATTACAGGATTGATGTAAACATTCAATTGACTCACAAATGTCCTTTCAACAAGGAAGATTGCTGTCCTTACCTGCTCTAGCTTACATGGGTCTCCAGACCCAAAGTAATGTGGTCTTCTGGATTAGATAAATGAGCCACTCGGTAGCATCAAAATCACGATAATGTCCTTCAGCAGTTCAAGAAAGTGGCTTACAGCCACCTCTGCAAAGGCAATTAGATATTGCCAGTAAATGATGGCCTTGTCGAAATGATCATTTCTCATGAATGTATAAATAAAAAACAATCATGAGTAATTTAATGTAATTACCCACTCTGCCTTTGTACTATAATTAACACATGGTTTTAGAAATTGTAAATAAAATCTCATACATATTTTATTTAAAATCAACATAGAGGAGGATGTTCTTGCAATTGCTTGCAAAAACATATATGGCAGTCCTTAAAAGCAAATTTCTATATCAAGAAGACAACTTGAAAATAATATTACCTGTAATGTTTGCAATAACAATGATATTCAAGATAAGTACACATTATATAAAGGACATTGATATTTTCAAAAGAATAGTCATTTTCAAACATGCATTTTTAAAAGAAACATTGAAGGAGGTGTATGGGGGGTAGCATGCGTAGAATGGGATTAAAATTAGGAGTGCAGAAAACATTTCCACTGTTTTTCAAATGTGAAGCAGTGTTAAGACAGCAGGATCTTTATGGTTGCCCTACTGAAGGAAAGCTCAGGTCACGCTGAGCCACTGGAATAACAATTTGACTGCAGCCGCTGGTGGCATTCAGCATATTCATGACAAACGCAGACTCATTTCACAGGTGTATTAAAGTATTACTTACCCCCTTTCAGGATAGACATGTCACCAGTTCCAACAGTGAATAGTGATGCATAAAATTGAGGGAGAAAATATGTAGAAAATAAGCATACATCAGAGGCAGGGTCAAGAACCTAATTTCACAGTGACATACAGGTAATTTGGCTTTGAAAATCTTTGTCAATTCTAAACTCATTTGGAAAAGCATAGCTCAAAAGGCTGGTGTCTGAATATGAGATAGCTACCCTGAATTCCAATATTTATAGCACAGTTTGCAAATACATTACCCCTGTCACAATGAAATAAGTGACATACTTACATGCTGAGCGAGTTGGTCCAAAGGTGTTGGAACCGAGGGAGGGGGAGATAAGAAGACAAGTAATTAGTACATTAATCTTTTTTATGATATCATTTTTCAGACCTATATGATCGTAATGTAAATTAGAAATAAAGGAGGGTTCATGGAAAATAGAATTAATTTCAAGTAGGTCAATCGCTCTACAATAACTGCATTTCAAGCAGAGTGTAATTTATGGCAACATTTGTCCATTTTCCTGCACACTGCTGATTACAATGCTCTTGCTCACTTCTATCAGTTGAAAGTCAGCTTGCCAGATAACATTCTGCACCATAATGAAATTCATTTGCAGTACAAAAACTTGAGTGAATCAAACAAGCGCTGTTACAGCCCTTAATGGCATTCTATGGATTATTGATTTTTGATTTAGTTTCTGCTCACCAGAAACCCATTTTAACAGCACCATTACCTCCATAACGATTAGAGACAAAAAGTTAATTATGTAATTATAAAGCCAATAACAGACTTGTCTGGTTTACTTTGCTTTAGTCAGTTTAAACATTATCTCTCATGTGCACATCATAACAGCCTGGATGTGAAGAGAGAGATTAACACAATCAAAGCAGATGTGAAATTTAATTCTCCAGGCCATTGCTGTCTGGGAAACCATTAAGTAATCACAGCATTCTTCCTCTATTAAATTCACGTCTGCCACTTCACATACAAAAGGTGGAAAAGTGGAAAAAAGGTGCAATGGAGCATTCCAATTTTATTTGACTTGAACGCAAACTGAGCCTCAGGCACAGTGTGGAAAAAAGGTCTTAAATGGGATGCCTCAATTTATTTGAAAATGAAAAGGTTGGAGAAAAGAAATTAAAGCCTGGATGCCATGGCTAAGATAAACCAAGGAATGGGTTTCACCTTGAAGAATAACTACAGTTATGGGGAAATCAGTACTCATTAATGCAAATGTAAAGCTTTTCTAAAAATCTTTCAGGACTACAGTTGCAGTTTTACAGCATTTCAAGACAATTTATTCTATAAAATGAAAATGGATATTTCTGGGTGTTATTGCCATGACTTATTTTCTCCACTAATATATTTGACAATATCCATTTTATTAGTCATCATAGTTTGGATTTATAAGGAGTGTCAATAATCGAGTCACCACATTATTACCTTGACATTTTTCAACATACAAAAATTATTCAAGGATTTCAAGTGAACTTCCTTATCAAGGATGAGACATTTGTAAAAATATATTGTTAAAATCCACAAAGCTACAATCTTTATCTGTAGTCACTTGTTCCAAATAAAATATATAGTAATTATTGCAAGTTAATACATATCTTCAAATTAATGCAAGACAAAGGAAAAATGCTCTGTTTTATTTAAAAGGGGAAAATTCTAGTGCCCTGTGATGAAAAAATGCTATTGATGATATTAAAGTAGTTAAGGGATAACTGAAATAATGTTGTTGGAAAGGTGGCTTCTCTTTCTTGATTGCCACAGCCTGAGCAATGACTCACAGTGCAGGAATTGCAATCAAATAACTAGGCTTTTGCACTTTATGAAGATGTCTATACCAAAAGTTTTTGTTTCTTAGTAGAGGTTTATCAATCAACAAAAATATTCATAAAACTCAAATTAAAACTTCATATTAAACTTAAGATTTCCTAAAGTAGAGATAAATCTCCTCAACCAACTGACTCAAACTGTTTGCTCTTTTGAATTTATTGCAAAATTGTCCACTGCACTTGTAAGAATTTTAAGTTTAATTTGATCTTAACTATGGTGTAGCACTTACAATAAGCCATCCCTAAATTACACCTTGGTGTGACAATAGGAATAAATGTAGAAACTAGCTTTGTTTATTTGGGAGATTTTCTTTCCCTGAAAATTCTAAGTTTGAATGTTAGAAATGGCCCCAATTCACTTTGGTGTAGATTTTCAATGCCACTTGAGCATCCAAGATTGGCAGCCCATAACGGAAACTGCCCAATTTTCAGTTCCTTTTAAGTTAAGGAAAATTATCGTTAAGCAGTTTCTATAGTGAGGGCAATCCACAATCCCAGTTTTTTGCCTGAGCGGCAAGTTGAAAATCTAGCATTTTGTAATCCCCACCCAAGGTCAGAACTCATTTCTTTTTTTAAATAAACTTCATTTTCCTAAGGTCTAACCTCATACTACAACCTGACTGGTGTTACCAATTTTAGTTGAAGTCGCAATTTAATTCCAAATTTATGATGACTAAATAGTAAACAAAGCCCAAGTTTCTCTAGTTTTGCGAGGACAGAATGATCCGATTATGTTGCCAACTTCAATAAAATATCGCCATCAATAAATTTCCCACCACAAAAATTCAATAGCTTTAACAAAATGAACACTAATCAGATTATGCCTAAATTGTACTCATTAAATTGTATATGGTCATGTATATATAAAATAGATATGAATTTTCAAAAAAAATGTCTTCATTGCATTCGTACAGCATTTGCCGATGCATATTCAAAGCACATTAAACTCTTCAAAGTATTTTTAGTAAATTTCCTAAAATAAACTGACAGTAGCATCGTACTCTGGTTTAATAGCATGCTAAGGTGGCAGATTTGACAGGTCTGAGTGACAGTCTAGCAAGATCACTATAAAAAGCCCCTGTCTGTTTAATAGAAGAAAGGTGCTTTTTTTAAAGTAGGCCAGCAGGGGGTGAAAGTACAAAGGCAGGCGTGGGGGTGGGGATGGAGGCGGGGGAGCAAGAAAATATGCTTAAGATTTCAAGAGACCAATCAAACATCAGTTAACATCTCAGTCACTTACAGATTTAACATGGACATCAATGCCATCTCTGGCGATTGTCTCTGCCATTTCCTCCTCACCATGCTTGGCTGCCCAGTGGAGTGCTGTCTAAGAAATTCACACATAAGCCAACTAAATATCTTCTGTAGCATAAAGATCATTTTATTGTCATCACATCTTAGACAAAAGGTCCTCTTTGGGCAATATAAACAGTATTCTAATGGTTGTGGCCTCATTCTTTCTAATAACTCCACAAAGAAATGACACTTCCCAGAAAATGGTCACAATTATTTTATTATTCCATGTTAACTTGATAACCTAGTGACAACAAAATAGTACTAATTGGGGTTTTAGCAACAAGGGATTAATTAGTATGTATCCATTATGATTTCCTAATATGCATATGAATTATCTTGATCAGCTTGCAGACTGCATTTGTGAGAACCCATCTTGCATTACATTGTTAGAGTTTCAGGTTCCTTTTCTTTTTTTAAAAAAGGGCCAAAATTAGTAACAAATCGTTTTTGTAAAATATGTATTGTTCAAACACTAGGGGATGGAATGCTTTCTTATACCAACTGAATTCAATGCTCTCAAGTGCAGGAGAGTATGATTTAGATGCATGGTATAGAACTCTTACATTGTGGCTCAGCCGAATGCATGAGAACAACTTCCTGTGCCAACATGACTGTTTCATTTCCCGTACCATCCTTATGGCCTCTCCCAGTGAGACTGCCTAATTAGCGCTGAATTATGGGCAGTTTGGAGCTATTGTCTTCAGTTCTTTGGGACCTGAGAATGCCAGAACATATTATACTTAAGACTCTTTGCAGTCCTTAGAAGGCAAAGACTTTTACCCCATCTGTTGAGGTGGATTTGTTTTCTTGCAAAGTTCCAGAATGGCATTACTTAAACTCAACCAGCTGCACCTAATTCCTCAATAGGCTTAATATTAATTTTAATATTATCGAACTATTTACAGTAAATATAAAGAAACAACTTGGAGTTGCAGGAGGATCAGACAAGCAGTTAAACCCAGCAGGGCACCATCGTTTGGAACATTAATAAAAAGAAGTCACAAAATTGATTCAGAAATGCTTGAACCTAAAATGAATATTTACTTCAGAAATTGTTCACTCTCTGGACTGGTGTTGGTTTTTATTTTTTTTTACATACTTATTACATATACTAGAAAATGTCACCCCGGAAGGCTAATGCTAAGTAGTTTTTGACCCTCTCTCATCACCCTTAAGCCATCTCCTCATTTGCCTGCAGACATGGTTTTGCTCATCAGTCCTGCATGTCTCCCATTGACACTTGCTCTCATTCCACTTTGCTGAAGAAATCTGCACTGTGAACACAGTTTGACATTTCCTGACATTTCATGAACTAATTACACTACAAATAATTAAGCATGTTCACATCTGTAACAAACGAAGGCAAAATGGTTGTCAGCACCAATGATTGATGACCTCCCTGAGACTTTATCTGATGAGATTCTCTCCACTACAGGCAGACCTGGATGCCAGCATGTTTGCAATAATGCCTTCAGCCCTTTTCATCTGATCAAACCAACTAAATGCTTTAAGAAAAGTATGGGAAAATTAATGACTACAATGAAATATTTGCATTTTTTCCAGGCTGGAAAAACAATGAACAAGAGATGTGACAACCTCAATTATTTGGTGGTGCTAAAAGCTCGGAGACAGCTCCTGCTGGAGAGTGCTGCTGGGAAGCCCTAGGGTGTCAAAAAGGCTGTGAAAATGGCAGGTGACGAGGACAACCCTTTTACTTAGAAGCGACCCATAAGCTCAGCCACAAAGAACAAAATACTAAGGGACAAATTTTATGCGAAGGAAAATGTGTCACCTCCATAAAACCCTTTTGGAACTCTTATCAATTTATTGAAACACATGACAGTGCACTGTTCAACCTAGTTCACAGCAGTCAACGTTGTACTAATGCGGAACTGCCCTTTTAAACATTTCCTCTACACATTCTGTGTAACCATTAATAAATCTGCACTGGATATAAATTCTAAAGTGGATTAATTGAACATGTCTGAAAAGGTAAGAATTTAATTTATTAGAGATAAATAATTATTAGAGCATTTAAGATAATTTATCTAAGATAATTTTATTTTTAGTGTGTTATGTTGCTTGACTGAACTAGACATTAAATATTAGTTTAATTGTTTTTGAAAAATGTAGCTAACCAGTAACAAAGTATATACCTTCTCCAATTCACCATAAATTAATTAAGTGTATTTTATCTCAAACAGCAATGTGGTACATTGATAAAGATTATTTTCTTCCATAGTATTGCTAGATACAAAAATATCCTAGAACAGAAAAAAATATATACAATTTTGAAACTGTTTCAGTTGCTGTATTTCAATATTTGCACGCTGGTAAACTAATGCCCTTCTAGAAAATAAATACTCTCACCAATCAATTCCACATTGTGCCAATTGGAGTCTAAATTGTTTTTGCTGTCTCTTATAAATTCCTTCTACAGATTAAATGACGATGCATAAAACTAACTGAGCACGACTGAAACTGGTGAGCTTAATTTTGTTTGTATAGATTTTAGAGTTGGATAAGTACTGTATCAGTGTCCTCCCTAGAAATTTGGTGACATGAAGTGGGTTAGAGCTGGATACACCTTAAAGCACGGTCATTTAATGTTAAAAGGCTTGGATAATACATGAGTTAAATCAAGAAAAATGGCACAAAGCTTTTAAGCATTTTCCCAAGACAAATTATGCAATATTGTTTCTGTATGTGCAAATAGTGCTCATCGAGTTTAAAGGTTACTAGACGAAATACACATCAGGATTCATGAAATATTTGTGTAGCAAAATAGAATGAATTTTCATTGTAAAGAATTAAGGATTTTTTACTATTTTCAAAAGATGTCACTGTCAAAAAAAATGTCGATTGGTTCATGAGTCTGGGACAGGCAAAGGAGGGGGTTAATTGGTGGCATGAACACGCCTGCATGACTCTGGTTAACTAGCATGGTCTTTGTTGTCTGTGTTCTCAATTATTGTTTCAATACTCAGAAAGGTTTCAGGGTTGTGTGTGGCATGACAGGCCTGGAAATTCTGGAACACTTTGTCTATGATTGACATAGACAAATAAACCTCAAAGACATTAGTTTAACCTCAGGAAAATAAAATACTTGTATTTTTATTGCCAGTGAAAAATATCTTCTAAGACGTTAAGCATATTTATTGCTCCTCGCAGGCCTGGATTTTTTTTTCTGACAACAAAAATCAATTGCTGACATCTGATCAAGTTTCTATTCCCACCCACTACCAAGATCACATACTTCCATCTCTTTACCATTGTCTGTCTCTATTCCTACCACACTGTTGAGATTTCTCTGCACCTTCTTCACCACCAATGATCTCCTTGCCAGCAGTTCGACCCAACATATATTTGAACTTATCATAACTCTGCAACCTTCATCTTATTAATTACTGAGTTTTAATCACTGAACATAAAGCTTTCACCACTCCCCATCTCCCCAAAATATTTTCTAATTTCTGGTCCTCATATACATATCTCTCTATAGCTTCGCCTAGCCTATTTCTGCAATCTCCCCCCATTCTATTTTCTCTTCTTCTTCTGACTATAGACTGATGTAGGGATCCTTCTGCACACCAATCTACCATCTGTAGGGTAGCTTTCTCCTATCCTTCTCCTATATGCTTAATTATAGAACATAGAACATAGAACAATACAGCACACAAAAGGCCCTTCGGCCTTCGATGTTGTGCCGACTGAAATAAAAAGCAATGCCCCTCCAAACTAAACCATTCCCTTCTCTTCCATATACTTATCAATTAACCTCTTAAACGCCACCAAACTTGGCGCATCTACAACAGCTGCAGGCAGGGCATTCCCACCCCTAATCACTCTTTGAGTAAAGAACCTACCTCTGATATCCGTCCTATAACTCATACCCCTTAATTTAAAGCTGTGTCCCCTCGTGCTAGATTTCTCCATCCTAGGAAAAAGGCTATCACTGTCCACCCTATCTAAACCTCTAATCATCTTATATGCTTCAATAAGATCCCCTCTTAGCCGCCTCTTTTCTAACGAAAAACAACCTCAAATCCTTCAACCTCTCTTCATAGGACCTGCCCTCCATACCAGGCAACATCCTGGTAAACCTCCTCTGTACCCGCTCCAATGCCTCCACATCTTTCTTATAATGTGGGGACCAGAACTGCACACAATACTCCAAGTGCGGCCGCACTAGAGTTTTGTACAGTTGCAAACATGATGCTGCGGCTCCTAAATTCAATCCCCCTACCAATAAAAGCTAAGACTCCATATGCCTTCTTAACAACTTTATCCACTTGACTGCCTACTTTCGGGGATCTATTGACACATACACCAAGATCCTTCTGTTCCTCAACACTATTAAGAGCCCTACCATTAGCCCTATACTCTACACATTGATTGTTCCTGCCAAAGTGCATTACCTCACACTTTTCCACATTAAACTCCATTTGCCACCTCTCGGCCCAGCTCTGCACCTTGTCCAAGTCACTCTGTAAACTATAACACCCCTCTTCACTATCTACCACTCCACCAACTTTAGTGTCATCTGCAAATTTACTGATCCATCACTCAATACCCTCATCCAGATCATTTATAAAAATTACAAACAGCAGGGGCCCCAAAACAGACCCCTGAGGCACACCACTTGTCACCGAACTCCACGATGAATATCTCCATCAACCACCACCCTCTGTCTTCTATCTGCCAGCCAATTCCTAATCCAATTAGCTAAATCACCCTCTATTACACACATCTGCATTTTCTGTAGAAGTCTTCCATGGGCCACCTTATCAAACGCCTTACTAAAGTCCATATATACTACATCAACCGCCTTACCCCCATCCACCTCTTTGGTCACATTCTCAAAAAACTCAATGAGGTTAGTAAGGCATGACCTACCCTTCACGAAACCATGCTGAATATCCCCAATCAATTCATTTCTCTCTAAATAACTATAAATCCTATCCCTAATAATTCTCTCCAATACCTTGCCCACCACAGAAGTAAGACTCACTGGCCTATAATTCCCAGGAAGGTCTCTCTCCCCCTTCTTAAACAATGGGACCACATTCGCCATCCTCCAGTCCTCCGGAACCACACCCGTAACCAACGAGGACCTGAAAATCAGAGCCAGAGGCTCTGCAATCTCCTCTCTTGCCTCCCAGAGAATCCTAGGGTAAATCCCGTCCGGCCCAGGGGACTTATCCAACTTCAAACCCTCGAGAATTTATAACACATCCTCCCTATCCACTACAATACTCCCCAATTTGCAACCCTGTACCTCAGTGCTCTCCATAGCTACATTTCCAGCACTCTGCGTGAATACCGAAGAGAAATATTTATTCAGTGCCTCACCAATCTCTTCAGGCTCCACGCACAACTTCCCACTGCTGCCTGAAAACTCTCCGCTTTATTAATCTTGTCCTCAAAAAGCTTCCTCATAATCTACCACTTTAATGATGCCTTGTGTCACATGCTCAAATTCCATTGATGGTAGGAATGAAAAGAGACATGAAAAGAAATGGCACAACAGGACACGAAGGTCTCCCTACAGACTTGGGAGCAAATGAAGAAATTATTTGCAGACATCTGTTGAAGTGCCGTGGTAAGTAGATTGTTATGATCTCTATACAGACTGATAACTGTTAAAAAGAAATTCAAACTTCCTGCTAATAGCTGAGAGAATGATGCAACAAGGTTTTATGTTTTAAGACTTTTACTATAACAAAAAACTAAAAGCACTCTTAAATAAGCACTATCTTTATAGGCATAAAACAAAACACTTCCCTTTTCCTTTCAATACAACTAAAGCACGCTTCACAGGTATACTTTACACTACCCATTAAATCGACATTTAATTATTCCAGAACCAGTGCAAGATGATTTTTAGCTCCTGAGAATTTATTACTGTTCTTTTCCATTCTCAGCTTGGGACCTTGAATCTTTGAGCTGTCTTTTGCAGGGCCACGAAGACAAGTCATGTGGAAATGATTGAGCTGTCTTGCATGTCTTTGATACACGGTCCATGTTTCACAGGCATATAGGAGGGTAGTGAGTACTACGGCGCTGTAGATCTTCAGTTTTGTTGCTGAGCTGATTCCTCAATGTTCCCATACAGTGGAGCGCAGTCTACCGAAAGCAGGACTTGCCTTTGCTGTTCGGCAGTTAACTTCTGTATCAATAGTCACTGCTATTGATAAATGAACTGGTCCAGTGCCTATAGTTTCTGCCTTTTGATTGTGATTATGGGTTCTGTGTATGGTGCATGAGGATCAAGCTGGTGCATGACTTTGGTCTTTTTAATGTTGATGGTGAGTACAATGTTGTCACAAGCCGTGGAAAATTTGTCCATACTGACTTGCATCTCTAGTTCTGAGCCAGTATACAGGGTGCAGTTATCGACAAAGAAGAAGTCTCTCAGGACAGTCTCCTTCACTTTGATAATAGCTTAATGTCCCCTCAGGTTGAAGAGCTTCCCATCCACTCTGTACTTGAGGCTGATTCCAGCAATACTGTGCTGAAAACATCATTCAGCATGCCGATAAACATAATGCCTTCAGGAGAACAGTGACCATGATACCAAACAATCCTGCCACAATAACCTCTGCAAGATGTGCTGAATCATCAACACGGATGCCATCATTTCACGCGAAAACACTGTCCACCAGGTACATGATACATACTCTTGCAATGTGGCCAATGTTGTCTTCCTGATATGCTGCAGAAGCATTCGGAAGACTATGCAGATGCTATGACAACGGATGAATGAACACTGCTCGACAATCACCAGGCAGGAAGTGTTCTCTTCCTGTTGGGGAACACTTCAGTGTCATGGGCATTCGGCCTCTGATCTTCACATAAGCGTTCTCCAAGATGGCTTTCACGCCACACAACAACACAGGATCGCTGAGCAGAAACTGATGGCTAAGTTCTGCACATATGAGAATGGCTTCAACCGGGATCTTGGGTTCATGTCGCACTGTCTGTAATACCCATGACTTGCCTGGGCTTGCAAAATCTCACTAAGTGTCCTGGCTGGAGACAATACACATCTCTTTAACCTGTGTTTAACTCTCTCTCCACTCACATTGTCTGAATCTTTAAGATTTGATTACCTGTAAAGATTCACACTCCAACCATTATTTTGTAAATTGAGTTTGTGTCTCCATATGCTCTGTTTGTGAACATGACTCATACTCACCTGATGAAGGAGCAGCGCTCCGAAAGCTTGTGGCTTGTGCTACTAAATAAACCTGTTGGATTTTAACCTGATGTTATGAGACTTCTTACTGTGTTTACCCTCGTCCAATGCTGGCATCTCCACATTCTGTCCTCAAGCCAATTTTGTATCCATTTGGCTATCTCATCCTGGGTCCCATGAGATTTAACCTTATGCAACAACCTACCATGTGGTACCTTGTCAAAGGCCTTGCTAAAGTCCATGTAGACAACATCAATTGCACTGCTCTCATCTACTTTCTTGGTTAACCCTTCAAAAAACTCAATCAAATTTATAAGACATGATTTTCCACTCAAAAAGCCGTGCTGACTGTTTCTAATCAGTCCTTGCATCTCTAAATGCCTATAGATCGGTCTCTCAAAATATCTTCTAACAACTTGCCCACAGATATGGGATGCATTCCTGTAACATTTTTTATGGTTGCCAGTCAAGATTGTATATAATCACTGTGAAATCAGACAACTGGCAGAATTCCAATTGGAATTCCAATGTGTGGAATAAAGCCCAGTCCATTGTACAAACCAGTCGCCCATCCATTGATATTGTCTATACTTCCCACTGCCTTGGAAAAACAGCCAGCATAATCAAGGGCCCCATGCACCCTGGACATATTCTCTTCCACCTTCTTCCATCGGGAAAAAGATACAAAAGCCTGAGGATGCATGCTAACCGACTCAAGAACAGCTTCTTCCCTGCTGTCATCAGACTACACCCTACCTATGACTATACACTATATTCTACACTCTGTATAGCAGGCAAGAAACAATAATTTTCACTGTATATTAATGCATTTGACAATAATAAATCAAATCAAACATGAAGAGATGATTGTCATTCTTCTATGCCTCAGAGAAACTATGCATGGGACATTGAATTTAGAGGCATGGTTTCATTAGCTGGCAAGTATCCTCTTTTCTTTGATATATTTTCACACATTCTGGGTGATATTCTCCCCAAAAAAATTCTAAGTGTTCAATTTGTGGGAAAACTGAAGTAATTCACACTGTTTTTTTCAGTGGGAATTCACACTAGAATCTCCCACAGTCTGTGCAATGCAGAGGCCACCAGCATGAATATCAGTTTCAGGGGACGAGGCTTATTCTCATCTCAGAGACTGAAACCAGTGGACTTTTGAGATTATGCAATGGCCCCACACTGTTAGACTCCCGTTTGCTAGCCAGCTCAATTGCTAGCTAGCTTGGCATTCTGCCCTCCGCACCACTCCCCCCCAATCCCTAAGGCCTGACCATGGCACCTCCCCAACCATTCCCTGCACCGCCCCCCCCCCCCCGCACCATGTTCCCAGACCACTCCAATCTCCAGTGCCAATCCTCCCACCACTACATGGTGTAGATATCTCTGCAGGCAGATCCACCGCCTCCAGCATACCAACCCACCCAATCACTGGCCTCCCTCCTGACCCCATCGATCACAATATAGAGTGGCAGCACGATCACCTCCCACCCCATTGACCACTCTCTAGGCCCGTCCTATCACCCCCTACGCCCTACCTCATATGCCCTATCCCTTGGCTTGACTGTCCCACAACTAATGGTCAATGTCCACGGATGTAGGCACTTTGCCCCTTGGACAGAGCTGGGGGCACTGCCAGGATACCAATGTCCAGGGGCACCATCCCCCCTACTGCCCAACCTCCTTGTGGGGGCGCTGATTGCCCCCCCCCCTTCACTCCAGCAGGCCACTAGCTCCCTAAATATGAGGAGCCAGTCTAAAGTCCGCTGGAGTGAAACACCCTGTTGAAATAGGAGAGGTTAGTGGGCCTGGAGAATTCAGTCTTGGACCTGCTAATAGAATTTAAATGATATTTCAAATTCCCCACCTCTCCAGTACTTTCTGGCACAGTCAGAAAGCTGGTACTTGAAGATGCTAGTGTGGTGCGAATGCTTGTGGATACCCCTCAAATCAAACCCCCGCGTGATTCTTCTAACTCATTGTGATAAAAGGTCAGCGCAGCAGGATGGGAGAATCACCCACTCCATCTTTCTCTTCCCTGTGTCTACATTTTAAATTGCTGCATCACACACTGGATGATTCAAAGGGATTGTTATACATTGAAACTAGTTGCTCCTTTCTTTTTCTCTACATTTTTTCCAAAGTTAAAGCAGGAGCAGACTGGCAGTGGTGTCCCTCATACATTATCACAACTCGTCTCAAGCAATCCCTGCACCTAGCCCCAGCTCCAGTCCAGCTACTGGAACCATGAGCAAGAATTTAGTGAGTTTATTTTTTTTTAATTATTAGTGTCATGAATAGGCTTACATTATCACTGCAATGATGTTACTGTGAAAATGCCTTGGTCATCACACTCTGGCGCCTCCACATTGAGGAAGAATTTAGCATGGCTAATGTTCATAACTAGCATGTCTTTCTTTAGTGGGAGGAAAAGGAGCACCTGGAGGAAACCCACGCAGACATGGGGAGAACAGTCAGACTCCACACAGACAGTGACCCAAACCGTGAATCGAATCTGGATCCCTGGCACTGTGAGGCAGCAGTGCTGTCAACTGAGCCAGCAAGCTTTGCAGAGGGAGGATCAGATGAAGCACAATTCATACGTGGAATGGTGAAGAGGTCAAGGAAAATCAGTTACAGAATGGACCACGCTGTCAGCTCATCTGAAAGCCCAAATACAGAATTCTGATATAATTCTAGTTCTACTTACGATTGATATGAGCAGTGGGCATCAGGTTATTTCTTAACATCCACCATAGACAGTATGTCACGCCTATCCAAGTCATCACTTTAGTTCAGTAGATGGATTTACTGAATTGCAGAGCCTGGTGGATCAAACTGCATTTTCGCTGCTTCTACAGAGATGTTCCACTGGACTACTGTCCCACTAACCTCATCATCCTTTAGCTGCACACTCATCTCCCTGTAACACAGAATGGTTGAGCACCAAAATGCAATATTCTTGAACTGTAAAGCAGAACTCTAGCAAAGTAGCAAGAACGTTATTTCAGCTTCTTAACTGTAAGCTCCAGTGCGACCTACTTGGAGACACTGGCCTTGTCAGAGTTCAATTCCACTGCCAAGCAGGGGTTCCAAACAGATAACCCAATCCATGGGAGCAATGGGTAACCCCCTGTCCAAAGATGTTGCAAAATGCTACAGCAAAAATGGTATATAAAAGGAGAGCAAAAGGATTTTTGCACTTGCCAAGGATAGCATTTGTCACAGGACATATGCTCTTGTCAGGAGAGAAAGTTAGGAGTTAGTAATGGGGCATTTACTGAGAAGTTAACATCTGCTTAAGAGATTGCTTGCAGATAGGTAATTGTAGTGGTTGGGGACTTTCATAAGAATACAGAAGTGATCAAATTGCCTGCTAGGGATTGCTATACGAATGTAGAGTGACTAACATAATTATCACCTGGTTGGAGGTTGCCATAAGAATACACATCAGTACTGGAATTCAGTATTAGGGCTAAAGTAATTGCTTTAAGGAAAAGTGTACAGTCTTTGTCAGGAAGCTACTTTCAGCATGAGACAAAGAAAGAGAGAGAGCACTCAGCAGTATCTGTGAAGTATATATGTCCAGTGAGAGGGATAGAGAGAAGAGCACTTAGCAAGTAGGTGTGAAATATGTTGAAGCAGAAAAACACAACAGCATAAAGGAATCTCCTGCACCTAGTTCAACTGTAATTGTGTGAAATTTATGAGATAAATCTGTTCAACATGTCATCTACTGTTTCTGGGCCTAGACCTTTCCTGTGTGACAATGTAAGGTAAAGTTCAGAAATAATTTTTCCAGTGTTTCTTTTGAGGACATGCATTGTAGGAGAAGGAAGTGAGGTCAGGATATCCTGGCTTTCAATGAGATTCCCTGGAATGGAACAGTCTTTCAGTAAGATGAGATATCCCTGAAACTAATCATTTAGATTTTTGGAATATACAAATTTCATGGACCTACTCACCTTCTGAGTCCTCATGAACCCTTCAGTGGAAAAACTGGCTGGTATAAATGATTTCTCATGTGAAAATTCTAAGGCTCTCAATAAAGCAAGTAGTTCTAAGAAATCAAGAGAAGCTCCTTTGTATGTCACAGATACAAAATGTACAAGGGCAAATGCTCTCCTGCAATCAAGTTGCCCCCCCAGTAATATTTTAGCTCCATAGATTAAGCTTAAAACCTACCTCTTTGATCACTTATCATACGTTTCCCTTTTGGAATTGGTTTCACAAGAGAACATAAGAAATAGAAGCAGGAGTAAGCCACCAGCCTCTTCGAGTCTGCCTCGCCATTCAAAATGATCATGGCTGATCTATGCCAGTCTCAATTCTTTTTCTGTGCCATTTCTCTTACATCTTCTATTCCTCGATTTATCAAATATTTATTCACCCTCACTTTAAATACTTCCAAAGATCCAGCCTCTACCATCCTTGTGTGCAGAGAACTTCAGAGATTCACCACCCTCTGCGAGAAGAAATTTCTATGCACCTCAGTTTTTAAATAACTGGCCCTTTGTCTTGTAGCTATGTTCCCTGGCTTAAGACTGTCTCACTAGTGAAAACATCTCACCATCTACCCTGTCAATCCCCATCATAACCTTGTATATTTGAATAAGGTCACCCTCACTCTTCTTAACTCCAAGGAATATAGACGCAAACTATTTAGTATTGCTTGATAGGATAACTCTCTCATCCCAGGAATTAGCCTAGTGAAACTCTTTTAGATTGTCTCCAATGTTCCATATCCTTTTTGTAGGGAAGGGAATAAAAACTATACAGAGTATTCCAGGTGAGGCCACCTATACAATTGCATCAAAACTTTCCTATTTTTAAACCGCAACCCCTTTGCAATAAAAGGCAGACTGATGCTTGCCTTCTTAACTACTTATTGAACCTGTTTGCTAGCTTTTTGTGATTCATGTCTAAATCCATCTGTATTTCACTCACTTGCAATCTTTCTCCTTTTAGATACTCAACCTTTTGATTCTCTCTACCAAAGTGTATGACTTCACACTTCTCCACATTAAACTTCATTTGTCAGGTTTTCGCCCAGTCACCCAATCTATCTATATCCTGTTGCAGAATCACAATATCCTTATCACAACCTGATCATAGAAATCATAGAAGCTACAGTGCAAAAGGAGGCCATTTGGCCCATTGAGCCTGCACTGTCAACAATCTCACATGGTCCTGTCCTATCCCTGTAACCCCACATATTTATCCTCTTAATCACCCTGACATTAAGGGGCAATTTATTATGGCTAATCAACCTAATTTCCACATCTTTGGACTTCCATCTATCTTCATATCATTAACAAATTTGGAAAGCTTACATTCTTGCTCTAGGTTATTAATGTAAATAGTGAATAAATGTGGGCCAAGAACTGGCCCTGCAGTACTTGTTCCACTCTGAAAAAGACCTATTTATTCCAGCTCTGTTTTCTACACGACAGCTGGTTTTTAATCCATGCTAACACACTTCCTCCAATTCCATGGGTTTTACTTCATGCACCAGCTTTTGATGAGGCACCTTGTCAAATGCTTTTTGGAAATCTAAATATACTACATCTACTGATTCCCCTCTATCTATTCTCCCTGTTAAATTTGCAAAGAATTTGAGGAAATTTGCCAAATATGATTTACCTTCATTAAACTATGTTAACTAGATTTGATTATATCTGGGTTTTCTAAATTATTAGCTATTTTTTCTTTAATTATTGACTCCAGCATCTTGTCAATAATAGATGTTAAACTGACTGGCTGATAGTTTCTTGCCTTCTGCCTTTCTTGCTTTTTTGAAAATTGTCATCACATTGACTGTTTTTCAATCTTCCAATATCCTCCCAGAATTTAGAGAGTTATAAAAATCAACTAATGTGTGCACTATCCCTGCAGCTACTTCTATCAAAACCCAAATGTCCAATTCATTGGGTCTTCTCTGCCTTTAGCCCCTTGAGTTTTTCTAATACTCTATTCCTTGTGATTGGGATTTCTGTAAATTTTACCATGTTATTTGAAATCAGCTCATCTGATAACTTTGGGATGTTTGCAGTGTCTTCCACAGTGAAGATGATGCCAAAAGATTATTGAGCATATCTGCCATTTCTTTGTTTGCCGTTATCAAATCGCCCACTTTATTCCGGTTTACTACACTAAAGATGCTCTAAAATATATGTTGGTGTTGTAGTTAAGTCACTGTGGCAATTCTCACTGAGGTGTGCTATCACTTGCTTGCCTTCTTAACAGCAGAATAATAGATGCTTGGAGAGACTCCTAAACCATGAGTAGAGGATTAAATGACAATTTATCTTAAAGACCCATCCATGTCATTTTTGTTCAATTAAAAGATTACTCAATGGCATAGGTTGTGAAGGTATTCAAATTTTTGCTAGAGGTTAATTTTAATATGGTACAGTTGATCTATAATACTGATCTATACACTTTGACCCTAAGCTTTGCATTAGTGATTGGCAGGAGTAAAGGAACAAAGTGCATAGATCAGCAGCTTGAATATGTAAACCTAGAATTGACTTCTGTATAAATCTAACCATCTCCTTGACAGATAGAGTTAGGAAGGTCTTCTTTACGACTGGTGAGTGTACCTAACTCGAACTCATATGCAGGGGAGAGGTATAATCATGTAGTGAATTAAGGTACCATATGTTGTTTTTGACTTATTGTGTGACATTTAAATGATTTTGTATAATTACTATAATTTGTGATGTCATTAATTGCTAAAAAAAACTATATACTAAGATGTCAAGCTATGCATTTCAATAAAGTTGTGGTCAAACCATAGGTACAAAGAGATAGCAATTTCAAATTGCTATCTGTCATAACATCTACTACCTGGAAAAGAACTTGCCATAAATAAAATAAATTTCAATAAACTTGTTTGCCTATCTAACTACCTAGTGCCCACTTCCTGACATCAAATTATGCCTGTGGGAGGCACATTTTGCACTGCTTGTCTAACTCAGATAGAAAGTCATAAATGGTACTTCAGATGTAAGAACTGTAATTAATTCATATGCCAATGCTCTGGAAAAGAGAAGCTGGAGCAAGGGAACCATTCAACTTGGATTGCATGATGGTAC
The DNA here is from genome assembly GCA_024679065.1 of Sphyrna mokarran. Classification (NCBI taxonomy): domain Eukaryota; kingdom Metazoa; phylum Chordata; class Chondrichthyes; order Carcharhiniformes; family Carcharhinidae; genus Sphyrna; species Sphyrna mokarran. Next base: position 40,285,587 of record JAGIQG010000004.1, read on the forward strand.
AGTGTCAAGCATTGCTGCCTCACAGCATCAGGTACCCAGGTTAAATTTCAGCCATGGGTCACATTTCCCCTGTGTCTGTGTGGATTTCTTCAGTGCTCCTGTTTCTGCCCACAGTCTCAAGATGTGTAGGTTAGGTGGATTAGCTATAGTAAGTGTGTAGGGTTACGGTGATAGGGTGGGGGAAAGGGCCTGAATAAAATATTCTATCAGAGAGTCAGTGCAGACTCTGCATTGTAGAGATTCTATGATTGTAATATACTCAAAATATTTATTGTGAATTCATTCTTGATTAACGGTTGACGATAAGGGGAAAAAATAATAAAATCAAAAATCAAATAATAAAAATTTTGTCCTCACTGTAGCATGACTAAATTTACTTATAAAACTGTTTTTTTGTATTTTTTTAAATGTCTGATGTCCTGAACTTCTCTCAGGAGTTGAACTGTGACTCTTCATGGAGAACTCTGCAGGATCTTTTCTTTTAGGACTTATGTTATTGCTTATTTAAGATACGTGTAGACATGTCTGACAGGAAGTGAGCTGGAGGCCATCTTGATAAAGGAGTGCACGTGCACACCTAACAACCAGCAGCAACATGCACAGTGGGCAGACTATGGCATCAATAAATGTGCAATACTGATATGACGCCAGTGCTGCCGTTTCAAAATCCACACTCCAGCTTACACCCTGTCTTAATGTCACACAACTGAATATAAAATGAAGTATTCCCACTTCTCCTACTCCACTACAAGTGTTATTTCAAGAAGTCATGAATTAATTCAGGTTATAGTTGCTGGATTATTTCTGCTGATTTCTAGTGCAATTGTAAGCATTTGTGGAGCTTAGCTATATTTGGCTAAAGTTTCAATAACCTTCAGAGAGCGGACTGACTGATAATGGAAGTACTTGTTTAAAATTTCAAATCTTGTGCTGATATTAGCTGTTTCCAGATGTGGGTTATAAACTGAACATATCCAGAAGAATAAAACGAGGCATCGCCGTGTAGGACATGCTGTTAGAAGAGAAGAGAGGAAGAACAGCTCTCAGCAGGAGGCTATGTCTGTCAACGGTCTCTAGGGAGAAATTCAAAGCTTTACTTCAACTTCAGCAAGGACAAATGTTTTGCATGTCTGTGTTTCATAAGAGGTAGTCATGATGTGGAGATGCCGGCGTTGGACTGGGGTAAACACAGTAAGAAGTCTCACAACACCAAGTTAAAGTCCAACAAGTTTATTCAATAAATCTGTTGGACTTTAACTTGGAGTTACGAGACTTCTTGCTATGTTTCATCTGAGGGGCCAGGACTAAAGCCTATTAATTGCTACAACCACAACTGCTACCTTAAAGTAGAGCAAGAGAGCATTGTCAATGACTATCAAGAGGATTGTATCTCTTAATGTCCATGTGTTTGCAGATTGTTGCTGAAGATATAAGCAACATCTTGCCTCTGGCAATCTGGCACCTGCATTATCCTTTCCCATGCCCTGGCTCCTTTGCACTTATGTCTCACTGCTCTATTCTAACCTCTAAAATGTGCATTGTCAATCTCTGAGTTAGTGGCTGTGAATGTAGATCCCTCATTTTCCATATCCTTTCTTTCTCTCTTCTTCTGACTGGGAAGATTCAAGTTCTTGGATATTTAAATGAAAAGACACAAGGCTAGGTTTTGGTAAGAAGAGAGAAGAAAGTAAGAAACATGTCCCATCTGCAGTTTATGATTCAGAAGAGTTTGGAAGCGGGATGGGGGCAGAAAGAGGATTAGGTACGCACATACATTCATAATTGATTCCTTCAGATCCATCAATAACACTGGCCTCAATGATGCATCTTCCCATGATGATCAGCACTGTCTCCTCCATGGGAGTTAAAACATGCAGATACATTTGTCTTATCCAGTTCCTTCCATCTGTCTGCTTTTTAGTACGTGCACTAGTTCACCTTTATCCATAGCACATTACTTTTTTCAAAAAACTCAATAAATTAGTTAAACATTATTTCCCTTTCACAAAACCATGTTGACTCCCTCTGATTTTCTCGAATTTTTCCGAATGCCCAGCTATAATATCATTAATAATAACTTCAATATTTTTCCTATGACAGATGTTAGGCTGACTGGTCTCTAGTTTCCTGCTTTTTGTCTCACTCCCTTTCAATCTAATGGAACCTTCTCCAAATGTAGGGATTTTTGGAAAATTAAAGCCACTTCGTTCAAGACTTCAGGGTGAAGTCAATTCAACCTGGGGGTTTGTCATCTCGTAAGCCCAATAATTTGCTCAATCCTACTTTCTCTGGTGCTCGTAATTTTTGTGAGTTCCTCCCTCCCTTTCATTTGTTGATTTATAGCTATTTCTGTAGTCTTATTTGTGTCCTCTAAATTGAAGGCTGATGCAAAATACCTGCATAATTCATCCACAATAACCCTACTTTCCATTATTAAATTTCCAATATCACTTTTTATGGGACCAACATTTCACTTTGTTAACTCTTTTTCTTATTAAATATCTATAGAAACTCTTACAAACCATCTTTAAATTAGTAGCTAGCTTTCCCCCGTTCTCTAATTTTTCCCTCCTTATTAATCGTTTTAGGTACAGTGCACTGAGCAGTGGATCAAGCTGGCAGTATAATTGGTAAGATATACCAGAAGAAGGTGAACTTACCTCTTCCCACATTGTATTAATATCCTTAAAGTGACACCTGTGGCATCTGCCACCACTTATTTTCACTGTCTCCAGAATGAATGTCTAGAAGACTATCTCTCCCCTTCATTCCTACACCCTGAGAATACAGGAGTCTTCATTGCTCAAAGTATTGCAAATATTGTCTTTTGAAAAACTCACCACTTCTTTTGGCCACAATGCACCTCCTCCTTAAGAGGTACATTGTAGCATTAACTCCGTGATATCAGGACTCAGCTGATGAGTGTAACAGAGACTGCCAACTATTTTACTGCACTACCTGCATGACAATGAATGGGCACTGGTCATCTAAGTCAAGAACCTTGGTTAGTAAGTTAATGTAAGTATTATTTTTCAATTTGAAACTAACTACTACCCCATTTAAGCTAATAAAGACAACAGAAACAAAAATTACAGTCATAGAAAGTACCCAAAAACAAAATGGGGACATCGATACATAATTATGGTTCATTGTGGTGCAGGCAGTGTGGTAAATGAAAATGCACAAGGGTTGGCTTATGGTTAGAGAAGAGGCATGCCAGTGCTCACACCAAAACAAAAATTGTGCTATACAAATCAGAGATTAATGACATATACCTTTTCTATAGTGTTTAGCAGGATCCTTGTCCAACAATGAAGCTGATATGGATGGAATCACTGAAACCAAGTCTGTCAAGCCTAAAGATTACTTTTATTGACAGACATTTGGTTTCAGGATGAGCTTCATTGCTTTGCCTGTTCTTTATTGATAATCATTCACTCTTTCTTAATGTTCTACATCCACAACTCCCAATCAGCTCCACCTTCCTCCTTAACCCATTGCTGCAGCCTCGTCTCTGTGGCTGATCTATTGGATTAGCTACTATCACAACATAGTGAGCTGCCCATCTGTGCCGGCCCATCTGATGTATGCTGGAGATCAAAAATCCAGGCACATACTTTTCCTGATTTGATCATCCAATTAGATTAAAGGTGATGGCAGATATATGTTTTCCCTGCAGTTCTGAGAATACCACAGTCTGAGTGTGTGCAATACGCACAATGCATCAGTAGGATTCTACTCAAACTTAGATAGACACTTGCCTGTCAGCTTCTCCCAGCATAAAGACTCCACCACTTATATCATCCAAAAACCATTTGCCAATACCACAGGAGTCAAGAGTGCTAATTCTAATGATTTAAGTGTGCCCGTTGCTGCAAAGTGCACATTCTCGCTTTTTTTCCTCTATCTCTGCAACTAATGTCCTTTCCCAGTTGGATAAAAAATTCCTACTTTTACACAAGTAAAGTACACCGCTATTGGGACACTAAAACCTCCCTACACCGCCCCTAAGGTGCACAAGGTTAGCAGCAAGGAAATTGCAGGCATAGAGCTGTACCCCAGTACAAGGACCATCTTGCAGGAACTAATACAATACCATCCACATTTCAGCTGACATAAGAGAGGACATTATTTGATCAGCTACACCAGCAGTTATTTGGAGGATATTGCCTGCAACTTGTATTTCATTTTCTTTTGTTCTTGACAGAAACTATTCATTTCTTTATTCACCCTTGAAAAGTCCACTGATGAGATGAGGTGCCTTTTCACCTGCCAATTTTCCATTCCTTTAATTGTACATTCCCTTTAAATTTTACATATTTTTATGTTAAACTTAGTGCTGTAATCCTTTCACAAATCTAAATTTATACTGAAAACAAATGAGATAATCTTGGAAAACAGAATACATACAGCAGACTTCCCTTTTGTTTGTCTGAAAACCGTTAATGCCCTTTCCATTGTAATCTGGACTAATATTAGAAAATCTAGGCTACAGCAAACACCATATGCAATAAAAACAATAACTGAAAAATAACAACGGAAACACAACTCAGACTACCTGTGTAGAAGGATAATGAAAGTTGGACATTTCTTCTCCTCCATTCGACATTCAAAAATGTAGGGGCTGATTCTCCTATCGCAACTCACAAGTATTTTGGCTGGTCCGGTCAGGAGATTTGCGTGTCAGCCAATTCGCAGGATTTGTGCATGCGTTGGGAAGCACACGTGCATCTCCCAGAGCCAGGGATCAGGTGCAGTCAGGACTGTGCTGGAAATCAGCAGGAAGAGAGGTAAATGATTTTAATATGTTTTAATTGCAGTTTAAATGTCATTATTGGGCCCAGCACGGAACTTACGGGAATGAGAAAAGGCCTCGCTGGACTGAGATGGGGACAATCAGGGCCCCCCAGGGGTCAGACGGGATCTATGGGGCGATTGGTGGGGGTGGAGGGTCCCACTGCCACTCTGCATGGGGATTAGTCTGGATTGGAGGGAGGCCAGTGATTGGAGCGGGCTGGAGAGGGTGGTCTGCTTTGGGAGATCTGCCTCCTGTCGGCAGGCAGACGGCAGTGGTTTTCCTCTGGGAGGGTCTGCTGGGGAGGGGGTATGCTATGGTGAGTAGACGGAGGGATTGTCACTGCTGGGAGGGGTTGTGGCGGGGGAGGTGTTGTTGGGTTGGACATCAGGTGGTTTAGAATCATTGAAAGTGGATAAATTGCTCAGTAGGATGAAATGTATCCCACATAGATGAACATGTGAATTAGGAGCAGGAGTAGACCATTTGGCCCCTCAAGCCTGCTTCATCACTCAATAAGATCATGGTTTATCATCCCAGCTCCATAGAGGAGGAAGGAAGAAAAAAGCAGAGGCACTGACCATAAATTTCAGATGGTGAGTACATCTGATTACAGATATGGTGTTGGAGGGCTGGAGAACCACAATATTGTATCACTGTTTAAAAAGGGCAGGTCTGAGTAATTTACAAGCTAGTTAGCTCAACCTAGGTGGGGAGTAAAGTATTGGAAGAAAATATTTTGCACAGTATTAATAATCATTTAGCAAAGCATAGGTTAGTCAAGGTCAGTTGGTATGAATTTGTTAAGAGAACATTATGAGATGGATATTATGGCCAAATTCCCACCCCAGGTCAATGGAGAGTTTCACTGCTGGATCCTCGCCCGCACTGATTCTGAGGAAGGCAAAGTGGTAAAGTTTCGAGTTTTGGCTATGTCTATCTTAACTTGATTTATTTTTTTGATGAGGTAACATTTCGCGTAGGCTATATAGATTTTGGCAAGGTCCCACACATTGCAGTTTGATCAGAAAAATAAGCGCTTATAGAATCCCAGGACAAGTGGTAAATTGGATCCAAAATTGACTCAGCGCAGGAGCAATTGGTATTATTGCAATTAGAAGGTCTTTTCTAGGGTGTTCCATAGGATTGATAGAAACATAGAAGACAGGAGCTGGAGAAGACCATTTGACCCTTCAAACCTGCTCTGCCATTCATTATAATCATGGCTGATTGTCCAACTCAATAGCCTAATCCTGTTTTCTCCTCATAACTTTTTATTCTATTCGCCCGTGTTATATCTAGTCGCCTTTTAAATACACAGTGCTATACTTTTTGCTTTTTGTGGAACATATCAATGATTTAAACTTAACAGTAGAAGTTAAGTTTATAAATTTATAAATTATTTGCGTATTTGATAGTGAAGAAGACAATTGTAAATTTAAGAAATCAATAAACTGATCATGTGGACAGGAAAGTGGTGAATGAGTTGAATCCAGAGAAATTTGGGAAGGACAAACAAGGCAAAAGGGAATGGACAATAAATAGTTAAGAACCAGAGAAGTATTCTGGCCACCATATAACAGGAAAGAAGTGATTGCACTAGAATACAGAGGAAATTTACAAAAATGTTGCAAGGAATGAAGAATTTTAGCAAGAGATCTATGGACAAAGAGCTGGAAAGTGGAATAAAAAGTATAGTATTTCTCAGCTGACACTCACATGATGAGCCATATCTCAAGTTTTATATAATATTCATAACTTGCTTCAGTTTTGTTTCACAGGGTTTTGTCATTTGCATCCCTATAAAATGTTATTCCCTTATAAAGCACAATTTCAATACCACAATACCAGACTGAATATAGAAGGTTTAGATGGGAGGTAAAAAAGCAAGTTTAGAGAAACAAGGAAGGAGTAAGGAAAAATAATGACAACATTAGGGGGAATCCCAAAATCTTTAAATATAATTTAAATAGTAAAAAGGTGGTAAAAGGAGGGCTGATCAAAGACCAAAGAGGGGATTTACACATGGAGTCATAGCTGAGGTATTAAATGAATACATTGCATCTATCTTTACCGAGGGAGAAGATACTGTCAAGGACATAATAAAACGGAAGGTAATTCAAACACTTGAAGGTGTAAAAATTGATAAGGAGGAGTTACTGGATGGGCCATCTATACATAATGTGAATAAAGCATAGGACGGGATGAGGTGCATCCAAGAACATTGAGGGAAGTGAGAGTGGAAACTGCGGTCACACTGCCCGCAAATTTTCAGTCTTTTTTAGATTTGGGGTTGGTGTCAGAGGGCTGGGGAATTGCAAATGTCACACCTTGTTTAAACAAAAGTGGAAAGATAAGCCTAGCAACCACAAACTAGTCAGTTTAACTTTGGTGGTGGGAAACCTCTAGAAACAATGCTTTGGGACAAAACTATTAGTCAGATGGACAAATGCAGGAGAACTAATCAAAGCTAGTATGTATTTCTTGAGGGAAAATCATGTTTAACAACTTGGAGTTTTTTGGAAAGGTAACAGGTTGGGGATTTTCACATAAATTTATTGCAATGTTAATGTAAGCCTACTTGTGACTAATAAATAAGCTTTACTTACTTTTCTTTACAGAGAAGATTTGATGAGGGCAATACTGTTAAGAATTTCCAAAAGATATTTTAGATAGTGCCACGCAGTAGATTTATGAGTAAAGTTATAACTTACAGAATAAAGGAGACAATAGCAACATAGATATGGAATTGGCTGAATAGTAGGGAACAGAAAGTAGTGGGAAATGCATGTTTTTCAGGCTGTAGGAAGGTTTGTAGTGGAGTTCCCCAGGGGGTCAGTGTTGGGTCCCTTGCTTTTCCCCAATATACATTAGTGATCTAGACTTTGGTATACAGGGCACAATTTCAAAGATTGTGGATGATACAAAGCTTAGTAGCACTGTGAACTATGGGAAGGACAATGTGGACTTCAGAAGGGCATAGACAAGTTTGTGAATTGTGTGACAGGTGGAAGATGAGGTTCAATGCGAGGAAATGTGAAGTGATACATTTTGGTAGGAAGAACATGGAGTGACAATAAAAATAAAGGATACAATTCTAAAAGGGATACAGGAGCAAAGGGAGCTGGGTGTATATCTGCATAGTCATTGAAGGTGACAAGACAGGTTGAACATGCTGTTAATAAAGTATCCTAGGCTTTATTAATAAGGACATAGAGTACAAGGGCAAGGGATTATGTACAGAATGAAAGTAATTGGTAAAAGAAGCAAAAGTAACATGAGGAAAAACTTTTTCATGCAGAGAGTGGTTATGGTCTGGAATGCACAGCCTGAGGGTGTAGTGAAGGCAGAATAAATTGAAGCATTCAAAAAAGAATTAGACAGTTATTTAAAAAGGAAGAATGCGGAAGGCTAAAGGGACAAGGCAGAAGAATGGATACTGAGTGAATTGCTCATTCCGAGGATTGGTGCAGACATGATGGGCCAAATAACTTCCTTCTACTCTGTAAAATGTCTGTGTTTCAATTCTGGTGTCACTCTACATTTAAAATACACTGCAAAATAATTTCTGGCAATGAACTGCAGTATTTTTTAAAATAAATTTGCAGCAATGATTTTATAATCATTAGTCATTTGTGTGTGTGGATGCCATCATGTGAGAAAGATCTGAAGTGCATTTACAGCAAAAGTCTTCAGAAAACCTGATGAAAAACAGAGAATTAGTTCCCACATGCATAAACATGTAAAATCAAAACAGCATACATTATAAACACTAACAGATACTAGGAACTGGTTTTGAGACAGTAATCTAATATTGGGGTTCAGTCGATAGCAAATGATGCTATCTGAACATCTTGATTAGATGTTCTGTGCTAACAGTTATTCAGTAATAAAGAACAGTATATTCTTCCTCATGTGATCAAAGAGAGAAAAGAGTACAGTGATCAAAAGGAGAAAATCAGTACTTTACAAAAGACTGATTATATAAAAACAGGAGACATGTTTGCCTCCAGCAATACAGTTCTTGGGTATGTGAGACTGATTTGAAGCAATTCATCTCTTGGGGACTAGGTATTCATCACTCCAACTGGCATGTCTTTTTTCTGACCATTAACCATCTTGCTTTCAATCTGTCCATAAAGGCAGACCAAAGGCAGACAAGCTATTAATTTGGCAACACTGAGCCATATATAACCATGAAGAGTGAGACATTCAGTTCAGACAGTTGATGGGCAAGAGATCATGGGGAAAGCTGATAAAAGAAAAGAAAACTGATGGCACCTACCATTTCTTCATTCAAAAAGTATTTAATAACTTTTTGGTCTTCAAGAAATGGCAAAGGAGGTAAAGTCCCTGACATTATTCAAGATGTAATTTGATGTTGTGACAAGTATCCTAGGTTTGTACGAAAGAATGTTTTAAATGGTTGACTTGTTATTCTTTATTATATCCTGTATCATAGCAAATTTGTGTCATTGTCATCCTGCAACCATCGTTTCAAGGTGGCACAGTGATTAGCACTGCTGCTCACAGCATCAGGGACCGGGTTCGATTCCTGGCTTGGGCCTCTGTCTTTGTATAATCTGCATGTTCTCCCCGTGTCTGCGTGGGTTTCCTCCCAGGGTCCAAAAGAGGTGCTGGTTAGGTTGGCCATGCTAAATTTTCCCTCACTGTATCTGAACACGTTCTGAAGCTTGGCGACTAGGGGACTTTCACAACAATTTCATTGCAGTCTTAATGTAAGCTACTTGTGACACTAATAAATAAACTTTTTTTGTCTAGCAGCCTTTCTTCTTCCCTTTTGCATTACTCTTTTTCTCTCAGTATGATACACAGCTCACACACAGTTTAGACATTTAAGATTCAGCAGAGGTTTAATAATGCAAATGCAGAAGAATATGATGCAGAAGAATCATACACACACCTTGAAAGGAAAACAGATCTAGAGAAAGAATATATAAACATGTCAGACCTTCAATAAAGTAGCTTTTTATTGTTGCAGATTTCTAGCATGATGATTAAGATTTTGATCCAGAAATATAGTTGCACACCTCTGAGAGATATGTACTAAAAGTTCCAATATGGCAACCAGTGTACATGCATTCAGGCTATGCCAGATGTACACTGTATGCAATATCAAGTGATTGCTTCCTCTTTTGTAAGCAATACTATGGCATTTCCCTGGCAAGAGATAGTATGCAAGAGAGCTACTCATAGTCCACTGTCAACAGTGGCTTCTAAATGCTGCATGAAGTAGTAGAGCAGTCTGAAGTCACTTACGCTATGAATTTCCTTCCGTCCCCACAGGGGATAGCGTCTCAATTCCGTTCCAATAAGAACAGCTTGTGACCTTTGATGGGAAGAATTTACAACTCAATTTGCACTACTGGAAAACATGTGTCAACATTTAAGGAGAACTGACAAGATTATAATTGTAAATGTGGGAAAGAATTTAGCTTTCTTGTTATTAAAGAAAATAATCATTGTTGAGGACATTGCCCTAGGACATTTTGTTATTCCAGGAATGCTGACTAAAATAAAGTCAACGAATAATTTTGTCATGCATGTTCTGGGATAAACACATGCACAGAGTATATAGATCAGAATGCTGACTGAGGAGGCAAGGCATTTGTGTGGTAAGGAGCTATTAGTTATTCGATAAATCCCATTATACCCAATGTCCCTATGCTCCCTGGTATCCACCAAAAAATGCATGATTATAATTCAGAGATTAAGCTTTCATTGGATGAACTGCAGAGGAAAGAAAACTTCTTTTAAAATGTAAACTCTTTGACCCAATGACAATTTAAATCAAATGGGATGACATTACCAACAAAATAAATTACCAACAATTCCAAATAGAAATGTGCAATTTCTCTCAGAGATTCATAATAAAAACAAAAACAATAAAGAAGGTGAAATCAAAGGTAATTGAAGTAACTATGGCTCAGCTATTTGGCATTTAAACTACAGGAGTGTGAAATTAGCATAACTTGCCTCCATTTATGAGCACAATTACTGTCAGTGCTCCAAAATGGCATCTGTGGCATGTACAAATTTTTAGAGTACGTTCCACGGGATGTTAAATTGATGAGAGGGTTTTCTCAGTAAATAATTATTGGAACTATGCAGATCAGGCAAATCATCATGTCTAACAGCACTTATTGATGATTTGCCAACCACCATTTTGAGCTCTTAACTATGTACAGCTAAAACACCCATTCAGCATCAGGAAGGCCCCTTTCCACCAAACCAGCCGTAGACCAAGTAGTCACGTGAGAACGTGAAGACATGGCTACAGAAGAGGAATGTTGGAATTATTCCAGGTACGCAAGCAGAGCATAAATGTTGAAGAAGCTGCAAAACATGTAAATAAACTACCTTGTTGAAAATCGTTATCAGTAATTCAGCAAATCCACACATTAACACCAAAGCTATTTTAAGTTACTTATAGATTAATCCTTCAGTCTGTTGCTATGCTTCTAAAACATTAGTTGCTATGCTTCTAAAACATTGTTTAGTGATTTTAAAGACCTTTTTGGCGGAGGGAGTGTAGAGGGTGGTTGGAATTACTACCACCCAATAGTACTTGCCACTTATTAGACCAAGCCTAAATGTTGTACAAATCCACTTCAAGTTTTCTTCCTATTGACCCTTACTAGATGAGATCAGACATGTTACTAAATACATCTTTTCTGTGTTTACATCTGCAGTTCTTCTAAGCAAAGGTCTTGGAACCAAGAAGTTTAACTATTCCTACCACCTTTTCACAGAACCTGTCGTATATATTTGGCTTGTTACCTGCAGAACAGGCAGTGATGTACAATGTTTAACTCTGTACAATTCAAACTACAGGCAGAAGATATATCGCTCTAATCAAAGAACAAAGAACAAAGAAAATTACAGCACAGGAATGGGTCCTTCAGTCCTCCATCCTGCACCGACCATGCTGTCTGACTGAACTAAAACTTCCTACCCTTCGAAGCCTGGCTTATTACAAATACCAACAAAGCGACTGTGGGCCAAATATCGACTCAAAGAAGGGAAGGAAGCTGCATCTGGAGCTGAGAAGGTCTCAAACCACTTCTTTCAGGGCCATTTTATCTAATTTTCCCCTTCAGTTTAATACCTTCCAAACCAAAATGGGGAAGAGAAATTGACAGCATGATGGGAAAAATGCATGTTCTGATTATGTGCTGTAGGATTCTATCATTTGAGTTGAGGTGCTGTGTACCATGAGGTTTGAACCTTAGTTTCAATTCAAAGAATGTTGCAAAAGTAATTTGCATTTTGCATATATAACATAATGTAGCACATGATATGGAAACAGCAAAAGAAAAAGATGCTTCTTTCGGTAGCTGATGGTTAATACTACAATTATTAATAGAAATTTCTATTGGTACACGATTTTTGTGCATTGCTAAATGTTTCTAGAAGAGTTTCCTTTGCTGATTTGTACAGGAATTTTTATTTCCAGTTTGTGTGCAAAACTGTAATCATTCTCTCTCCTATAATGAGGAATGGATAGCACCAACCCTCCAGTCAGTTATGAATCACAATTGGGAATCAGTTGAGTATATAAATAGCATTGCAAAAGCAAAGCTGTCGATTAAAAGCCAAATTGCTGCAAATTTCAATGTCACTGAGAAAAGTCAGAAGCCGCAAGCCCTTCTGCCTGGATCCAGCACAAGAGAAGAGACTATTTATGAGGCTGATTGCGGTCCCTCAAAGTGCCTGGTGCATCAGGCAAGGGAGAGTGAGGTGTGAACAGCCAAATCAGTCCGTCACAACTGTCATAGATGTGGTTGATTCACAAGCAGTGTATTACCATACACAGCCCAGGGAGGTCCAGAATTATCAAAAATCCAATGGCTGTCAGTTGGAAAATCTGCAATCAGCCAGTTTACTTGTTCTTTCCACACTACAATCACTTAGGAGTGGTAGGTTAGATTCCATAATTTAAAACAAAGCACAATTGCCAAGGGGCAGCACCATGCCAACTCAAGCAGTCAAAATTTACACACTACATAATAAAAGAAATAAATCCCCTGTACTTAACTGGAACTCTGTGCTGAGTATATATTTATCATTGGTTCTCATTGTCACAGGACAGCAGGTCTGGGAAATGTAAATTAGAATTCCAATGGGATGTCTGAATCAGTGCGCTGTAAACAATGAAAGATAGCTTAACATTTGAGTGATCATTCACAATCATTGCTGTTGCGACAACTCTATTTGAACACAGCAGGAATCATTGCCAAGTTAGATTCTTGGACTCTATGCGCCTGCATGTGTATGTGTGTGTGTGTGTGTGTGTGTGTGTATGTGTTTTGTCAAGAAGCAAAGGTAGTTTTGAGTGATCTATGTTAGAATGCTGGATATCAGAAATAAGGTATAGATTTAAATGAGTTTAATTTAGTGTTTCTGTGTAAGAAAGGGTAAAACTCTAGTTAAATTCGTGCTAAACATTTGTGTTTGTGTATATGGGAGTTTCTGATTTTGTCTTAAGCTATGTCTCTGTTGTACTTGGAGAATTTATGTTGTTAAAGGTTAACAAGAACTTGGAGAAGGATTGTGCTGTTGCTCAGCAACCAGGGTTCACTTTGAATTTATTTTAAACCAGAGAGAAAAATCTTAGCAGTTAGCTCAGCTCTGCCAGAAGCACAAGCAATGGAATAATAGACAAGAAAGCAGAGAAACTAAAGGACAGGTAGTTTGAAAAATAAGGGAATGTAAAGATGAATTCTAGGGAGTTTGTCAATAAGGGAACGAGAGGAATTGGAACTGCAAGAGGATACTATTTGTTGAAGTTAAATCAGAGCTGAAAAGTGCAGACCTGGTGAGGTTGGCTACTGAGAAGTCAGAGATATTTAATCTTAAAGGTTGGTGATTTCTTATTATAGCCTGTGAAGTAGAAGTTGAAGCAATGGTGACCTGATACCTGACAGACTGTGTGAAAGTTTTAAGTGCATGGTTATTCACAACAAAGGAATACTGAAAGGAGAATTGGAAATCCTGGAAGTGGATCCTTGCTGGAATTAGTTGAATGAGACATGAATATCTAGTTCAGGAGACTATTGTTACATCCTTGAAGTGAATTGAATTGTTACATCCTTGTACAAGTCAATTTTTTTATCTACTGCAGACATACATTTTTAAATTTCCCTGTTGCCAACTTTGTATTCATTTTCCATTTCGAACAAGGATTTTATAGACAGCATTGTGAAAGCTTGTGGAGAGATTAGACCGTAGTAACATAACTCTATGCTGGTAACGAAAACAGCAAATGCACAGGGTGGAATTTTATGAGAATTAAGTGTCCAGCTAGTGTGAAAATGAGAGAGTTCAGAACAATTTTCTGGGTGAGATTTTACTCCCAATGTTGTGCACATAGTGCATGAAAACATTGATGAGACTGTTTCTAGTTGCTACAAGCAGTGGGTGGGGCTTAATTCACCAGCCAGCAGCAGCGAGAGCTATTGCACACGCGCAGACCTTTGTGCATGTGCAATAGCAACAGCAGAGGCCTAACTGAGAGAGAGCTGCCAGACCTCTGCTGCTGCAACTAGCCAGAACATAGCCCCTCCCCTTGCCCCACAATCAATGATCCCCAACACCCTCCCCCCCACTGCCCAGACTGATCATACTCCCCTTCTCCCTATGATCACAGGCAGAGCAGAACAGGGCCCCCATCATCCCACTGATCTGATGCAGAGTAGCAGCATGCCAGCAAACCACCCCCCCCCCACTGATTTGATGCAGAGTGGTACTCCTCCCTCACCCTATCAATTGCAGGCAGAGTGACAGTGAGCCCCTCCTCACTCTCCAATTGGGCTGGCCCTCCCAGCCCTGTCCCCTCCAGGCCTCACTCCAAAAGTCCAACTCCCTTATGCACTATTGGGTGTAAAATCTCACCCAGAAAATTGCTCTGAACTGTCTCATTTTCACACTAGCTAGACACTTCATTCTTGTAAAATTCACCCTGTGTATTTGCTGTTTTCATTATCAGTGTGGAGTTATGTTACTATGTTCCGATCTCTCCGCAAGCTTTCATAATACCGTCTATGAAATCCTTGTTTGGAATGGAAAGACAAATAGAAAGTTGGCAACAGAGAAATTTAAAAACATTCGTCTATATTAGATATGTTCTCAGGTTCAATGTTATCAGTTGCCCCTGCTAGTGTCAGGTATGAATAAATTACTAGCACTTGCCTCTGAGTCAGAGAGTAGAGACTGCAAGTTTCACCAAGAGTGTGAATATCTGGCCCCAACGCCAGGTGGCATCTTCACAGGTGAGACATAAAAATTTGGAGAGTCACCTCAAGAGTCATCATTTAATAGCTCTCCAAATTCAGGCCAGCCCTCCCAAAAACTCTACCCCATCAGCCCCTGCTCCCTCAGGCCCCGCCCCATAAGTCCTGTCCCCATAAGCCCCAGCCCCAGTATTGCCTGATGGGTAGCATCAAGGTGCCCAGTGGACATTACCAAGATGCCATGTTGGCACTGCCAGGCTGGCACTCTACCCTTCCCTTGCTCTTGGTCTCCCTGGAGGGGAGGGAAACAGGGTCCAATGGCGTTCAGTTCTACCGGCAAGAATTTGATGACTGTTCCCCAAGGAGCACTTGTCTTCCCCGTTGAAGAGAACCCCTTCTGGTGAGGTCATAAAGTCAAGTGAGCCAGGACAATTGAGTCCCTGACTCGCTAATCATATGCAAATTTTCTTTTGAATAAATTCAAATATAACATTCGGTCTCTTGACAGAAATGTCCGAGGGATTAATCTCGCTGGAAATCCAGTTCCCGCAAGATCATGAGAGCCAAGAAATCAGGCACGATTCTGATTTCTCAGCTCTCATGCGATTTTATCAGCTCACTCCATCCATCAATGCACAGGCAAACTGATAAAATTCCAGCCATAGCAAGATTTTTAAAGTCCCTTTTCTTGGTCATCTACGATGGATTTCTGGTATATTGTAACCAATACTAAATAGTTATGCATTGTTCCTATAGACTGACAGCTATATTGGCAAAGTTAAGTTGATACTTTTCTGTTCTTTGGGAATGCCATTGGTATTGCAAAATCCAGTTTGTTATTACATTTTGCTGCTATTAGTCAGTGAGAAAAGAGACAATACCATTGTATTTTACATCTACGGCATCTTTGCTACATCTGTATGAATCAAATTGGCCAACGTCATAAATATCCCTAGCTGAGCCTGGGAGGAGCATGATATATAAAAAGTGATGGCTGCAGATAGTCATGTATGGATGTTTGTGTCCTGTTTTGTAAGGGAGATGCTATTAATTATCTGTCCTTAGATAACTCTTTAATCTTAGCAGATAGTCATGTCTGGTATTGGGGATTTGCACAGTGCTGGAGTGTTATTCATGTTATTGACATCATATATGTGCTCCTTTCTTGCTCTTGGAGTCCTTCCATACCATGCGCAGCATTACCGCAGTTGCTATACTGAACAATAGCCTTGAAAGACAAAAGTAAAAGGCAATCTATTTATTTAATAGAAATCATAAAAACCTTACAGTGCAGAAGGAGGATGCTTAGCCCATGGAGTCTGCCCTGACAATAATTCCACCCAGGCCCTATCCCTGTAATCCCACATATTTACCCTGCTAATTCCTCTGACCTACGCATCATGGAACATGAAGGGGCAATTTAGCATGGCCAATGCACCTAACCCACACATCTTTGATGAAGAGAAAATTGCAGGTCAATGGGGAAAGAGCAGTATTGTGGGAATATTGAATTTTTTTTCAAAAAGGTCAGTTCAGGCACTGTGGGCTGATTGGCTGCTTTCTGTGCTGGAAAAGTTTATCATTCTATGATCCATTGGTGATAAATGCATCACATCTGTGCTTATTCGTAAAGCAATATGCTACGAAGCTACGAACACCTCTCTCTTTTAGTACATTCCAGTCCCTGGATTGCAAAATTTGTTTGCATTAATTTTTACATTTGGATTTCATCTTTCATAGCTTTAGGGTTGGGAAAACTTCAGAATGTGGGCACACAATTGCACTCCTGGTATTAATGCATCTATCGCTCAAATGCCACTGGTATAATGCTTGACACTGACAGCAGTTTCTAAGTTATAATTAAAAGCTCGAATGCAACTTTACTGATGTCAAGCAAGCAAATGATCAGTTGGAAGTAGTAACTGATCCAACTGACTGACAAACATCAAGATTATTTTTTAGTATTGAAAATTACGTTATAAAACGTATTCCATAAACATCTCAAGATTTTAAGAAAATCTTCCACCTATTCACAATACAGAAATATTATATTGTGTCCTACAAAACCTGTAAAGGACTAAGTGCAGAAAAGGAAAATTATAATTTACTCCACAGATAAATAATGCCTAATTATGACAAGAATAGGAGCGGATAAGACAAATAGTATCTTCAAGGGAAAATATTTAAAATGAACTGTAGTAAATGTAAAAATACTTATTACTTTTTTCCTTTTTCACAAATGTTTCACGAATCCTTCAAGCAGTCAATTCTGGTGACATCTTAAGGCTTGGAGGGTTAATAGAGGCCAACAATGCAACGAAGTTGAATTAACACATAGATTTGAAATGGTACTGTCCAATCAGACAGATATAATGATGGTACTTCGAGTAATGTTAATTCACCTCCCTCACACTGTTTTTCTCAGTAATTCTGCCATCTCAATTCCTGTAATTATTGTATCAACAAACAGTGTAGACTGAAAACTGCAGTTGGCATACTGCATTATAAAACATAACTGAGTGGCATGAGTGAGTAATTTCTGGTCTTGAGTAAAGTTTACTACTCACCCAGTCAGTAACAGTTACCAATTTGTTACAGGATATTTTACCCTGCACTGTGCTTTCAAACATAATGTGGAGATGTTGGACTGGGGTAAAATAGAAACAAATTCCATAACGCCAGTTTAAAGTCCGAACAGGTTTATGTGTAGCAAAAGCCGCAAGCTTTCAGCTTTTGCTACAAATAAACTTGTTTGGACTTTAAATCGGTGTTGTGGGATTTCTTTCTGTTTTCTTTCAAACATATCCATAGTTTGCAACACAAATCCGTTACTATAAGCAGTTAAGGTAAGAAGCGCAATATATTGCTGCCTTAATGAAATGTTTCTAAATGAACAAAAACGATTTTCAAATGTCATTTAGCCTACTGTATCTCGGGATCCAGGAAACTCCTGCATTTTGAATTGCTCATGGCTCAGGCCAAGGATTTTAGGCTCAGACAAGACAAGGTTTAACAGCTGTTAATGATTCTGAACACCAGAACTGAGAGACCTATGGAGGTGACTTTGCAGGTTTCAATCAATCAGGATTTCAGAGATCATAGATGTATAAATGTACTCTTTAAGTAAGCTTGCTGAATGCAATTTTTAAAATAGCTTTTGTCCATATTATTCATTGTAATTTATGCACTGTGCTATAACTTCAGCATGTTTCTAATGTGGAACATAAGATCACGGACTGTTTTTCTTTCTAACTATTGATAACCAATCAAGATTTGCCATTATCAAAGCTTACAAATTGCGGCTGACATCCAGCATTATGCCAGTGGCAATTGTGGGATAAGGGTATGAAGAAATCGAAAGGGTTGCCAGGGGTGTCAGATTGAACCAGAGGTGCACTCTCCAGGCATACTGCTATTCCACCTATTGACTCTACAGCCCCAGGCATAGCTGTCAACCACTCAGGTTTACTAAAGAGGCAGTCACACAGCTGTAGCGCCTGATTCACAAAGACCTACGGACAACCTCAAACATTGGTATCGCATGAACAGGAACTGTCATTTGACAAGGTCCCTCATGGCAGGCTGGTGCAAAAGGTTAAATCTCACAGGATCAAAGATGAACTAACTAGATGGGTACAGAACTGGCTTGGCCATAGAAGACAGAGGTTGGCAATGGAGAGATCTTTTTCTGATTGGAGGTCTGTGACTAGTGGTGTTCCACAGAACTCTGAACTGGGATCTCTGCTGTTTGTAATATATATATATGATTTGGAAGAAGATGTAGCTGGTCTGATCAGTAAGTTTGCAGGCGACACAAAGATTGCTGGAGTTGCGGATAGTGATGAACATTGTCAGAGAATACAGCAGGATATAAATAGGCTGGGAAATTGGGCAGAGGAATTTAATCCAGAAAAGTGTGAAGTGATGCATTTTGATTGAAATAATGCAGGGGGAGCAATACAATAAATGGCAGAACCATCGGGAACATAGACACACAGAGAAATCTGGGTGTGCAAGTCTACAGATCCTTAAAGGTGGCAGGTGGTGAAGAAGGCATATGGCATGCTTGCCTTTATTGGACGGAGCATAGAGTATAACAGTTGGCATGTGATGTTGCAGTTATATAGAGCAGTAAATATTTAAATATTTGATTGGGCTCGGTATAAGAGCTTGTTAACAAAGATAAAAATGCATATAATTGGAGGTGATGCCTGTTTATGCGATACCAATGCTTGAGGTTGTCCGTAGGTCTTTGTGAATACTGCATCCAGTTCTGGTCACCACACTTCCAGAAGTATATGGAGGCTTTGAAGAGAGTGCAGAAAAGGTTTACCAGGATGTTGCCTGGTATGGAGGGTATTAGCTATGAGGTGAAATTGAGTAAACTAAGGTTGTTCTCCCTGGAAAGACAGAGGTTGAGGGTGACCTAATAGAAGTTTATAAAATTATGAAGGGCATAGATAGGGTGAACAGTTGGAAGCTTTTTCCCAGGTCAGAAATTACAAACACAAAGGATCATAAGTTCAAGGTAGGGGAGGTAAGGTTCACACAGAGGGTGATGGGGGCCTGGAATGCACTACCAAGCAAGATGATTGAGGCAGACACACTAGGATCATTTAAGACTCATCCAGAGAGCCACATAATATACTGGGAATAGAGAGCTACAAATGGATGGTCCAGTTAGGAACACATGATTGGTGCAGGCTTGGAGGACCAAAAGGCTTGTTGCTCTGCTGTATTGTTCTTTGTTCTTTATCAAGGTAACAATAGCTCTCATATTTTGTACTTGTGGTGTGTCCCAGATTACTGAAGGGAACATCTGCAATGTCAGCCAATTTGTTGGGACAGATCTATTCAGGAAACTGCAGATACTGGACTCCTGTTATACTGTTGTGACCAATGCCAAATAAGTAGCATAATATTCAAGTCAAGACTAGGGTTTTGATTTCCACTAATGTGTAAGGCATGATGTAATGGATTCCCATCAGTACTTTGCTTAGAAGGGTTTGCAGCCCCTTTGTAAACTGGTGGGTAATCAGATTGTTTTACTGCCACTTGTGTTGCTTAAATGCCTCCAAATTGAGGCTCACAGACTATTTAAAAGATTTACTGCTGCTCTTTTCTCATGGGTTGGCACACTACAGGGAAATAGTCCAAATTTTAGCTCATGTACTGAAAACAACAAAATTGTGGATAAACATAGATTAAGAAATACAACCCAAATCTTTTAGCAAGCTACTGATAGCATACAAACAGCAATTTTTCGGTGTATTTATACATGTAGTAAAATGTTTTCACTCCAATATGCTTCTGAGCAGATGAAAGCATTTTGATTAGTTTAAATATCCCATTCCCTCTGAAAGGAACAATTGTAACCCAATCTTTCATTTTCACTCATGGCACAATTACTTACATTAATTTCCCCCTCTCCATACAAATGCTTGTAATCAAATCTAGATTTCAGCCTTGGCCCTTTCTGTGCAGTCACCCTGTCCTCTTGCCAGTATTTCAGCCATTCAATGCTTCACAGTTTCAGACTCACTAATGTCTTAATTCTGTCAGAATCTTCCCAGCCCCCAGACTCGAGAGGTGTCTTCAGGCTTGGGTCACCCACGCTTTTAAGTGCTTCCGCTACCCCAAATCAAACTTGAAGGGCTATCCCAATACCAATGTATCCCAAGGCCTGACACTGCAATCCCTCCTCAATTCCACCAAAGGATTGGAAAATTATAGATGTCACCCTATTGCTTGATAAAGGAGATTGGGAGAAATCTGGAAATCAAATGCATCTGTTTGATATCAATTGGTGTGGAGATGACTGCAATCTGTCATCAAGGGCATAATATTTGAACAAATATGAGGCTATCATTGTGAATCGGCATGGATTTGTAGATGAGAAAGTACTTTGATTAATCTAATCGAATTTTTGGAGATGATAAGCAATGCGGTAAATATTTAAATATTTGATTGGGCTCTGCATAAGAGCTTGTTAACGAAGATAAAAATGCATATAATTGGAGGTAATCTTGTGATATCTGCTGTTAATTGTTTAGCATACAGGAGACAGAGTTTAAGGGTAAATGTAATGCATTCTGATTGGTGGGATGTGACAAGGATCCTTACGGATCATTTGTGGGAGCTCAGCTTATGCAACAGATGAAGGAAGAGAGAATTGTCTATTAAATTTTGCAGATGACACTAACTCGGGAACTTTCAAATTCCAAGTTCTCATGTTGGGGAGTGCCCAAAGCTGCACTGGTCCCACATATTGATAGGGAAAGATTCAGGAACCACAAGGACTACCATTCCTTCAATGTGCAATTGGTGCACAACCAGGTTCCTGGTGACCCTGTGTGGCTTTCAGTATATGTCTGATACAGATTCTCAGTTTGTTTGTTGTAGAGGGGTTTGTTAGCCCTGGTCTCCAAGCAGCCACCCTTTTATTCTTCTTGGAGGTATGAATCATAGAAGGAACAGAAAGCTATTTCAGGGTGAAGATCTCTGGAATGCTGCCAGGATAGCAGGCATTCACTTCATGGTTGCGTATGGTTGTACCTCAAATGATATTGAAGGAATGGACGTCTTTGTGGTTTCTGTACCCCTCCCTATTGATATGTGGTGCTAATAGTTCACGTGCATGCAATTGATGGCTTCTTGCACATTTGGGCATCTCACTATTCTGGAAAAGTTCATCTTACGTTTCTCTGTTTAGGGGGTAATCATCTTTCTTCCCATATAATGCCTCTGTAGCTCCCTTCTATTCATTGTCTCTTGCAGAAGAGGAAAAATGTCAGTGACTATGGATAGTGCGCCTGCCATGGATATTTAACTGGAGGTGATTTTGGGACAGTGACAAGTTGGTGTGAGGCTTGTATCATTGGAAAGTGTGTGAGGATGAGGGGGAGGATCTGAATGTGGGCATGATTGCAGGGGAAGTGATACATTGAGCAGCATACGGTGTTTGCGGTTTGGTGGGTAGGTGATGACCTGTGAAAAGGCATTCATTAATCTTGACCACCTGCATGGTGTCACTGAACTTTGTCCTGTATGTGCTCTTAGCACCCAGCCTATGGAATTGACCTCCTTTGTCACTTGCTCCCATTTCCTTCAGAGGGCATTTCTTGATGGCCTCCTAATCTCCCCAGGGAAACCAGGGCTCTTTCCTGTTAGTGTCTGTGAGTATGACTTCCAGTGCCATATGAACCTGAGCACCCTCTCTCTGCTTCAGTTCTCCATTTTCCTTACTTCCAATTATTACTGACTGAAAATCAGCAGCAACTCTCTTTCTATCAGTGCAGCTCTACTTTTAGAGAGACATATTGTGTTTAAGAGCTGAATGAGCCTGTGTTTGCCTAGCATGTTGTTGAGCATGCAGTCAACATGGTCGCCTTAACATTAAACAGAGCCAATTATGTAAGTATGAAAGGAGATCTGGCTTGAATGGGTAAAGTGATTAGAAGGTATGGCAATAAATAAGCAATGGGAGGACAAAGAAGTTGTAAAGAAATACAGATATGATAAGTGAGAGCCATATGGAGAATAAATTTGGGAAAATGTTTTAGACATACGAATAGAAAAGCACAATATCTTTTTAATAAGTGTAAAGTTTCTAAATGTTGTGCAGATGGACTTGGATTTATTCATACAAAAGTACAAAAGATTAGCACGCAGGTATAGCAAGCAATTAGGAAGGAAAATGGCATGTTGGTCTTTTTTGCAAGGCACTGGAACACAAAAATAAGGAAGACTGGCTACAATTGTATAGGACTTTAGTGAGCTCACACATAGTATACAGTATGGAATTTTGCTCTCCATCTTTAAGAAAGAGTACATTTGCATTGGAGGGGGTGCAGCAAACTTTCATCCGATTGGTTCCTGGGATAAGACAGTTGCCCTGGGATGAGAAGCTGGCACGGTGGCACAGTGCCAGAGAACCAGGTTCAGTTCTAGCCTCGGGTCACTAGCTGTGTGGGGTCTGCAGGTACTCCCCATGTCTGCGTGGGTTTCCTCCTGGTGCTCTGGTTTCTTTCCATGCTCCAGAGATGTGTGGGTTAGGTTGATTGATCATGGTAAATCGCCCCACAGTGTCAGGGGGATTAGCAGGGTAAATACACGGGGATAAGTGGATATGGCCTGAATGGGATTGTGGTCTGTGTAGACTCAGTGGGCTCAATGGCCTCCTTCTGTACTGTAGGGATCCTATGATTTTAAATTGGGCTCATACTCTCTGGAGCTTAGAAGGGGAAGTGTGACTTTATTGAAAATACATGATTCTGAAGGGGCTTGACATGGTAGAGAGGTTATTTTCCTGCTTGGGGAATCTAGACCATTGGGACATTTCCTGTGAATAAGGGCAAATCACTTAGAACTGAAACGAGGAGTAATTCCTTCATTGAAAGAATTTTGAATCCTTGGAATTCTCCACCTCAAGCACTTATGGATGCTCTATCATTGAATATATTCAATGCTGAGACAGACATATTTTTGGTTTCTGAGAAAATCAATGATTACAAGAGGCAGGCGAGAAAGCAAATTTTATTGCCAAAGACCAATGGCGCAGTTGGATTAGGAGTTAGTGTGATCCACTCTTACTCCTTTTTAAAATTTTTTTACATTCACACTACAGTCAGGCAAATGAAGAAGCAGTACAAAAATTGTGTACTACCTAACTCAATGGGCTGGGTACTGGTAATTCATTCCAAAAATTGGATGCAGACTAATTTTTAGCACAGATTGTTTTTGGTCACAAACAATTGAAAATTAATTAGCTTACACAATACTTATTAAGAAGCCATCTAATGGCATAGAGGCTTAGAATATAGTGCTTTTAACCTACATTTAACATCGGATTCTCTGTCTCTAGAAATAGAAACACCAAGGAATAACTCAACGTGTGTTATTGTGTTTCTGAGCAAAGAAAAAATTGGCTCTGTTCTTATGACGCAAATGGAATACTTACGAAATAGAGATTTTTGATTAGGAATCTACTTAAGGAAGGATGACAGCATGAAGAATAGCTAAAATCAAATTATTCAATTACTAATTAATTGTGACCATGATTTTATGTCTTTGGCTCCTTTGTAATATGCAAAAATTTTGCAAAGTTAAATTGGCAATATTATAGTCATTATTATGTCAAATTGTAGTCTTGCAAACTTAATTGAATAGTATGTGCCAATCGAAAAGGAAAGGAAAATCAGGGCCTGTATTCCCTTGTAGACTAAGTTTGATCAGCAAGTAATGGCTATCAACCAAAAGCAGCACAGTGGACTGACATCTTGCTTGGGAATCAATTCTCAAAATCTACACACACACTGGAATCAATTGAGAAGGATTAAGTAAGACAGATTAACGACATTTTCATGAACTCCTTAACTCACTTATTTGGAGTCCTATGCATTGTTCTGGCTGTATACCCACCTCAATTTATACCAGAATTTACAAAATACATTCTGGGAACAAACAAGATAAGCCCGTTTTTTTCATCTGGCTATAAAGATATATATTTGGCATTTTATACATTTGCCACTATTTTATATAGACATATCTTTAATTATATTGTCTCTTCTTTTTAATAAATGGATCGTGTGCATTTATTATTTTCTGGAGAGTCACTGAAAGATGTGACATCTCCAGCATTCAAATGAAAATGAGTTTTATACCTTTGTCAAGTCCAAACTTTTGTTGTGCAGTTTCCTATTATGCTGCCTTTCCTCATATTCAGAATACTGTGCAAGATTTCAGCTGTCTGTGGCTTTATAGTTTCTTAGACACTTCTGTCACAAATGCTCTTTTAATAGTCATTACCTCCTATAGAGATTCAATTTTGCAGCAGTAAAATGTATCTTTTTATTTGGGCTGTCAAGTAATGCCACCTATTTCAGTATGATTACAGTAACATTTGCCTATTAACTATCTAATGAAAGACGGACTGCAAATGCTTTGTGAAGTGCTGCCGCCTGTGGCCACTGAGTCATTAACTTTCATTTGTGAGCAGGGGATCTAAAACGGCAATTATACCAAAACGGCACAATACAATCTAAATCTCATTCACGCTCCCTGCTCCTCTTTCAAAATAAGATCATTCATTTGATAGAATTTTTGAAAGATTTACTAATGTAAGCAATTTATTTCCTTTTTTAAACATCTTGGAAACTGGTTTTAAAATACTTAAAGCAAAAATAAATCCATGTAGTAGTCTACTAAATTCAGCACTCAAAAGATAGGCATGACAATGATACACCATTAATTTTTTTTATTTTTATTAGAAATATTTATTTCTACTGTTCTATTGCATGAGCTTTTCAAACTGTTAGCTTTAAACAAAAATTCAATATTTTTAGACAAAATATCAAATGCAACTCTTCTTCACCTATCCAAATATTATTTGAGTACTTAAAATATTAAAGGCAACTTATTTATTTTAACATCAGAATTACAGTATTGCCTTAAATTATGCCCCCAAACATTTTTTATACCTGTCTGTGAAAATAGGTACATAAAAATAAACTTATTCCTTATTCTTGGAAAACCAACATCTAAAATAATGAAACATCAGATCCACACCACCACTTAAATTTAAATATACATTTATTTACCAGTGCTATATGTGATGATCTACTGAAAACCCAATATTGGCAGTCAACATAAATTTCTTTTTCATCTCTGATCATTTACAAATGCTTTTTATTAGTTTCAAATGCAGAATTATTTCAAATGGCATGATGCAAAAATATTTGCTGAATTTGTATCCATAGTTCAGAAAAACAGAAATCACAACAATTTTTTTACCAACTGTAACTTCAAAGTATTTTTAATTAATTTGCCTGGAAAGTCTCCCCTACATTCTAATGCAAAATGCAAGCAGTTTTCAAATCCAAAAGACTATTCAATTCAGCACTATACCCCTTCTTAACTGAAAAGATAGTTTAAACATGCAGCTATACACAGCAATTTCTCATTGAGTGCCAAATTTAGTACATAGTGATACAAAAGCTGAGATTATCCCCCTCTGTTAAATACTTAGAAATCAAAAACCAAACTGAGCAAGAAACTAGTATAAGATTATGATAACAGGATCATGTTCAGTTATAAAAACAAGTGTCCAAACTTCTCTCATGTCACTTTCTTTACAGGGCCTCTCCCAGGCAGTGAAAGGACTCATCTGAATGTGTGTAGTAGCTCATTTTGAAACCTTCCCTTTGAACTGGATTCATGGGGTATTTGCATAAGAAGATTTCAGTGAGGAGAATGAGCTGGTACTGCATCTGGTCATTAATATGCTTGGTAATTCTGCATATTGTAAACCCACTGATGCATCACTAAAGACTCAAATTCAAGGACAGTGATCCCAATGCTATTGTTTAATGACTTTTTTCTGTAAGGACTGAATTTTCTTAAAGTGTTTACTTGGCGAGCACAGTAAGTACAAATTACATACTCATATGAAAACCATGACTTAGAGCTTGCTGGATATAAATTAAACATGAACTAAGAGGCAATGAGCATGATTTAATATATGTTAGCACTGGTGGTAATTGCTTAGTGCCTGAGACTCCAGCACAAATGAATATTTGCATTCCAAAATATGCTGAATATAATGTAATGCTTTCTTTTTATGGTGCATCTAATAGCTTGTGGTTCATTCTTGTTGGTGGACTGTGACTTTCCAGTGCCATAATAAAAATAAAATATTATTTTGCTATAGAAGTTTCTTAATGCTCTAATTTGCAATGTTTGACGTTTCTTTGCCTTTAACTTTCATTCTAGAAATAACTCCTGATTTATGCAATGGCTACGAGCGTAATGTATGTGTTTTTTTTGCTTAAAAGTGTTGAAAGCATTATTATTAAAAAAGTACGGTGAGGCTATAAGGTGCAGTGTTTCCTTAATTTACCGGACTTATCTCAAACTGCTCCTTTCCCAACAATGTTCCATTATTGATTTATGTCAGAAGTCACACAAAAATATTACATGCCCTAGGCATTCCTCCACTTTACAACAGTATCAAATATAAAGTGACGTTCAGGGCACCAGTGTAATCAGACGTGCATTCTGCCTTAAGATGACACAGGCACTCTTTCAAATATTAAATCTTAGTTGATGCACAATGTTACATGCCATTTATTTGACAACAAAGCCACAGTAAGCATTAAAAAAAACTAATTTCTCATACTTACAAACTGATTTATGTTATGTTGAGGATAATTCATCCAGTAAATGTGAAGTGATCCCAGTAGGCCAGGTCACCTAAGTGGATACAAAGTGTTTTATTTTGGTCAAGCAAGGTAGAGGAGGGAAAAGATATTAGTTTCAAAAGTTATGAGAAATAAATTCAAAATAAATACTCATGGCAGTGAATGCTTTTTATTGCCCTATTTTGTTTGGACCATTAGATTGTGTCTTTGCACTAAAGTATTGTCACAGGTCCCATCAAGCCATCCAATCTGAGGGCAGAGTATTCTTTTTTTCTCACTCTACAACCCTCAGAGAAGACATCAAAGAACACAGAGATGTGCTCTTTGTTTTGTTTGGTCCCTGACTCTCAACATGTGGTTTCGTGGGTCTGAACATCGGCACCTTTTAACCTATTCTGTTCAGCTTAGCCATCAGCTTCAATTGAGCATTAGTGAAACTATAGTAACCAATAATCTCCCCATAGCTGAATAGAAACTATGTATCTTGTCACACAAAAACTGTCCGAACATCACGGTCCCAGACAAGTTTCTTTACAAGCACTTGGCTCCCTTCATCGAAGCCCAGCCTGCTTCATTGAAAATGTGTCAAAACCCTTTGCCTTCTGCAATGCTATCTGCGTTAATGGTAATTTATATTTAACAAACACGACGTTGTTCCCTGCAAGACACAGGCATCTGATTATCTATCACAAATGTTTTCATCAAGTCACAAATGGAGGCTTTAGTAAGGGTGAGAAAAAGGCGGAAAGCCTGCAGGAGAGCGTCCGAGCCACTGGAAGCTTCCGAGAGAAAAAACACTATTTTTTTTCCTGCATGTGTTTGTCACGATCAACCACAGTGCCATGAGCAGCAGGATGCTGCCAACTGCTTTAACAACCCTGGTTTCATTAAAAGGAGCAAACAGTGCACAGTGATTCTGGATTGCAGCACACAGCCAGCAAGATGCAGGCTTCTCCCTGAGCCTGGCTGGATCTGAGGGCTCATCACACCAACGAGTAATTAAACCAGCGCTTCTACAGCAACTGTCATTTTCCATTTTGGGGCTTCTGCTGAAACAGTGTGGTAGCAAGTGCCTGAATGTTGACCTGACATAATTTGGCAACTGCCAGGCGTCTGCTCCTGGCAGTTTGGCATATTTGGTCATTTAGTAGGTCCTTGTGAAGATCAAAAGGGTTAAGATTTTTTCTCTTAAACAGCAGGGAAAAGAACATCAAAAAGGTGTAAATTTCATTTCCCCAGTTTTGATTAAGTCAAGCATGAAATGAAATGTAATACTCTCAAGTGGCAAGGGTTTACACTATTGATGTTGTTACTTCTGCTTCAGGAAGCCCAATCAGCCGACAGCAAGTTGAACAAGCTAACTGAGAGTTTAGGTGGCCAGATGGAGGGTTTTACCATGTCTGAAAAGAAAGCTTAGTGCTCCCTTCTTCAAGCCAAGTCAATGCCAACTGTGTGAAATCCTGGCCCTACTACACTCTGCTTTTCATAGCTGGTGGCGAGCACCATACGTGTCTGATAAAATCCCACAAGGAAAAAATAAAAAGGGCTGAATAAATACTTTTTTTTGTGTTTAGTGTTATTCCAAGAGGGCAGGGTTTAAATAATCTCCCGCAAGAATAACAGGTGGAGTCGGGCTTGTGAATTAATCTATAGTGTTTTATTGTTGATTTCTTACTGTCCTTTGACCTCATCAGATTTAAAAACATTTAAAGTGAAGTGCAAATAATGAAAGAGGTTGAAGGGCTAATGCATATAATAGTGGTTAACTTTAAACTTGCTGAATAAAACTCTGATTGTCACAAGTTGCTTACTAAGTGAAGAACAATTATAATAATCTTGTAACTGAAGGGTCTTACTTTTTTGTAACAAACTTTCTTTAAAATTTCCAACAGATTTTCTTTATGTGGGCTCATTTGGAGCACTTGTTCCCACTCTTGCGTTCTTAAATTTTATGCTGCCACCACTATAGAGTTGGAAGCAGAATAGAGTGGCTTTTGTAAAGACTTAATAGAATCTTTAACGCTTCTAACAATCCACTCCCATTGAGTTGCATTAAGTAGATATTATGGTGGGACAAAGAGCTAAATAGCTCAACATCAACCTCATTAGGCATGCAGGCAGGCCTTGAACCATTTCATGCTGAAACCTATTGTTAGTGCACACACCAGGTGAGCTTTAAATTGCAAATGATACCCTGAAAAGGCAAGAGAAGTGTTGGAGAATAGGCCTTGCAAAAAGAAAATGGTTTCAGAACAGAAGAAAATGAAAGCCATTGTTAAAACTGCTCTGACCGTGGCAAATGCAATACATCATGGCATGAAGAAACTGAATGCCGCACTTGGGACTTCTTGCATTTTCGTGACTGCATGTTACTTTGCTGTGTGAAATAAACTAAAGATAGAATCTAAAAATAAATCTAGCATTCACTGAAATCAACTTCAAATAAAACAAAATAGCCAAATAAAGACAGTACAACAATAATCTACTGAATAGTATTATATGTAAGGGTCTATTCATGTCATCAATTTGAAATGCTGAAGATTATCTCTCCTGAAATAAATATACTTATGCATGTATACCAAGCCTAATCGCTTCTCAGATCAACATATTAATAAAATGGTCTCTGAAGTATTGCTTGTAACTGCAAAGTGTTTTAGTAACTGACATTAAGATGCTGAGCCACTGAAAACATATTCCCAGGCAGAGCCCTTCTCTGTCACCTTAGCGGATGAATAATTGTGCCTTTGCATATTCCTTGTCATAAATGGCAGGAATGAAGGGACCCGGAGGAATGCACTGGCAAGATTGGTGCCATACAAGCAAAGTAAATTAAAACAAGGATTATACTAAACATGATTGGGGATGACAAGCAGGGCAGTGGTAGCCACATCATGTAGCTTTTTGCCCATATGGTCTTTACAAGGTCTGTATTTGTTGCTCTTAATATAGTTTCCTTCAGTAAAAAGTGTCCAAAGAACAAAAAACCTTTGGACTCTCTTCCCTGAAGATTTTATGCGCTTGCTAACCTTTCGTTAGCCACATGAAAAGATGGATGATGATCTTTGATTCCAAATACACATTAGTTATTTTGGAAGAGCAGGGAAAACAGTTTGAATTGCACTTAGCCATCTGACTTTATTTGGTCAATCTTGACTTCTCACGGTTAAATGCATTTTGCTGACAGAAATGAATGAGGCTGATCTGTAAATTATTTGGGAGGGATTGAAACAATCACTTGATAACTCGTATTAATGAAGAGCTTCTTCTAATGGCCTCTTGAAAAACAACTGCTGCTCCTTATCAGAGGTATTCTAATCAAATCAACATTTATTTCCTTGTAACACTGATCTTTCGGCACTTCTACTGGCCCATATCAAACTGTCAGGATGCTGCCTATTAGATCAATAGCCAGATTAAAGACATCATCATTAGAAAAACAAGACCTAGCCCCTTTGTTTATGTGATTTGTTTGAGGAAGATTCCACTCTACAGCCACAATTTCATCAGGGAGTGGCTATCATTGGATGTCAGAAGAATGCAATTGGGGGGAGTAAACACAAAGATTTCTATGAAAATAAGCACACTTTTAAGGGAAAGGCACATTTTACAGGCAGAAAATATTTATATTGAATGCACTTTTAAATATGGTTGTCTATAACCTATGGAAAGGGCTTAAGTTTAAAAAGGGTGCATCAAATGAAAAATACCACTCTGGAAATAACAGCATTTTATGTTTGCGCAAATTCCCATAAAATAAACTGAGATCTCTCCTCTCACCTTGAGAAAATCTTTTTGGATATGTGGATGGGTTGGCTGTGATCCTCTTTCCTAATTTCCTTTTATTCCTGTGGGGGTTTACTTTAATCTAGTCTGCTGCATTCTCACCTCCAGACTGATCCTCCCAGGGCTGCTATATGATCGCAGCGGATCATTATCCTTCCAAGCACAGGGGTTTTTCCCTTCATTAATTTCTCTAAGAAGATTACAAAGTACATGTTTGTTGTTGTTTATGCATCTGATTTCCCTAAGCACTTTGTTTTTCCAACTGGTTTACACTTTAATGCCCTTGATTGAATTTCAACGACAAAGGATCAACTTCACTCACTCATGCTCCTGGAAGGGTTGGTAACAGCTTCATATATAGGTTGAGCACTGTGCATTTTTTTCATAGAAAACTGACTGTGATTCCTAAGGGAGTGCTCCAAGAACAATATCCCATTTATTCTTTAACTGAGACTGGGTCATAATCATGAAGTCAGAAAAAAAACCTCATTCACAATGAACATTCTATGATTGTTTTTTGCTGCATCCAGGTCAATCAGACTGCAGCAAGCTTCAGAGGCTCCATGGTATATTGTCCATTATCATTTGTAATGAAAGCTCGCTATCTGAGCCTCCCCAATGTCATAGTATAAAACATGCAGGGCAGGATCATCCACTTTCATGGATAGAGCCTTTTACGTAATTGGTGGTGGCAGTGGTAGGGATAGAATGGGATTTGTTAAAAGAAATCCAACATTTTTATACTAACTTTCAGTTGCATCCCTAATATACCAGATCTCCAAATTTTTCCATTCAATTATTAGTCCCCCAGTTTATTCCATCTCTCAACTGGATGTTTGCAATGCTCCAGTGACTTGCCCAAATGGTCATTCTTCATATGTGAGTGTTGGTAGGTAGTTTCATCGTAAAAGCTTTAATCTGATGGTGACACATGGATACTTTCCAGTAGAGGTCATCCAACAGTGATCAGATGGGAGAATTTTGACTTACTGTTCCCCTTATCTTAGCTGGGGACACCAAGGCCAAGTGTGGCATCCAAAATGCCACTCAGTTCCAGTTCAGCTTGCTCATTGCAACCTAGAAATTAAACCTTGGGCTGTCCTTGTTATGTGGCTTAACATCACACCAGACTTTGGCTCATTAGACTGCTGACAGAGCCCAGACCAAATGATTTAAAACATAATACAAATAACCATTTAGGTCATGTTTCTGAGAGAACTAGATAGACTCTCCCATGGTTTTAGAATAGTGTCAACAAGTTGGTAAAATGGTAATCTGTAACAAAGTTTGCTGTTTCAACCAAGAAATGATCAAAATAACATTCATGAATACTTTGTTGGTTTCCTTGTGAAGCTGCTTAAGCAACTGAATCTTACAGAATGGGCAGGTCACAGGTTTGATTGCCTGTTTATGTTGAATGAACTTTCTTCAGCCAGAGTGGCGGCAGACAGCAAAGCAACTGGCCTCAACACTTGTCACTAGGACAGAGAACATTAGCCAGCATCCCTTTCCTTTATCAATATCCTTTGAAGTCTGTTGCAAGTGCCTGTGTCTGGATAGCAAATGAAAAGCGTGATGCCACTGTGGTGGAATAGCCCACTGACACTCACAATCCAGGCATACCCATTGTGATGGAATCTGTAGACAGAGCTTGTACTTTTTGAGACAGATCCTAAATGAGAAAAGGAAACCCAACACTGCCAGTTTGTAAGGTAATGAAAACTGAAATTGCGATTAGGAACCAAAACTTTGAGGGAGAATGACCTGGTTGAAAGATATGAAAGGACACAATCCATCCAAGTTCAGTAGAAGTTGGTGGATCCAATGGTACTTTACGGGCAAACTGAAGATGACAGAGGCTTGCTCCAGAAGCTGAGAATGAGCAAATACTCAGTTGTGCAGTAGTTTATCTTACTTGAAGATACCAATGTGAATTTATACCATCCAGACTGAGCTGAGGGCATGTATTATTTTTGGTGAAGACTTACTTGTGGAACCCAAGTTGGTTATGCACTGCAATCAGCTGGGGATCAGGCTAGACCCTAGAAGCAAAGAAGCTGAAATTATAAGGAAGACAGAAAGCTGAGAGACTTTTGTGACTTGAATTTGATGACCTACATAATGAATGGACATTTCATTAGATCTGCCATAGATGTATCTGCCATTTAATGAGTACTTATACTTTATAATCAACCACAATTTGCCTGTTAATTCATGTTTAACTTAGATTGATTCTGGATTTTAGAGCATTGCAATTGGTGCCTTAAAAAATAATAGAAACCTGACAGTGCAGAAGGAGTCCATTTGGCCTATCAAGTCTGCACTGATAACAATCCCACCCCGAGCCTATCCCCACAACCCCACATATTTACCCACATTAGGTTGATCCCTCTAACCTACATATCCCGGGATACTAAGGGGCAATTTAGCATGGCCAATCAACCTAACCTGTACAGTTTTGGAGCGTGGGAGGAAACTGGAGCACCCAAAGGAAACTCACACAGATCCGGAGAGAATGTGTAAACCCACACATACAGTGACCCAAGCTGGGAATTTAAACCTGGGTCCCTGGGGCTGTGAAGCAGAAGTACTAACCACTGTGTCATCATATCTTAAGACATGGGATTCATTCTTTTAGTAAATAACTGAGATTTTGGATTTCTATTTTTTAAAAAAACGTTACTGGTGTCAATTGAGATAATAAGTGTGTAGAATGGCCAGCTGGGGAAAGCACTGTGGGGTTCAGGAGATTTGTACCCTGAAATTCTATCATCTTCAGAGGGAGGGGGGACACATTGGCACAATGGTTAGCACTGCTGCCTCACAGTGCCAGGGACCCCAGTTCAATTCCCGACTTAGATCATTGCTTGTTCGTACGGGTTTCCTCCAGGTGCTCTAGTTTCCTTCCACAGTCCGAAAGATGTGCTGGTTAGGGTGCATTGGCCTCGCTAAATTGGACCTTAGTGTACCTGAATAGGCTCAGGAATATGATGACTAAGGGATCTTCATGGTAACTTAATATAAGCCTACTTGTGACACTAATAAATAAACTTTACTTTTTGAGAGGGATGGAGAAGAGAAGCAGGGATAGAAGATCGTGCCACTATAGGTGCTCAGTAGAATAGTCTTACCAAGCTAAAGGTTGTCGTTTCTTTAAAAAAAGAAAATTCTGAGCTTTTAATGAATTAGTCTCAAAAAAGGTGGACAATATGTGTGGAACTTCAAGCTGTTAAGTCTTTTACATCCCATGCTCCTAAGATTTTGAAAAGAAAGTGTGCCCATGTCTCTGAATTGAAAAAAGAATGATGCCTGTAGATTCAATAGCTATTGTTTACATAATTCAAAGGGGTTGTTTTCGTGCTTAATTGCTTCCAGGATCTGTCATTATCATTGTAAGAGTCTGTAAGTTTATTATTTGATTGACAACTCCAAGGGGTTATTAACGAATTAGTGTCTTTGATTTGGGATTGTGAATGTAAATATTTGTTTTTGAAGGGATAAAGTGCTTGAGGGGATTTAGTTGTATTGAATGGGCTTTTATCAATGAGATTGTTTTTTATTTATAGTGAAGTCTGAAATAGATGCTTCGAGTTTTACTTTATTTCATCTCAGAATGACTACTGAGGTTTGTCCATAATGATATTGAGTGAATTGACATGGAGGATTTAAGAGCAAAGGATAATACATGGTGACATAGTTGTCATGGAAGGTGAGAAGGGTCAAGGGGGAGTGGGTAGAGAGGCAGGAATTAGTATGAATGGTATGAGAGTACATGGGGTGAGGGGTGGGCACATAAGGTTACATGGATTGAGCAAACAGAGTGGGTGGAGGGATGTGGGGGGGGGGTGGTGTTGTAAGAAGTGAGAACTAGAGGGTCTAATAGTATTTAAAACAATCGGAGTGAAGTCCCAGAGCACTTGAGCATTTTTAACCAGCCCGCCTCAACACTCAGGAAGACCATGTGGCTGCCTCCAAACTGTTTCCAGAGGTGTTGGACTCAATTCAGGATGCATCCACATCCCTCAGAACAAAGATCCTGCTATCTGGAGCCCTTTTCCCTGAGGAGTGTGCAGCGAGCTGGGAAATTTCCTGACTCGGTGCAACCACTGCAAGAGCAATAATCTGGGCTAAGTAACCATGGATACATCCCCCATAATTGTCCATCTACAGATTTCATTGTGAACTCACAGCATATTTGTAGAGAAATTAGATATGCTTGATATGGGAAAAATACATATCAGCCTTCAAGGAGCCATTTTGGGCCATATGTTTTGAAATTCCCTCTCTAAATCCCTCTTCCTTTATATCTCTTTCTCCTCATAAAATTTACTTAAGACTAATCCCTTGCAGTAAATTTTTAATCACCTCTTCTAATAGCTTCTTCTTTACTTGGAGTCAATTCTTTGTCTCATCTCACTTCTGTGAAGAATCTTGCCTTTTCTATATTAAAGACTCTACATCTAAGCACATTATTATTTTTATTGTAATATTTTGGAAGGAACCAAACTATAAATTTTAGTTTCAAAAGTGAGTCTGCCTCATAACTGAAAATTCAAACCAAGTGCATTGCTTTCCACAGAATATCCTATCACTAACACATTAACAGCCTATAATTATATTTAGTTATAATGAGTGTTATTACAAACATTCACAGGCAAGCACTTAAGAGTATTCTTGTGACCTTGCACTCTGTCCAAAGATAGCTTGAGTTCTTTTTGAACAGTCACATTTACCATTTCACTTCCAATTAGTCCTTTTAGTAAGTGACTCAGGAATAGTATGAATTGTGATTTGAAATTAGTAAGATAAAACTGATTTAATTTCTGGAAAGATGGAGCCATTGGTGATGTTGGCTCTCATCATGAACAGACAATATTTGACACCCTGGTTGAAGTCTTGATCCCAGCTGCACTACATTGAAGGCAACCAGTTCATTTCCTTGTACAGAAGTGGAGAAACTGGAAGTAGAGTGGTCAGTGTGCAGCTTTTGTAGATCTTGTAGAGGTTAGTCAAAGAGTGACACTAGTGAATGTCTGCTGTCAAGTTCAATTTCTATTCTCTTCCCTATGGTTATAATGCACGAATACAAGACCAAAGCAACAATTGGCAGAAAATCAGCTTCAAAAATAAATGGGTAGTGTACTTACATGTGTTTTTCCAATTTAACATTGCTCCTTGCACAAAATGTAAGGAAAGACAGTCCTATTACTTCAGTTCCCTGCAACAAGCTTCAGTGTGGTACTAGCTGTGCTGCATCAAAAAAAGACAAGTTTTATAGTCTCTTTGGTAACATGGCTTGCTGTCTTGTTGAGAAATAATACCAATATGACAGCTGATGATCAATGTATTCTGATGATTTTACATACATACAAACATATGTTAATAAAGAATCTAGCTTATTCAGCCTTAAAAAATATTCAGTAAGAAGTCTCAGAACACCAGGTTAAAGTCCAACAGGCTTATTTGGAATCATAAACTTTCCGAGTGCTGCTCTTTCATCAGATGAGTGATGACTCATAGTAAGAAGTGAGACTTCTTACTATGCCTACCCCGGTCCAACGCCACATCTCCACCTCTTAAAAATATTCAATCACCCAGCCTCCATTGCTTTTTGGGAAAGAGAATCCCATGGGCAAGTGACCCAATGTGAGAAAAAAAGTCCCTTATCTCCACATAAAACAGAAGAACTTTTATTTTAATTTGTGTCTCCTGGTTTAAGTATCTCCTGTGAAGCAAGATGTCCACTCACTATTCACCCTGTCAAGTTCCCTCGGGAACTTGTATGTTTCAATAAGATCACCTTTCATTCTTGTAAACTCCAATGGATACAGACTCAACCCATCCAAACTTTTCTCAGAAGGCAACCCTTTCGTCCCAGAAATCAGTCAAGTGACCCTTCTCTGAACTGCTTTCAACACAATTATATCCTTTTTTCAAGTAAGGAGACCAAAACTGTACACAGTATTCCAGATGAGATCTCACAAATGCTCTGCATAGCTGAAAAAAACCTCCTTGCTTTCATCCTCATTCTCCTTGCAATTATTTTTTCCATTTCAATTCTCTTCCCTCATCTAGTGGTGCACCAAGGCAGACTTTTGTCTGTTTTCATAATTAGAAATTCCCGAAACAAGTCGCCAGGACTGCTTGAGGGGCTGCACTTCACATCAAACATAGCTGGCCAGGAGTCTTTCCCGCTCTTACCAGCAGCCACTGCCAGGTTTAGAAGGATTTGGAGGTTGATCCTCAGCTTATTTGACTGCGTTATGAATGTACCTTCCTTGACTATCAAGTTGTGAGATGGGACTTAAACTCGAGCTTAAGTATCAGAGGCAGGGACGGTACACACATTGCAACAAAATCTCCTCTTGCAATTAGTGCCAACATTCTAATTCACTGCCTAGCCACTTGCTGTACCTGCATAGCAACTTTTTGTAATTCATGTGCCTGGGCACCTAGATCTCTCTGTACCAGAGAGTTCTCCAATCTTTTCACATTTAAATAACATATGGCTTTTCTATTCTTCCTGTTAAAGATGACATGTTTACATTTTTCCATATTATACTTTGTCAAACTTTTGTCCACTCACTACCCCTTGGCAGACTCCTTATTTCTTCTTCACAATCTATCCTCCCACCAATCTTTGAGTCATCGGCACGTCTAACAACCATCTCTTTATCTAAATCATTGATATAGTATGTAAAAACTTGAGGTCCAATACTGATTGTAATGGAATTTCACTTGTTATAGATTGCTAACCTAAAAATGACCCATTTATCCCTGCTCTCTATTTCCTGTTAACTAACCAATCCTCTATCAATGCTAATATGTTGCCGTTTAAACCAGGTGATCTTATTTTGTGTGATATGCTTTGATGTGGTGCCTTTTCATATGCCTTTTGCAAAATCAAAACACCACATCTACAAGTTCCCCTTTATCCATGCTACTTGTTACTTTCTCAAAGAGCACTATTAAATCAGTCAAACATGATTTCCCTTTTACAAAACCATGTTGACTTCGCCTAAAATATATTTAGGTCTTCTGCTATAATTTCTGAAATAAAAGATTCTAACATTTTCTCTATGATAGATGTTCAGCAAACTGGTCTACATTTTCCTGCTTTCTGTTTCCCTTCTTTCTTAAATTGTTATGTTTTGGAGTGCATGGACAGAAAAAAAATCTGTGTTTGTATAGCAGCCATCTCAAAGCACTTTACAGTATACCCAATGAAGTACTTTTGAAGTGTAGTTACTGTTGTTGGAAACACGGTAAGCCAGTATGTCCACAGCAAACTCCCAAAACAGTAACATGATAATGACCAGATAATCTGTGTTTGTGATATCAATTGAAGGATAAATATTGGCCAGAACACTGCGGATAACTCCTCTGTTCTTGAGATAATGCCTTCAGATCTTTTACATATAGCCAAAAAGGTTGATCGGACTCGGTTTAGTGTTAGGAATGTCACAATAGAATCACGAGCTTGAGGGATGGTGCAACAGGGAAGGATTTAAATTCTGGGACATTGGAACCAGTTCTGGGGGAACTAGGACGAGTGCAAATCTGACGGTCTGCACCTGGGCAGGCCTGGGACCAAGGTTTGAAGGGAAGTGTTTGCTAGTGCTGTTGGGGAAGTTAAATGAATGTGGCGGGGCATGGGAACTGATGATGTGGAGATGCCAGTATTGGACTGGGGTAAACACAGTAAGAAGTCTCACAACACAAGTTATAATCCAACAGGTTTATTTGGTAGCAAACACCATTAGTTTTCAGAGTGCTGGCTGCCCTTTCATCAGGTGAGTGGGAGTTCTAATCACAAACTGGGCATATAAAGATGCAAATTCAATTTACAGTATAATGATCGGAATGTGATTCTTCACAGCTAATTAAGTCTTAAAGATACAGACAATGTCAGTGGAGAGAGCGTTAAGCACAGGTTAAAGAGATGTATATTGTCTCCAGACAGGACAGTTAGTGAGATATTGCAAGTCCAGATAAATCATGGGGGTCACAGATAGAACTAGAACATGGGAACTGATGCAGGAAGTCAGAGGGAAGTAGAGTGAGGATAGAATCAAAAGACAGTAAGGGGAAAAAGTGGAAGGAAGGGGAAAAAGTGGAAGGCAGGGAAACTAAAGACAAAAATCAGAAAGAACTACAGTACAGAATACAGAGACTATGAACGACTCAGTGAATGGGTCCAGTAAGGCTAAGGAGATAAAACACAAAGAGGGTGTATTAAACATGACAGGACAGAAGATCTGAGGTGTGTTTGCTTCAACGTAAGCAGTATGACAGGTAAGGCTGATTACTACATGGAACAATGAGGTTGTGGCAATTACAGAGACTTGGATGAAAGAAGGGCAGGACTGGCAGCTTAACATTCAAGGATTTAAATATTTCAGGTGAGATTGAGAGGGTGACAAAAGAGGTGGGGTGTTGATTTACTGATTAGGGAGAATGTCACATCTATACAGAGTGAGGACACCTTGATGGGATCATGCAGTGAGGCCATATGGATAGAGCTCAGGAACAGGAGCGAAAGTACAATCACACTGCTGGGATTGTATTTCAGACCTCCTAATAG
Source organism: Sphyrna mokarran (assembly GCA_024679065.1). NCBI lineage: Eukaryota > Metazoa > Chordata > Chondrichthyes > Carcharhiniformes > Carcharhinidae > Sphyrna > Sphyrna mokarran. The sequence goes on from JAGIQG010000004.1 coordinate 40,325,199, forward strand.
CCGGTGTGAAATGTAAGAACTGATATGTCCGCAGATTATGGAAAGATAAAAAAACAACAGGGAAGTTGTGATGGGCAATTTTAACTTCTCCAACAAAGACTGGGATTGCTTTAATGCCAGGGGCTTGGGTGAGGGAACAGTTTATTCAGTGTGTCCAAGAGTGCTTCCTTCTTGAGGCAGTATGTGGATAGCCCAACTTGGAAAGGGATCATCTTAGACCTGATTCTGGAAAATGAGCCTGACAAGTGATTGATGTCTCAGTGGGGGACCACTTTGGAAACAGTGATCACAATTTTATCAGTTTCAAGATATTTGTAGAAAAGGACAGAAGTAGTTTCAGAATGAAAGTCCTAAACTGGTGGAAGGCTTCTTACAACAGTATGAGGCAGGAGCTAGGGAATGTAGATTGGGGCTGTTACAGGTAAATCCACATCCAATATGTCTTCTAAAAGTCAGTTGTTAACAATTCAGGATAAGTATGTCCCTGTAAAAATGAAGGATAAACTTGGCAAGATTTGGGAACATTGAATGACAAAAGAGATTATGAACTTAGTGAAAAAGAAGGGGGCATACATAAATTTCAGGAAATTGAAAATGCATAAGGATCATGAGGAATACAAAGATAGCAGGAGAAAGCTTAAAATTAGGAGGGCTGAAAGGGGCCACAAAATGCTTAAGGAGAAGCCCAAGCTTTTTACGCGTCTATAATGAGGAAGAGGGTAACTAAGGAAAGAATAGGTCCACTCAAAGAGAGTAGAGGGAATTTATGTCTGGAGACAGATGAGGTAGGTGACATCCTTAATGAGTACTTTGCATCAATATTCAGAAAGGGAAAGAATGTGGTGGATGGTGAGCGTAGAAAGGAAGATGTTGACAATCTAAGACATGTTCAAATAAAAAGGAGGACTACTGGAGGGTTTGAAAAACATTAAGGCAGACAAGTCCCCAGGACCAGATAGGATCTATTTCGGAATACTGAAAGAGGCAAGAGAAGAAATTGCTGAGGCCTTGGCCAAAACCTTTGTATTCTCTTTAGCCATGAGCGAGGTACCATTGATACCAAGGATTGGAGAGTAGCTAACATTGTTCCTCAGTTCAATAAGCTCAAGTAGATATAATCAGGGAAAGTACAGGCCTGTGAGGCTTACATCAGTGGAGGGGAAATTATTGGAGAAGATTACAGATAGGCTATACTCACATCTGGAAGAGAATAGCCTTATTAGCAATAGGCAGCATAGTTTTGTGAATGGGAGGTCATGTCTCACAAACTTGATTGAGTTCTTTGAGGAAGTGACAAGAAAAGTTGATTAGTACAGAGCAGTGGATGTTGTATACATGGACTTCAATAAAGCTCCTTATGGCAGGCTGATACAGAAGGTGAAGTCACATGGGATCTGAGTTGAACTAGTAGGATGGATATAATACTGGTTTGGGCATAGAAAGCAGAGAGTAGTAGTGGAATAGTATTTTTCTAACTGGAGGTCTATGATAACCAGTGTTCCATAAGAATCATTGCTGGAGGCTCTGTTGTTTATAAAATGTAGAAATGATTTGGAGGAAAATGTAGGCAGTCTGATTAGTAATTTTGAAGATGATACAAAAATTGGGGGAGTAACAGATAGTGAGGACGATTATCAGAGAATGCAGCAGGGTATAAATCAGCTATAGTCCTGGGGCAAAAGATGGTAGATGGAATTTAACCCTGACAAATGTGAGGTGATGTGATTTGGAAGGTTTACATGCAGAAGCAAAAGCATAGACTAAATGTAAAGCCCTCAGAAATATTATCATAGAGGGATCTAGGCATGTGGATCCACAGTTCTTCACAGCTGGCAATTCAGGTGGACAAGAAGGCATATGGCATGCTGGCCTTCATTGGTTGAGGCATTGAGTATAAGAATTGGAAAATTATGTTGCAGTTGCATAAGACTTTAGTTAGGCCACATTTGGAGTATTGTGTACAATTCTAGTCACACTACAGGAAGGACGTTAATGCACTGGAAAGGGAGCAGAAGAGATTTACCAGCATTTTTCCTGGTTTGGAGGATATGGACTATGAAGAAAGGTTGAACAACCTTTGATTGTTTTCATTGGAATGTCAGAAGATGTGGAGGACCTGATAGAGGCTTACAAAATTATGACAGGTTTCAATAAAGTGGATAGTCAGAATCTTTTTCTCAGATCGAATGATCAATAACTCAAGGGCATAGGTTGAAAGTAAGAGGGAGAAAGTTTAAAAGAGATGTAAGGGCAAGTTTTTCACACAGAGGATGGCGAATGCCTGAACACACTGCCGGAGGAGGTGCTGGAAGCAGATTCTGTAACAACATTCAACAAGCATGAATAGGCAGGGAATAAAGAAATATGGACCATGTAGAGGCAAGAAAACATTAGAAAAGAGAAGCATCTTTGCTGGCACTTGATAGGCCAAAGGACCTATAGCTGTGCTATACTGTTTTTTGCTCTTTGTCTCATCTGAAAGATTCAGTACCCCAGTGTTAGTGACTTTTTATTCAAGCCATGGAGTGACACTTAAAGCTGGAACTTTATGAATCAAAGTGCTACCAACTGAGCTGTGGCTGATGCTCAGTTAGTTATGTGTGTCTCCCTACATGCATAGCAACATAAAGGTAGCTGACTCATATGTTGCTTGTGCACAATATGCTGCTGTATGGACATACTGTCACACAGCCTACATTGCTTATGACACACACTGAGTGAGTTTGATTCTTTTACACCATTTATTACTGTTAGATTTATAAGACAAACGACTTCAATAATAATGCATTTTAAATGTCTGATTTACTAGCAGTCAATTGTTGAATCTCACTTGATATATTTCAGTGATTACAGAAAGAAAGGGTAACTCTTGCAAGAATGATACCAGATACAATAACATGGAGTCTATTGGTAATCACCCAGGACCAATCAGCAAGAGGTTGGTTAAAGACATGGATTGTAAGGAGCAACTTAAAAGATGAGAAAGAGGGCAAGGCCAGAAAGGTCATGTGAGGAAATTCCAGAGCTTCGAGCCTAGGCAGCTGGAGTCATGGTCACCAATAGTGGACAGAATGAAATCGGAAATGTGCAGTAGGTCAGGATTTCAGACTTTACTCTCATGGTTTATACCATCACTTGAATTTCTTCTGGAGCTTAGTGTTATCTAATCACCCTGCTTTTATCAGATTTTGTCTAAAGATGAACACAGACATTTAGATGATATTTTCTGCACGTGCCAGTGGAATCAGGCTGAGGGATGCACAGGAAGCCGTCACGGATACATCGGGTTTTCCTCTGCAAGGTGTCAACAGTGGAGAATGCACATTATCATCTATTCAACCATAAAAAATTTTTCTAACATAACCTAGGGCTCTCCAACACCAGCACTCTTGACGTGCGCAGTAATGGATAAAGTAATGGGGATAATTTCTCCATTGAAAATAAAAACATTTAGAGAATTTAGGTACACCCCTATAAAATTGTCGTTATTCCCCAACTCACTCTTTGCAAAGCTGACATTCAAATTTTGAATCATTTAACCCTCTCAAACTGAGGCTCATGATCTCTACAGCGGCACTGACTTCTGTGAAGCTCTGAAAGTTAACACCTGTGAGGCCCCTTAAATTCTTACCTTCTTTTAAACAGTGGGTGACCACAGTGAGCGTGGCCTAAAAGGCTCACACTTAAGGTCCGATTCCTAATGAAAAAAGCAATTGAAAAGATAAAAGCGCCATGCAAAATTCTGCCTTGCCACCCCCACAGGTGTCCTGCATCTTTACCTCTCTGCTCTCTCAATTTTCCCTCCACCCCAGTCCCATAGATTCTCCATCTCCACTCTCACAGGTGTCTCTGAGGGGTCATAGCACTTTCAAAGCCTCAAAATGGAGGCCCAGGGGGAAAAGTTTGCAAAGTAATGTTTTAACCAATGCTTGGTATTCTGCTTAGCATCAGTCTGCAGACCTGTATCTTTTATCCTATGCTGTTCAATTCCTTTCAGTTTGACTTCCATGCTGGTCATAGGCCACATTACCTAATCAACATTACCAACAATATTTTGCATGGCTATAATCAATGCATTCTCATTCTACATTGTCATACCACCATATGCCATCATCTGACTTCTACCAGCCTACAAGCAAGAACATGAGTCAGTGACTTTTTCCTTGCCTAGTGCTAATGATGCTTTGTAAATAACTGCTAAAATGTGCACGTCAACCCCTCTTGTCTTGCCCTTTGCTCCCAACACTGTTTTTCCTTTTCTCTTTATGAGCATTCTCTCTTTCAAAAAGAATAACTTTAAGACAGGGGCTTGTTACTATAACCCTTAACATTAGATTGTGATGGTCTGACTGGTGTCCGCATGAGAAAAACATTTGAGCAATAGCTAAAATTCATCTGATATAAAGTACCATATGATCAGACACAAGAACATCTTGACTGTCTTCCTACAACAATTAGCATAAGCTGAGTTAGTCTCAGAGGGAGGTTTTACTGGGTTGAGGCTTTATCCCACTGGTACTTACAGAGTTGAAGTCCTAGGAGCACATTGTGAAGGGATTAAGTAGTTTTCCAAACACCATTGTGGAGACAGGCACCAAAGAGGGAAACAGAAAAAAAGAGAAAGGACAAGATGTAATTGATTTGGTTTAGTGGACAATGACTTGTGTATCATAGCAGGGTGAGTTAAAGGAGAAAACAAAAGACATAGGCCACCAAGGAACAAAAGTGCTTTCCAGTTGTTTCACAAGAAGAGGCAACATATTCATCTGGCACAGTTTAAAATAAATCACAGGTAGGCAAATTCAATCTTCTATTTGTACTACAATTATAGATTACTGATCATTGATTTGACCTTTTAAGCATGAACAGAATATAGTTTTTGTCTTATGTTTCATCTGATGCAGTGCCATTCTGCTTTCTGCCCCAGTCTGAAGGCATTATGTGGTAACTTTACAGTGGAGTACATCATTTTGTAATTATACTAAATCATTTACAACCTTAACTGAAACTATCTAATGATAATAAAATTATTTTGTCTGGGGTTAACATGAACAATTTTTCAAAACTGTTCTATGCTAACTGGAAGAGACTTAAGAACACAGAAGGTTAACCTCATGTGCAACTTGAACCTGTAGTAATGCCACACTAATGTAATCAGGAGGCCAGTGATATAATGTCTGGCTTCACAGGCCATAGCATGGAAGGCGAGAAAATCATTATCTTAACAACCTTAACAACAGATAACGATTCTCCAGTCCCCAAAAGAGAAACAAGAAGGTTTCCCACAATCAGAGTCTGCAATAGCTGAAAGTAATCATCCAAAATAATCTCTCTCGTTAAATATCATTCCTCATGACAACTCCCACTGTCACCACCATTATTTTCATCACCAGCTGCTCTCCTGGCTTTCTCAGCATCAAACGATGGGTCACTTACAATCACAATTACGAACCTGAACAAACTGAATATCAAGAGGTACCAATAATAGGAGAATATATCAGCCCAGTTTTTGTTTCTGTTACACCCGATAAATGAGCGCAATTGGGCGTAACAGAGCAGAAATATAGATGGAGATCAGTTGCATTCAATCTCCACACATAATATGTATCATGTGCATTTCCAACACAGCAAAAGAAGACTTTCAACAAAAATAGGCGAGAGCTTCATTACAATATAATATGACATGATTTACATATTGATGACATTTTCCCACCTTTGCATAAAAAGCACATTGCTGCTAAATTCTGACCGTATAAGAATGCCCATTCAGGGCTATTAGGCTATGACTTTGTTTATGAAGTTATTTAAAGGAACAGTCTGAGAGCCTTGTGTATATGCACGTGCATGTGCATGTGTGTATGCATGTGTTTTTAAGGGTTTTGGAAGTTCTATTTGGTGAACTCAGCGAAAGAAAGCAACCATAATGGCTGGCCCAATGGGAATCACTCTCAGCTGCTGAATGATTGCGACTTGTACAAAGAAGAAGATATTGAGGTGCCAATTTGATCAGATTGCACCAGAAGTGGACTGGGCTCACCTGCAGTTATAGCCAGGTTTATTCCAGCAATAAAATGTGCATATCTGTATTGTGTTGCATGTTGCAGCCCAACTGCAGCCACATTCTAGGACTGACAAGGCCCCACAAAGGCTGTTAAAGTTAATTCAGCCCTGAACCTCTATGGGTGGAATTTTATCTGCAAAGGGGAAGATATGTGCAGGGAATATGTGGGGAACCTGATGTGTTCTACTTCTTTCCTGCATTTAACAAGAGCACGAGGGAGAAATTCTCTTGAAAATGTTGGGTTAGATATTTAACTATGTTAAATAGCAATTAAGTAGAAAGTTCATCTTCAGTTCTGGCTTTAACAGCTAGCACACTGATTTCATGCAATTTGTGGATCTCACCAGACTGCACAAGGCAAGACCACAGTGGCATGCCATTGAGTGTTGCCTGCGAGAAAAGAGTTAAATACAGAAAGTGAACAACTGCAGCCATGCCTATGGAAGGGGTTTTATTCCTAATTTATAGGTGCAACTTGGTGTAAATCATTTGACTTGCAGTACCTTGGATCTTACTTACCTTGGAGTAAGCTTATCAGTTCTCAGCCTTCACTGCAAAACTGGAGAGTTTCTGAGGTCATAATATGACTGCTTTCGAGAACAAGAGGACCAGCAATTCCAACAGCAACAACAGCTGCCTTCTCCAAAGCCACATGTCTCTCCACAGAGGATTTAGAGATGAGACTTGAAAGAGGTGAAATGCACTTGGCAAAGGATTAGCTATATCAATATGACTGAGTATTATTTCCTCAGGAAGTTCAGGCTCTTGCACCATCTCATTGCTGATATTTGTAACCTCTTGAACAAGACCTCTTTCCAAGAAAGTCAGGTGGGCATGAGTTGCCAGTTACCACTGAGGTTATCTAATCCTGAATTTATTTGCTTTTGGCTCCTTTAAGGCATCAGCCTGGGAACATCTGTGGGATCTCACAATCTGCAGCCTAAAAATCCAATTCCCAGTTCATAGATGGTGTGCCAAAGCTCCCAATATGTGCACCAAAGAAGCCAGTCAGATACAGAGAGCTTTTACCTTTGCAGCAATGATTGGATTTTCACAATTCAGGAGATTACTGTTGCCACACATAATAGTCAAGGTGCCATCAGATAATGCTGCAGTATTCATCAAGCAGACGTGTATTTTCTATATATATTTAAGATTTCTTGGAAGCTGCCATAGCTCCTACAATCTTCACCAGGCAATTCTACGACAAGTTTTTGCACCTCCAAACAGATTGAATGGATTGCTTCCCAAAACTACCCTCTGAGGACCTGGCTGATGCCACCTCTCAAGGAGATTTGTCCGTGATGTAAGGAAGAGATACCACAGGATGCCACATTATAGCAAGGTATGGGTTGATACGAATGGGCCATGGGGAAATGGGAGGGTACATGGATTAGACCTTTTGAACTTACCTTTCAAAATCCAGATTATGTTCACATCTCCTCTGAGATGCATGAGCCATGAGTCACAGAGAAGTTGGGCAACTTCCCAAAAATTATAGATGGCTACGAGATACAACTCCAGCAATGGAGCCAGCCAGATTGGAAATGCAGGTTGCGGGCATGTCTCCTCCAGGCTTATTCCACACTCGTGAAAATTGGGGACATTGGGAATGGGATCAAGAATCTCAGAATCAGGCTGCGACCCTATGTTCAAATGCCCTCCCTACCCCACCTTCATTCCAACATGATCGGAGGCATGAAAATTCAAGCCCTGGCTTCCAGATAACAGTCATAATTTCCTTCTTTTTCTTTGTTACGTTATGAGCCTGAAATAAGCAAAAAGACAAGACAAATCTTGAGGATTAAGCAATACAGTCAATGTCCTGGTCAAGGAAATAATGGTTATTGCCATGGGTAGATGCACATCAGCAGCCTTGTCATTACAAATGTAAATGCAAGTAGGAACATTCCCCACAATATATGTTGCAACAATACATACATTGTAATTATTGTTGATGGTTATGTTGGAGATGTCTGGTGGCATTCTAGAATGAGTTTATTCCCCCAAAAAATTATAAACAATTGTTCTGCATAGAAATCAATGTCACAATTGTAATCTGATTACATGCATCTAATTTTGCTGAACTTGACTTAAACTATGTAGTTAGCTGCTCCAAACCACAGCAAAATGCTGACTGGCATTTTTCAGTTGTGCTTAAAGTGCTAATATTGGCTTTCACAACAGCGGGATTCTCCGGAGCTGCTGGCACTACACTCCCATTTGCGGGTTCCCATCTGCATGGCATGATGTCAGTGAGAATTCTCATTGATGGCAATGGGACTAGAGAATTCTGCCACTAGCGAACAACATGCCACTTCCTGCCACAGGAAACAAGCCATTGGGAGACAAGAGAATCTCACCCACTTTATCTGATTTAATGTGAAAGATCTCTACTGATTTTTATAGTAAGAAACATTGATATACAAAATTTAAATCAATATCATTCAACTTGGCCAAATAATATATTTTACGCAGTAAAAGTTTATCTCTCCGAGATAATAATAAATCACTCGAGTTCATTGTGTGCCAGATAGATAACTTACACTTTTTTCCCAATGCAATGACATTTCTGATTTTGAAATTATTTGGAAGCCTTGATGACATATTGATGGTGCTACAATATTTTAGGAATGCCATCAACAGTTTTATGAGTTTTTGAAACAGAATCTCAGAAGATCATGGTTAGGTTATATGGCATCTATGGTTTAATTTAGCTGTTATTTTCCATGTCCTGAATAGTAGTTAGATTGTTGGCCACAATTTTGGTTTCAATACACATTTTAGCAATACTGTGAAACGGGAACCTCTTTGCTATTGGTCGAAATACACTCTTAAACTTCTTAGTAAAGCAATGCAAAATGCAAATTATAATATTTACTGCATCACAGAAGCAGCAATGTTTACCATGATACGATAATTTGACTTCTATTTCAATCTGCAGTTCTGAATTTTAGTATGGAGAGATCTCAAGTAGGAACACTATTCTCATATTGAATTTTAAGATCAACTTCAGTAATATTTTTCAGAATTTTAACATTAAGGATTGTTGTTTGTTTAAATAAATTTAACTTTGCATTTTTGGAAGCCAGATTTTTCATTTAACAGCACTGATTTGGAATGCAAGAACAGTGTCTTGCAACGACTGTTTCGGTGCGACCACGCGTAGAATATTATGTGCAGTTTTGGTTTCTATATCTAAGGAAATATTTAATTGCATTGGAGGCGGTACAGCGAAAGCTTACGAGATTAGTTTTGGATTGAGAGGGTTGACCTATGATGTGACATTGAGTAAATTGGATCTATATTCTCTTGAATTTAGAAGAATGAGAAATCATCTCATTGAAAAATACAAGATTCAAAAGGGACATTGCAAAATAGACACTAAGGCCAAAATTTTACTATCCTCTTCAATGGGTTTTGAGATGAGGGGAATATAAAATTGTAAGGACAGAATTCACTCCAAGTTTCTGCTCACCCCGACTCAGATGCAGATTTACAGTGGGGCAGGCAAGGCTTCAGACAGGAAGTCATCCCACATTTGTATCAGAGTCCTTTTCCCACTCAGCTCCACTTCTAGTATAGTGGGTGCCTGATGAGTAAGGACAGGAAACTGAAAAAGTATCAAGTCAATCTAGTGCAGGAAGTGAGGGAGAGGGTGGGGGAGGAAAAGGGTTGGGGGGAATGAGAAATTGGAAGACAGCTCTTCCACCCATTATGAAGATTGCCCTGATAGTATCCTGTATTTTCATCGCCTTGGGATCCCTGGTACTCAACTGAAGTGCAGTTCTAGGACTTAGGCTCAGGCATGGCTCTGCAATGCTGTGTGTCAAGGGCTGTGAGTCAACCTGATTGTCAACAGTCTCCTCAACTGGACTTCCATTCAAGCATGTATGGAAATCCTGCCAGTCAATACTTAATTGAGCGTAAAATTGCAGAGGGCCTGTCAGAGTCAGAGGGTGATTCATTCCCTGCCAGCTCTCAAGATGACAGGCACTGATTGCTCACCATCCTGAAAATTCAGGCCCAAGGGGCTGTTTCCCCTTCGTCAGGAAACAACAACATTGGATGTAGTCTTAGAATAACAGGTCAATCATTTAGAACTGAAATAAGGAGAAAAATCTTTAAGTTTATTTTTTAATGTCACAAGTAGGCTTACAATAACACTGCAATGAAGTTATTGTGAAAATCCCTTAATTGTCTCACTCTGGGACCTGTTTGAGTACACTGAGGAAGAATTTAGCATGACCAATGCACCTAACCAGCACGTCTTTCGGATTGTGGGCAGAAACCACAGCACCCGGAGGAAACTCATGTAGACTCTGCACAGGCAGTAACCTGAGCTGGAAATCAACCTCAGGTTTCTGATGCTATGAAGCAGCAGTGCTAACCGTTGTGCTGCCCCTTTATAAATCTTTGGCGTTCTCTATCCCAGAAAGTTGTGGATGCCATACTGTTGACGATAATTAAGATGAAAGTAGATTTTTGGTTTCTTAGGGAGTAATCGGAGAACCAAAAAAGTGGAGTTGAGACTGAAGATCAGCCAAGATCATATTGAATGGGGGAGCAGACTTAAAGGGTCATATAGTCTCCTCCTACACTTATTTCTTATACTCTTATATCAGGAAGTAATGGAACTTTCAGCATACCAGGAGGCCATTTGTTCACATCATGCCTCTGATAATGCTATACCAGTTGATGCTTTCCTCCCTAATCTGTCTCTACTCTTTCCTTGTACCCTTCAATATTTTATTTCAAATAGTTTCCTATTGCTTCTTAAATTTTGTTTCTGTTTGAGTTTGTCAGTTATTTGTAGCAATGCAATCGGTAAGCCCATTGTGTGAAGTAAATTCACCTCATCTTCCTCTTTCTGCTTCCAGTAATATTCACAAATCTATTTTCCCTTGCGATTGGGAACCTATGAATGGTAGGCCAAATGTTAACTCGAACTTCTGACAGCTATTCTAAGTACTCAGCTGAGATGTGCAAAAAGACATATCGGAGGTCCAAAGTGGGAGATTACTGTGTTGCATTCATGTAGAAAGGGAACAGATGAAAAAGGTAACATAACTATACATCACATTAAATAACTCACTGCAGTGTTATTGGAGGTTTCATTTGATTTCATTCATTACTTCTTTGATTTTAGGAAGAATTGTGCAAAAATTAAGTTTGTTAGATGCTAAAATGATCAGATAATTTTGACAGAAACCTTTCAATTAAAGGTGAAGCAAAAAAACAGCTTTTCAAATATACAAGACACTGGGGGTTAAATTTGATACACACCAAAAACAGATGCTGGGAGTGCAATGCCCGATTAACTCGCACCCTTTGACTGCATTGCAAGCAGCATGCTAACTTTGTGCTGCCTGCTGTTTAACATAATTGCAGCACCATATTTACTGCACTGTTGACTAGCTGGATAACTGAACATGGGAAAAATCATGACTGGCTAGCACCAGTTCAAAATCTCCTGCCCTGCGTAAAGTTGGCCTGAAAGTGAGAGATAGGCTGTGGCTGGAGCAAGTGTCTTTTTTTTACTTACTTGAGAGTCATGGGTGCCGCTTGCTGGCCAACATTTTATTGCCCATCCCTAGTTCCCTTTTGAAGGCAATTGAGAGTCAACCACATTGACTCTCTAGAGTCATACATAGGCCAGACCAGGCATGGATGGCAGATTTCCTTCCCTAAAGGACATTAGTGAACCAGGTGGGTTTTTCCAACAATTGACATGGTCATCAGTAGATTCTTAATTCCAGATTTTTTTTATTGAATTCAAATTCCACTATATACCATGGTAGCATTCGAACCTGGATTAAGTTTCTGGATTAATAATCTAGTGATAATACGACCAGACCATTGCCTCTCCTCTGGACTCCCTTGTAATCTAAATCTGAATCTGTCCTGCAAAGGAAGGACAAAAAAAATGGTATAACACTTGAGAGAAGAGATCCAAAGTTTTTTGACACTACAACGATTGAGGAGATGAATGGAAGGAATTTGGCCTGAAGAGAGCCAGGAGGCCCTCCAGAAGCAAGCTTAGAATGTATTGGAGCAGTTGATTCTGGAGGTCAATGCCACGAGAGCAGCCCAGGGGAGCTGGATGTAGTCCCTGCAGTGTCACCTGAAATTCAATGACCCATGAGTGGTCAATGTTAGTGAATTCATCTTCAAATGCTTTATTCTACCAGCTGCACAAGTAGCCTCAGACACTGCTTAATGCACAACAGACCAACCATCACTCATCAACCTTACCAAAAATCTTTGTCAATCAGGATTCATACCTGACATTCAAATGCTGCATTGTACCCATACACAACTTGCACTGCTGCAAGCCTCACACTCACATCTCATGGCTTACACAACTGCCAATTCTTCACCCATCACAGCCATTTCAGCCAAAGAGATTGAATGATGCCACCATCTGCCGTGGCAGGATTTGAACCCGGGTCACCAAAACATTAGCTGGGTTGCTGGATTAATTGTCTAGTTAGTGATAATACCACTAGGCCATTGCTTCCCCACAAAACCAAACAAAATTTGATTTGATATTATTATTTTCACATGTATTAGTATAAAGTGAAAAGTATTGTTTTGTACATGCTACACAGACAAAGCTTGCCATTCATACAGAAGGGAAGAAGAGAGTGCAGAATGTAGTTTTATAGTCATAGCTATGATGCAGAGAAAGATCAATTTCATGCAAGGTACATACATTCCAAAGTCTAATGGCAGCAGGGAAGAAGCTGTTCTTGAATCAGTTGGTATGTGACCTCAGATTTTTTTTTTAACCTTTTTCCTAATGGAAGAAGGTGGAAGACAGTATGTCTGGAATGCATGAGATCCTTAATTATGTTGGCTGCTTTTCTAAGGCAGCAGGAAATGTAGTCAGAGTCAACAGATGGGCGGCTTGTTTGTGCAGCGGACCAGGCTTCATTCACAACCCTTTGTAATTTCTTGCAGTTTTCGGCAAAGCAGGAGCCATATCTAGTTGTGATACAACCAGAGAGAATGCTTTCTATGGTGCATCTGTAAAAGTTGGTGAGAATCATAGCGGACATAGCAAATTTCTTCTGAGAAGGTTGAGGCATTGGTGGGCTTTCCTAACTACAATGTCACTATGGGGGGACCAAGACTGGTTGTTATGGATACCTAAAAACCTGAAGCTCTCAATCATTTCTACTTTGTCCCCAATGATGTAGACAGGGGCATGTTTTCCACTATGCTTCCATAAGTCGACAACTATCTCCTTAGTTTTGTTGACATTGAGGGAAAAGGCCCAATTATTAACAACTCCATAATTATCAGCATTCCATATTGTTTAAAATCACAATCTGTCTGCTCCGCAAACTTCCTGCATTGTGTGCACGCGCCACTTGAACGAGACCGGGAATTCCCACCCAAGGTCAACAGACATTTCTGTTATCCACCCCTCGCCCACTCTGATTCTGTGGCAGGCAGGTGGTAGAATTCTGGCAATGGTCACAGGGTCATCATTCATCTTCACCCCTGGACACCAACACACACTCACACTCACTTACACAGTGGGAGTGTGTGAGCACTCTGAGACTGCGTGTGAGTGGGACATGCACAATTTTACCCTTTCACACTCTAATAATCATGTTTATTAATTATTAATTTTTAAAAAATTGTCATTGTTTTATTCTTGCTCAGCAAGTTGTTTCTTTTCTTCATATCTCAGAATTTATTTTTAAAATTCCTATGTAATATTGTGCCAAACATTGTTTCTGAAATTTGCACTTCAGTCCCTTTGTCCTTGATTTGTTATGAAGGGCATTTATATGAAATAACTCTGGAATCGATACCAAAAACTTACATGGGCCAAAAATCTTCACTTTGGTTACAGTCAGTAATCCAGGCACAAATTTGTGTTAAAATTTTGAAAAGATCTTTTTAATAAAACTTCTGATCAAGCTCATTTATATGTCACTAAATATAAAACATTCAGTTAACTAGCACAGATGGGTGATGTTTTAAAAGTAACATTATGAAAAAAAGTGTTTGCATTAAAATTATTCCTTGATATATTTGAGGGATAAATTTAAATGGCATTTAAAAGCTGTTTTATTACTACGTGTAAAAATGGGCTTATGGTAAAAAGAAGAATTTTTATTAATTCTCATCTACCCTGTTGGCATAATGTAGTATTAAATAACTGAAAATGACTTTTTAAAACTATTCAGAACTATTTGCTCATGTTTGGTTTACAGGTGTCAGTTTCTTATTAAATTAAGAAAAAAACTTCAAAAATGTGCCTAATAATGTTCTCATGCCAAATGAAAGCCCAATTTCTGAGCATCCACAAAGGGCCCCAGACATGTGAAATTCTTGGAAATTCAGTGTATACAGTCATTCAATCTGGAGGCTTGGCCAGTTTTGTGGCTGTGACTTGTTTATCACATATTATTTAAATTAGGATAAAAGATCACAGAAGCTACATTTGCCTGGTCATAAGATGGGCATTGTAATTTCACAATCTGTTGTTCTATTTGGCCAGCTTCAGGCGAATAGTGCTGTGAAAAAAACGGTGCAACTTCTACTCATGATTTAAAACAAAATAAACATTACATTTGGTTTACAATTGCTAAAAAAACAATGATTTGTTTTGAATTTCCATTAAATCTGTCTTATGTCACTATGTAGAGATGCCGGTGTTGGACTGGGGTAAACTCAGTAAAGTTTTACAACACCAATTTTAAATCCAACCAATTTATTTGATAGTAAATCCGCGAGCTTTCGACACTATGTGCCTTCGTCAGGCAAATGCAGTGTTCTGATCTGCAGAGGCAGATCTGAATAGATATCCACAGATCTGTGTGGATATGAGTGCCTCTGCAGATCAGAACACTGCATTTGCCTGACGAAGGCACATAGTGTCGAAAGCTCGCGGATTTACTATCAAATAAATTGGTTGGATTTAAAATTGGTGTTGTAAAACTTTACTATGTCACTATGAACATGCTTATAACCTCCAAAATTACTATATTGTATATGGGATTGGACAATGCATACCTTCAGAAAAAATACTCATGAAACCATGTGCCATTAACAATGTTGGATATGAATGATGCCTTCTACTTCAAAACATTCAAGCATAAAATGACTGTATTGGAGGCAATTGCAGTAGTAGTGATGTATCTCCCAGTTGCTGTGCTCTCCAGGAACCTGGCCGATCACCTTTTGGGATTGGCAGGAACTTTTCTTTTGTCTTTCTCAGGGGATTAGATGACCAACTACTTGGGTTGTTGTGGGGGATGGGGTTGGAGGGTAAGGGGCCAGTTGAAGGTCATGATGTTTAAATGCGACAGGATTGATGAATCAGCTAGCCTTTTGCATCAACATTCATATGTTCACAATCAGAGTAATTATTTCATTTTATTTAAAATCAAATAATCAAGAAAACCCACAGGTCGGTTCCAACATAGATGGACTGAATGCTTTCATTTTCAAGGAAACGTTTATATTCTATAGATAATCTATATGTACCTAGGGGCACAGCCCATAGGTATCAATCCCAAGGATAGATTATGGTCACACAAAGAAAATGTCTCAGAAAACATCCTTGGCTCAACTTGGAAGGACTGTTTTACTGGTGCACAAAATTCCCTTTTGCCCTTATGTACACTTCCCTAATGTTTAATAAATGCCTGTCAGTGGTGAGAGTGGCTCCTGGGATCCAATACCTGTATATCTAGACGACTGACTGATAAGATTTTCCTTTTGGGACTCTGTTAAGACAGCCACCAGCAGCATTTGAACCTTCCGGGAACCTGAGCTACAATGTAAGCCTAAAAAAAGTACAAGTTTGAGACAGCTTGGAATTTATCTTTTATATAAGTAATTTCAATGCCACTGGTGAGGTTTGATGTCTGTAATGCAATATGCTAGTGCAATATTGCTATGCAATTTTAGGATGGATACTAATAATCATATTGCAAAGTCCAAGGTGAATGTCTTGAAGGGGTTACAGCAAATGAATCTTACACAATATTTAAGAGCCAAATGTTCTCCATAGTTAGCAGTTGCAATCTCCATTATCAGTGTCCTTCTTATTGAAGAGGCAAGGGCATTCTTAAAAGTTGACTACTGCTGTGACGACTTGTATTTATATAGTGTCTTTAATGAAGTAAAGCATCCCAAGAAGTTTCACGGAAGCATAATCAAATAAAATTTGACAGTCAATCACATAAGGCGATATTAGGACAGATTATTAAAAGTTTGGTCAAAGAGGTGGATTTAAAGGAGAGCTCTGAAATAGAGAAAAGAAAGGTAGAGAGTTGGAGAGGGTAGCAAAGAAATTTCAGAGCTTAGAGCCCCGGCAGCTGAAGATAAACACACGAACGTACAAAATAAGAGCAAAAGTAGCCATGTGGCCCCTCCAACCTGTTATGCTGTTCAATAAGATCATGGCTCATCTGTTTGTGCTTCAAGTTCCACATTCTCATCTACCCCAAATAACATTTGATTCCCTTGCTTAACAAGACCACTCTGGATCTTACATCCTTCATACAGTCACCCCTAACTCTTCCAAACTCCAGTGAAACAAGTCCAGTCTGTCCAACCTTTCCTCATAAGACAACCAACTCATTCCAGGAATCAATCTAGTAAACCACTTCTGAATCATTTCCAATGCATTTACATCCTTTCTTAAATAAAAAAATCAAAATTGCACACAGTATTCAAGATGTGGTCTCACCAATACTCTGTATAACTGAAGCATAATTTATTTCATTTTATCTTCAATTCCTCTCATAATAAAGGATAGCATTCCATTAGCCTTTTTAATTACGTGCTGTACTTGCACGCTAATATTTTGTGACTCATGCAATAAGACACTGGATCCCTTTGCAGCTCAGAATTCTCTAATTGTTCTCCACTTAAGTAATACTCTGCTTTTTTATTTTTCCTGTCTAGGTAAACAACTTCACATTTCCTCACATATGGTCAATCTGCCAGATTTTTGTCCACTCACTTAATCTATCTATATCTGTCTGCAAACTCCTTGGGTAGAATTTTCTGGCCATTCACACTGGTGGGATTTTCTGGTCCCACTTCAGTGAACAAAGATTTGGCTAAGTGCCAAATTCTCTCTCCTCGTATGCAGCAGCCCTTATGCCTTCTTTGCAATATACTTTCCTACCTATCTTTGTGTCCTCTGCAAATATAGCTACCATGCCTTTGATCCCTTCATTTAAGTCATTGATGTAAAATGTAAAAGGTTGCAGCCCCAGCATAATCTCATGCAGGGCTTTGTTTGTCATGCCCTACCAATCAGAAAAAAAAGACTCATATCTGCAGACTTTCTTTTTTCTGTTATTATCTTCTATCCATGCCAATATGTTACCCACAATACAATGAGATTTTATTTTCTGCAATAACCTTTGATGTGACACCTTATCAAATGCCTTTTGGATATCCAAGTACAGTACATCTACAGGTTTCCTTTTATCCACAGCACATGTTACTTCTTGATCTAATTCTAATAAACTGGTTAAACATAATTTTCTTTTCATGAAACCATGTTACATCTTCCCAATTACCTTGAATTTTTCCAACTGCCCAGCTATAACCACCTTAATGGTTGATTTGAACATCTTCCCAACGACAGCATCAAATTAACTGATCTATAGTTTCCTGTTTTCTGCTTCTCTCTTTTCTTAAATAGTCGGCTTATATTTGTTACTCTCTAGTCTGATGGAATCTTTATAGAATTTAATGATTTTTAGGAAACTATCATAAATGCAAATATTGTCAATGGAGGGACTATTACAATCAGGCATGCACAGGAGGCCAGAATTAAACAGATTTCTTGGAAGGTTATGGGACTAGAGGAGGTGAATAACATCGAGAAGAGTGAAGCCATGCAGAATTTTAAAACCACGAATGAGCATTTTAAAATTGAGATGTTGCTTAGTCAGGAACCAGCGTAGGTCATGCACAGGGGTTATTGGAGAATAAGTTGGTGCAAATTAGCAGCCAGGAAGCAAAGTTTTGTTTGACTTCAGAATGTGAGGTCAGCTGGGTATGTTGAAATAGTCAAGTCTAGAGGTAACAAAATGTGTGGATAAGAGTTCCAGCAGATTAACTGACATAGGATTAGAGATGGATGATATTATGGAGTTGGAAATATGTAGTCTTAGTGATAGCATAGAAATGTGGTTGGATAGTCATGCTGGGGTCCAAAAATGACATATAAAGTTGTGGGCTGTCTGGTTCAACCTCATTTGCTATGGAAAGGGATGGAACCAGTTGCTAGGAATGAAGTTTGTGATGGGAACTGAAAACAATGGCTTCAATCTTTCTAACATTTTGTTGGATGAAATATCTGCTCGTCCACTACTGGATGTGGGAAGGCAATCTGACAACTTTGAATCAGTGAAGAGATTGATAAAGATGATGTTGAAATAGATCTGGATTTCATTGGTGTACATGTGGAAACTGATATAATCTTTTAGAATATTATTTTTAAGGGGCAGCATTTAGATTGAGCTTAAAGTATAATATCCTAGTGAGAGCACAATGCCAGGTGAGAATAGGACCCTGTTCCCCTATGTATGTTTTATAATAATTGAGACAAATATATCAGTATGGAAATATGGTTGATATAAAAGAAGAGGCTTTGATAATACCTAATATTAATAAATATACATATTAATCTAGATTCAAATTTATGTGATGATTACATTTGCATTTTCTTTCTTATTGAAGAGTGATCTGCAATTTTTCATTTCTCTTTGTGTATTTTCAAAATGAACACTTGATTTGCCATTCACTTTATTGTCATTCCCGTTCCCTCATAAAGTAATGGAAGCACTTGAGTATTATCATTAGCATGATATTGGCTGAGCTGCTGTTCACCACAATTGTGTATACTGAACTGAGAAAACCCTCTGATGTCGCAGGAATCTCTCTGGTTCTTAAATTGACCATTTGTTTGATTTTTGGTGCAAAGAAATGAAGGAATATGATGAGATCATGATATTTTAAGTCAATATTTATTAAAAAATCAATCTCGATGAAAATCTGCCCATCCCTCTAATTAGATGAGGCAACTAGAGGTTGATGTTTAATTGCAAAAGTAATTACATGGAGCAGATAGCCAGTGACATTTGATTATCTAGTTGATTGATTAAAAAGCCTACCTCGTGGAACAGATTGTCAGCTATGGGATTCGAGACAATAGAGCAAATAAAAAAGTTGTCCTGTTAGCAATCATGAATTTCAAGGATGAAATTAAAGCAACTAAACACCTTCCAATCTTTTTAGCCATAGACATGCAAGTACAGCAGCTGCATGACTGGGATACAAAATAGGCTTAGGTTTAGAAGATTCAGCAAATGATGAAGTGTTGGAAATGGAAAAGCAGCTGGAAACCAAATTAAAAAGAAAAGGCTCAAGGAAAAGACCACAGATTTATCAAATTATATTTGTTCATGTTAAACATAGAGATCCTTGGTTTTCTTTTACCATGTGTTCTTAATATCAACTGCACTACCATCTCCTCCTTTACTTGTTAATTAGCCAAGCCTATCTGCTGCCCATAGTATTGCGTTCCAAGAAGGTATATCAGTGGCTGTAAGTTTCTTAACAGTATCCCATTGTCGGATCACTTATTATATGCCTTATGTGGGGCAGTCAAAAAATGTAAATGAGAAAGGATATCATCAGACAGTGAGGAAGTCAGAAACAGAAATCTAATGTACATCATCGGAAGATGTTTAGACATATAGAATGTTCAAAATAATAGTTTACATACAAAACAGTTCAAAATCTTTTGAGCCAATTCATTACCTTCAAATATTATTTATCTTCAGGATGCACATATATTGGCTTAAGCTGCACAGGCCCCAGGCTTCTATAACTACCACAGCCTTCAAAATGCTTGTAAATTATGGCATTTGTGCCTCACAGCACCAGGCTGTTTGCTCTGCAGACAAACACAAAACAGCAGGACTTATTAAATTTCTATGACGTTTACCAAATTTGCAGGATCAGTAGGGTGGGCCCAACAGGGAGACTTTCCTACTGTCTCCAGTACCTTTGAAGCGGCAGATCGTACTGATACTTAGCATTCTGCTGATATTACACTGCTGAACCCATCCAGTTAATCTCCACAGCAAAGATTAGTTTATTCGATTAAGGTTGTTCCTTAGGGACATTCTTGGTTACTCCCTGGAAAGCCTCAAGTGTATCTTATTGTAACCTTTTGCTAGCTAAAAGGGTTCAGTGTAGTAATTTTTTCTTTCCTTTTATATGATTGCAAAATAAATTGAAAATGAATTTCTATTAAAGCAAGGTTTTAAATATGAGATAAAGGTCAGTACCCTATGGTTTTCTAGTTTTATTTTAAAAACAATAATAACATAACTGTGTTTCTTGTAAAATCCCGTGTTTATGCCATAGTTTTGTCAATACTACGCATCTGTTTCCAAATAACTACAGGCCTTGTAAGTCAAATGATTTATTTATTTTATATAAGAAACCCATTCTGAAAAGCAACATCTGGTTTATACAATATGACAATTTCCATGAAATAAAGCAGTTGTTCTATCATGAAGATGCAAAGTTTATCACACAGTGTGTTAAAGCTGCAACTAGCACTTTTAATTTCATCACAATGTCACCAGCACAACAACGAGAGATAAGTATAGCATAGATTTAAAGTGATTAGTGAAAGAAGCAAATCTGATGTGAGAAAAACCTTTTCATACGAGTGGCCCGTGTCTAGCATGCACAACCTGGAAGTGTGGTGGAGATGTGTTCAATTGAGGCTTTCAAGAAAGCATTAGATGATTACTTGAATAGAAACAATATGCAAGGGGTATGAGGAAAAGGCAGGGGAATGGCACTAAGTCATGACACTCATTTGGAGAGCTGATGCAAACACAATGGGTCAAATGGCCTCCTTCTGAGCCGTAACAATTCAGTGATTCAGTGATATCACCTATCGTGGGACCATTATAAACTACAGACATTCTATGCTACCGTCTGAAGCCACCCTAATATATAGAAAATGCCTCACAGACCACACAATTCCACATTTCTGGGAATAGAAATGTCTTCCAGATAAATATGGCCATTAAACCTAATTTAAACAAACAGAACTATAAGACATAGTTATGCAAACAGCATGCTCAATGAGAACATGGGTGATGCATTCTTCAGGACAGGCTTAAGAACATAAGAAATATGAGTTGACATAGAATATACAGCCCATTGAAGCTGTTCCGCTTTATCAATATGATTTCCAACTTCAACTCTTCTTTCTCATCTGCTCCCCATATACTTTAATTCCCTGAGGAATCTAAAATCTGTCCATTCCAGCCACAAGTGTATTCAATGTTGGAGCATCGACAACACTCTAGGGTCGCGATTGTCAAAGATTCACTGAGTGGAGAAATTTCTCATCTTAGTTCTAAATGATTGCTTCCTTCTCCTGAGAACGTGCCTCTGTGTTGTAGATTCACCTCTCAATGTCTAACCAGTCAAGCCCTTTCAGCATCTTACATGTTTCAATGAGATCATCTCTCATTCTTCTAAACTGCAAAGAAGTATCGATTCAATTTACTCAATCTCCCATCATAGGACAGCCCTCCCATATCAAGGATCAATCTAGTAAACTTTGGTATACCACCTCCAATGCAAAAAAAAACCTTCTTGAACATGGAGATCAACGCCAGAATTCTCCAGGCATTCACACCTGCCACTACTGCCAGCGAGGATGAAGAATTTGGGACTCAGCCAAATCTCCATTGCCTGCAGCAGAACAGAAGAATACCAGCTGAGAGCGAAGTGGGAGAATTGCACACAATACTCCAGATGTGATCTCACCAAAATCTTGTACAATTGTAGCAAGACCTTTTTAATTGTGTACCCTGAATCCTTTACAATAAAAAGCCAAAGTTCCATTTGCTTTCCTAATTGCTGACCGCACCTGCCTGCTAACTTTCTGCTCCTTGTACGAATATACTCAAGTCCCTTTGAACATTCACATTTAAAAATTTCACATCTTTTAAAAAATATTTTGCTTTTCCATTCAAGGCGAATAACCTCACATTTAAGTTTATGTTTATTAGTGCCACAAGTAGGTTTATATTAACACCGCCAGGAAGTTACTGAGAAAACCCCTAGTTGCCACACTCTGGATTGGATACACAGAGGGAGAATTTAACATGGCCAATTCACCTAACCAACATATCTTTTGGAATGTGGGAGGAAACCAGAGCACCAGGAGGAAACCCACGCAGACAAAGGGAGGACGTGCAGATTCCGCACAGACAGTGACCCTAGTTGGGAATAAAATCAGAATGCCTGGCGCTGAGAGGCAAGTGCTACCCACTGTGCCATCCCCACATTATACTTCATCTGCTACCTTGTTGCCCATTCACTCACCTGTCTATATCTCTTTGCAACGACTTTTTGTCCTCACAACTGACATAAGGCAGACTTGTCCCACTACTTTCAATACTGGGTCATGTGAGTCACAAGACCTGCTTTACTGATTCACATGCTCATATTATATAATTGAAGAAGACCTTTTAAATTGAGATCTAAATCAGAATAATCTTGAAATTAAAACTAGACTGGTAAATTGTGAATCCAAAAAAAATTTGTAAGAATGAAAAATACACGGTCCTGAAACATAGAAACAGAAATATTTGAAAGAAGGCACATACTTGCATATCATCATGGTATTAAGGTAAAGTTTATTTATTAGTTACAAGTAGGCTTATGTTAACATTGCAAAGAAGTTACTGTGAAAATCCCCTAGTCGCCATACTCCAGTGCCTGTTCAGTTACATTGAGGGAGAATTTAGCATGGCCAATGCACCTAACCAGCATGTGTTTGGACTGTGGAAGGAAAGCGGTGCACCCAGAGGAAACTCACGCAGACACAAGGAGAATGTGTAGATTCCACACAGACAGTGACCCAAGTTGGGAATCAAACCCAAGTCTCTGGTGCTGTAAGGCAGCATGCTAACCATGGTGCCATGTGATACATGGGTTAAAGGAAAAAGAAATGCAGATTAAAGTATTAAAAAGCTGTCTTGATTCATAAAATTGTCATGGAGATTCAATGGGATGTATGGCCTACTTTTGTTCTGGTTTAGTATTCTGGAAATGATGGTTATAATGGTAGTTTTTGATAAAAGGTGGAGGAGGTTTGAGTAGAGCATTAATATTGCTGTGGACTGGTTGGATCAATTGGTCTGTTTCTGTATTGTACATCCTATACAATACTATGTAATTTTAAAATATGTTCAAAGCTCAGACTGACAAATTCATCTCAATTCCCTGAGCATTTTAATCTATCCATAACATTACAGATTTGCACATTCTGAAAAAATATTCTATTTTGAGCTTGCTTGTATACAGGATATCGATAGTATATATGGATAGTTTAAGAGAAGCAGAATCCATATATTTGATTATTTTGAATTATCACATGGTGAAAGGTGATTTCCAAGGCAGAATCTTGAGGAGGCAAAGGGGGTCTCAGCCAGCAACTGGAGAGCCAGACAGCTGCGCTGGCCCATCTTGGAGTCACTAAAACAGCAGGCAGATAGAATCATGGAGAGTAGGGGCACAGGTCTTGAGGGAAGGAGGTGGGTGGCAGGGGTTAAATACCAGCACAGGCAGGATGAGGCCCTAAATGGCAATTTCATGGGCTCAATTGCCTTTCAAGTGAAATGGCCGTTCTTGGCGCTTCCATCTTGGACTTAATTGGAAGAGTTGGAAAGACAATGGACGCTCCAGTCCAAGCCTTCCCACCTCATCAATAGCAACCCAACCCCCTGAACCTCCATGGGCAGGAAGAATATTAAATTAGGAAGTATTAATGAGAGGCAATATGGTTTTCTGAAGGGGAGATCATGCCTCCCTAACTTGACTGAGTTTTTTGAGGAGATAACAAAGATGATTGATGAGGGTAGGACAGTGGATATTGTCTTCATGTACTTCAGAAAGGCCTCTGACAAGCTCCCTCATGGCAGACTGGTGCAAAAGGTGAAGTTGCATGGATCAGACGTGAGTTGGCTAGGTGGATACAGAACTGGCTTGGTCATAGGACACAGAGGGGAGCAATGGAAGGATACATTTCTAAATGGAGGACTGTGACAAGTGGCATACCTCTTTTGCTGTTTGTAACAGATATGAATGATTTGAAGGAAAATGTAATTGGTTTGATTAGTAAGTTTGCAGATGACACAAAGGTTGGGGGATTTGCAGATAGCAATGAGGGTCATCAGAGAATACAGCAGAATATAGATCAGTTGGAGACTTGGCCGGAGAGATGGCAGATAGAGCTTAATCTGGACAAATGTGAGATAATGTATTTTGAAAGGATTATTACAGATGGGAAATATACAGTAAATGCCAGTACCCTTGATAGGCAGATGGATCTAGGTGTACAGGCACACAGGTCATTGAAAGTGGCAATGCAGTTGGAGAAGGTAGTCAAGAAGGATACTCCATGCTTGCTTTCTTTGGCCAGGGCATTGAGTTTAAAAATTGGCAAATCATGTTGCAACTTTATAGAACTTTAGTTCGGCTGCACTTGGAATATAGTGTTCAATTCTGGTTGCCACACTACTGGAAGGATATGGAGGCTTTGGAGAGGGTACAATAAAGATTTACCAGGATGCTGCCTGGTATGGAAGGCATTTGCTATGAAGAGAGGTTGGAAAAACATGGTTTGTTCTCACTGGAATGACAGAGCTTGAGGGGTGATCTGAGGTGGATAATCAAAAGCTTTTTCCCAGGGTGGAAGAGACAATTATTAAGGGGGCATAAGTTTAAGGTGTGAAGGGCAAGGTTTAAAGGAAATGTACAAGGCAAGTTTTTTTTTACACAGAGGGTGGTGGATGCCTGGAACTTGCTGCCGTGGGCGGTAATGGAAGTAGTTACGATTGTGACTTTTAAGGGATGCCTTGACAAATACAATGAATAGGATGGAAATGGAGGGATATTGTCCCTGGAAGGTAGAGAGTTTTAATTCAATTGGGCAAGCATGGTCAGTGCAGGCTTGGAGGACTGAAGGGCCTGTTCCTGTGCTTTAATTTTCTTTGTTCTTGTAAATTTCACTCTCGTAAATACATTTCCCAAATACCCAGCTATAGAGTTGAATCTTCTGCTTTCACTACTTTTAAGTTTGGATGTTGGGAAAGACATTTAATTAGGTGGAAAGGTGGTGTACCTGAACACTGCTACCTTCCTGCCTCTGCCAGGGTTAGATTTTGGGCGGGAGTACCCCTGGTCAATTTTCCCACCCCAAATTAAGGCCCTTAAATGACCGATTAATGACCACTTGAGAACATCAACCCACTGCCACTGGTATTATTATAGCTGGAGGTGGACCTGTTGCCATGTGATGTGTATGAAAGCTAAAACCATCTGAAAAGCTTCTCATCTCCCGGGGGGCTCCCTCGATCAAAGTGCCTGATTGAGGGACCAGATATAAGGAGTGCTAAGCATGTTGCACTGAGAGGAAACAAACTGCCTTTGCTGCAGAGCCCCCTCTCCATGACCTCCTACCCAGAGTACATCACCCACCATTACTCCCCATCTTGACAACACTGATCACCAACTGTTCTCACCACCCCCCCCTCCCCCCAACCACCACCACCACCCCACCCCACCATTATCTGTGGCCTGCTTCCTTCTATGATCCTGGGATTCTGATGCTTGTATTCTTGGCAGCAACCCCCCTGGGCTGCTGCTCAGTACATAAGCTACCAGTCTCAGATTAACTGGCAGCTCTCAGTAGGTGAGAATTCTGCCCCCTCGGTCTTGATTCCAGGGATAGGCCTGCGACTGGCCTCCCCACTGCCTGACTGGCTTGTGGTTTAGCAGAAAAAAGTCAGCTAGTGTCTCAAACTGGCTCTCCAGACAGCAACAAAATCTCCAGCACCTCAAATAGATTACGCAAACAGGTCAGAATTCTCCAGTCTCAGTTGTCCTGCTACTGCTGCCAGCAAGAATGGAGAACTTGGTGCTCAGCCAAATCTTCCTTCACAGCAGCAGGACTGGAAAATCCCAGCAGCAGTCGAGGCTGGAGAAACCAACCCAAAGTTTCTGCACTGTCAAATTTATAAATGAAATCCATCTGCTTTAAATTATTTTAAACAAGAGCATTCTTGGCATATTATCTTATGAAAATACTTCATATTATGATGTAATATTTATAACAAATTCATGCAGTGTTGAATACTGAATTTCACTTTTTTAAAATTAGGCAATCTGTTAAGAAGCTTTGTTTTCTATACAAGTGGTGTTTGCACTATATTTCACAAATGCTTTCAGATTACGACTTGATTCTCACAATTTAAGAGCAGTTTCGCCAAATAAATTAGCAAATATGCAGCAAATTATAGAATACTGAACTTTAATACAGTTGCAATTACATTAGGGTTTAATCAAAAGTAATTGAAACATTAATAGAAATAGATATATAGAAGATACAACATAGAAAAAGGCCATTGGACTCAAACCATTCTGTGTAAATGAGTAAATAGTTTTAATCTCATAATTGGGGATGACTTATAGTAAGTTAGAGGCTGATAGAGGGGAAAAAGAAATCAGAAAAAGGTCAGGAGGGAAAACATTGTAAAGTGTGTAGCTTTCATGATAAAGAGCAAGTGTGGATGGCCGCAAAGGAGTAACAACACAAGAAATGGAGGCTTTGCTCCAGGCAACCTTAATAATGACCAGAGTGCTTCAGAGATCCTGCACGGCAAGTCAGAGAATCTACAAGTTTGCCGCTTTGATATATTTGCAGCCGTAGAAGATGGATTGTGAAACTTGGAGTGTTAATAGGATTCAGGTCAGTTGGTGAAGCAGAAACAAAAAGAGCTTTTCTAAATTGAGGGAGTTAATTGACTTTGTTCAGTCCCACCGCTCTCCTTTCTCACCACCAATCCCCTATTTGTACTCTTGATACATCTACAAATAATTAAATAACAATTTAACAGATTAAATGAAAATATACATAATAAAACAATACTCTTCACTTGTGTCCTAACAATATAACTAACATATCATTAACAACAACTCCCTGGCCACCTGCTGGAAAGCTCCCAAGAAAATGGTCAAAAACTTTTCTAATGAATACTGTGAGACCCAAGTTCTAACATACACGAAGCTCTCAATTCAAGTTTCTAGAATCTAGAACAGCTTGAGAGAACTTAATGGATAAAATTACACTAACTAATTTGTTCTCATACAGATTTCAGATCATCTTCAAGGAACATATTGTGACAAAACATTTTAGAAACAGGCATGGATGAGACATATATCACAGGAGAATGCCACATCCACTGAACCCAATGAATCTCTCTGACTGAAAAATGGCCATGATAATAGATAGTCAATGAGTGCAGGGGCCAAATAATTCTCAGTAGTTTCAGGGCTATTTCATATCGAACGGAATGAGCTACATGCCACAAGAATGTCACGGAACCATATAATACTGAGAAAGCAGTTTGAAAGAACAGACCACATAAATTCCTTGTGCATGAATCTCAAGGAGTTGGTCTGCAGATACCGCAGGTAATTAATATGGCAAACAGAATTTTGTCCTTCATAGCTAGAGGGTGGGAGTTTAAAAATAACGAAATTATGTTGTAGCTGCATAAGGTGCTGGTGAGGTCATACCTGGAACACTGTGAACAGTTTTAGTCTCCATACTTGAGAAAGGATATACTGGCATTGGAGGGGGTGCAGAGGAGATTTACTAGGTTGATTCTGGAGTTAAGAGAGTTAGTTTATGAGGAGAGACTGAGTAGATTGAGGCTATATTCATTGGAAAGAATGAGGGGAGATCTTATAGAAATACATAAGATTATGAAGGGAATAGATAAGATAGAAGCAGGGAAGTTGTTTCCACTGGCGGGTGAAACTAGAGCTAGGGGGCATAGCCTCAAAATAAGGGAAAGCAGATGTAGGACAGCGTTGAGGAGGAACTTCTTCATGCAACTTCTCAATCTTCATGCAAAGGGTTGTGAATCTGTGGAATTCCCTGCCCAGTGAAGCAGTTGAGGCTATTTCATTGAACGTTTTTAAGGCAAGGATTATTGGGTTATGATTATAGTTGCATCAAAAGTCATGACAAGCTCATCTCATTACATTCACTTTTCTTGTCATGCACAAGCTGTTCAGTTTCAATTTTTATAGACCACTGATTTCTTGCATGTGGTCAAAAACATAAAACAGTATTCTGAAATTCAATGAAAGAAAAAAATGTGAAGTCATCTTTTCTGTTGATCTCAATATTCTCACTCTTGCAGCAGACTGGGCTCGTGCTCTGCACTTTTCTAATGCTCATGTATCCCTGGCAGATTTTTCCACATTCTCTGGTCAGAGTGAGACAGGGAATTATCATCTGCTTGTTGTACATGATCATCAATAATGGTAAAATTCAGAAAATGAGAAACTTCAGATATGATGATAGAGGGTGGGACTGCTCTCCTTGGACAAAAGAAGGCTAAGAGGGAATTTATTGGATATATTCAAAAGCATGAGGGGCCTGGACAGAGGAGATAGGGAGAAACTGTTCCCTTTCATAAAAAGGATCAAGAATAAGAGGGTACAGGTTTGAAAAAGATTTGCAAAAACTTTTTCACACAACAAGTGCTGGAAGTGTGATGAAAGCAGGCTTAATCAAGGCATTCAAGCAGGCATTGGATGGCTACCTGAATAGAAGTAACATGCAGGGAGATGGGTAGGAAGTCATCATGCTTGTTTGGAGATCCAGTGCAGACACAATGTGACAAATTATCTCGTTTTGCGCCATAACAATTCTGTGACTCTGTTTCTATTGTTTGAAGTATATTTTCATTACCAATTCACTGGGATACTGCTGTGCCAACCTTGCTTATGGTACCTATGAATGTGAATGGAGTTCTCATTCAGGATCTGTTGTTGGAGTATTTGTTATAGCTTCTTGGAGTTGCAATTGGGTTGCCACAAACTAAGAATAGGACTTAACCTTGCTGATATCCTGTGTTGTTGGATGGTCAACTGAAATCCAGGTCAATATATCTGCAGTCATTTGTAGCTCATCCTGGACAAAAACAGTCTTGAAAGTGAAGCATATTAGTCACAGAGTGAATCTCTGGATTCTCAGGGGCATTCTGGTGAGTTACTTTTCTCCTGCAATGAGACTAATACTTTGTGGTCCATTTCAATGAATGCTTCTGGGCCAATTAGATAGTCAAATATTTTTTAAAAGGCCACATGACTGTGAAAGCCTCCTTCTCCATAACTACATGTTTCATTATTGTGTCTGATAGTGCCCGAGATGCCTAATTGTCTGGTTGACAGTATCCATTTAGTTGCTATTGAATCAGGGTTGTACCTTGTCCTTTAGTTGCAGTTGTGGTCAATAGGGACAGGCTGTAGTGAGCCAGGATATTTGGAGAGAGCAGCATGTCTTTAATCTGCTGGAATACTTGTTCTTGGTGTGCATCCCAATATCATACTTGAACCTTCTTCAACACGTGTCTCAAGGGCTCTGTGGCTTGTGCTAGGTTCAGCAGGAATTTTGCTAAATGATTTGCCATACCAAGGAATCGGTGAAGATCTGGAGTGGGCAACAGGA
Organism: Sphyrna mokarran; assembly: GCA_024679065.1. Lineage (NCBI taxonomy): Eukaryota > Metazoa > Chordata > Chondrichthyes > Carcharhiniformes > Carcharhinidae > Sphyrna > Sphyrna mokarran. The sequence continues at coordinate 40,354,877 of JAGIQG010000004.1, forward strand.
TCATAAATTCACAAATCGACCTTATTTTTTGGTGGATCTGCCAATATGCCTTTGCAGTTCACAATGTATCCTAAAAACTGAATGGATATTATGGAGAATTCATACTTATTGTTGAGTGTCAGTCTTTCTTCATACAAATAATCAAGACAGCTTTAAGTGACAGGTTGAGATTTTTGGCAGATGCTCCATTGGGAAGGATGTCATCTCTATGGCATATTACATCTTTAAGAATTCACAAGGTGATAGACATTGTTTGCTGAGAAACGATTAGGGTCTGCAAAAATCCGTAATTTTTAGCAGAAATAGTGATCAAAACATTGGGAAATTTGATGACCACAGAATTTTTGCCTGTTTGGAGCATATTCTGAGCATATTTCCAATCAGTGATCAAATTAAATCTTATAATGCACTGTATGGACTAATATTAATGTTCTTGATTAGACACAACTGAAAGAAGAACTCAATCCCTAAGTAATATTTAGTAGACATCTTACTACTCACAAGTGCCTGGGGTATAGTTTTTCTAATGATATATTTGATTACAATTTGTAAACTGATCTTTCATTGTCTTTTTGCTCTCAATTTACATACGTGTGAGATTTTCTTTTGAATCAACTACAATTAGGTTGATTTGATAGAACACATACCCCATAGGTCACATCCTTCCTAGGAAGTTTAATGGTTTTGTTTCTTAATTGTCCAATTAGCTTTCTCTTAACCTTTTTTGATTCCAGTGTATCTGCTCCTTCAGTTAAAATATTAACCGTAATTTGTTAAAAACTAATAACTTGTTAGCAAACAATATGACTGTTTAACATCATTGCTAGATTGGTCACCCTTCATGTTAGCAGCAGAGAAAATAAAACTGTTGGTATCACAAAGCAATTACACTCCAATTTCAGGGCATGACAATTTTCTACACTTGTTATTTAGTTCAGCCCAAGAGGATGAAAGAGCAAATATTAACTCAAACTTTTGAGCTATATAAATAATAAACATTTGATGCTTGGGTTACAGACATAAGCTCGAGACTGTATTCATGCTTTTGCTCATCAACTCTGTGTATGATAACACATTCTCTATCATTCCTGTGATATCTTGGGTGACATCCCTCAAATATTCTGTGCAGTAGGTAGTTGGTGTATGGTTGAACTGTTTTGCAGGTGAATGTCCACTTACTGAATTGGGCAGTAGAAGACATTCTGAAATTCACCACTGTTTGTGATACTATAGCACAAACACTGGCTTCCATTTTTCCCTTCCAGATCCCCTCCCTGTCCAGGAGCAAACTTCAACTGATGAAAAACCCAACAATTGAGTCCACGTTTCAATTCACTCTGAAGCAAGACCTAGTTTATTCTTGAAGTGACCTGCATTTCTAACATTGTTAGATCAATGCTTCCTAAAAGCATGGAATTAAAAATCTACTAATGGCCATGAAACCATTGTCGATTGTCAGGAAAACTCAACTGTTCACTAATACCCTTTCAGGAAAGAAATCTGTCATTCTTATGTGATCTGGCGTACATATGATTCCAGAGCCACAGTAATGTGGTTGACTCTCAACTGCCCTCAAACAACTAGAGATAGGCAATAAATGCTGGCCAGCCAGCAACGCTCATGTCCCACAAATGAATTTTAAAAAATCTTTTTCTCAACCAAAAATTATATTTAGACAAAGGTACACAGATATAAATACCAGAGGAAAGAAAATCTGATTCCCCCCTAATAACATAGCGAGACGATCTTCTTCCAGAACCTTTAACAATTTTACAATAGAGGCATTTCTTTCAGTGAAACAATCCGATAATTGATGACGAGTCTCTACCCATCTTAATTTTGAGATTTTTTTCCTCTCCAACATTTGCTTTAAACTAGCTACGTCTATCTGAAGCCTTTATTTGGTTATACTTTTTGTAGAATGTCCATTATCCCACAAAGATCTGTTATCTATGTAACATTGCATTGGTATTGTTTTTTCAGTCTCTATTTCAAACAGCATTTCATCCAAGATCTTGGACAAGTTGAATGCCATATCAATGGCATCAAAGAGAACAAAAAATTCAGTGGTTAGTGTGCTCTTTACTTCTTATGTTCTTTGCCTCCTATGACAGGGGCAACTTTTCCCATTTTCTCCTACAAGAATTATCACAAATCCTCCAGCACTGGAAAATCCATTGCTAAGGTTCACATGTGAGGCATCATTAAAAATGATTAATTTCATGTTATTGGGATCACCCAAAGCTAGGAACTTCAGCTTACACTTCACTATTTTTATTTTTTTATTAAGTGTTTTATTCACTCTCAAGAATTCCTCTACCTTTGGGCTTTTCATGACAAGACCAAGTTTCTGTACTTCAAAATCTTCCTCTAGTCTTGCCTGTGTGTACAACCAATTGAGCTGTCTGACGAGACTCTTCAGTTGGTTCATTTCATCCTTGCTAGCAGCTGTATCTTTCTGCTTGGACCTGGTATGACTAATTGTGATAGGACTGACCTTATCCAAATTAAAAAACTGACATAAAATTACATCTGACACAGACTGCTAAATCTCCAAACCTTCATATATTTGAAGGCCCCAGAAGCTTGGCTGCTAATTTTAAATTCTGCCCTAATTTAATTAATAATACTTTCTTCAGTTATTAGTGTTTCCCCCAACTCCTCAACTGCCCTCTCACCCCCCAAAATAAAACCATTTACATGCATCATAAAGCTGCCTGCAATTTTTCTCTTACAGTGCCAATAGAAAATGGCTAGGTCTGCCATTATTTGTTAACAATCTAACTTTAACAGAACTGCCCTTACGAAAAAACACCAAACAAGGAAGAATCATTTAACCTGTAAACACATTTATTGAATTTCCAACTGGTAATTGCTGCTTGATGTCAATGTTACCTTCCCTCACTTTGCAGATGACTGAGAGTAGACTGATGAGATGGTAACTGACCAAATGAGATTTGTCTTGCCATGGGTGGACAGAATATATCTGGGCAATTTTGCACTTTGTTGATTAGATTCTAATATTGTAGATGTACTGAAATAGCTTGGCTAGGGAAGAGGGCAGGGCAGTTAACTCTGGAGCATGATTTCAGTACTACAGCCAGCATATTCTTAAGGCACAACATTTGCTGTATCTAGTACGTTCAGCAGTTTCTCACTATATGTGAACTGTCTGAAGACTATATCCTGTGGGGATCTCAGGAATGTGGCCAAAATCCATTCAACTTTCAATTAATTATGGTTGCAAATGTTTCGTCTCTTGCACACAATTGCTGGCTTTGCCGTCTCTGAGGATGGGATGTTCATGGACCCTTCTCCTCCCTTATGTTGTTTATTGTGCCCCGCCAACCCCAACTAGGTTTAGTAGGACCGCAGAGCTTTGATCCGATCTTTTAGTTGTGAGAGCTCTTAATTCTGACTCATCATTCTGCTTCCACTGCTTAATATAACCTGCCAACTTTACTAAGTTGGCACCTAATTTTCAGGCTGTGTCCAGTGATCCTCTTGGCATGCTGTTCTACATCCCTCATTGATCCAGGATTGGTCACCTGGCTTGATAGTATGGTAGTGTTAGCAATAAGCTGGGCTATGCAGTTACAGGTCGCAGTGGAATACGATTTTCCTGTTGTTGGAAGCCCGTAGCTCAGGACCAGTTTTGAGCTGCCAAATATGTACTGAATCTATCCCATTTAGCAAGGAGATATATTGCCAAACAAAACAATGCCGAGTGTCCTTGGTATGCAGATGGAATTTGTCTTCACAAGAACTATGTTTATGTTTCTATAGCTGTAGGGGCTAAAGGGAATCAAGGAATCAAGGGATACTGGGGAAAAGGTGGGAATCAGGATATTGAATTTGATGATCAGCCATGATATAAATGAATGGTGCAGCAGGCTCGAAGAGCTTCATGGTGTACCCCTGTTTCTAATTTCTATGTTTCTGTGATTGTATAATGACAAACCCTACCAACACTGCCAAATTGGGCAGATGCATCTGTGACAAGTGAGAACAAGGCCCAATAGGTTTTTCCTCTAGGATATTCGTGACCCAGTTGCATTTTATAATGATCTGATAGTATCACACTTGGCATTACAGATATTAGCTTCTTATTCTATTTTTATGTAAATAACTAAATTCAGATGAACAAACTGCCATAGTGGGACTGGAACTCACATATTCTGATTATTAGCCCAGCCCTCTGAATTACTCATCCAGCAATGTAACCACTATGTTACCATACCCATAGGAATTACTTGTCATGCATCAGAAAATCAGTTTCATGTAATTAGTTTTACATGCTATCCAAAACATCATATTCTCTAGATCAGAATATTTTCTGAACGTACTTTTTGCTTTGGCATAAAATGCTACATTCTATTTTGTAAAACCCAAAAATGTTCATATAACTGTTTCAGGCTCATCAATGGCATGTTGTCAGTATGGAAAAGCATCTCATGTCTGACTGCAAGGATGAAATTGGAAATGTAATCACATCACAATAATACTGATTCAACCTGCCACTGCAGACTCACTATTCATTGTACCGCTTAAGAGAAAAAAACATAAAGACCAGAAGAAGATGGCAATGCTATAATAACATTTGGTTTTCAGTGAACTTTCTTCAACAATCAATATGGCAGACTGCTTGTAAATATCCCTATTGGCATCACTGTCACTGAATCGTATTATTGTTTAAAGGATTCAATTTACCTTGGGAAAATGCAAGTCTGTGCTTTCTAATTAATATTCCAAACTGTCTCTTAAAGGCTGCCAGTCAATACTTAAAGAGCAACCTTTTATATTGTGTGTGCAACTGGTCCATGGGATAATACCTTTGATGTGTTGTGTTGTGGACCATCCAATGTGTGGTCTAATTTCTACTCAGGTGGTTCAGTAGGGCCTTAACAAGTTTCTGAAATCCAGTTCCTACCTGTGCTTCATTTCCCAAAACAGCCAAATCAACCAAAAAGACAGGAAACCACAGGGGGAAAATACTCTGCTGCTACCTCTGTCATATTTATATTCCTGAAGCAGCAAACCAAACTTGCCTTTTTTTCCCAGCAGCCCTCTTCAAAGATCACTGCATATCCTAAACTCCACGGAAACCAGCACCACACTGACAACTGATTAACCTGAAGCAGCTCCACTGGAAGGCCACTCAGCACCACCATCTGCCACTGGAACTGCATGAGGTACCTCCCTAAAGTTCACAAACATATGCAAAGTAATAAAAACAGTAACCTTTCAAATATAACTGTGAAAAATGTGTACTGCACTTCAATGTGGTCCATTAAGTACTGTACAAATAAACTGCGAGTTGGTCACTGATACAATAGCCACATCTGTGTGAGTGATTAAAAAGTACAAACATCAGTGCAGTAAGATTGACAAACTAGCTTTCACATTCACTGTGGATCTTCTTACCACAAATATGGCCTGGAAGTTATACAATGGCAACTATGCATTTTAAGCCCTGTGCTGTAGAGATGGTTTTTCTTTTATGAACCTTTTAAACAAAGTTATAATATTGTTGATAATAACTGGGAGAACTGGATCCCAACAACTCCTTCATAACATTGTTACTTGTAAGCTATATGGTGCAGTTTCCTAAATTAAATGTCTTTGTCACACACAATGCAATAGCCACTATTCCCTTACCTAACAAATTAACATGTACAAATTAACTAGGTTTTATATTTTAACTGTAATTTTATAGCATTCCACATGTCATAAGCTATTAAATATATGTTATGGTTGATTATCAAACCTGTTACCTCAGTAATAAGACTACTTAGATTTTGTAATCTGATATAATTAAAAATTCTAAGACTTGCTAGCAAAATATAAACAACAATTTTAAAAGATTTTCATAAAAAATATTTTTAAATTAAATCATTCATCACAGTGGCTAGCATTGCTGCCTCATAGTGCCAGGATCCTAAGCGCAATTTCGACCTTGGGTGACCGTCTGTCTCTGTGTTTGCATGGGTTTCCTCCGGGTGCTCTGGATCCTTCCCACAGTCCAAAGATGTGCAGGTTAGGTGGATTGACCATGCTAAATTGCCCCTTAGTGTCAGGGGGATTAGCAGGGTAAATGCATAAGGTAATGGGGATGGGGCCTGGGTGGGATTGTTGTTGGTACAGGCTCGATGGGATGAATGGCCTCCTTCTGCACTGTAGGGATTCTTTGATTCTATATTTCTATGGCCTTGACTTTTATTAAACATGATCATAATTATATGGTATTAGATTATAGACTTGCAATACTTTATCAAGATTACACTAACTTAATGTCCATTTTATTTTCTTCCTTGGTTCAGTATGGGACAAAGTTTCAATATAATACCCTCAAGAAGCCAAATCATTTTCAAACAGAAAGCAGGACAACATCTAATAATTTCAAATTTCAAATTCATGCTGACTTCATATTTAATCATGAGGATAGCATGTAATCCACAAAGAAATTTAAAAAATAGATGTTATTTTTTTAAAAATGAATTAAACTATTCTTTCATTCAAATGCACCAAAGAAAAATTCCTGCTAATTACTACCTACTGTCACCTCTTAGATACTGAATCAGTATTCCTCCACCTTGAACACAATTTGAAGAATGCACTGATGGTGGCAAGGGCATAAAATGTACATAGCATGGGGAATTTTGGTATCCATCACGAAGGGTGGCTTGGAAGCACTCCTATTGATCGAGCTATAAAGGACATATCTGCTAGACTGGATATTCAACAGGCGGTGAGCGAGAGAAAAGCAAGAGGGAAAAATCTATTTGACCTCATTGTCACCAATCTACCTGTCACAGATCCACCTGCCCATGACAGTGTTGTAAGAGTGACCGCAGTACAGTCCTTGCAGAAATGAAGCATTTTTCACATTGAGGAGACCTTTCATCGTGTTACGTGGAACTATCATCATGCTAAATGGGATAGATATTTGTGGAGGAGGAGCTCCACAAATATACCCATCCTCAGTGATGGGGGAGCCCAGCACATCAGTGCAAAAGACAAGGCTGAAGTATTTTCAACAATCTTCAGCCAGACGTGCCGAATGGATGGTGTCTCTTCCTGATGTTCTTAAGCATCACAGATTTCAGTCTTTAGCCAAGTTGACTTATTCCATATGATAGAAGGCAAAGGCTATGGACCTGACAATATTCCAGAATTATTATTGAAGATATGTATTCCTGAACTAGTTGTGCCATTAGCCAGTACAGCTACAACATTGGCATCTACCTGGCAAGTTGGAATGTTGCATCGGTATGTCCTGCCAACAAAAAGCAGAACAAATCCAATCCAGCTAATTATTTTTCCATCAGTTTACTCTCAATAGCAAAGTGATGAACAGTGTCTCAACTGTGCTATCAAGTGGCACTTGAGCAGCAATAACATACTTAGTGACAAGGTCACTCAGCTCAATACAATTTTGGCCCAAAAAGGACAAAACAGCTGAACTCTAGACGTGAGGTATGAATGACTGCCTTTGACAACATGGCAGCATTTGACCTAGGGTAGCATTAAAGAGCCCTAGCTAAACTGAGGTCAGTCAGAATCGGGGGAAAGCTTTCCACTTCATGAAGTCATGCCTCGCACAAAGGAAGATGTTTTGTTGTTGGAGGTCAATCATCTCAGTCGCAGAGCATCACTGCAGGTCTCCTCAGGATAATGTCCCAGGCCCAACCATCTTCAACTGCTTCATCAATGACCTTATATCCATGATACGGACAGAAGTGTGGATGTTTCCTATTATTATATAATATTCAGTACCATTCATGACTTCTCAGATAACAAAGCAGTCCTTGCCCATATGCATTAAGGTCTGGGCAACATTCAGGCTTGAGTTGATAAGTGGCAAGTACATTAATGCCATACATATGCCAAGCAATAATCATTTCCAACAACAGAGAATCTAACCATCATCCCTTGACAATCAATGGCATTAGAACATAGAACATAGAACATAGAACAATACAGCACAGAACAGGCCCTTCGGCCTTCGATGTTGTGCCGACCAAAATAAAAAGCAATGCCCCTCCTAACTAAACCATTCCCTTCTCATCCATATTATCCATATTAATGTTATTGACTTCCTAACTATCAACACCCTGCGGTCTACCATTGACCAGAACTGAACTGGATTAGCCATTTAAATACTGTGGCTGCTAGAGCGGGTTAGAAGCTGGGAAATCTGGGGAGAGTAACTCCATGAAGGACGTCCAGCATCTACAGGTTCAATTCAGGAGTATGATAAAAAGCTCTCCATTTGCCTGGATGCAGCACCAACAACACTCAAGAAGCTCGACACCATCCAGAACAAAGCAGCCCACTTGATTGGCACCAAGCCCACCATTTTAAACATTTAATCCCTCACTCAATGCACAATGGCAGCAGTGTGTACCATCTACAAGATGCACTGCAGCAAACGACCAAGACACTTTGGACAAAACCTTCCAAACTCCTCTATCATATAGAAAGACAATGACAGCAGATACATTAGAACACCACAATCTGCAAGTCAGGCCATCCCGACTTAGAACGATTTCACTGTTACTTCACTGTCATTGGGTCAAAATCCTGGGACTTCCTTGGTAAATATATTGCGGGTCTACATGTGGACTGCAATTCAAGAATACAGCACACCACCACCTTCTCAAGGGCAGTTAAGGATGGGCAGTAAATGTTGGCTTTGCCAATGATAAATGAAAACATTCAGCGAATGCTGTTTTTTTTTCACCATATTCTTAATGAAATTTTATTATCTAAAGGATTAATGGAAAATACCTCTGAAAATATATCCCCCTGGCAGAAAACTGAATAGTTCCATTTGAATTGGGTCAAAATTTCATGGCTTGTATGTGCCAAGTTCCATTTGAGTTCATAAACTTGATATTATATGTGGAACAGAGTATCAAGGATGGAGGGCATATAATGACAGTTAAGTGCACTTATCATAGGAACCTCTGATTGGCCAGCTTTTCATTCTGATCACTTGTAGAATAAGGGCAGTAATAGACATTTCCCTTTTGCACAAAGTAATAAGAGCTGCAGTTATCGCTTGTAGCCTCCAGCAAATGGCAAAAGGAAATTAGAAAAGTCCAATGAAGCTGAGAAGTAATTAATCATTATACAGTGCAGCCTGTCAAAATGTAGGGTCTTTCAGCTGATAATGCTGCCCAGCACAATTTAGGCTCATAGAAATTACATTATTTTCCTCTGGCAAAACAAAAAAGACCACTGTTAGCACAACCGCTTCCAACTATTTTATATATATCTGTCTACTCATTGTGAAGAGAGTATCAAATGATTAACTTTCTTCTTCTCTGAAATGTTTTGATACTATTTATAGTGGGTAAAAATATCCCCATGATCTCAAGCTGCTTAAATGTGCAAAAGTTAAAATGGACATGAACATTCCATGATTCTTATAATTTCCTTGAAGTAAGAAATATTCAAAACAAGGAACATTTATTTAGTTGTTATCATACTGCATAAAGGCAATTATTTTCCCAGAATAATGCATGCTATTAAACCAAAATGCCTGAGTGCGTGATCCCTCATTTATCTAGTTAGTAATTGACAACTATCAGTGTGAACTATTATGCTACTTAATACATAAAGGTCAAGTGCATGTAGCAAAACACATTATTTCAAGATAGCTTTTTTTAAACATACACAACAGTTTTAACTAATTTGTTTGCATATTGTGTAAAAACTAAATAATTGGGGTGAGTTTAAAAACCCTCTTCTGATACCAAGATGAGCAAACATTGCACTTACACATTGAAGTGAAGATGAAAGGCAGCCATTTGCCCTTTAGTAGTTAAAAACCCTTATCTGCTGACCAGAGTCTTTACTGATTTGAGAGAGCATAAGTGAGCTGCACCAAGCGGCACGTTCAAAGTGTTTTTTTTAAGATAAATGTAACCTTCCCTTAAATTATTTGGACAAATATGATACCTTTGTGATGCCTACACCTGCAGCCCTCATCAAACAATAATTTAAACTGGACTTTATCTGTTATTTGATTATAACATTAAAGGGGCACAATGTTCATGAAAAATGGTTTGAAAACTTTTTAAAATTTGTATGCAAACAAGCATCATAGTAAATCACATTGGAAAACCTTAATTCATCATTTGAGTCTGATACTAAGTGGAGACATGGTTTTTATGTTCCTAAAGCAAAAGTAAATGCTTTCTTCAGACTGGGTTTTTTTAAAGCTCAGTTTTGTTATAAGTAATTCAGTATGAACTTTTCGTCACTAGTATTTCCTGACTTCAGCTTCAGAGTTAACATTCAGAGTTAACGATTCAGCCTAGTTTATGCTCCACATAAAAATACTCGCCAACTTCACAGCAGAATAATGCCAGTGTGTTTGGGCTATTAGTGAATAAAAGCAAATTTGATCCTAAAAAGGTTGGCACATCAACCTCACATGAAATAAAAAGCCATGGATTCTGCCCAAGTTCTATTCAAGTTTCTTAGAACTGAGATTCTCAGACCTAAGTTGAGCATTCATACACAAGAAGAAACTAGATGTCTAGAATCTGACCATTGACTACAGGAGACATTTAAAACATTTAACCTACAGTATGTTTGTGAACCAAAATTTATTTTGCCAAGATAATATTTCTTAACCATCTTTGTTAAGATATAGAGGTTGGCTGTTTTGATCTGGATATTAAGAAAACACTAATACTATCCCAAATTTCAAGTTAAGTGCCTCCGATATGTTACTAAGTTCTACAAAAATGAAACAAGGAAAGCAGCAAGTAACCATTACAAGAATTACCACAACAGCATCAAGTACATGACACACACACACACACACACACACACACAGAGTTGAAGTGTGGTTTCACCAATTAATACTATGCATTTAAAAATACTGCTAATTAAATTATCTATTTCTATCAATTTGCAGGGCTTATTCATTTTAGTTAGTGCTTTAATTATGTTTTGCAGCCAAATGCATTGTTTTTGAGCACTTGCGTAATTCTCAAACATACACTTCAATGAGCTGAATTTTCCTTCTCCGTGTCTTACCTCTTATAATGCAAGGGCCGGCTCCTGGAGCAAAAGGTCGGTCAAAGCAGCTGTGTTTCCCGTAGCAGCAAAGCGAATCCAATCATGTTCCACTGGATCAAGCTGTAAGCATTGGAAAAGGGAGAGGGATTGGAACTATGAAGTTTAAAGATTTAAAAATAGTTGGAAGGTGACAAGAGTTAAGCTACTTAAAGATTAGTGATGAAAAAAAGACGTAAACAGAATTCCAGCAAGAATGATAACAACAGATGAAGAGGTACGAGAAGAGGATGATGGATTTTTTTAAAGACAGAATTTCATTGTTTCCAACTAAATAATTCTTTTATGTCTTAGAAGATGGATGTTTAAAACTGCATAACAGAAGGTTAAGCCTACAACAGACACAGGTTATAAAATACAACATGATCAAAGCCACAATTTTGAGACATATATGTTCACAAATGATGATAAATCAGTCCCAGAAGAACGGTAAGAAATGTACAAATGTAACTACAAGAAGGAGAAAGTCAAGGGTTGGGAAAGGAGAGGGAAGAAAAGAGTGGAAACAAATGTTGAAGTTAATTTTAATGATCCAGTGCACAGGTCAAATGATTTAGTCTCACAGAAGAAAATCAGACAATAATATAGAAAAACTCTGCAGTAACTGGAATAAGGGGGCAATTGTTGGTTTGACAGCAGGGAATTGCTGTGATAATTTGATCTGTGCTCTGTTAATAAATCACTGCACCATTTCTTCTAGTTTAGTATCTGTTTATGCTTCTACAAATTGAAACCCCACTGGCTATGCACTGCAGAACAACATTCAGTGCAATAACACATAGGCTTGTCGATTAGTTCAAGGTGGAGAAAGATTAGTCGACCGTCCCAAATCTACAGTTACTCCTTCATATTTTGTCTTTCCCTGCTGAGGTAAAGGGGCTCAGACATATGTAAGTAATAAACTAACAGGCCTCCATCTCCTAGGGGTTGACTCAAAGGAATGCAGAACAGACCTATAAAAATATAATGGACAGCAAGGTAGAGCAGGCTAACAGGAATACAAAACCACATCTGTACAGCTATGTGGGGATGCAACACCAGGATGCCCGTAAGTTTTGAGATGTAATAGTGCCCTTTTGTGACCCTGAAACATACTGTTAGAGGTACGACTTGCCAACGTATAGAACTGACAAGAGATCAAAAGCTTGATAAATTGAGGAAGGGGAGATGTTTGACCTGATACAACACATCCTACAAGAACCCAGGGTCTTAAAACAATAAAGAAAGTAATAAATAATCATGTTTAGGAACAAATATTAAAGGTAGACATGTGTAACTAGTGACAGTTTCTACTTATATTTCACTATGAAACTATTCAGTTACAATACAGTTGACCATTTTAGTTTATAAAAGCTTAGATGAGTTTTAATAGATGTATGTGCCTTAATCTCAGTTCAGAAATAGACTTCCTCATTCATACATTAGAATTCTACTGCCCTGTCCGCCATGAGATCGGAGCGGTTGAGGGGCTGCCAATGGAAATGTGCGTTGACCTTGAGCGGGATTTTCCGGTCTCAGGTCAAGTGAGGCCGTAAAATCCCGCCCCTGGTTTAATACAATTATTTTTAATGTATAGATCTTTCACCATAAAATCTTCAGCACATAGCTACTCCCTTTACACCAGCTGTTTTTCTAAAGATATTTACTCCAACTTCTTTGTGGAATGCTGTACTCAATCAATGGAGTTGTTATGTGATGCTGATTTGAACTAATCTAGAGTGTGCAGTGCTGACATCTAAAAGTGTTTTTTTAATAAATATGATGAAAAGGTACTTGAGAACATATCTATGGAGTAGCTCATTAGTATTGAAGGGCTTTTCAATTGTCTAACGAGTTAACATCTTTTCTACTTATGATGAATAAAATATGCTAAGTCTACTTATTTTTATATTTATAATCATTCTAAAAAAAACCATAATGCAGCCAAAAATAACAATGGACACAGGTTTTCTTTAATTAACTAATATCGTTAACAAGAAACAAGAGAACCAGCAATTCAATTGGTGAGGTGTAAAAATCATATGCCTGCTGGGAGGAGAGCTCTTTGTTCTGTACCCCATTAGAACATCCATGAAATAAACACTGACAACATGTTGCTCGGTCAACAAACAGAACATGATTGATGGTGACAATATGTGGCAAGAACTAAAAAAAACCTGTCTTCCTTTCAAACACTCGTCCACATGCAGAAATATAGTAGGGAAACTTTCAACTGTGGACTGTGTCGCAGTCCAGTATTAATTCTGCCATCCCTTTAAGGATCATTTCCCTTCAAATCTACGTTACTCTAAATTGAATAGTCGCCCCATCTTCACGCTGACTATATTCTTCCCTGTATCAGGAAACCGAATCCAAAGACGCTTTCACACACTAATGATGATAAATAGTGGAATTTTGAATTATATTACAAGGTCACTTTTTTCATCAGCGTTTCACTGTGAGATCAGTTTTCATAGGAGAAAGCACACAAAATTGAGTGAGCGATTTTATGTCATTAACAACCCAGAGAAGTCTCAAGGCTATCATTGTTCCTGTACTCGATTTGTTGAATGATAAAGAACTGTTAATGAAAATTAAGCACACAAACACATCAATCCTGTCTGAGCCAAGAAAATCCTCAGGCAATTCGTTATGAATATATGTTTCTGGTTATTTACAAGTCAAAAAATATTGAGCCGATAGAGTAAAATTAGTTCACAATTTTTAGATCCTTTTTCTTGATTGTCAGTTGTTTGACTTTTACTCTGTAACCCATTATGACTTGTTCCCTGTCTCTTGTAAATTTTATTCAGTACTCAAAAAAAGATGCAGGAAGTTCACTCGTGCTTAACAAATCATTGTTATTGTCAACCACACTAGTAAATGAAATTATGTCTGAGCAACATTTTAGAGAAGTCATGCAAAAAGAGCTTTGTATGAACAGATACAAAAATACAAGTGGTTGGTCATTGATGGTAAACTAATCATTGTGAGAGTTGCAAAAGTCAGGACTTGTCTCACATTGCAAATGAAGAAGTTCTCATAAAAGAAGCATTAATTTAGTTTTGGAAAGAAAAACTGGAAAACTGTATTTTGAATGTGGTGTTTTAACCTTTGATTTTTCAACAGGCTAAATTGACATTTGCAAGAAGACTTCTTCTGAAGTCACAATACGTTTTGCCACAAATCAAATTTATCAGTAAATAATGCCATTGCGACTGTACAAACTTCACAGAACTATGAAATCTAACTTTTTCTTTATGCACACAGAATTCCATTCTTTTATACTTGAATAAGAATGACAATCAACTGATGAAAACATTGACAGGAATTTTTTCAGGCCAAAAAATAGAGCAATTTCTGCTCGTCCTAAAGGGTTGTTCGTTTTGGTTGAATTATGATTATTATACTTGCATAATTTTGTAAGGCCTTACCAAATCACAAATTAATACCTGTGGTTTATCATTTCTAGCTCAATCTAATTGATCAGAAAAAAATTGCATTCATCTGCTTTCACTTTATGAAAAATGCACAGACATTAATTATATGGTGTTCCAAGATAATATAAAATAAAATCTTTTCTGCTTTCCTTGTGCTATTTTTTGGACCTTTAAGCAGCATCCCCACGATATATTATTGTCTCAGCATATATCACTTCTTAGCTCATTAAAATAATATATTTTTCTGCTTTAACAAAACAGGAAAAATAAATTACAATTATGCATTAGAGTGTTTTACATTTGTTTCACAAAATGTGAGTGCAATAAGTTCAGAAATTAGCCCAAAACAATTTGTGTTAAAACTGCCTATTACAGACAACTACTGTAACTCCTGCTGTGTTTTATTAGTCAAATGTAAAATTAACAACAGTTGAGAACCATAATAGTTGGTTAGGTTGGTTCCAACACAAATTTCCAATTTGAGGTCAGGTGGATGCTCAATAAAATTTTATTGCTGAAGTCATAAGAAGCCCTGTGGATAACTGCAAGTAAGTCTGTTTTTTAAAACAAATACATGCTTTGTTATTAAGATTGCATATGCCTTGATAAATTACATGTAATTATTGATGAAATAAGTCTTGTATATCTTTTGATGTAAAGCATGTTTGAGGACTGCCGACCGATGATTTAATATTCTTGAATTAGGTTAAAACGATGAAACAGTATTTATGAAGGATATTCTCAGCTATGCTAATTGTCGGAAAATTATAAAGGTTCAATTTTCATTGTGAGCCAGTATGTTAAGAAATGGTATGTATGCAGCTGATGGCAATGATGGTGTGTAAAAGTTTTAAAACAAATCTTTTCTCAACGAATTGCTTCCACACATTACGCTGCAGCTCTACAAAGTTTTCTGCTGTGATTTTTTTTGCTCAACTTCAGAGGTGCTTGAGAGCAGATCAAGAGGCGATTAGGTTATACTATCAGAGATTAGCTTTATTTTTCCACATAAGAGAGCTTTTTGGGTTTTGTTATTCAGCTTGCCCCTCAGGCCTGGGGATAATGCCATTAGAGCCATTTTGCAGGCAGCAGGATCCTGTATATGAGGCCCTGATTTAAGTAGCTTCATGCTGTGTGAGTGTCAAAGTTCTTGCCTGTTTATAGGTGACATCATAAGAATTTAGCAGCACAGTGTGCTCCAACAGGAATTAGTACATTCATTAAAATTGCTAATATTCAGAACAACCAACCTACATTTTCTGAATATTCATTTTTTAAAATTACTTTGTTGCTATAGTTTGCATTAAACAGAAAAAAGACTTTGACTACCCAAACTTTCTGGGGTTCTACAGCTACTACTATATCATCATCAAATTTGGTTATAATTCATATCTTCAGCAACTGGTCAAGTTTGCTCTGGTTGGAAGATCAAACTGTCTTAAAAAACATATCTCTCCATTGGTAGAACTCCCAAGTAACAGTGAACTCCAAAAATAAAGCAGTAATGGAAATGTGTCACAGTGCACCAGTAAAACAAACTGCAATTTGATACTTAAATAACATCTTAGTGGTCATTTCTTTTACGGTATGAGTTCAAGATTTCAAGTGGAATTCTCATGCAGTTTAGAAGTATTCCAGACCACCAGTAGACACTAGTGTAATTTACTGTGTTACAGTGTAATTTGCACAGAGCAATTACAACGCTTTTCGCGGCCAAAGCCCATCAATAGGGGAAAATTGCCGATTTCACATTTCAAGCAATTATGATTCTACCAACCATGTTATAGCTACTCAGTGGGCAAACAACTAATTCTGTCTATTCATAAGTGGTAAAAGTTATGTGTTTGTTATTTAATAGATTGCCAGGTACAAGATAGGCTTAGCACAAAGCTTGTTGCTGAGTATTAATACAAGTCACATACATAATTCAGAGACATACAACACATGTAGGCATCGGAAGCTGGGAATCCTCTGTTGTCATTCCAGAAGTCACAACTTCCTTACAGTATAAACTAAAAGCAGACAGCCTGAATAGACCCCCTAACAATCTTATTTGTATAAGCAATCTGACCATCCTGAGCATTCTTCCTTTCCTCAACCCTTCTTAGTAAAGGCTTCTATTCTTGAGGCAGCTTTTCAAACCATCAGCTTTATTCTTGGAGAAAGCACCACTTTTGTGCTGTTAGTTGTGTTAAAAGGCAGATTTGTATTGGTTCCTGTAGACTCTTAAGGAGTGAAGTAATGAAAACTCCCCACCCTATGGATACCAATGTTCCTTGAAAGATAAAATGTGAAGAGCTGCTGTGGGTCTCTAACAGAAGGTCTTTGTCCCTCAAATGCAAATGAATCGGAGGGAAAAAGTAATCTCAGACAATGAGCAGCATGAAGAATCCATAGAGACTAGACAGCCTTTTAACCGACTGCGGCTATATTGTTTGGCTATGTTTCTTACATTCTTCCTAGTATACAAAATACTTCACGTTGACAACAGCTGCATATTGTAAACCTTCTATTTATTTATTAGGCATTTAATTTAAGGCATTATTTAAATTCTGTCAGTTGTCAAACTTTTTAATCTTCACTGCTGAAACTGTGTGTTTTTGGACTCAATGATTAGAAATTTCATACCTTTGATCAGCACAAAACATTTGGAAGTAAAAAGTGCAGTAAGGACTAAGAAATAAGAAAAAGGTGCACTTGTGAAGATGTAACCTGAAATAAGAATTAGCATGGTTAAATTTGTTTACAACTTTCATTGAAAAATATGGAAATCCTATGTAAATTAGAAAATTAATCCAAAGATTTTGGTGTAGTCTGCATTGATTCTTCTCAAGTATAAATAAAGTTGTGTCTTACTATATGTTATCTTAAAAGAAACTGCAAAGGTTTAATTTTTTCTCTTTTGGCTTGTGGATGGGGCGTTATATGGAAATCAATCACTTGGTGGCAATAAGGGAAAACTGGCAGATACACCTTTGAATCCCAATTATTGTTCACTGATCATGTGCTGCCATTGATTGCAACCTTGAAAAAGCTTCTAAGCATTTGATTTTATCTGACTTATTATTGTCACATGTACTGGGATACAGCAAAAAGTATTGTTTCTTGTGTGCTATGCAAGTTCTGTGCTGTATTGTTCTATGTTCTATGTTCTAATGCAG
Organism: Sphyrna mokarran; assembly: GCA_024679065.1. NCBI lineage: Eukaryota > Metazoa > Chordata > Chondrichthyes > Carcharhiniformes > Carcharhinidae > Sphyrna > Sphyrna mokarran. The sequence goes on from JAGIQG010000004.1 coordinate 40,372,551, forward strand.
AACATTGCATCACAGTCATATTCAGGGTGTCGAGGAAGCTTAATATATGGTAGGACTCTTCAAAGATCTGATGACAGTAGGAAAGAAGCTGTTCTTGAGTCGACTGGTACGTGATCTCAGACATCTGCACATTTTAGAAGATGAAGAGAATATGGCCAGAGTGTGCAGGGTCCTTGATTATGCTGGCTGCTTTTCTGAGGCAGTGAGAAGTATAGATGGAGTCAATGGATGGTAGGCTGGTTTGCATGATGGATTGACACATATCGATCTGTAAAATTCTACCGACTGATCCCATCCCATGCTGAGTCATATTGACTCATGATTCATCCTTGCTGACCAGCATTGGCTCGCTGTTTTCCTATATATTCGATATCCTGATCCACATTCCCATTTAGCTTTGTCCCACCTTTTCTCTGCCAACTTCTCCAGCCTTATAAACCCATTTGCATGCTCCATTCTTTGAAGTACATTTCCTCTCCTGTATCCTATTATGGCCAGCAAGTCTTCAGTCCCATTGGACTTGCTCTCTGACAGTCCCTCTTTAAACTTTTCTGGATCTTCCTCTTCAAAACCCACTTCTTTCACAAAGGTTTATGCCGCTCTCTTAATCAACCCCCATTCTCACATCCATTTTTCTTATGCCTAGTTATGGGGCAGCTCGGGATTGTTTTAATGTCATTGGAACTTCATAAATGTAATTTGTTGTCTTATGAAGAGGAAGATATTAAAAATATATCAAAAGAGGTATATTCATCTAACTTTAATATAATTTTGAAACTGTGGAAGTGAAGGAGTGATACTCATTTTATTGACCTTATACAATAAATGTTTCCAACTTGTGATCTATGTTGGAAAGGCATCAGATAAAATGACATAAAATGTTGGCTGTGCACTAAATCAGTACAGAAAACGATGTTCAAAATAGTGAAACATTTACTACGAGGAAGTGTCTAAGTGCTTGTTGTGACTCAGAGAACCAAGGGTCATAACTAGACCACAAATGAGGTCTCAGACTGTGAAAATACAGCAAATTACTCACTGTAATCTTTAAATGATTTTGTTTCCAAGTACCATTAAGACAACAAATGATAGAGACATTTTAAACTGAATGCTTCATTCTTTATGGTCAGGGTGGCAGTCCATTTTTACAGATTAATACAGCACTCCTACAACCCTTGTAGGTTCTCACCTTAACTTTCTTCCAATTGAAGGGTACAATGGTGAATACAATGAGGACAGGCTCAAACACAGTGGGCTAATTTTCCTTAAAGCTTAATGCACATAGCTATTAATGTACAAAATGACTAGTAATTTGTGACAAAGAAATGCCCATAAACTTCAAATCACCGCAATTCGCTGGCCAATTTGTGTTACTCTGCCATTATCATTTTGAAAACAGAAACTTGCACTCACACTGCACCATAATTTTCATTGCCCATTAAACATGCCACAGAAAATTATGTCCAGTAACAGTGTAAGTAACAATAATCATGTCATTAAAGGGTAATGATTGTCAGTCAACCTACTTATCCAGTTAATGTGGAATCTCATTCTTTTAGTTTTTGAATCATTTCAGGAGGTTATTGGGATAAAATTTACCAAGTCAAAGTTTTCATGTTTACATTTTTTCATCCCCTTAATTTTTATGTGCTTCTCTCACTCTAAAATCAATCTTTCTATCTATTTATTTTATGGATTTGACAATTAATCATCCCATCTAATTCACACTCCTTCTCAATCCCTCCTCAGTTTATTTTTCAATCCTTTAATCTCAATGGTTAAGGAGATGTACGGTTTGTTCTGTTATTCACCAAGGTCTTAAAAGACCTGACGTTCTCTCCGCACTTTATCAATTCGCACTTCCAGCAAATTTGAGGGCAAATTCCTTTAAAGCCTTGACAATTATAATGAATGCTGCAAAGCACTGCAACAAAATCTGACAATGAAAGGATAGGGAGACAGATCTAACTGTCTTAGTTATCTTTTCAATACTTTATGACAACAGGCCATAACTTTTTGGGTCCCTGACATCGCATTTAGAGGTTCCTCATAGTGTGCTGCAGAATCCCTCTAGGAAGTTCCCAGGTGAGGGTTACCCAATTGTCGAAAAGTGCTGACTTTCCTGGAGAATTGGCTGGGTTGGGAACTGTTCGACACAGCAAATTAACTCATTAACTTCAGATGGTTCTGCCAGTTTTACCCTCATAGAAAGAGTTGGAAGGAAAAAATACACTTTAAGTTCACCGTAACTATTTTAAAGACCCAAACCAAGCCTGGCATGGAACAGATCTGACTCCCAGAAGACCCCCAACACCACACCCACCCCTGATCATCCTTCTAATCTGACCCCAGATCGACCGATCTCAGAAACCACCCTTGTCTCCCCTCCCATGGCCCCTGGTCTAACCATGTCCCCATCCTGCCAGCATTACCCAACACTGGACACCACCTCCTTTCCCAGCTCAACATCCCAGTCTGATCCTGCCCCCATTTCCCATCCTGATGTGCCCCTCCCCCTCCCTCTCTGGCCTCCCCCCACCCATGGTCTGACTCCATCCCTCCGGTCCGATTCCAAGTCCAACCCCATCCAACTTCACTCACACCACCCGGCAGGGAACTGGAGTAAAGCAGCAATGTCACTGAACTAGTAATCTAGAGTGATGTTTATGGGATGAAGGATTCAAATCCCACCATGACAGCCGGTGGAATCTAAATCCAATTATTAAAATCAGGAATTGAAAACTAATCACAGTGATGGCAACCATGAAGCAATCATTGATTTTCGTAAAATCCCCTCTGGTTCATGAATGTTCATTTAGGGAAGGAAATCTGCTGTCTTCACCTGGTCTGGCCTATGTACGACTATAGATCCAGGGCACTGTGGTTGACTTTTAGCTGCTCTCTAAAACGGCCTAGCAAGCCACTTAGTTGAAGAGAATTAAGGATGGAAAACAAATGTGCCTTGCCAGTGACACTCACACCCCATCAGCAAGTAACAAAACAAAGGCAGATAAAATTAAGGCCAATATTTCAAAATGTACAAAGGTTTGGAGTTTACCCACTCTTTCCCCATTTCCAATGCCTGTGAACGCTGAGCATGCGCAGTTCAATCTTTGAAAATCTAGCAAAATATTGCAGATGCTGGAAATCAGAAAAAAAAACATAAAGTGCTGGAAAAACAGCACATCCGGTTTCCATTATGACTCTTCTTTGGGACAACAAGGATTTTGTTTTAGTGTATCTTCTCTCTCTCTCTCTCTCTCTCACACACACACACACACACACACACACACACACACAGGAGAAGTGGCGGAAAGATCCCTGAGCTGATTATCAGTCTGTTGAGCCATATTATGAATACTCCTTCCAGAGATGGGGAAGTTACCTATGCCACAAGACCACCAAAGTTGAAGAGGGACAATACCCTAGTTGTTCGTATCGGAATAAAAACACTACTTCTGTTTCTCTCTTCACGGATGCTGCCAGATCTGCTGAATTTGTCCAGCACTTTGGTTTCATTTCATTATCCCTGAAAATCTATGCCTGTTATTTATAAAGGAACTGCAAAAAGCAAAGACAGCTTTTGAAGGAATGTTCACATCGGGAAGTATGTGAGTTTTTACAGTATCAAAAATGTTTTTCAGAAAATAGCTCTGGTTAAAGTTAATCTGACTATTAACTTCATATTGATTGCCTTAAACCTTGCACTGTCAACTTGCCTCCTCCTAAAGTAATGCCCACCTCCAGCCTCCTCTTCTTTTCCAAAGTTCTTGAACATAGTGTCATCTCAAATCTGTGTCAATTTTTTCATAATCCTCGTTTAAATCTCTCTAATTTGGTTTCCACCTGTGCCATGCACTGAAACTGCCACAATCAAAGTCAAAAATGATACCATTTGTGACTGTGACTGGTGTCTATCCCTCCTCATCCTTACTGCTTCCTTTTAAGCCTTTGATATAGTTGACCAGACCATTCTCCTTTAAAACCTTTTCTCTGTTGTCCAGTCAGTGTGGTTGTCGTCATTAAATACCAACTCTCATCTATCCAATCAAAACCAAAGGTTCCCAGCAATGGCTTCTCTTCCTGCCCCTGCTCCAATTATCATCTTTGGTCCTTGATTATTTATCATCTACATACTGAGATCCAATTCCACACTTATGCTCATTATCCACTTCTGCCTCTTTATCACCGTACCTAAGTTGTCAGCTGATTGTTCAATGTCTAGTTTTTGGTGAGTACAATTTCTTCTAGTTAAGCACTGGGAAGATTGGAGCCCTTGCCACAGACATGTTACCCCTGTTTCTATTCCCCTTATTGGCCACTGTCTCAGGTCAGTCAATTGTCTGACATAGATCTGAGCTTCCAACAGCATAATCTATGTATCACAAAGACCATCTGATCCCACCTCTGCTATAACATTGCCTCAGCCTACCTGTTCCATTTTCAAATTCAACTGTTCCAATCTACTCCTGTCTCATCTACCTTTTCTACCTTGCACTAATTTGACTCATCCAAAACGCTGCTGCTTTTATCCTAATCTGTACCAAATCCTATTAGTTTTTGCCCTCGCTGACCTACATTGGAACCTACTTTTCCTGTGCCTGCAATTTTAAGTTAATCTTGACACTTCTCTCTATTTCTAAATCTTCCAGACCTATAAACTGCCCCACACATGTGCTCTTCCAACCCTGGCTCGATGTTCATCCTCCACTCCCTTTGCTTGATAATTGGCAGTACCTCTGCTATTTAGAACCTGAGGTCTGGAATTCCCTCTCTAAATCTCTGCCTCACAATTTCACATTCTCTTTCTTCAAACCATAGATCTTTGACCATGCTTTCATCAGCCTGAATATCTTAATATCTCTTCCATTGTCTTAGTGTAATTTTGGGCAGATCTATGAATTGATTCAATTCATCTTTATGACTTGTTTTTGGACTTCCCTATATTAAAGGCACCATATAGATGTAAGTTGTTTTTAAAATGTATCTATGGATCAACATGACAAATTAATAAACTCATGTCTTAAAACTGGTGTCATTCTTTAAAATAAACAAAATGTTTCTCAAATTAATTTGGTTCGGATCATATTTTCAACATCTAAGTATTTCAACATCTAGTTTTGAAAGTTGATTTTCTAATTGTATGTTGAGATTTATCCAATTGGTGATCTCGCTCCATGAAGTGATGGAAGGGAGAATTCAGAATATAACAAATACTGAACACAATATCACCTATGGCACACTGTCATCAAAAGTTACTATTAGCCTCATGGAGGAAAAATGTTCAGATGTTGAGTTTGATTGATATATATCTACAGTTCACTTGCTATGCAGATCTGTTCCCCTCACATGGGCGAACATGATGAAATATTCCATGTATAGTATGCAGGCTTTCAAAAAATGAAGAAATATTTTTCAGAAAGAATTCTGCAAATGGTCTCTCCGCATAGTAGCAGTTGTCTATGTTTAGGGGATAAAACTCTGTCCCACTTTTGAAACAAATCTAACAGTAATAGGTTGTGAGGGTGAGCTTTATGTCACATCCATATTAAAGTAGCTAACCATAATTAAGACTTTTTTTTTAGGAAATTGATAAAGTGGAGCACAGAAAGCTTCACAGTACACCATGAGGAGCCTGCTGCGATTTATCTGATCTAATGAGATTTCAGTTCCATAGCAGGCTGTGTTTTAAGTTTTTAAGGGTCTTGTGACCTTAAGTCAAATAATTGAGTCTTTGAAAATACAAGAAGAGTAAGTTCATTAGCTCTACTTCAACAATAACCACTTCTGCAGCCAAGCTTTCAGAGTCAAGGCTGGCTTCCTTTTAAGTAATTGATGTAGACTTTCTTTAGTGGCCAGGCTAGACAAGTTCTCAAACGTCAGTCAGGAAATCAGACTGTCAAAGGAAAAGGGTGCATTCCTTCCACCCGGTCTGGGTCAGATCAGAAAAACACTGAATTTATGTTATTTCTGCCAAGTGCTTACATTTTCATGCCCTCCAGTTGCTTAGATAAAGAAAGTGTTTCTTCTGCTATGTAAGGCTCTGTCATATTTAACTCCAGCTAAGTTTCTGACAAAATCTGCTCCTGTCTCTCTGAATTGAGCAAATGAATCTGTGTTTTACAGTTTGAAAGCTGAAAGGGTTATTGAATATCACCCGGGGAGCACAAAGCGAACAAGTTCTCATTTCTTCCTGACCTTATGTGCATTTCCCCTTGCAAACTGTCTAGGCCTTCAACCTTCATTTCTCATTCTCTCTGTGGTTGCACAGGAAGGACAGCTAAGGCTTTCTGTCCAGGCTAAACAGATTGGGTTTTGTTAAGAAAGCTTCTTTAACCAGAAACGGAAGGCAATACTGCGAGTAAACTGGAAACTGGCAGAGCTATAACTTTTCATGGTTCACAACTCAATGTTGATATGCAAAAATTCTTCTTATGCCTGGCACTGCGAATGACACTTGGTGCACTGTTACACATTTTCCCACAGTTACTCTTATGCAACGTCCAAAGGTCAAAGGAAACAATTTTGGTTTTAAAAACACAAAAGAGGTCATTTGGTGAAGCAGAGCTGGCTCAGTTAAGATAGCAAATGTATCCATCCAGCTTAAAGAGATTGATTGCCTTTCTGGCAGTATACCTAGAATATACTTCAAAAACAGTAGAAATAGAAAAGCCATTGTTCTCAAAGCCTGAATCCCCACTTTGTTTACTATTTCTTACATTTTCACTTCTCTGTCCTTCTGATGAGAATTCTGATGCCTGAATTGGAAGAATTCCTAATCAAGAATAGATTTTTAAAGTAAAAGCATAGAACTTTATACATTTTTGCTTCGCACACCAAACACCTGACGTCACTGACTACTCCAGGGTGAGATCAATTTATGCGTGCACAGTGGGAGCTTGCCTTCAATATTCCAATCACTGGAACCTTACAGTTGGGGGAGGCGTGGGATATCGGATACTGCTGCAGAAGTTAAAATGCCTGTAGCAGCAGGTTCCAGGGGAGAGTATTTTTTGGTGAATTAAAGTTTCGCCGCCTTATAAATCACTGGCACAAAGGAGTCAAGAAACCCATAAGTGCTTCAATTTGCTGTGCCATTAGAATAAATTCTCCTGGAAGCAATTGGTTTAGGAAAGGGTGACCATTATTTCCCAACAGGCAGATTGCACAGAATGTGTGGAAAGATGTATAAGTCCATGATTCTGCTTTATACAGATGACCTGACTGTGAATAGAGAATGTGTTTTGACACTCCGGAACATTAGCCAAGGTAATACTATCCATAACGACTTCACACTAAGTGGGTGACAATGCACATATTTCCTTTTACTCAATTTACCATACAGGTTTTAGAATCCTTATCATAAATGCCAACTCTGCAGTAGAGAATAGTTCATAATAATGACTTATAATTACACCATTTGCCAAACTGATATTCTTAAAGGGTTTCACTTGAAAAATGACTTCAAATATTGGCCCAGAACTTCCAGTCTCCAGATACATAACCCAATATGTTTATCAGGACACTGCCAAAATCCCAACAAGCTGACCTTCAAGGGAATTGACCAGATAGTTTGAACTTCCAACTGGCAATCTGATCCCAGGAACTGTCTGCAAATGTTTCCTATCTGAGCTAGAATCAGAAACTTCAAACAGTTCCATGAGCCTTACCAAATCGTTACCCTGGATATATTAGGCAGAAATATTCGAGTCTACTCCTGGGCTACTATGGAATTGACTCCGCATGAAATCACTCATGCTGATCCCTCTGACATCCCCTCGACCCCTCTTCATACCCCCAACTATCCCTAACCCGATCAGAATACTTCCTGACTCACCTGCACCTCACCCACCAGGTATTCTACCCACTTATCACACCCACTTTTTAAAGTTTATTTAAGTTTATTTATTTATTGGTCACAAGTAGTCTTATATTAACACTGCAATAAAGTTACTGCGAAAATCCCTAATTGCCACATGCTGACATCTGGTTGGATACACTGATGGGGAATTTGGCATGACCATTCCACTTAACCTGCACATCTTTGGATTGTGGGAGGAAACCGGAGCATCCGGAGGAAACCCATGCAGACACAGGGAGAATGTGTAAACTCCACACAGATAGTCACTCAAGCCAGGAATTGAATCTGGATCCCTGGCGCTGTGAGGCAGCAGTGTTAACCATTGTGCCACCATGCTGTCCCCAATCTACCATGTTTATCCTACTTTCTATTGCTAACATTCATACTGGGCATTTAAACTTACCATATGGCAGCTACAGCTGTATACGAGAGGCAAGTCCTGACTTCCTACAATGCTACAGCATTGGGATGGAGACTTAATGGCAGTATCTGCTGACGCTATGTTCCTCATTTATGGAGAAGCCTGTTTTGAAGATCCAGCAAGAAATGCGGAGCTGTGTCTAATCATGGAAAAGTTCAAACAGAGCAGCAATCTGAAGATGACTGTTATGTCATGGAAGATCTGGACTATTATCATGAGTAAATATATCATGTGCATGTTACCCACATACTTGATAGAATACATCTATGTCTGTATCCTGCAGCCTATGACATCCAGTTTCTTAACTCTCCTTTTGCAGGCAAATCTAAGCAATATACAATGGGAAAGAGCAGGAATGGGGAGTAGGCATTGAAGAAATCATTGACATGGAGGGCAGAGAAGGAGTGGAACGTGATAATGTCAAGTTCAGACCAAGTACTATCCTTGCATTGTTGTTTCTGTGAACCCTACAGTGGCATACACTTAAGCACAATCCTGATTACTGAGCCATTCTCCCTCTCAAATCTTTATTCATATTGGTAGGACCATTTTAGTACCATTCTCACAGTGATCATCAATTTTAACTTCACACTGCTGATAATGCCGGAGATTATGGGAAGATATAACAAGACATAGGTAGATTAGAGACTTGGGCACAGAAATGGCAGATGGAGTTTAATCCAGACAAATGCGACGTTATGCATTTTGGAGGATAAATTCAGATGTGAATTATACTGTAAATGGTAGGAAACTCTTTGAAATATTAACATACAGAGGGACGTGAGTATGCAGATCCACAGTTCCCTAAAAACGACAACACAGGTGGCCAAAGTGATTAAGAAGGCATATGGTATGCTTGCCTTCCTTTGCCAGGGCTTTGGTACAAGAGTTGGGAAATCATGTTGCAGCTGTACAAACTCTTGGTTAGGCTGAATTTGGAGTATTACAGGCAGTTCTGGTCACCACACTACCAGAAGGACATGGAAGATTTGGAAAGAGTGCAAAGAAGGTTCACCAGGATATTGCCTGGATTCAAAGGTGTTGACGTTGAGGAGTGGTTGAATAAACTAGGATTGTTTTCACTGGAATGATGGAGGCTGAGGGGAAACTGATAGAGATCGACAAAATTATGAGACATGGACAGAATGGACATAGTCAGAGGCTTTTTCCTAGGGTGGAGGTATCAATTACAAGGGCACACAGGTTCAAGATGAGAGGGGCAAAGTTTAAGGGAAATGTATGAGGGAGGTTTTTCCCACAGAGCGTGATGGGTGTCTTGAGGGCACTGGCAGTGCACTGGCAGTGCACTGGTGGTGGAAGCAGACATATTGGCAATATTTAAGAGGTATGTGGATAGGTACATGAATAGGGAGGAAATAGAGGGATATGGACCGAGTAAGGGCAGAAGGTCTTTTTAATTTAGATAGGACATCATGATTGGCATAGGCTTGGAGGGCCAAAGGGCCTGTTTCTGTGCTGTACTTTTCTTTGTCGATATCATTCCCAACAAGTTCTGGGTGGCAGTCTGTACTACAATGCATTAATTTCAGTGGCTTATTGCCTGCTTTAGCCCCCATAAAAAAGCATTTTCTGTTTCCCATTCTTAATTAATACTGCAATCTACATTATGTAATCTTATGTGAGTCACCTGATGAAGGAGCAGCACTCCGAAAGCTTGTGCTACCAGATAAACCTGTTGGACTTTAACCTGGTGCTGTGAGACTTCTTAGTATAAGTTGTTATGATAGTTTGAAATTTGGCCTTCTTGTGTTTCATCAGTCAAGTGCACAATGAAATGATATATAGTGTGTCTCTGTTTTCAGCAACATGACATAGATAAGGCACGATTAATAGCAAGCAGTAAAATCAATAATGGCTCCCAAAAACCTGCAATCACAGTGAATATGTCAGGAATGCGCTTTCAGTGCTTAGGTTTGAGAGCTCCTGGAAATGCATCTAATTAGCATGGTCAGGCAGATGCAGTTCCTTTGCTGATTTCTAGGAAATCTACATCTAATTACCAATGGGGGTGTGGGGGGGGAGGGGAATGCAGCCCTTCTTTACCCCTTCATTCCCACCAACATCTCCCCAGCATCAACTAGAAGAGGTGAAATTCCAGCCCTTACACAGCTGGCTGAGATCTCTCTGAAAGTCAGTGAGAATCCACCATACCCTTGCTCTTTTCTACAAGATTTCACTAGGTTCCCTCTGGGGTCCAACAAGGTTCCTGAGAATATTTGGGAGCACCATGTTGAAAAAAAAACTGATTGAATGTCAATGGGACTTCAGTTTCCACAAAATACAAATGGAGAAGCATTTAAGAAACGTACCAAAACTCTTACTACTATAAGATGCAGTTGTAGCACTTTGAAGGTCTTCCTTAATGATTTTTCATCATGGTCATCCTGTTTAAAATAGAATAGTTTTCAGAATAAATGTCATTTTTTTATTAGTTCTTACACAGCATAATTTGACATTAGCAAGGCTCTGTTGATGCCATGATAAAACATTGTTGCAATTATGATGTTTGAAAAGGGAACTTTGGAGAGCTAAAAATGGTCCATGCGCCTGACAAGGATGTTGCTTTCCTACAAGGCAACTACAAACTGAATCTCAGCTGATCATGATCTGTGGAATGCTGCTCAACTTGACTCTGCAATGGGGACAATGAATGGAGTCAGCATAAAACAAGGATCTTAAAAATTTAAAGTAGACAATAGTGATGGCATAAAGAATAGTGGAGAAGTAGGAGGACTCAAACAAATCCGCAGCCAAGGTTTTTTGTAGCAGCCCAATCAATGGTGTTTCGATTAAATCATCACTTGTCCCTATTGTCAGAATCATGTCTATTGTAAGATGTTCGTGACAGTTTGATGGATCTGAATAAGTCTTCATAGTCTGAAGTAGTTAACTCTAAGACTTTTTTGATTATTAGAACTATTTACAAGTATACATTAGAGGTACAAACTCGGAACTATGTCCATGTTTGCTGATGCACATGGCTCTGTTTAATGTTAAAGTGATTCTGGATTGGGTCATGTGCTCTCTTACATGACCACGTGTGTGGTACTGTACTCAGTCCCACATTAACACTATATGTGCTCATACCACAAAAGTCTCCCAAGTCTTTATCCAATGTAATATAAGTGATTATCGCTGACCTTACGCCTTATATTATTATACATTTACATTATCATTATTAAATTATCACTATCTCATCTCCTCCCTTTAAGTCCTTGAATTCAAAGGTTCAAGGTAGTTTGAAGGCCATACTACTGCCAGAGCAGTTGCTGCTGCTGGTTTTACTGTGGGTTTGAAGGTTGTTCTCACATTTGGATATGTTCTGCAATATATCTCCATTGGACAGTGGGGGTAGGCAGTCGAGGAATAAGGAAAAGACTCCTCCTATTTCTTCTGATGCCAGCCAGATAAAAGTGAAGTTGGTCCTCACTTTAACGACAGTATCTTCCCTCTCAAGGTCTATAATCCAGACCTTGTCACCTTGCTGTAACTGTGGCAAGTATCCGGTGAAATACTTTCTATTTTAGATGGAAGCTTTCTTCTGCCAGTGGGACAGCACTCTTGCTTGGATGCCTTGGTAATCCTTGGTTGCAAACCCAGTATGAATTTTTTCAGCAGGATTGAAAGTTGTATTTAGAGTTTCCAGCCCATCAGGAGTTCAGATGAGGATAGATCGCATTGTAAAGAATTGATCTGTATCTGGGCAGTTCTGTGGAGAAGGCCTTGTTCTTTCTTAGGAGGGCTTTTACTCTATGGATTTTTTTTTCATCCTCCCCATTTGACTGAAAGTATTGAAGGGAGTTGGTGTGGTGGTGGAAGTCGGATGTGGCGCAGTGGTAGAACCTGGATGCAGTGGCAAAATGCATGAAGTACCCATGTGGGGATTGTGGACAATTATTGGATATAATCTTGTCCAGAATGCCATGGCTCATGAACATCTCTTTTAGGTCTTGATCACTGCTTCTGTGGTAGTTCAATAGTCTATTCCATTTAGCACAATGGTAGTGCCATACAACACGATGTAGTTGATGTAGGTCTTGATCACTGCTTCTGTAGCAGTTGGATAATTGCTTCACCTCAACACATCTGAAGAAGTGGTCCACCATGATAGGGTATGATTTGCTGTTGAAGTTCAACAGGTCAACAGCAGCCTTTCCCATAAAAGGGAACTGTGTTGGAATGAGGGGTTCTCTTTGGTCCAACCTGTGCAATGCACACACCTGGCAATTTGCAACGTTGTTTTCAATCACCTTGGAAATGTCTGACCATCAGCCAGTGGATTAGGCCTGGGCTCTAAACTTCGTGATACCCAAGTAGCCCTGTTGCATTTTTTGAAGAATTTCTGGCCAAAGGGAGACTGGGATGTCCAGCTAGTCATCACAGACCAAGGGCTCATCTATAATCAAAGAGTATTTTTGTTGATCAAGCCAGGTTTTCATGGTTTCTTCACTTGTTCTCTACTGAGGTCATTCTTCTTGGCAGTATCTATTGATGCGGGCACATATCCCATCACTCATTTATTCCTGGCATTGGAGTTTGCTTGTGGTTGGTGACAGGTGTCTTCTTGTCAATTATACTTCAAGTTGTTGGGCGAGATTGACATCCTCACCACTTAGGCTGGATCAAAGAGAACCCCTCATTTCAACACAGTTCCCTCCAAGGCCATGGGAGATTCTGTGTGTTGACCTGTTCAACTTCAACAGCAAATCATCACCAACTTGCCTACCACAGATGCATTTGTCATGACAATAGCAGTAGGAATGACCACCGCACAATCCTGTCTTCACATTGAGGATACCCTTTATTGTGATGTGTGGCACTGTCACGGTGCTAAATGGGATAGACTTTGAGTAGATTTAGCAACTCAAGATTGGCATCAATGAGGTGCTGTGGTTCATTAGCTGCAGCAGAACTGTATTCAACTACAATGTGTAGCCTCATGGCCCAGCATATCCTTACTCTACCATTACCAAAGCCAGGGAATTAACCATGGTTCAATGAAGAGTGCAGGAACATAGAACATAGAACATTACAGCGCAATACAGGCCCTTCGGCCCTCGATGTTGCGCCGGCCAGTGGATCCTCTAACCTAAACTATTCCAATATCATCCATATGCCTATCCACCGAACATTTGAATGCCCCCAAAGTAGGCGAGTCCACAACTGCTGCAGGCAGGGCATTCCACGCCCTCACCACCCTCTGTGTAAAGAACCTGCCTCTGACATCCGTCCTATAACTACCACCTCTTAATTTAAAGTTATGTCCCCTCGTGTTGGTCATCACCATCCGAGGAAAAAGGCTCTCACTATCCACCCTATCCAATCCCTTGATCATCTTAAATGCCTCAATTAGGTCACCGCGTAACCTTCTTCTCTCTAATGAAAATAACCTCAGGTCCCTCAGCCTTTCCTCATAAGGCTGACCCAGGAGGGAATGCCAGAAGAAACACCAGGTATACCTAAAATACTGAGGCGTCAATCTGGTGAAGAAACAACACAGGATTATTTGTGTGTCAAACAGCATAAGCAGCAAGTATTAGACAGTACTAAGCAATTCTACAACCAATGGATTTGATCTAAACTTTGCAGTCATGCTACATCCAGCTGTTCCATAAGTATCCCCATCCTCAGTGATAGGGGGGCCCAGCACATCTGTGCAAAAGAGAGCTGAATCATTTGTAACAATCTTCAGCCAGAAATGTTGAGCAGATGATCCAAATTGGCCTTCTCCAGAGGTTCCCCGAATTATGGATGTCAGTCTTCAGCCAATTCAATTCATTCCACATGATATTAAGAAATAGTTGAAGCACTGAAAACTGCAAAGATCTTGACATTATTCTAGAAAAAGTACTAAAGACTTATGCTCCAGAATATGCCATGCTCCTAAACAAGCTGTTCAGTAAACCTACAACATTGATTTTTACCCAGCAATGTGGAAAATTGTCCGGTTAGGTCCTGAACATAAAAAACAGGGCAAATCCAACTCAGTTAATTACCACACCATCATCTACTCTCGACCACTAGTAAAGTGATGGGAGAAGTCATCAACAGTGCTGTCAAGCAGCATCTGCTTAGCAATAATCTGTTCATGAATGCTTGCTCAGTTTAGATTCCATCAGGGTCACTCAGCTCCTGACCTTATTCAAACATGGAGAAAAAGGCAGACCATCAGAAGTGAGGTGAGAGTGACTGTCCTTGTCATCAAGGCAGTATTTGACTAAGTGGCATCAAAGGGGCCGAGCAAAACTGTAGTCAATGGGAATCACGGGGAAAACTTATTACTAGTTGGAGACATACCTAGCAGAAAGAAAGATCGCTGTGATGGTTTGAGGTCAATCATCTCAGCTCCAGGACATCACTGCAGAGTTACTCAGGGTTTCCATTGAAAGATCAGAAGTAAAGATGTTCGCTGATGCCTATACAATTTCAGCACCATTTGCAACTCCTCAGATACTGAAATACACCAAGACCTGGACAATATGCAGGCTTGGCTGATAAGTTAAAAGCAAAATACTATGGATGCTGGAATCTGAAACAAAAACATAAAATGCTAGGAAATCTCAGCAGGTTGACAGCATCTGAGGAGAGAGAATAGAGCCAACATTTCAGGTCCGGACGGCCCTTTGTCCGGCTGTAACAAAGGGACATCCAGACTTGAAATGTTGGCTCTATTCTTTCTCCACATATGCTATCAGGCCTGCTGAGATTTTCCAACATCTTCTGTTTTTGCTTGGCTGACAAGTGGCAAGTAAGATCCATGCCACATGAGTGCCAATGCCAGGCAATGACCATTTCCAACAACAGAGAATCTAACTATTCCCCTTGATATTCAATAATCACTGAGTTCCCCACTATCAACATCCTGGGGGTTACCATCGAGCAGAAACTGAACTGGACTAGCCATGTAAACACTGTGGCTATGACAGCAGGTGAAAAGCTAAGTGAATAACTCACCTCCTGATTCCCCAAAGCCTGTCAAGGTTCTTTAGACAACACTTTCCAAACACACGACCACTACTATTTAGCAGCAGATGCCTGGGAACACCACCACCTGGAGCTTCCCCTCCAAGTCACTCACCATCCTGACTCAAAAATATAAAGCTGTTCCTTTACTGTTGCCAGGTCAAAATTTTGGAATCCCTACCCCAATAGCACTGTGCTTGTATTATACAGTAAGAAGTTTCACAACACCATGTTAAATTCCAACAGGTTTATTCGGTAGCACACTTTCGGAGTGCTGCTCCTTCATCAAGTGAGTGGGAGTTCTGTTCACAAATAGTGCATATAAAGACACAAATTCAATTAAAAAATAATAATGGATGGAATGCGAGTGTTTACAGATAATCAAGTCTTAAAGGTAAAGACAATGTGAGTGGAGAGGGGGTTAAGCACAGGTTAAAGAAGATGTCTATCATCTCCAGGACAGTTGGTGAGATTTTGCAAGCCTAGGCAAGTTCTGGGGGTTACAGATAGTGTGACAAGAACCCAAGATCCTGGTTGAGGCCGTCCTCACATATGCGGAACTTGGCTATCAGTTTCTGCTCAGTGATTCTGTGTTATCGTGTGTCATGAAGGCTGCTTTGGAGAACGCTTACCTGAAGATCAGAGGCTGAGTGCCCATGACTGCTTTCAATTTAATCTTTCAATTATCCTCTTGCTTCTTAGATTAAAATAAATGTCAAATGATTTTTGTACTGTTTCAAATTTAGCAGATTTATTGATTCCCTGTCTCGCAATAATATCGTCCGCAAGCAGACCTACTGAGTAAAGCAGCATGAATGTTCTCTGATTCTGACATTTTGCATAAATCTCAGGTAACACTATATCTTCAGATTCTTTTCCTTCACTGTCCTCAATTATGTGATTAATATGGGCCTTTGATTAGTCAGAATTGATTGGGAAGTGTGGAATTGGAAATCATAGTTAAATTTTTAGAAGTGTAGATTCTGCTTTCAGTGCTTTCTGATTTTCAATATAGTGTTGCTGTTCATTCAGGACAAAGGAATTTTCCACCATGGCCAGTTTTGGTAGACACTACCACAATGGCACTTGAACATAGTTTGAAATTTTCAAAGTCCACAATGGCTGCCTGCACAGTTCTCTTGCTCAGCATTTGCTTTAAAGTTGCCAATATAAAACCCTGCCCTTTGTTTCCTCTCAGCTGAGTTTAGAAGTCATGATGCTTCCAGATTATTTCATATATTTTCCTTTTCAGAGTGAGTTCAGACACTACATAGAATCATAGAGGTTTACAGCATGGAAACAGGCCCTTCAGCCCAACTTGTCCTTGTTGCCTTTTTTAACCACTAAGCTGACCCCAATTATCTGCATTTGGCCCATATCCTCTACAGCCATTTCACCCATGTAACTGTCTAAATGCTTTTTAAAGGGCAAAATTGTACCTACTTCTAGCACTACCCCGGCAGCTCATTCCAGACATTCACCATCTTCACTGTGAAAAAAACTGCCCTTCTGGATCCTTTTGTATTCTCCTCTCTCACCTTAAACCTATGCCCTCTAGTTTTAGACTCCTTTACCTTTGGGAAAAGATGTTGACTATTTACCTTAAATATGCTCCTCATTATTTTATAGACCTCTATAGAGCCTCCTATGCTCCAGGAAAAAAATGTCTCAGTCAATCCAGCCTCTCCTTATAACTCAAACCATCCAGTCCCATTAGCATTTTATTAAATCTTTTTTGCATACTTTCTAGTTTAATAATATCCACAGTATTCCAAGTGTGGCCTTACCAATGTGTTATATAACTTCAATAAGATGTCTCAATTCCAGTATTTAATGTTCTGACCAATAAAACCAAGAATGCCAAATGCCTTCTTCATCACCCTATCCAGTTGTGACTCCACTTTCAAGGAGCTCTACCATTAACTGAGTAAGTCCTGCCAAGGTTCAATCGACCAAAATGCATCACCTCACATTTATCAAAATTAAACTCCAACTGCCATTCATCAACCCACTGGCCCAATTGGTTAAGATCCTATTGCAATCCTAGATAATCTTCTTCACTGTCCACTATGACA
This sequence comes from Sphyrna mokarran, assembly GCA_024679065.1. NCBI lineage: Eukaryota > Metazoa > Chordata > Chondrichthyes > Carcharhiniformes > Carcharhinidae > Sphyrna > Sphyrna mokarran. The sequence continues at coordinate 40,389,892 of JAGIQG010000004.1, forward strand.
ACAATTTTGGTGTCATCTGGAAAGCTGTTAAATTCTCATCCAAATCATTAATATAAATGATAAATAACAATGGACCCAGTACCGATCCCTGAGGCACAACCCTAGTCATAAGCCTCATGTATGAAAAACATTCCTCTATGACTGCCCTCTGTTTTCTGTTATCAACCCAATTTTGTATCCAACTGTCAACCTCACCTGGATCTCGTGAGATTTAATCTTATGAAACTATGTAGCAATGTGGTACCTTGTCAAAGGCCTTGCTAAAGTCCATGTAGACAATGTTGACCGCACTGCCCTCATTTACCTTCTTGGTTACCTCTTCAAAAAACTCAATCAAAATCATGAGACATGATTTTCCACTCACAAAGCCATACTGTCACAAATCAGTCCTTGCCTCTCTAAATGCCTGTAGATGCTGTCTCATAGAATACCTTCTAACAACTTGTCAACGACATATGTTAGGCTCATTGATCTATAGTTCCCGGGTTTTTCCCTGCAGCCCTTCTCAAACAAAAGCACAACATTTGCCACCTTCCAATCTTTAGGCACCTCACCTGTGGCTGTCGACGATTCAAATATCAGTACAAGGAGATCCACGTTTTCCTCCCTAGCCTCCAATGACGTCCTGAATGCACTTCATCAGGTCCCAGAGATTTGATGCGTGTTCAGGTGTCATCTCAAGGATTGGGTTTTAGCAACAAGATGGCATGGTGGTACACAGCACTGCTACCTTACAGCTCCAGGGACTCTGTCAATTCTGGCCTTGCGTGATTGTCAGTATGGAGTTTGCACATTCTCCCTGTGTCTGTGTGGGTTGTCTCTGGGTCCTCCGGTTTCCCCTCACGGTCCAAATGTGTGCATAGTAGGTAGATTGTCCATGCTAAAATTGCCCCTTTGTATCAGGGGGACTAGCAGGGTAAATACATGGGGTTACAGGGATAGGGATTCGTTGGAATTGTGATCAGTGCAGGCTCACTGGACTGAATGGCCTCCTTCTGCACTGTAGGGATTCAATGATTCTATCATTCCATGAGGTCTTTTCCTAACAACACTTCTGACTCTGTCATTTCAAGATATGATGTGGAAATGCCAGCTTTGGATTGGGGTAAACACAGTAAGAAATCTGACAATATGAGGTTTATGTTCAAACGATTTATTTGATAGTAAACTCACAAGCTTTCGAGTTTCCCTCTCGTCAGGTGAATGGAAAGATCTGGCCTCAGATCCCAAGATCCCTATGCAGACGCTACGACAGTGGATGAATGAACATCACTAGAAAATCACTAGGCAAGTCTGTTCCCTTCCTGTTGGCGAACACTTCAGTGGTCATGGGCATTCGACCTCTGACCTTCAGGTAAGCATTCTCCAAGATGGCCTTCATGACACATGACAGCGCAGAGTCGCTGAGCAGAGATTGATAGCCACGTTCTGCATACATGAGGACGGTCTCAACAGGGATCTTGGGTTAATGTCGCACTATCTGTAACCCCCATGACTTGCCTGGGTTTGCAAAACCTCACTTACTGTACTGTCTGGAGACAATACACATCTCATTAACCTGTGCTCAGTGCTCCTTCCACTCACATTGTTAGCCGCTTTAAGACTTGAATAGCAAGTTAAGTGTAAAGATTCGCATTCTAATCAGTAATCTGTAAACTAACTGTGCTGTTATATGTACTATCTGAGGCCAGAACTCTCCATTCACCTGACGAAGAGGGAAACCTTGAAAGCTTGTGAGTTTACTTTCAAATAAATCAGTTAGACTTAAACCTGGTGTTGTCAGACTTCTTACTGTATCTCAAGATTTCTCAGGACTTGCTGAAAATTAAAGCCACTCCTGAAAGGTCTCTGAGATTAGAAGTTGAACTCCCAAAAGAGAATCAATGGAGTTTTCCACTGTCGCAAGGAATTTTAAATTTCTGCTCCAGCTTCCAAGATTTTCTTTGGAGCTTTCTGCTGATGTTTTTTTCTCTCTCTTCATCTCTCCTTTGGAGCTTCTCAAATTTGGTTTTTATTCCATAGATCTATAAACATGGACAGGGATCGCGGGTAGAAGCGGGAACAATGGGGTGGCGGCGCGGGCTTGTTGGGCCGAAGGGCCTGTTTCCCGTGCTGTTTTGTTCTTTGTTCTTTTCAGGTCAAACTGATTTGCTGATTTTTTTTTCTCAGTCTTCAAGCATTTCAATTTCTCTCTGTGTTTTCTGTGAGATTTGGGGCTTTTCCACAAGCTGAAGCCATGTTGTAGGGTATTGATACAGTTCAGTATGTCTGAAGAAGTCTTTGCAGTCTGAAATAGGATAACTACATCTTTATTGCCTTTTAGAACTATTTACAAATAGACAGCAAATGAGCTGTCTCCAAATTTGCTGGTACACACAGCTTTGTCTAACACTTGACTGGTTTGGCCTGCACTTGTTGGAGTTCAGAAGAATGAGAGGTGACTTTATTGAGACATAAAGATTTGACAGGGTAGATGCCCCCACTTGGATTGAGGGGAGGGTGGAGAGTGTCGGACCAGATGATATAAACTCAGAGTGAGGGGTCGTCCATTTAGGACAGGGATGAAGAAGAATTTCTTCTTTCGGAGGGGAATGAATCTAGGGAATTTTTATCGCAGCAGACTGTAGAGGCTTGGTTATTGAGCATGTTAAAGGCTGAGATAGACTGATTTTTAAGCAGTAAGGAGTCAAGGATTATGGGGTAAGGTGGAAAAATGGAGTTGAAGGTTATCATATCAGTCCAATCAAGATCTCACTGAAAAGCAGAGTAGACCTGACAGGCCAAATGGTCTACATCTTACATCCTATGTCTCACTGTAGACTGACCCCAAGTGTGGGTCATGTGCTCTCACACATCACTATAGAGCTGGCATTGCAATCATTTCCACAATAATCCTTTGTGTGTCAGACCCTCATATTATAATGTCCAATATCTTTCCACCCTCAAAAATCAAACATTTGATCATCTAGGATTTTAGTAACCCACATCAACCTAACAGTGGATCTGAAAGGGAACTCTTGAGGTCATTCAGTAATGGACTCTTAACTTTAAATCTCAGGAGATTTCAACTTTTATGAAATCAGTAGGAACAGAAGTGCTTCTCCTGGTTCTACAAAAAAAATTGGGGTGCCCCTGACCCATTCTAGTCATGTCCTTCCAGTTGGCACTCCTTTATCAGACTTACAAATGGGCCTCACTGTGGTTGAAATCCATTCTGCCAGTAGCATTCAAGCATCTAATTAGCCCATAGTTTATCTTAAATTCTGATAGTGAGATACAAGGGCAAATTTAGTTTGGTCCTCTCATTTTGAGTGCATCATTTTTTATATGTGATAAGAATTGCCTGGTCTGGGACTCTCACGAATTTAGACCCCTTCATACCTAGAATTATTGCCATGTAGAAAATACAAGCTTGCAAACAATGTGTTATGGTACTGCAATTTCCTGCACCCACAAATGACCCACAAATCAAATTTATCACAAGCATATATTATATTATATACACATATTATATATAATATATATCAAGACAAATTATTTCATTAGAAGCAAAGAGCAGAGAAAAACACAGCACAGGATCAGGTCCTTCAGCTCTCAAAGCCTGTGCTGATCATGATGCCCTAACTGAAAAAAAAATCCTGCTCTTATTTGGTCTGTATCCCTCTATTTCTTCTCTATTAATGTACCGATCCAGATATCTCTAATGTCCCTGCTTCCACCACACCTTCTGGCAGCAGGTTCCAGGCATCCACCACTATCAATATGAAAAACATTCCCCGCACATTTTCCCTTAAATTTTCCTCTTTTCATCTTGAATCTGTACCTTCTTGTAATTGGCACTTCCAACACAGAAAAAGCCTCTATCTATCCGTTAATGCCTCACAATTTTGTAGCAAAACTGAAACAAATTCACTATAGTTCACCAGTACCTTTGAGGTCCTGGCTATGATGATATATTTTGCTACCTAGTTCAGTCTAGTAAAGAATATGCCCATAGCCAATCTTTATTTGGAGCTTCACAAATGATTGCATTAACTAGAATCAAACAATATAGACACAAACAGAAAATGACTCTCCTTTGTACTATTCTTCCCATCACACTTGGCAGAGGTTTATTATAGCAGGTTTGAAGAAGTTTTCATTTCACTTACTGCATGAATACATGGCCTTTCTTGATAACTTGATACCACAGATGATAGGCAATAGCTGACAAAATTCTTTGTTCGGAGTAAGTGAAGAAATGTGGATCTGTGTGAAAGTAATTGGTATCATCCCATTAACAAGTCAACAATAATAGTTTGCCTTTTTATGCTGTCTCTAATGTAGAAAATGGCCTCAAAACACTTCATAGGAATGCAATGGAACAAAAAAAATGGCATGAATGCATTAAACTGGTCAGTATGATTTTTATTTGTATATTCTTCTCATTCAGAGGTATCTATTAATAGAATGCAGTTCCCCAACTAACAATCATTTTATATGTTCACGATAAATAATTAATTTCCTTTAAGCATCCGACAGATACTATTTTGTCAAACGAATGAAATTATCTGTATTTATGCTATCACTAACTTCTTCAAAGGAAAGCTTGTTATATATTTACTATTAATATCAAAGAACATTTTGAGGGTGTGAAATGTACTGATAGGAGCAGAGAAACAGCCAAGAAATTGAATTTTAATCACAACTGTCGGAATTTATCTGTGAGTTTTGTAAACAGGAGTTGAATTTTCAGTGCAAATAATCAAGAAAATGTAAGGAGTGAAATTGTTTTTGAACTTGGCCTTTCACTAAAAATAAAATGTACATGATAGAACATCTTAAATGAAGAAAGTGAGTTCTTCACCTCTTAATCTGTTGGGAACTGCTACAAGGTTTGTATGTCATTCTGTTTGACTGATTTCAGAGTCAGGCCCGTTCTACAGTCAAATCCAATACCCTGTTTGTCAGATTTAGCTTAAAGTGATTTTGGCCTAGACAACACTTCCATAAACCTGGCAGAAGAAATCCTGCTGAATTGTGCATTTTGAAATCATGCAAGCATGAAAATGCATGTGTTCACAAGCGAGATTAATCATGGTATTAGTTGGAATACACTTCAGTATAAACTCAAGGGAATTTTAAAAACCACTCTCTGTGTACTGACTTCCAGTATTACTATCTACAGCTTACGTAGAACTACAAAGAATATACAGCAAAGAAACAAGCCATTTCATCCAACTGTTTCTTGCCAGTATTTAGGTTCAGTACAATCTCTGCCCACCCCACACACCCTCATTCTTCAATTACTCCCATCAGCATAATCTGGGTAACACGGTGGCGTAGTGGTTAGCACTGTTGCTTCACAGCACCAGGAACCCGAGTTCAATTCCGGCTTTGGGTTACTGTCTGTGTGGAGTTTGCACATTTGTCCAGTGTCAGCATGGGTTTCCACAGATGTTTCGATTTTCCCCCCACTGTCCAAACATGTGCAGGTTACGTTGACTGGCCATGCTAAATTGGTCCTGAGTGTCGCAGGATGTATAGGTTTAGGGGGATTAACAGGGTAAATATTTGGGCTTACGGAGATAGGGCCAGAGTAAAATGCTCTGTTGAAGGATTATTACAGACTTGATGTTGAATGGCCTCTTTCTCTACTGTAGGGATTCTATAAACTTTTTTATTTCTCCCTCGTGTTTATCAAGCTGTCTTAAATGCCTCTAATCTTTTTGTCTCATTACTTCTTGTGGTAGTGAGTTTCACATTCTAATCACACTGAGTAAACAAATTTCTCCTGTCTTCATTTTTGGCTTTATTTATGCCCCTTAGTTTTGGTTTCCACACAAAAGGAAGCATCTGCTCTATGTCTACCTAGCAATTGAAATTCTACCAACAGCTATCTGTTTATCTATACATGTACATATCGACCTGTATATTTTGTTTAACCATTTTTAAAATATATTTATCAACACAGAAGATGGCAACAGTTTGTTTTTCATTTCTCCACTAATGTAACTCTTCCTTTATCACTAAAGCATGAGGAGATTCCTTTTGAGAAGGCATCATCATACAACTATGCACCAGCAAAAGAAGTGACTGGATAGTGAATGAGTCAGAGGTATCTGTACATTGTACAGCACCCAGCACTGGTAAGCAAGTGTAGGTACAATAGTAGTGCCACAAGCAGCCCAGGAGACAATACAGCTAGATCTCCTCCCAGTTCGGTCAAGGAAGCAGCTTTCTTCACATAAGTAGTATTGAATTATGGGATTTTACCAAATGACTGAAACATACAAGTGTCTGCTTCCAGCCTGTGTGGTGATTTCTATAGAATCAACATTTGCCAGTCTACTTGGGAGTGCATGGCCACCTATGGGATGCTACAATCAGGTCCTCACAAGTGGTAGAAACACAAACAGCTGCTCTGCAGATTCTGGACTCCAGCTTGGACAGCCACCACTACCACCACCAACTCCGCCCCACCCCACCCCCCAACTTCCATCAGGTTTGTTAACAAGAATTAATAATGGCGCTAAATCCTGTTAAATGCAATAACCGTGCTCACAATTAAAATAATCATCTTTACTAGGTACTAGACTTAGGTCAAGATTTTGTTTTTATTACAACTTCTTAGTTTGCATTGTCAGAATATCAGGGATGTTTAATTTGGATAAAAAATTTGGTATCCTTTGACACAAAATTCAAGGGATGAAGATGAGGTTTCAAGAGCATTTAGTGAACATATGATGGGAAGACTGAATCATTAACACAGCAATGAAGTTAGTGTGAAAATCCCCTAGTTATCCCCCAGGTTATCGAAAGCCATCTCTATCAGCTGCTCCCATTGACCCTTTAGCAGCAATGCGATGATGAAGTGGATGTCCTTCCTATTAACAAAATCCCCTGGTTTATCCTCCGGATGTTTTGATAGCTGAGCAAATACAATATACTAAGTCCTGGATAAAAGGTTATTGACCTGGTCTTCTACAAGCAATTCCCTCCATCTTTCTGGCAGGCCCACTTGATGCCTACCCAAGTTTTTCAGGTTGCCCATTGTTGCTGCCCTTCCTCCAACAGTTTGGCCATTGGTAAAAATGAAGCCCAAAGTAGTATTCATAAACTTTCAGCAATGTATTGCTGGCAAAAGTTAGAAAGAAGCAAACTCCAAACTCAGAAGTTCCATGGAAGTCCATACACAAATACCACACAGATCCAAATCATCTGAGTGCCTGAAGCAAATGTTCCTTCAAATAATGATTCCCATCATGTCAGTCAGTTCACCGACTCATGTTGCATTTATCACTGGGCAGGATTTCTGACTCTTCCAGTTAAAATCGTGCCACGGTCCTGCTAACAGCATGTGACCCCAATTAACATCTACCAAGAGCCACATTCATGTTGCTGTTTGGTTCCGAGTTATAACGGTGGTTGCTAGGTTTCAGTTAGCATTGGGCTGCAAGCTCATTTCTGCCATTTGAACCACTCATCTGTCCAGTGCTGCCAGGTGGAAAATGGAGTTCAACAATTTTTATCCTGACTGCTAATTCTTGGTACTGTTCTAATGAACCGGTATCACATTTTTAGCAATGTTTTTATATCTTTCCTGTAATGAATGCTCAAAATTATACAGAGCAGTTCATGTGTGATCTAAATTTTAAAACGTTCAGTATCACTTCCTGCTTTTGTATTTTATGCCTCTAGATACAATGTGAAGATTCTATTTGGGTTTTTATGGTCTTATCTGCTTATGTCACCATCTTCTATGACCGAATTTTTCCAGCCACTCTGGTCCTCCATTCCACTTAACATTTAACCAGACAATTAAATTTCATCTCAAAGGCCACATCTATCTGCCACTACAAACAGATCAAACTGGAAGCTCCAAAATCGTTTCAGCCTTAGCCTGACGTATCTCATGATAGATTTTAAATTAGTGAACCATTTGATGCATAAAGACATCAACCACAGAAACTGGAAGTGGACTGTCGTCCACTCACAATGGCACATTAGCACTGTGGTTAGCACTGCTGCCTCACAGCACCAGGGATCCAGGTTCAGTTTCAGGCTTGGGTGACTGTGTGGAGTTTGCACATTCTGCCTGTGTTTGCATGGGTTTCCTCTGGGTGCTCCAGTTTCCTCCCAAGTCCAAAGATATGCAGGTTAAGTGGATGGACCATGCTAAATTGCCCTTTAGTGTCAGGTGGACTGACTGACAGGGTAAATAAGTGAGGCTACAGGGATAGGGCCTTGATGTGATAGTGGTTGGTGCAGGCTCAATGGGCCAAATGGCTTCCTTCTGCACTATAAGGATTCTGAGTCTATGAACACCTTGCAAAAATATCTCCCTTGTTAGCTTCTACATTCAAAAAGCCAAAGAACTTAAGAAAAAGGCAATACTTTAAAGATTATGTGTACACATATGTCTGGGTGCACATTTAAATTAAAGAAGCACTCTAAATTTTATTTGTATTTACAAATATGAACATACAGATCATGAACAGGATTAGGTCATTTGAACCTGCTCTGCCATTCAGTAACGTCATAGGCTGATTGGATTGTGGCTTCAACTCCACATACCTGCCTACCCCCAATATTCTGTGATTCTTGTTAATAAAGGATCTAAAATTACATTTAGTGAGGTTACAATATACATTTATGTATATCCAAGTTTTAAATGTAAATGACAGCATGAATTACAGAACAGTTTCAGGATATGGCAGCAGCTTGTGCAATCAATGGGAGTGAATAGTACTGACTGTAACAAAAAATGTTGTCATATCATTTAATTAAGGAGTTAAGGCAATGTCAAGCTGATCTTACACTGTACTTGCACCAACTCCACCTAAGTGATCCAGAATGATGTAGTCTAATGTCAAGGAGAATCCATTGTTTTCAGGTTGTAAGTGATCTAATATTATTAACACGACTAGTATTTATATTTCAGTACTGCAACAGACCAGAATATCTGTCAATATTTTCAATGTATTTGAATACTGAGGTTAAAATAAGTTAGGGATTTTATAGGAGATAATTTACGAGTTTAAAATTACAGCAGATTATAATTAACAACTGCTTTGATTTCCATGCAATCTCAAAATAACGAGTTAAAATAAATTATCAACGTACGTCAATGAGTAATCATATCGAGTAGATAGGGCAAAACCATTCCCACTCATGAAAGGATTGAGAACAAGAAAGTAAAGATTGTAAGTAATTGGTAAAAGAAGCAAAAGTGATTCAAGGAAAACCTTTTTTTTTACACAGCAACTGATTAGAGTTTGGAATGTAGTGTGCTGGAGACAAGTTCAAATGAAACATTCAAAAGGGTATTGGTATCTGTAAAGGAAGAATGTACAAGGTTAAGGGGAGAAGGTGGAGAAGTTGAGTTGCTCATGTGAAGATCGAGGGCAGACATGATTGGACAAATGGCCTCCTTCTGATTCCATAATTTCCAATATAAAATCTGCGATGCAATACTATAAGAATCCACTCCTATACACTTTGTAAGAAATTAGAATTAAGTTATAAATAATTATATTTATAATATATAATAATTATACAACTATAAATGTCTTTGTTCATCATTACCTGGATACATTTCTGCTTTAATTTACTTATCTGTTGAGGAAAAAGAATTATCTCAAAATTACGTGACTTTTTTGTATGAGTTCATAGTAGGGGAGCTAAAGCAACATTCAACAATTCAAGAAACCTATAATTTATAGGAGTGTAATTACTGATAAGAGAGGGTATCCAGCAATTCAGAAACTTGAAAATATGAATTAAAATGGAACATGTTGGAAATGATCAGCAGGTCTAGCGGAATCTGTGAAGAGAGGAGCAGAGTTAATGTCTTGATGTTCCATATGACTTCTTCAGAATTGTGGGAAGGTAGAAATGTGATGAGTTTTATTCTGATGAAAAAAGAGGGAGGAAGAACTTAAGAGAAGATTTGGGAAGGAGTGGAGGGTGGAAGAAATTAAATGACAAAGATGTCATTTAATGTGGTAATGATTGTAATAAAGAAACAAAACCTTTGTCCAGAATGAGTGTGACTAGCATAATAAACAGTTCTGTCTGATAGCAACAACATGACACATAATTCAAACCAGAACATAGCAAAAAAGATTCAAAACAGGGGACAAATTTTATGGTCAGAAATTGTATGAACTCAATGTTGAATCCAGAAGGTTGTAAAATGCCTCATACGAAATGAGGTGTTTTAATGGAATACTGCTGTAAGTTGAAGATAAAAGATTGAGCAGGAGAGCAAGGTGGTGGATTAAAATGGCAACCAACCAGACGTTTAGCGTCATGCTTGTAAACTGAATGGAGGTGTTCTGCAAGGCAATCACCCAGTCTGTGCCAACCAAACACTGTACCATTATTAACTGTGTTCTGTCTATGTGAATGGATATTCACTTTCCAGTTTAAAATCTGTCACCAATCCCAATTTACATCTTACAATTCAGTAGCTTTCTTGTGTAGCATTTAATGAAAGGTTTTTGGGAAACTAAAATAAACTGAAAACGTCAAGCTTTTATGTTTCAACTTTAACCTGCCAAAGTTTTTGGCACCAAAAGACATACACCCAATTTAAAATAGGCTGGACCAGCAGCCATATAGTCAGGACTGCTTGTTTGGGCACCCAACCAATCCAGGAGGGCAGGGGATGCTGACACAATGTGCTGTTTAGAGAGTGAAGAAAGACGGAAAAAAAGAGCAACTAGGGCTCTGCTGCCATAAAAATACAAGTGCCATTTTTTGAATTTGGCAGTGGAATCAGCTGGAAAATTGATGAGAGAGGTCATCTATCCAACATTTATTTTCTCTTCCTTACAATGGAATGGTAGGTCAACTATTGAATGCAAGTGAATGATGGGGACATAGAAACTGGTTGCTCTTTCTTCCTAGACCCTAGATAGTTTGTTTATTACATTGATAGAGAGATAAGTATCAATTAGGATGGGGCGATATCGCTGCTACTCTTCTTCAAAATAGTGCAATGAGATCTTTTAGATTCACCTAGGTGACAGAACTTTCCTCATACCATAGCTGATGCACCACCAGAGAATTGAGAAATATGTTATGGAATAACATCATCATGGAGTAAGAGACAGTGAGAAAGGTACAACAATAGCAACATGTCTTGAGATTCGAGTTGATATTGGACAGCTATCACTGAATTATGTGGAGTTGGAGGCAGTAGTGGGACTATGTTTTCCAAAAGAATTCCTCCGCTTAAAGAAACACTTGCTTCCTGACAATTCATCTGGGTAATGTGAGAGATTTAAACACAGGAGATTAAATAGAATTTATGACAGAAATAAAAATTGCACGGTTTATGAAAAGAACTAGCTTGATTTGCCAAATAGTTATTTTGACTTTGCAATGCTTTTATGGAACATGATGTGAATCAATATGGCCCGAAATTTCCTCATGGACAAAACCAAGAAATTAAACCTGAAAGACAGGCCTATTTTAATAAAGTCAAATTATGTTCAAAATTTGTGTAAATCACATAACATTTCTGAATGTAAATCAGTCCAATATAAACAACTGGGGTCAAAAGAAAGTTCTGATTTCAAATTCAGAGATGTTGCAAGGTCACGGGCCTGAAACATTGGGTAGAATTTAATGGTTATGTCAGTGGGCTCGTCTGCTGGCTGAAGAGCTGGTGGAAATGCTGCCATGATCACTCATCTCCTCCACCACCCAGCTTAACGTCAGTCAGACACTTATCTGGTTGGCAATGGAGTCCTTGGCATCTTTGGGCCGATATCCCCCCTTCATGAGCTGTTTGCCAATCAGACACCAGCAACTATCCAGCACTGATACCAGGAACAGTAGCCGGTGCATATTCTGCACTGCAACCTGGAAGCAGAATTACTAATGGAGCACTAGAGGGAAGGTAGATGAGGGGGCTCACCAGGGCCAGTCAGGAAGGCTGCAGTGAGGTGAAGAGGGGAAAGGGAGTCCGTTTAAAGGGTGTGCAGGGATCTTCCTGCATAGCAACCCTTGCTGCTGACATGTTTCTCACTTGGGGATGGATTGCAAGATATTAATCATTCTAATTTTTAGGGCCAGTAATATCTATGAATTTTATTCCTTAACCACCTTTTAAATAGTTCAGTTTGAATTCCTAATTGTTGGAACTCTTTATAGGAAGGATATTGTTTGTGAAAAACAGACATTTAATCATTTTATGACTTTAAACTCCTGAGCACTGGCGTTAGAACAGCTGAATACTATCTTAATTGCCACAATACAATTAGGTGTTTTTTTTATCAGTTTGAAGAATTGATAAAAGTAATTTGTTCTTATCTTTGAACATAAACCATTCATTAATTGATTTGTATCAGTAAGAAATGTTTATTTTCTACTATCATGACATGTAGTGTTACTGGCAAGAAAATGTGATTTTGTAACTGCTCTGCCTCTAAAGGAAATGTGTCACTTGTTCACAATTAAACGTAAATTCTGGAAGGCCCAAGTAAACAAAAGATGAACGTTTGTCTTTAGTCTAATGGCTTGAGTTGCAAAGATGGAATGCCATGAGATGACTTGCATCCTAAGCTTATCTGGATTATTTACAAATAAGGGATGAGGAACAATAAGAAACAATTGATCAAAGTTGGAAAATCGTAGTCCTTGTTGGCATAGTGTTATCATAGGTTCTGGGTATGAATCTTCTAGATACAGGTCAACATTATTTCAAAGACAGAGAAAAGAAAGACATCGCCTGTGTTAGCAACAATCAAGAACTTCTAGGATCTTGAGAGATTGCTTCTTGTAAAATTTTATTTAATACATTCTATTTGATTCATAAACACTCGTTATTCATACCTTGTTGGACAAGCAAAACTGAGGATCCTCATGTTACAAATTAAGAACTCAGACCTTAAGAGTTAGAAAGATTTTATACTTCAAAATCCTACATTTTTACAGGGTTGTCCAAATAGGAAAGCTTCTCCCCAAGTCACAGGCATGCATGCCAAGGTTTAGCTGGTATCATACCTATGTGGTGAGGCCCGAGCAATGGTGGTGGATGAGTGGATGGCTAGTTAAGGACCTCTCTTGGCCTGATGCAGGAAGGCCAACCTCAATCTTTCCCAACCCAGATTTAATAAGGGGGGAAGCAACAGGATCTCCACATCAAGTTTTTCTGCCCCATTATACTCTCTCTACCTCCAAGATGGCTCTTGAGGAAACATTAAATTCTGCCCATTAATTTGGTTTCTCTCTCCACAGATGTTGCAAGATTTGCTTGGGCATCTTCTGTTTTTATTGCAGATTTTCAGTACCCATCTTATTTTTCTTTCGTCATACCCACTCGCTGAGTTTTATATTTCTCAAAAACATTTGAACACCAAGAAAAGATTATAAAATATACAGTTTTAAAATACATGAAATATACATCATGCAATCCTTTAGTCTATAGAATTGATTTCTCACTTGTTGTGCCTAAGTGATCTTCTCACTTGCCCAAATAGACAAGAACTTTAAAATATATGATATATATTCAATATCAACCTTCTGAATGTTCCAGGCCAAGACTTGACATGAGTGTCACAAGCTGAGAGGTATGGGAATTTTGATAGAAAATACCATAACATTTATTGAGATGGGGACCTTGAGATAAACAGAACTTCCATCCACCTTCAAGTTCAAAAACAGAAAATGCTGGAAAATCTCAGCATCTATGGAAAGAGAATAAAGCTAACAAGTTTCAAGTCTGGATGACCCTTCATCAGATCTGAGAGCAAAGAAAATCAGGCAAGATTTATACTGTTATGGTGGGGGGGGAGTAGCGGGAGGGTACAGGGGGCACTGTAATAGAACAAAGGAAATGTAGATGGTGATGATGAAGGCTGGGAAGGATGCTAAAAATGTCCATGCAGTGATTGGAATGTATGAATAGCAAAACAGAGGTACAGACTTTGTTAAGGGACTACCAGAAGAATGTGGCAGTCATCCTGAGGGTGGGGGGGCGGGGGGTGTAGAATGCAATAGGCCAGTTTGAAGGAGACGCATGTGACGCACTGCTTCACCTTAAGAGAGTGTTCAGGCCCTGGAAAGGTAAGCAGGGAGGAGGTAAAAGGACAGAGATTTCATGGAAAGATGCCATGGACAGGAGGTGAGGCGTTAGGTATCAGGCAGGACTGGACCAGGCTGTCCCAGAAAGAATGGTCCTTGAGGAATGCTGATAGGGGGAGAGAGGGGAAGATGTGTTAAGTAGTGGCATCATGCTGGAGTTGGCGAAATGGCAGAGGATGATCCTTTGAATGGGGAAGCTGGTGGGGTGAAAAATGAGGACAAGGAGGACCCTACCCCAGTTTTGGGAGGAAAGCGAAGGGTAAGAGCAGAGACCTGGCGGGATGGAGATGGACATGGCATCTCTATCCACGGATGCTGTCAAACCTGCTGAGATTTTCTAGTATTTTCTGTTTTTGTTTCATGTTCCAGCATCCGCAATATTTTGTCTTTTTCACTCTTGCGTTCAGTTGGAATTCAGTGGGTTACTGGAATGGGTCTCCCTCATTTTTGGGTCTCACTTGATTGCCCTCTACTCTTTAATGCTGCTGGACATGTGCCAGTTGTATTTTAAAGGAGATGAGATGCTAAAAAATGATTAAAGCAATTTACCATTTCTTAGTTGTGCCACATGCTAAACTGGATATGTTCAGAACAAATTCAGTAGTTCCAAACTGGGCATCCATGAGATTCCATTGGCCAAAAAGCAACAGAGTCGTATCCAACCGTGGCCTGGCATAGTGCTCTCTCCACTATTACCAACAAACCAAGTAATCAGCTCTGCTTAGTGAGGAGTGCAGGAGGGTTTGCCAGGAGCAATACCAGGCATACCTAAAAATATAGTGCCAATCTGGCAACACAAGCCTCCATATATTCTAAACAGCAGAACAGATATGCAGCAGGGGCAGCTAAATGATTCCACAACCATTGGAGCAGACCAAAGCTCTGCAGTCTTGCTACATTCACTTATGAATAGTGGTGGACAATTAAACTCTACAGACATCTCTGGCTTCAGTAAGGGGAATCCCAGCTCATCAGAGCAAAAGACGTTGCTGAAGCATTTGCAAAGATCTTCACCTGAGTGGATGGTCCATTTAGGCCTTGGCCTGAGGTTCCCAGCACCACAGATGCAAGTCTTCAGCTAATTTGATTCATTTCACGTGATATCAGGAAATGGTTAAAGACCAAAGGCTATGGACCCTGACAAAGAACAAAGAACAAAACAGCACGGGAAACAGGCCCTTTGGCCCAACGAGCCCGCCATTCTGGCAGGAATACTGAAAGTTCTGGAGGCCAAATTTTCAGTACCCTAACCAAACCACTCCAGTCCAGCTCCAACACTGATCTACCTGATAATCAACAAAATTGATTGTCAGATAGATGTCCTGTTCTGTTCACTAACAGAAAAACAACATGACTAATTACCACCTGATCAACAAAATGACGGAAGGGCTCATCAACAGTGTTATCAAACAGCACTTACATAGCAATAACCTGCTCACAAACCTCAGTTTGGGTTCAGCCAGAGCCACTCAGCTCCTCAACTAAGTACAAATATGGGATAAAAAATGGATAAATATGGATAAAAAAGCTGCATTGAAGAGGTGAAAAAAAGAGTGGCAGCCTTTGATATCAATTATCGAGCATTTAACTGAGCATTTAACCGAGTGTGACATCAAGAGCCCTAGCAAAAGTGAAGTCAATGGGAATTAGGGAAAAACTATTCACTGATTAGATTCAGACCTAATATAAAGAAAGCCAGTTGTTGGAGGCCAATTATCCCAGACCTGGGATTTCTGCAAGAGTCTCTCAGGTTAGATTCTTCAGACAAATAATCATTAGCTGCTTCACTCTTGATCTACCAAAGTCAGAGGCAAGAATATTTGTGGATGATTGCAAAACAATCTGCACCATTTGTGACTCTTCAGATACTAAAGCATTTCTGGACAACGTTCAGGCTTGGTCTGATAAGTGGCAAGGAACATTCACACTATACAAGTACTATGCAGGCATAAACCATGTCCAACAAGAGAGAATCTAACCATCTCCCCCCTTGACATTCAATTACATTAACATCACTGAATCCATAACATCAATATTCTGGAGATTATTATTGACCAAATTTAAATGGAATAGCTACATAAATACATTCATAGAAGAGGAAGTTAGAAGCTTGGAATTTGGCGCTGAGTAATTCACCTCCTGACACCTCCACATCTGCCCACATCAGCAAGGCACAAATCAGGTGTGTGATGGAATATGCTCCACTTACCTGGATGAATGCAGTGCTAATAAAGTTAAAATGCGGTGAGCATTGCTGTCTCATAGCGCCAGAGGCCTCGTTTGATTCCCGGTTTGGGTCACTATCTGGAGTTTGCATGTTCTCCCTGGGTCTGTGTGGGCTTCCCCTGGATGCTCTGGGTTTCTTCCACAGTCCAAAAGACGTGCTGGTTAGATGTATTCTCCCTCAGTGTTTCAGAACAGGTGCCAGAGTGTGGCAACTGCAACTTCATTGCAATGTTAATGTAAGGCTAGGGAGATGGAAAGGTATAGGGACACAATTCCAGAGTTTAGACTTAAGGCAACTGAAGATGAAGTCACCTTTAAATTAAAATCGGGCATGGTCAGGGGTATTGTACGGTTGGTTACAGAGATAAGAAGGGGAGAAACCATGAAAAAAAACAAGAATGAGAATCTTAAAGTCAAGATGTTGCTAAACTGGGAACCAGTGTCGGTTAGCAAGTAGATGAGAAATAGAAAGGGGCCAAAGGAGTTAGGAATAAAGGATTTCAATTATGTGGAGAGAATGAAAAAGCTGGAGTTAGTCTGCTTAGAGCAGAGAAAGTCAAGAAAAGATTTGATAGAGGTTTTAACAATCATAAATAGTTTTGATAGCATGAAAAAGGAGATACAGATTCCAGTGACATCGAGGATATAGATTGGTCAATGGAGAGACAACATGAGAATTTTTTCTTTGATACAGTGAATTGTTGTGATGTAGAATACATTTTCTCAAAGGAAAACAAATTGAATAGTCACATTTAAAAGAAAACTGAATAAATACCTAAGGATTTTTTTTGACACTGTTATGAAGAAGAGCAACAGCTTTGGATTAGTTGGATAGCTAAACATAGATGCAAATACACTGGGCTGAATGGCCTCACTTTGTGTTATATCCTTTTATGGTTCTGTGACATTTATCACTTTTAGGTAATGAATTCAATTCTTCGTCAAGGTGATGCTTTAAAACTGAACTGCATTACTTTAAATACAAATGTTTATTGATTCCACCATTTTCACAGAGTTGCTTACTATCATGCTAATCTGTCAGAACAAAGATAATAAGCAGGCTATAACAAACCTGTTGACAAAAGTAGGTTTGGCAAACACAATTTTAAAAAAAGTGAGCACCGTGAACTAAACAAAAAGCAATGAGGTGATTATTGCAAAGACCAGAGTAAGAGAAAGGTTTCTGGAAATATCAAAAAAAATTCAAACAGCCTTTTCAGGAGATTAATGGTTTAATACTGAGGTCAGATAATGAACAATTTTCTTGAATTTCAGTATACTTGCATGATGCATTTTAAAAGATAATATTCTCTGCAAAAATACAGCGATTATGGTACTTTAAAGAAAATTTTGCATGTCTAGAGACACATGAGGCAAACAAAGCACATGTTTACTTTTCTTTTCTGCAGCTAGGTGTTGCTGAACCAGGGTCACTCACCTAATGCCAAGGATTTTAGCTTGAGAAGTGCCATGCAATATAAAGCATGGCTGACCACAAATCTATGCAACTCTGACCATTTGCTATAGATGTGTTTGAAGGATTTGCAAGTTGACAATCAATCTGTTTGGCAGCATTATGAAAGCACCATCCTGGGTCATTATGTTCTGGGGTAGAATTCAAAACCAGAGTTTCTGGCTCAGAGATAAGGATGCTATCCACTGCACCGCAAGACTTCCTCTTTGGTATTTTGAAATCTTTTAACAAGGAGGTTATGACAAATGCAGTTTGTTTACAACCAAATGGGGTTGCTAGCACAGTGGAAACATTACTGGAGTAATACTAGAGACCTGGAGTAATGTTCCAGATACATGAAGCGGAATTTTCTTGTCCCGCCTACCATCGGAATCATACTTAAAGTTTGAAATTTACGTTTATTTATTTTATCACAAGTAGGCTTATATTAACACTGTAATGAAGTTACTATGAAAATCCCCTAGTCACCATACTCTGTCTATTCGGGTAAACTGGGGGAGAATTTAGCATGTCCAATTCATCTCACCAGCACATATTTCAGACTGTGGGACGAAACAAGAGCACGCAGGAAAAACCACACAGACATGGAGAGAACGTGTACACTCTGTACAAATAGCGACCCAAGTGGGATATCAAACCCCTGTCCCTGGCACTGTGAGGCAGCAGTAATAGCCACTATATAGCAGGTGGGAGATGGACCATGCAAAGTTCTGTTAATGTTGGCCAGGATTTTCTGGCCTTGGGATGAGAGTGGCTGGAAAATTCTGCCCCTGGACTGGGAATTTGAGGATGATGGATTTTCCCCCTCATCATCCGAGGAGTTGGAGGAGAACACATCCCCGCTGATGCGCTCTGTCCTGCAACCATTTAACACTCCCTCAAGCATTAAGCGGCTGGAAATGGGGCATCCGCTTGTCACACTAAAGGAAGGTCTGCCTCAGAGCTGCTGGCCAATCAGATTGGCTGACAGTTCTCTCATCCTGTAGTGCCAGACCCAGCCATGGACAGGATTGGATTAAAAGCAGTCCTCAGAGTGGATACCAGGACCAGGTAAGTTTTTGGGGGTCTCAGAAGAGAGAGGGAAGGTGAGGCCCAGGGGACTAGACAGATGGAAGGGTGGGTCTGACATAGAGAGGCCAGGGTGGAGAGGCAGGTGGGATTGGGAAGGGAGGAAATGCAGGGGCCAGGTTCTACTTTTAAAAGGAAGCTGCTGGGAAAGACATCTTCTCTCACTCCACCACTCCATTCCACTCAATGGCTCCCCCAACCCCTGAAATCCTCCCATCAGCCTGAGTATTGAGTCGCCGTGGAAATAACCCTGAAGTGATCATTAATTGACCAATCTGATCAATTGCGGCAAGGATGAGTGGGAGGGACAGCCTAGGTATCAATCACCCAAATGTGAAAATGCCAGAGAAGTCAAGATGGATGGCAACCTAGTGGAAAAGCCACCCAAGAAATGTTACAGTCACCTACGCC
Organism: Sphyrna mokarran; assembly: GCA_024679065.1. Lineage (NCBI taxonomy): Eukaryota > Metazoa > Chordata > Chondrichthyes > Carcharhiniformes > Carcharhinidae > Sphyrna > Sphyrna mokarran. The sequence continues at coordinate 40,409,147 of JAGIQG010000004.1, forward strand.
TACAAACCTGCTATAAAATTACGGTGGAATACTGCCTGCAAGTGCAATCATACCATAGTACATAGGGAAGTTAACTAATAAATCTGGAACAAAAATGCTTGTCTCATTAATAAGGATCATGAAACTACTGGATTGTTGGAACAACACACTTGGTTCATTAATGTCTTCAGGAAAGGAAATCTGCCATCTTTACCTTGTCTTGCCTACATATGACTCCAGATCCACTGTAACCTAGTTGACTCGTAACTAGCCTCTCTAAAGCCATAGAGAGCCAATTAATTGTATCAAACTGCTACAGAGAACCACACTGTGAATGTGCCTATACCAGAGGACCACCGTGTTCAAGGAAGTAGTTCACCACCATCTTCTCAAGGGCAATTCAGGATGAGCAATACATGCCGATCTTATCATTGCTGTTCACATCCCAAGAACAAAAGTAAATTTGAACTCATCTCACAATTGAACCTACAGTTATACAGACAATAAAGATTTAAACAAAATGTTTGATTATATAGGGATTAATGCCATACACTGTGAAATAAACATTAAGTAAGAAGCGTTACTCCATATTAAGCATATATCCATAGTATGAGTAAAATCTTTAAATTGATGGTACAGATTTATAATAAAAAATATCCTGTGTCATAGAGAGTGAAATTGACAAAAAATAAACAGCTCCCAATTTGATGCCTGAATATATTTTTTGACTATATTGCTATATTGTAATTATCTATTTAATGGCAATTCTAAGTCCAAAATAATACGAGTAAATGTACAATCATTGGGGTGCAGATTATAATTGCTTGTTTTATAAATATTGCATATCAAGTCGACAATTATATTGTTGGGAAACCAACACTGCAGCCTCAAATAGCCTTCCATAATTGGTATTTAGCAGGAAACTGTTCTTTCATATAATCATATTATTACAAAGCACAAAATAATTGACATTGTAACACTGGGCAGTTCAGTGTTTTGATTACATCGATTTTCACTGCAGCCCTATTCATCTGTTTTTCAAGCACTCTCATCGGTCTTTGTTGACCGGCCTTTCGTACGAGCTGAGCCTGGACTGATAACAGTGACAAGATGAAATTAACAGCCTTCATTTTCCATTGGCAGTTCCATGCAGCCAATTCACAAACATTTTCATATCAATATTGAGCAATTTCCCTACATTATAATCCATCAAAGTGGGCCATTAATCCTCCCTGCACTGTTCTCTTTTCAAATGCTAACAATTTCTTCTCACAAGGTAAAACATTTGTCCTACAGCCTCTCACACAAAGACACTGCACTGTCAGCAATGATTGATCAGAGGCTTAATATAAACGAGGAAAGAAATGTACATCATATCAATGATGCCGTACATCTGTGGCAAAGGCACTTATTTTTAGAGTTGATTTAAATGCATAAGATAATGAAACCTTCTATACAGGAGGCTTTTCATTTGTGCCATTTGTTCTTCACCTACACTTACTGGAGAAAATTGTTCCCACAGTAAGTAATTACAAAATCCATAATAACTTTGATTGAAGGCAGTGAAAACAGATAATTTTGTTGCTTAACATTCAGACCTAGCGCTTCTGGCATTTTGAAGTCATCAGTCAACAGTACAGGCATCCCAGAATCCCCTGGGAACTGACTGTCATACTTGGATGCTCAGTGGGTGGATAATTATCTAAGATCAAGCCTTCCTAGTTAGTAGGCAGGAAAGGAGGCAAATGCCAAGGAACCAGCCAATACTTCAAAAACACTTGTTCAAGGATATCCTAATTACTGCAAGTGGTTACTTCAGCTCTTCAAAGGGAGCTTCATTCATGGTATCATTTGTTTAACTTTCCAGTGCACCAGCAATGACTAAATGAATGACAATAAGAAATCTATGTGATGCAGAAGAAAACATCTCTTTTTGATAATACTTGGACTCCATTCTGACGGGATTAATTTCCTTATCCTATTGAGCATTTTTATTCAAAAAATCCTTCAAAAAGTTATATTTACTTTCCTTCCATGTCATCAGAGAAGAATTGTAGGGATAGTATGCACATTCCTATTATCTGGAGGCTGCAAATGGCTACTTAGTCCTGCCCCTCACCAGTAAAGCAACAATAAAATAAAATTTGATTTTAGTTTCATTGCGTCAATGGATCCGTCTAACTTCTACAATGTCCACCCTTAGCATAACAATACTTTTTTTATACCCTACTAATGGCTCTCTAACACTAGTGCTGAGAACTATTATCACTGCTCTGCCCCTTCATACAATCCTTTCAAACAACTGTTTCACTTAATTCTTTCACCTCCTTCAGTTCAAATGCAATAAAAACCTTTCACAGTCTGACAACTAAAAGGCAGAACAGCTTCCAACTGCTGTATAATTCAGGAGGTTCTTTCTCATTTTAATTGGCTGCCTAATTGGAATGTTTATGGCTTCTGCGATAGCTTGGGATGAAAAGGCAGGCCAAGCGATTATGTGCTGAGCATTCCTATCGGAGGAGTTAATCGTCAAAAAGTTAAAGTTCAGTGCAATGTATTGTAGTCATTCTCCCTAAAATACCTTGTTCTAAAACAATGTAATCCCCAAGCTAGAAATTATGTCAGCTGCACTTATCCATGCAGAGATAGTTTCAGCTTCTGGAAACCTCTTTGTTCCCCTTTGATGTTGGCATAACGTGAAGGACAGGAGGCTATCTGGTGGCTGTCAAGTTTCTAACTGCTCACTCTCTCACTAGCTAGAGATAAGGCTGTAAAGCGGGGCACTTGATGGACTTGATTAATTCCCTGGAACGAAGGTTTGTCTTCCTTAGCTCAGTGAATGACTTCATTCGAGTAGATGAGGTCACACAAGTCAAGGCAATAAAGTAGCTGATATTCACATTAAAGCCACCTTTCAAAGCTGTCAGTTTACAAAAAGAGAATTCTGAGTGATATTCAGTTCATGTTAGAGAAAGAGAAAAATATGACTACATCTAAATAAATAAGCTAATATTAATTGCTTGTGAGATCAATTAAATTAAAGGTCAATGAGGTCAAATTTTACATTGTACTATATACATTAGCTCAAACCTATGCTAAAATGCATAATGATCATAAGGAATCAAACCTATATTCTGTATTAACAATGAGTTATATATATATTTGTTGTATCAAACATATTCTTATTCACACAAACAAAAAACGGTAACCAGCAAAATTTTGAGTATGCTGTGAGCCCAAATGTAAATCAATATTTCATTTACATGTTTGGCACACAGGGAAATTTCAATAAAACGATTGGTATCTGCACTCAATGGAAATAATCACTCAGTAAACATTTCTAATCCATTGATTAGAATGACTGTATCGTTGATGTCTTAAAGATTTTTGAGGTATCAAACTAATTCCCGACAAGACCTATTTCTGATGATTAGCACCTCGTGTTGGACAAAATCAGAAACAAATGATGATTCATACATAGATTACGCAAGGTAACAAATGTTAATGTGCAGCATAATTAGTGTCAATGAACGTTTTACTGTCTTTCTGCACCAAATAAAAGTATAAAGAAATGAAGTGTCAGATAATTTACATTTTCAAATTATTTCCTGACATTGAAATAGCATTTTCAAATGTATGATGAATTTTGTTTGCTGAATTGCGCATCCTATTTTATCATGACAGTTTCTTTATCTACATAGTCCACTGAAATCTAGTCACTTCATATAATCTGAATTCACAAATCAACTGTCATATTCACTCCACTGATTCATTGTTGATGGGCTTTTCACAACATAAGAAATCCCTTACCAGTTGACAGGGGTAATAAATGGAGAGGTGAGTGGCGTTTATCCATCCTGCTGTTCACTGGTGCTGCCTGCAGTGATACATGGCAGAATAAGCTCATAAACTAACCTTGTCCTTTGACCTTTGCAGGAACAGTGAAAATCATTGCATTTAATGGTCAATATTAGCTGAGTCAGTCATTCCTTAAATCTTATAAATAAATGTTAACCTAATTAGCAGCTTAATAGTGAATATGCATTCTTTATTTGATAAGACTAAATTTTTGAGACAGGAAATTAAAAGAATGAATGTTGATATTTTAAATATAGTATTCATAATTTTCCATGGACTGATACTGGGCTTGGATTTGAGGGAAAAATAGCTTCAAGCATTGTGGAATTGTTTAGAAAGCATAGATAAACGGTAATTACTTACTTTATTCATAATTTTAACTGCTGCAGGAAAAGCATTACCTTTAATCAAAATAAAGTGAAGCACCATTTTTTAATGTAATTTTACATTCTTCACCTTCTCAGCATACTTTGGACATACTTTTGAGCTTTTCTTAATATTGTAGAGCTTTTAACGCTTTCTGAATGTAGCTGATAACATTTGAATGGGACAAGATTATCTTGCAGCACTTATTCATGTGGCCAACTGTCTTAGGGGCTAGCTGATTTCTGATGTAAAATTGTAATGCAAAATGCCTAAAATTGTACTTTACAAAGAAGGATAGAGTTCCTTAAAGGCATAAAAAGAAACCAACTATCTTGCCCTGAACTGTTAATCCTGTTTTTCTCTCCCCACAGATGCGGCTGAATATTTCCCATATTTTCTTTTTCATTTAATCTGTGGTAAGTGAGTTCCTCAATAGCTCAGCAGGTAACAGTACCATCCATTATGTTCGTGACTGACACACACAGTCTTAGGTCTAGGCTGTGTTAACTAATTTCAGCTAGGTCAGTGGTACAGGATTCCCTTAGAGTCTAGACTATGTCAACGAAGGTTTCTACACTTGGTTCCTGTTAAATAACTCCTACTGGAATATGAATAAGAGGTGAGAATATAATTGGGCTTTTTTCTATGTTGTAAGTTTGTTCAGTAGACCTCACAAAGAGGTTCTGTGCCTTGTATAGCTGAAAATTAACTGTTTATTGACGATAAATAATGCACAGATATAAGGGTATTTGTATATATATATATATACACAACATATAGCCCAAGCTATGAGTTAACTCCATACTTGGTTTTACACAGGTCTCTATCCAGTACTCAGCTGACTCTGGTCTCCAGTTACGTATCTCTTCACATCACACTATGAGTGGGCGGTACTGTTTCCCAGTTCTATATTAATTCTTGCTATGCCAGACACCCTTATAATACACTTCCTCTCATGTCTTTACCCAATATATTTACATTACAATCGTGTTACTCCTTCTCCCCCTCCCACACCCCCTCAACTCCTTGACTTTATAAATTCAAATGGCCTGGAGGCTTGACAGTTCTTCCAGTCTTGTTCTGCATATCACAGCAGGCAGTCTATTCCACACCGCAACCACTCTCTGAGTGAAGAACCTACATTGGACATCCCTCCTATAACTCCCACCATGAACCTTATAGTTATAGAACATAGAACATAGAACAATACAGCACAGAACAGGCCCTTCGGCCTTCGATGTTGTGCCGACCAAAATAAAAAGCAATGCCCCTCCTAACTAAACCATTCCCTTCTCATCCATATACTTATCAACTAACCTCTTAAACGCCACCAAACTTGGCGCATCTACAACAGCTGCAGGCAGGGCATTCCACTCCCTAATCACTCTTTGAGTAAAGAACCTACCTCTGATATCCGTCCTATAACTCATACCCCTTAATTTAAAGCTGTGTCCCCTCGTGCTAGCTTTCTCCATCCTAGGAAAAAGGCTATCACTGTCCACCCTATCCAAACCTCTAATTATCTTATATGTTTCAATAAGATCCCCCCTTAGCCGCCTCCTTTCTAACGAAAACAACCTCAAATCCTTCAACCTCTCTTCATAGGACCTGCCCTCCATACCAGGCAACATCCTGGTAAACCTCCTCTGTACCCTCTCCAATGCCTCCACATCTTTCTTATAATGTGGCGACCAGAACTGCACACAATACTCCAAGTGCGGCCGCACTAGAGTTTTGTACAGCTGCAACATGATGCTGCGGCTCCTAAATTCAATCCCCCTACCAATAAAAGCTAAGACTCCATATGCCTTCTTAACAACTTTATCCACTTGACTGCCTACTTTCAGGGATCTATTGACACATACACCAAGATCCTTCTGTTCCTCAACACTATTAAGAGCCCTACCATTAGCCCTATACTCTACACATTTATTGTTCCTGCCAAAGTGCATTACCTCACACTTTTCCACATTAAACTCCATTTGCCACCTCTCGGCCCAGCTCTGCAACTTGTCCAAGTCACTCTGTAAACTAAAACACCCCTCTTCACTATCTACCACACCACCAACTTTAGTATCATCTGCAAATTTACTGATCCATCCCTCAATACCCTCATCCAGATCATTTATAAAAATTACAAACAGCAGGGGCCCCAAAACAGACCCCTGAGGCACACCACTCGTCACCGAACTCCACGATGAATATCTCCCATCAACCACCACCCTCTGTCTTCTATCTGCCAGCCAATTTCTAATCCAATTAGCTAAATCACCCTCTATTCCACACATCTGCATTTTCTGTAGAAGTCTTCCATGGGCCACCTTATCAAAAGCCTTACTAAAGTCCATATATACTACATCAACCGCCTTACCCCCATCCACCTCTCTGGTCACTTTCTCAAAAAACTCAATGAGGTTAGTAAGGCATGACCTACCCTTCACGAAACCATGCTGACTATCCCCAATCAATTCATTTCTCTCTAAATAACTATAAATCCTATCCCTAATAATTCTCTCCAATACCTTGCCCACAACAGAAGTAAGACTCACTGGCCTATAATTCCCTGGAAGGTCTCTCTTCCCCTTCTTAAACAATGGGACCACATTCGCTATCCTCCAGTCCTCCGGAACCACACCCGTAACCAACGAGGACCTGAAGATCAGAGCCAGAGGCTCTGCAATCTCCTCTCTTGCCTCCCAGAGAATCCTAGGGTAAATCCCGTCCGGCCCAGGGGACTTATCCAACTTCAAACCCTCGAGAATTTCTAACACATCCTCCCTATCTACTACAATACTCCCCAATTTGCAACCCTGTACCTCAGTGCTCTCCACAGCTACATTTCCAGCACTCTGCGTGAATACCGAAGAGAAATATTTATTCAGTGCCTCGCCAATCTCTTCAGGCTCCACGCACAACTTCCCACTGCTGTCTATGACTGGCCCTAATCTTGCCCTAACCAATCTTCTATTCTTAACATATCGAAAGAAAGCTTTAGGATTCTCCTTAATCCTATCAGCCAACATCTTCTCGTGTCCCCTCTTAGCTCTCCTCAATTCACTTTTTACCTCCTTCCTGGCTAATCTATAGCTATCCATTGCACTACCTGAGCCTTCAAGCCTCATCCTGACATAAGCCTCCTTTTTCTTCTTAACCAGCAAATCAACTCTTTTCGTACACCAAGGCTCTCTTACTCGTCCATTTCCTCCCTGCCTGACAGGGACATACTTATCAAGGACTCGCAGCAGCTGCTCCTTGAATAAGCACCACATTCCAGATGTTCCCAGTCCCTGTAGTTCCCTAGTCCAATCTACGCACCCTAATTCTCTCCTGATGGCCTCATAATTACCCTTCCCCCAGCTATAACTACAGCCCCCAGCTTCATGCCTATCCCTGTCCATCACTAAGGTGAACGTAACCGAATTGTGGTCACAATGCGCCCTACTTTTGCAAGATCTGGAGATTGTCATTCATCATATGGGTGATGTTTTGGTCCATTTCACAATACTGGAGGAACATGGCAAGAGCCTCAAGGCTGTCCTAGGATGCTGGCAGGAAGCAGCATTGACACTAAAAGAGAAATGTGAGTTCGCCAAGACCTCTATTTAAGTTCCTAGGACACAATTGTGGTCACAATGCGCCCTACTTAAGCTACATCCACCTGAGGAAATAGTCTCTGCATGTCCACTCTATCAATCCCTCTCATCATCTTATAAACCTCTATTAAGTTGCCTCTCATCCTCCTCTGCTCCAAAGAGAAAAACCTTAGCTCCCTCAACCTTTCCTCATAAGCCCTGACCTCCAAACCAAGCAGCATCCTGGTAAATTTCCTCTGACAGGCCTACTCCACATTGTAATGGGTAGATCTGTAAGTGAAAAGTACCATACTAAAGTCATTGCTCTTTCTCAGAGAAGTTTTAATTGTACAACACTCCTTTCCACCTCACCATTTGGTTGATATGGTATTGAAAGCTGTAACTGGTGGCAAATTGTGTTAAATACTCATTTGCGAATTGCGGGCTATTATCAGATATCACCTGGTCAAAGCATTCACAAGCAATTCTTTCAAAGATCTCACAATCATCTCACTGGTCAAGTGTAATTATTTCACCTTGATCCAGTGGAAGAAGTAGTCAACTATGATGAGGAAAGCGTTGTCATTAAAAATGACTAAATCGATTCCCAACCATTCCCATGGACTGGTGGGAAACTCTATAGGGATGAGGGGCTTTCTCTTGACTGGTTTGTGCAGCACACACATACCTGGCAATTTGCAATCATTTCTTCAATGGCCCTTGTGTGGTGGCACAATGGTTAGCACTACTTCCTTACAGTGTCAGCCACCCAAATTCAATTCCTGGTTTGGGCCACTATCAATGAGGAGTCTGCATATTCTCCCCATATCTGCGTGGATTTCCTCTGGGTGCTCTGAAAGATGTGCTGGTTCGGTGCATTGGCCACGCTAAAGATTCCCTTAGTGTACCGAAATAGGCACCAGAGTGTGACAACTAGGGGATTTTCACAGAAACGTCATTGCTATGTTAATATAAATCTATTTGTGACACTAAACACTAGTAAATAAACTTTAAATAAGCTAAAAATGATATGCCTGGCCTCTATACTGCAGATTGGACACATGCTCTAAATTTTATAATGCTCTGGAACCTTGGTGAATTTTTTGAGAATCTCGAGTGGATGGGAGGCTGCAACGACCAACTACTCATTGTAGACAAGCAGATCATCTAGCATGATAAAGTGTTTCTGCTGTTCAAACCAAATTTTCATGGTGAGGGTCACTCCTCATCTCACATCTGCTTTTAATGGATTTGTTAAACTTTCCCTGAGATAGACAAGTGTTATCTCCTCACCAAGTGGGAGTATGACTTGAGCTCCTCAACCAGGTTGAAATCATGCATCACAGGAAGGTTGGCTGTGGCCTTGCATAGTGTGTCTGAAGTCATTTGATGCTTCCCTTGAACAAATACTGATCTTTTCTGCATTTCTATCTAGCAGTGAGACCAGTGGTTCATGATCCATTTCAATGGTGACTTCCAGGCCGATAAGGTAGTCAGAGGACTTTATGCCAACCATGTGACTATGAGAGCTTCTTTTTCAATAACAGCAGACTGTATCTCTGTCCTTAAATGCAAAGTATACATCCATCCAGTTGTCCCTGAAATAAAGCTGCCTCTAGGACTGTGGACAAGGCATCTGTTGCTATAGTCATGGGCAGGAATGAATTATAATCGGCCAAGATATTTGGTGAGATTAGCATAACTTTAATGTGCCCAAATGCTTGCTCCCGATATGCACCCTTGCACTATGGCTGGCCTGTTTTGAGAAAATGTTGTAGATGTCCTGTGACTTGCATTAGGCTGGGGAGAAATTTTGCCAATTGGTTTACCATGGTAAAAGATCTCTGGGATCTGGAATAGATGATGAGGTTGGGAGTTCATGGATAGCTTCTGGATAGCTTAGCACACAGAAAACATGTCCTAGGAACTTAAATAGAGGTCTTGGCGAACTCACATTTCTCTTTTAGTGTCAATGCTGCTTCCTGCCAGCATCCTAGGACAGCCTTGAGGCTCTTGCCATGTTCCTCCAGTATTGTGAAATGGACCAAAACATCACCCATATGATGAATGACAATCTCCAGATCTTGCAAAATGGTCCACATTGAGTGTTGAAAAATCTCGGGTGCTGAGGTAATGCTAAATAGCAAGCAGTTGAAACAGAATCCATCAAAAGGGGTGATAAATTATTTGTGTTTCTCATCTAGTGGAAATTGCCAGAAGCAGTACTGGACATGGTTGCCCATCTTCTTGTGGTCAGTTTGGATCCTGATATTCTTGGCCTGCAGTCTCTCTGCCTCCTTGCTTGTTCTGGCTGCATTACTAGTTGAATAGTTGGAGTTGCCCTCTACTATGGTTTGCTTTTATCATGTAAAGTGGGCCAAGTATTGGTGAAATTCAGGCTGTCTGGCTACTTGGTCAGTAGGAGGGATTTTTCTAGAATTAAATTTTCCTTAGCCTGTAGTATGTCTGACAGGAAATCATCAGGTATTCCAGCAACAATTCTGTTCTTTATGAGTTATGACTAAAGGTTACATAGACTTCAGCCATTTTCATAGAATCATAGAAGTATAAAATCCCTACAGTAATGAAGGAGGCTATTTGGCTCATCAAGCCCACACCAACAACAATCCCACCTTATCCCCGTAACCTCTCATATTTATCTTGCTCATCCCCCCATAGCCAATCAACCTAACATGTACGTTTTGTACAATTAACTTGTAAGGGAGTCAACTGGTTCTCCAGGCTGCTGAACACATTAATTTTGCTTTTTAAAAATGTTGTTCCTTGTTCAATTAAAATATGTATTAAATGATTTTGGAACTGCATCAAGTTTATCCAAGGACTCATTAATTCTTTGTCTTGTAATATTATCATCACCTGTTGAACCTATTGAATAAAGTAGTATACTCACTTGTTGAGTTTCTGTCTTTTTATTTCATCCTGAAGCCATCATGAATTCTCAGAATCTTTTTTTGCCAAAATCCTCAATTTTGTGTTTGGTTTGACCTTTAGATCAGTCCAAATTTGTCTAGAAATTTTGATTTGTTGGCCACGGTTGCTTTAAAGTTCATGGGAGTACAGTTTTAAATGCTGTGAATCTTTCTATGCTTGTCACATTTTGGCAGGCTCTTGTGGCAATGAAGGACCCAACCTCTTTGTCTTTAGTTACGTGCTTTAATCAATTAACAATTCTGGGCCTTCCCAACAATATTAGAGGATTTTTGGTCCTTTTATAATTGATTCCTGCCTTTGAAAAAGGTTTTACTGTCCATTTCTATTTTTTTGCTTTTGGTATTGGGCCAATTCTGAGCTCAGGCTGGTTGCGGTAGTTTCACAAATGGGCTGCTTTAACATTTTTGTATAAGCCCACTTCCGAAAGAAAGAACAACTGCTGTGCAGCTGAGACCTCCACAAGGTCCATTGTGAATGTCCACAAGATGCAGAGTCAAAGGATGTAAAAGAGGTGGGCACAAAATTGAGACTCAAGCCAGGATGTGCTTAAAATTCTTACTTTCGCTTTTTGCAATAAGCTTGGCCACCACGTGGTATTGGGCCAATTCTGAGCTCAGGCTGGTTGCGGTAGTTTCACAAATGGGCTGCTTTAACATTTTTGTATAAGCCCACTTCCGAAATAACCACAGCCAACCTGGACTCAGAATTGGCCCAATACCATGTGGTGGCCAAGCTTATTGCAAAAAGCGAAAGTAAGAATTTTAAGCACATCCTGGCTTGAGTCTCAATTTTGTGCCCACCTCTTTTACATCCTTTGACTCTGCATCTTGTGGACATTCACAATGGACCTTGTGGAGGTCTCAGCTGCACAGCAGTTGTTCTTTCTGCTTCCAATCCTGAACCTCCTTTGAGGTGATTTTGTTCTCTATCTTTATTTCATAGGGAAAAGGTGGGAGAATAGCACTAAATAAATTGAACATTTGGACAGCCAGTGCAAACACAATGGGGCAAAATGTCTCTCCTTCTGTGCTGTAAAAATCCAGTGATTCTGTGATTGCTGGCGCATCTATTACTTTAAATATTTATTCACTCCACCACTGATGCACAGTGGCAACAATAGGTAACATTTACAAGATTACTGCAGCAATTCATCCAAACGCCTTTAACACCACCTTCTGAACCCACTACCTCTACTCCCAGAAAGACAGCAGATGCACAGAAATATCATCACCCACAAAGTTCCCTGTCAAGCCACTCAACACCCTGACTTGGAACTATATCACCATTCCTTCACTGTCGCTGGGTCAAAGCCCTGGAACTCCCTTCTTAACAGCATTGGTTGTGTATCATCACCACTTGGACTGAAGCAGCTCAAAAAGGCAGCTCATCTTCACCTCAGTGAGGACAATGAGAGATGGTTAATAAACGTTGGCCTAGTCAGCGACATGCTTGCCCCATATAAGAACGAATTTTGAAAATCCATATTCTGTCTAGGACAGGGCCATGTGTTTCAAGCCATGCACTTCCCTGTTCCTGACCTGGAAGCCACTGGGCACAAAATCAATATGTATTTGCTCCCCATTGGTGGTTGTGAGGCCAATCTTGGCACTCAACACAGTAGCACAGTGGTTAACACTGCTGCTTCACAGCCCCAGGGACCCGGCTTCAATTCTGGTCATTGGCCACTGTCTATGTGCAGATTGCACATTCTCCTTGTGTCTGGTTTCCTCCCATATTCAAAGATGTGCAGGTTAGGTTGGTTGGCCATGTTATATTACCCAATGTTAAAATATCAGGGAGAGTGATGGACTGAATAGATGGGGTTGTGGGGTGCAAAGTTGAGGTTACAGTGATAGGGCCTAGGTGGGATTGTGGTCAGTGCAGACTTGGTGGGCCAAATGGCCTCCTTCTGCCCTGTAGGGATTGTATGATCTATCTCAGGAACTAGATCCAGGGTTATTTCCTGAATTCAGATTTTAAGAATATCTTAGCATTCTTTCAGAGAGGGGCAATGGGCAGTTAAAAGCTTCTTTCCAGTAAATATCCCAACAGCTGCAAATTGCTTGAACTAGAGTTGAAATAATATCACTGCGCAGTTACAGAATAATGGAAAGTCAATGCTTATCTGTATTAGTGTATGCACACAGAAAGTAAAGGGTTGAAATGGAGTGCGCATTATAAGGAAGCTTGACAGCTCATGGAATTCAACACTCATGGCAGTGTATCTACCATTTTGAAGCCAAAGTTACTGCAGTTTTCAGGGTTTATTTCCTGCTAGCTTTTCCCTTCATTATTCCTCGGTGGCCTTGTACAACTATACTGGATGTTTTTGCTGAACTAACAAAAAACATGCTGTACTCAGGCAGAGGGTAAATTCAGTGCTTAAAAATTTACAATTTCAACACAGCATAAAACGCATCACAAATTATCATTTGCAATCTTTAAACAAAACTGGATAGAAGATGAAAAGGGATGAAATTGTCGTTAGCAAATTTCAGTGTAATGAATAGTGGGATGATGTGTGAAACAGGCTGTCATTTGCAATTGCTCATTCCACAGTTGTAGTGAAGACCAACTTCACCTTCCAAATTCTGTCTTTTTGTTCACATCTATCAAATAATGCCTACTTTTTCTTAAGGTAAGTAAAGTGATTCATCTAATCCTACTCCAGGAGTACAAAATTTTGAGGAATTTCTGCTTTAAAATATGATGTATCATTTTAAGTAATTTAGTGATATAGGCCTGGATTTTCATCCACAAATCAGGTATGAGCTGGAGTTGGGCAAGTGTGGAGGCAGCCACAGGAGTTACAGGGTGCTGAAGTAGACAATTTAAAACTCTCATCTCAGTACTGTAGGAATAAGAGAACACCTAATCCTCAGAGGAAACTTTATTTAATTGACAGCTCAGGCTCTCTGATTTCTATCAATTTCACAACGTCTGTTGGCATAAGCCATGTGGTTTCAAGTTTGTAGTTTTTGAAACTTCAAAGGGCCTGGATGATTGACACTCATTATCTTGCAGACAAGATTTTTTTCTCATTGGACATATTTATCAATGGATTATATATTGTTACAATTTTATTTTGTCCCATTTTAAATTGTTCTGGAAAGCTTAGAGTGGATCAATGGGCATGGAAGTACCAGAGATTGAAATACAGAACATGAGGGACTTGAGGTGGTGGTTGGAAGGACAGAAATTGGCGTAGGAGACGCGTGATGAAGGGTTGAATTTAGCATAGAGGATATGGAGGTGGAAGCATACCCTGTTATAGGGAGCATGAGGAGAACCTCTTGAATTTTTTTTTAAAAAGATCCCCTCTTCCCAACTAGAGTTTTCAACTCCTTTGAGGTGCTGTGAACCGCTGTGGTTTAATAAGTTTGCCTGACTCCATGAAAATTGTGAAGGAGATGCCCATCACCGCAATGGAGCCAGTTTAAACAGGCATGCCAGATGTGGGCTTCTGACAGCCTTCAAAGGCACTCCTGAAAAGTATATAGCCTAGGAAAGTGATAATGAATCCTGGAATTGGAACTTGCCTGCCATTTGTAAAGGGCTTCCTAGTCAACCCAACTTAATGAAAATCGGGCCATAGTCAACAAAATAAACTAGTTGAAAACTAGTATTGTTTCTGGCAGATAAAGATGAAGTCATATTTTTGCAGCTGAGGCAAACACTAATGTTGACTACTTCAGGAATGAACAAACTTTGATCTGAAGAGTTTCATTAAATTTCTATCTGGTGCCAAAATGATCTACACTGAATTTGCAGATTGTTCAGCTATCTGTAAGGCAGTAATAAGTTAGCAATCATTCTAAATGATAAAATGTTCAGTTAACTAGTTTCACTTAAACCATCTACATATATTTGCAGAATTTTATCAGCTAGATTTAATTGAATTTGTGAAAAGCCAGATAAGAGAGGAGCAGTAATCAAAGAATGCTTGTATCAAAAAAAAATGCAGACAGTTAACATAATTGGAGTTATCTGGTACTTGTTTAGCTTTATGAGTCAGTCCTAAATAATTGTGTTCTATTGGAGACATTGAGAAAGTAGAGCTTCCAAAAAGTCTTGGTTTCTATGCCTATCTCAAACCCCTGAATACTCTGATAGTGATTGTAAAAAAAACACTAAATGAAACAATGTAAAAGTATGAAAATAGTATTGTCATTTGCTTGAAATTTCAGCTGTCAGATTGTTTCCCAAAGTCCACTCTGTGGCAGTTGCTTTGGACAGACTGGACTACTGATCCAAATTACAGACAGGGGAGGGACAATTGGATGGTTCCCCCCTTTCTTTTACCTCTCAACTAAGGTGTGTTTAAAGAAGTGTTTAATTCCTTTAATGCTGTGCCTCTCAAGGGCTGACACAAGGCAGATTTTCTCATAAGTTTAGAAAAATAAGGAAGAGTAAATGTTTATTTCATAACAACCAAATGTAATCACAACAGCACCCACTCACTCTCACATAGGGCAGACACATACAAGAAAAAAAAAACCATAAAAGAAACAGAATGCACTTAGGGTTTTAAAGATTCCAAAAACTATAATATTGTCATTTGAGATGAAATAATATAATCACTATCATATTGTTATTCAAGATGGAAACTAGGAACATTGCTGGACAGATGATTTCTTTGGTTCAGTGAAAGAAATGGTGGGGGGTTGGGATGGGGGTAAAAGTTTCACAATGGCTTACACTTTTCAACAATAGTTTCTGGCTCTGCTGCAGTTGAAGTTATATTTGTTGAGCCTCTGCAGTGAAGTTGGTTTGGTTCTGCACATCTGCAAGTAAAAGAGTAGCCCGCTATTTTGTTTGTTAGCAGATTACAGATGATGTCCTTTCTTTGCTGGTTATGATCTCTTACCTCTGAGGTTTCTTTGTCTCCAAGACTAACTGTGTGTTCTTATTATCATAAGCTGATTTATATCAGGTTACTGTCATAATAAGTACATTATACGGTTTCTTTATGGTGGTGGCTCACTGATGCAATCTTGAGGCTTGCATGTTTAAACATAAATACTTTTGTTGGTAAGCTTTATTTATTTACAATTCCAAATATGGTCATGCAATGGTGTTGATCCCACCATGCTGTTAACTGCTTACAAAATGCTCTTCTAGACTGCTCCCTGACCACGTGACTACACACATTACACTGTGGATTGTGCCACTCTCCAGTCTCATGTTAATCCTTGTGCTGCTAAACATCTTTACATGATGATGAATGTCAGCACATATCATCATGTCCACTTTTCTTTTTCAAATGTTTTTCCTTCCTAACAGAAAATACAGTATAATATTTACTACTTATCACAATACAGCATGGTTTGCTGTTTTAATAGTTGGCCTGATACATATAAAGAAATGGTAGTAGTATTCAGTGTTTCTGATACTTAGGTCTTGTGATAAATTTTCTTCTATGCTAACTGGATATTGTAATATGAAAATAACTTTTCATGTTTCTCTCTTTAATTCATCTTTCGAAGATTTGACTATATTCTTTAGTTTTTGAGCAAAATTTTCTTAAGTTCTTATTCTATAACTCAGAACTTACCCTTCACAAACAATACTCGATTTCCAAAGTTTTTTTTAAAGGTAAGTTTATATTTGGCTCTTTTCCTTTCCAGTATTTCAATTCAGCATCTTGTCATTGACCATGTTTTCACATTGGTGCTTGAGCTTTTTCATTAGCATGAACATTTTGGCAATCTCGTTTCAGCATGTAATCTTAGTTTCTTTCTGTGCCTGAAATGCTGATTCTGCTGTCAGTTTCAATATGTTTACCTCTAAGGATAATTTTTTCATTGTCAAGCTTCCCTTCTTCAATTTCTTTCTGAAACACTGAATAGTTTCTTCACGTTCCTTGTTGCCACTTGACAGTTTTACATTCAATTGTCCTATCTCAGATTTTTTAGAATTGCATTGTTTAGTTTCACCCATGGAAACATACAAGATAGGAGCGGGAGGAGGCCATTTAGTCCTTTGAATCTGCTTAGCATTCATTGCAATCATGGCTGATCATCCAACTCAATAGCCTAATCCTGTTTTTTCCTCATAATCTTTGATCCTATTTGCCTTAAGTGCCACATCCAGCTCCCTCTTGAATACATTCAATGTTTGGCATCAACTACTTTCTGTGGTAATGAATTCCACAGGCTCACCACTCTTCGAGTGGAGAAATTTTTCTCATCCCCATCCTAAATGGTCTACCCTGAATCCTCAGACTGTGATCCCTGGTTCTGGACTCTGCCATCATCAGGAATATCCTCCCTACATCTAACCTGTCTGGTCCTGTTAGAAATTTTTAAGTCCCGATGAGATCTCCCCTAATTCATCTGAATTTCAGCAAAAACAATCCTAACGTAGTCAATCTCTCCTCATGAATCAGTCTTGCCACTCCCGGAATCAGCTGCACTCCCTCAAGAGCAAGAACATCCTTCTTCAGAAAAGGAGACCAATACTGCACACAATCAACCAAAACTGCATACAACCCAAAAGCTTATCTTAAAGCTTTAAGTCTCCAGATTCAATTATTCACAAGACATATTCTTATCTTCTAGTTACTTTTTCATAGAGTTCAGCTTATTCTTTACTGTCTTCATTAATTTCTCCTCCTTCTTAACATAATCTGGTAAATTTCTGGAACTTCTTTTTTCTCCAAGTTTGCTGACAGCCAATTCATCTTGTTGTTTTACTGTCTTCGTTAGGGCTTTTTGCTGATTTCTCTTCATGGTCAATACTTTCTAGTTTTACGTGGAAGTCTTTTGATGCCCTCTCTTTATGGTCTTTTGCTGTACTTCCTCTGGGGCTTTTCATTGCCCACTTCTTGGCATCTTTCATTGTCTCCTCTTTCAGATCTTTTGTTGCCTCTTCTTTGTAGTCTTCAGTTGCCTCATCTGATGTTTTCATTGACTGTTCATGGAGGTCTTTTTGTTGACTGTGGACCTTTGTCCCTTCTATCAGTGATCTTCTCCAACTTTCCTGTCCAGAGCTGATTGTTTAAGTGAATTCTCACTTTAAGAATAATAATTGATTTTTTTCAAGCTATCTGCAGCAGTTGGCTTACTCTATGTTTTTCTTGTACTTTCAGCATTTTGGTGGGAATGTGGCTGCTCTTTTGAAACTTCTAAAAACTTCTCCATTTCAATAGGAAAGCCAATGCAGAAATCTCTGCTCTTTTTTTCCTTTTCTGCCACTTGGAAGCAATGCAGTGAATGAGGGTGGGCAATTTAGTCAGATAATGCAGTGTTAAATGCTAAGGAACCTCTTTGAGGTCAGAAAGGAAACAATTTAAAGTGTTCAGATTCATTATTACTTGCAGCAGATAAGTGTTGGATATTTTAAAAATACCAAATTTTAATCTTTTAATTTTTGATCTTGCTTTATCTTTGCATTTCTTCCTTATTTTGTCTTTTAATTCAATCTTTATTTTCTTTTCTGTCATTTTTCCTTCACCTGATTTGATGCTAATTCCCTCATTCTTATTTACCCTCTTTCATCATCAAAGAGATTTATTAGCTTTCAGTGGATGTCTCTTGTCCAATGAAATTTCCAAAAATTGGCCAATGGCACACAGTGGTAAGGAACACCAATATAAGATTGTACTTTATTCTTAAACTTATAGGCATTCTGAATCTATAGTTTGAATTGATGCATGGCACTTGACCTCTATGGCCAGTTTTCAAGCCTGAACTATTTTCAGCAATATTTATATCTAATAACTGACAATTATTGGCATAACTATTGCCATTATTCCTTAAATTTTCTTCTGGCATGCCCTAGATATTATTTAGGCTCTTTGTTGTCTCATTTGGGGTCCACAGAATCCCCAGTGCCTACATGCAGTTGCTTTGGCTTTTCTCCTCTCTTGCTATTTTTTTTAAAACAAGGACACGTCACAATCAGCCTTGAAAATTTATGCTGGCATGTGGGTTTATATCTCATATGATCTGGAAATAGTTAATGTTGAAATGGAAAATGTCTTCCATTAGCAATTTCAAAATCTAGGCTGAGAGATGAGCCGAATGCAGGAATCAAGCCAACTTGACTATTCTGAGAAACATTTGTCTTCCCATATCGCATTTGTATCTGTAAATCTGAATACATTAGACAGGCTCTTAAAACATAAAATATGTGCGCTATTATATCCCAATGAAGATCTAATCACTCAGGTGGATTTTCAGGGAGATAAAGAAAATATGGTTAGAACTATGGTTTAAATAGAGTTCACACAATTTTAAAATGTACATTGTTAATAGCATGAAGAATCTTAATTACTAAAAAACAATGGGGGGACATTTCCCGTCCCATCCACCACGGGAACTATAGCAGGTGGAGGTGGACCAAGCAAGGGTCCGCTGACCTTAGGCAGGATATGGCCTTGGGGCGAGCATGGCCAGAAAATCCTGTCCAACCTCGCTAGCACTAAAAATTAACTTGCAGAATGTGGAGTCTCATTCTTTTAGATTTTAATTATTTATGAAGTTTTTTTTAAAAAAAACAGCTGAGAGTAATTATTTTATTTTTGCTGCTCCTTTTTCTGTCTCTGTTTTTAATCTAATCAGTCTTCCCCTCTCTTTATTTTGCTCTCTGAATCCGATTTGGCATTTCATTAAATATTCCAAATAGCACTTCCTGATTCAGATTTGATGCTGAATTAGTGATTCATATGATTGGCTATGAAGGCACACAAGCTTGCTCTGTTGACATCGGCCTAGATGCTCTATAGGGTGTATTCTTTCTTTCTTGGTCGTTGTTTGGAAATGCCAGTACAAAGTAGCCAACAACCATTTGGCCCATTGGGTCCATAATGTCTACACAGAAAGACTGTGCAGCGTAATGGGAAAAGGAAGAGGAATGGCACTAAGTCATGATGCTCATTTGGAGAGCTGGTGCAGACACGGTGGGCCAAATAGTATAAAATTTATGCACTCTCTGCACTGTAACAGTTATGTGATTCTGAGCTGTCACATTGATGATATTTCCAGTTTAGAACTTCATAATACAATAGGGTGGCATAGTGACACAGCGGTTGGCAGTGCTGTCTCATAGCGCCAGAAGTCCGGGTTCGTTTCCAGTCTTGGGTGACTGTCTGTGTGGAGTTTGTACGTTCTCCCCGTATCTGTGTGGGTTTCCTCTGGGTGCACTGATTTCCTCCTACACTCCAAAGATGTGTAGGTTAGGTGGATTGGTTATGATCAATGCATGAGACTACTGAGTTAGGTTAAGGAATTGGATCAAAGTAGGGTGCTTCTTCAGATGCAGACTCAATGGGCCGAATGACCTCTTCTGCACTATAAGGCTTATATTCTATTACCTTCCAGCGTACAGTATATAAAAAATATTTGAAGTAACTATGAAATAAACATAAAGATGACAATATTTTTAAAAAACTCAACAATTCTGAACAAATGAGATCTGAATTTAATGAAAGTGATGAAAAGGATTAGCTAAACTCCATGCTAGAGGCAATTTTTTCCAAAAACAACAGTTTGCAGGATTTTCTAGTAAGTTCCTGAAAGAAACATCATGTGTGGATTTATAAGCCATACAGTAAAAGGGAGAAGGATGTGTATCAAGTACTTTGCAGCTTCACTATATGAATATTCATGTGAGACTTTTAAATTTTATACGGTTGATATCTAAGAATATTTCATATTCTGTATTGTTTACACAAAAGGATTGATCAATCACTAACAAATATGCAATTTACATGTAGATTACCTTCAGCAATAAGTCATTTAATATCATGATGTAGCCTCAAGAAAAGGTAGCAACATTCTGAGAACTCTGCCAGCAACCAACACTTTGAACTCTTTTTAATTACTGTTTGTAAATTAAATATATTCCCTGCAGCAAGATTTCTACAATTAGCATTGCTACTAAAGAATTCCAAATTAATATACAACAAAATCCAGATCACAGCTTCCCATAATATGTTCTGAATAACTAAAACAGGTTGCTCAATACAAATTATTTTAAATCTGCTACTTATGAAATACTGGGCCCAATGTTATTAATTTGCACTGCAAGTTTGAAGAATATACAATGCAAGGAACTTCTGTTGGACCTATCAATAATATCCTTAACACAACAGATAAATAATCTAGTAAGATTTCCAGTGAGCTAATGCTTCAAGGCAAGGATTTTATTTGTTTTAAGGCACAGAAGCAGTTCCCAAAAGCTATGAATGGTTGTGATATGTTTTTACTGTCTTAGCTTGACATTCTTCCAAGAAAACGAGTAAGATGTGTTTTAAATGAATTAGTGACACAAACAAATAGGTCTAGTACTTTAACCCTTCACATCAATCTATCCAAAAATCAGGCAAACATTTCCTGAATGCATTTCTGCATGTTATTGCAAGCTCCTGAGGATAATATACCACCATGAAGCAATACAAAATGTATTTATAAATTGTGCAACTAACATTGAGTCAGGGAGCAATGGATTTCCAGTGGTTACTTTGAGAATACAATTTAATCCTAAATACTACGATGTGTGTAGCAAACATGGGCTTGAATGATCAGATATGATACTTTGAACCTCAAATACACCAATCCAAGGATTACATCATGAATAAATTGGATACAATTTCTTTCAAGTTCGCCAATTTATTTGAACTTTGTCCTAAGAACATACTTCTGATAGTGTAGATGAAAGGAACAAATCAAAGGATGGACGTATACAGTAAAAGAGATTATACCCAAAAATGTGGTGACATTGGTGTGTTCATATGTGTTTATTTAGTAGTTTAGGTTATGGCTTTGTCATTGAAAACCTGGTGTACAACTCTTCTTAATTGCAAAGATGTTTTAGCAAAGGTATCTGCAGGGTCGTTGATATACAGTGGTTTTCCCCTCCACCAGTTTCATGAAGTTTATTTTTAGATGAAAATGGCTAACAATGATGATCATGTAGGGCTCTTATATAACTTACCTCCTAATCCTTTCTGGCATCTATTCCCAGAATGGTGACAGCACAGGAGCCATTTGTCCCATTGGATCTGTGCATGTCTCCAAAAGGGCAACTATCTAGTGCTATTATTCCACTTCCTCCCTGTAGTTCTGAACACTTTTCCTTTTCAGAAAATATTCCAATTCTCTCTCCAATGTCTTAATTGAACTTGCCTTCATCACCTCACAGATGGCATATTCCAGATACTAATCATTCACTGCATAGAAAAGTATCTCTACATGGCTCAACTGTTTATTTGATCAATTCGTTTAAATCTGGGCTCCCCTGTTCTTGATCCTTCCATCGATGGGAACATCTGGAGCTCAATCTATTCTGTCAAGTTCCCTTGTAATTTTGAATATCTCCCATCAAATCTCCTCTCAATATTGTCTTTTCCAAGGAAAACAATCCCAACCTCTTCAATCTGTCTACGTAACTGAAGTTCCTCATCCCTGGAACCATTCTTGCAAACTTTTCTACACTGATTAATGGACTCACATGTTTCCTGCACTGTGGCAAGCAGAAATGGATGCAATACTCCAGTTGAGGCTGAACCAGGGTCTTCTACAAATTTTATATTATTTCCTTGCTTTTGCATCCCATGACCCTATTAATAAAGCCTAGGTTGCTCTATGCTTTATTCATCATTCACTCAACTCATTTGCCACCTTCACTGATTTAGGCACATCTATACCCAGGCCCTTCTGCTCCTGCACCTGCTTGAGCATTGCACACTTTAGTTTATATTGTCTCTGTGTTCTTCCTACCAAAATGAATCAGTTCACACTTTTCTGAATTAAGTTTCATCTGCCACCTGCCAGCCCATTCCAACTTATCCAATGCACAACATGAGGAAGCTGGCGTGAAACATGAATGCGAGGAGCCAGGGCAGAGCCCAAGCGAGCCAAAGCAGGGTCCACTGATGTTTGAGTGAGTGAGTTGAGACTTTGAAAGAGCGATGGGAAAAAGTACGAGAGTTGAGAAGAGAAAGTGTGAGGGGGAGAAAAAGAGAGTACGCGTGAGCAAGGAGAGAGTGAGCAGAAAAGGGAGATTCTGGGAGGAATTTTCTCGTTATGCCTGCCACAGGAATTGTAGGGGGTGAGGGTGAACCATAGAAAGGTCCATTGATTTTCCGGTTTTGGGCAAGCATGGCTGGAAAATCTCTCCCTCTACATGCGGGGGAAAGAATGTGAGAGAAGAATGAGTGGAGAGAGAGAGAGTGTGTGAGGGGGACAGAGAGAGTGTATGAGTAAAGGTAAGAGGGGATTGAGAATGAGAGGAAAGGGAGAGAGTGTGCAAGGGGGAGAGAGAGAGAGAGAGAGAGAATGTGAAGGGGAGAGAGAGATTGTGAAGGAAGTGAGATTGTGTGTCAGCGAGAGAGAGAGAATGTGTGAGAGAGGAAGAGAATGTGTGTTGGGGAGGAGAGAGAATGAGTTTATGAGAAGGAGAGAGTCAGTGTGGGAGGAGAGACAGAAACAGGAAGGGAGGTAAGCATGTGTGGGGGAAAGAGAGAGAATGTGGATGTGTGAGGGGCAGAGAGAGTGAGGATGTGTAAGGGGAAAGAGAGACTGAGAGTTTGTGAGGAGAGAGTGAGAATCAAGGATTAGCTTATATGTTTCATCCCTTCCCTCCTCAGGATTGTGTTGTCTTCACAGTTGCTTTAACTGTCGATTCCCTGATTGTATTAAAATGGCATCCAACTTCTAATTTACCTCTGAAGTCTGCTTTTCCACTTTAAATTTGATTACTGCAGTGGTCTCTTTAATTCGGCACTCTTCTCAGCTTGTCTGTCTTTACTGAACAGTTCTCTGTTCTAGTACCACTAACCTTCTTAAAAATATTATTTTTGTCCCAATTCCTTTGTTATTTGGACCACAACTGATTCTTTGGATAGTCTATTTTTGCAGCTCTCTTGTCCTGCCCACTTTTGCTCAAAATGGCAAAACTGAGAGATGTTCACTCCCCAGTGATCTATCCAAAACTAAATTCAAAAAGCCTTTCTACCTTAAAGGGACCCTAGTTGCTAAGCTATGACCACATGCTTCTGCTAGTTTTATTAGTTTTTCATACTGTTACCCTCTCTAAGCACAATAAAAGCACAGTTGCAACTGAACCAACTCCCACATATACAAACACCATGCATACAAACACCTTTGTCCAGCATGAATCTAAGTACAGGTTTAGCCTGTCATGAACAGAAACATTAGAATAAACTCAATTAAAACTATTCCTTTTTTCTAATGTTAATCGATATAAATATAAATCTGTTAAAATGACTTTTGTTTCCCAACATAAAGATATAGCAGAGGGGGACGACGATTGAGGGTCAAGGCCGCCGATTGGGGATCTGGACCAGCAATTGGGTATGGTGGTCTGGAGTGATCGGGAGGCCAGCAATATCTTGGGGCAAAGAAGGGGGTGGTCTGGGCCGATGATCGGGAGCCGACGAATGGGGGAAGGATCTCAACCGATCTCCCAAACTACTAGAAAAATGGCATAAGCCTGATGGCCCCCTGCTCATTCTGCTGCCAGCCTGTCCAGCAGGAATAGGCTCTGCCCTCTCCTCCCATTGGTGTGAATTGTCTGATGACCTCTGCATTGCACAGAGTGTCGTAAATTCATGAAACTCAGCTCGCCAACAAAACCTCCCATTTTCCCACTCACTGAACACATAGAATTTACAGGACAAACAATGCATCTGCAACTTGCTTGAGGCACTTGTATGTTGCTGATAATTGATGTGGCCATTCCCTGAAATAGTCTTGAAGGGACTGGAGACAGCCAAAAATTCAGTATCATGGTAACTATGTACGGACAATGAAGACAGTGTCATTCTTTTTGGTTGTAGGTTAGAATTCAGTATGTGGTCTTTGCCCCACTGTGAATTGCATTGCCCAGGGACATTCCCAAATATGCAATGCATGTTTAAACACTTGAATGAAAATGGTTTAAGTTCAGCTCAGATGTAACAGAACTTGATTCCTATCCCTTCTCTCATCTCTTTGTCATCCTTCAAAAATAAAACTACAGAAGAAAATCCATGTCGATTCTATAATTCAGAATTCAGACTGCAAAATATTTGCTGTGGAACTCACATTCAGAAAGGGTCAAAAGAGGTTTTTAATTATCCATCTTCTACTGGCTGAGGTTATCCATGAGGCTCCGCCTTCTAAACTGTGCCTCTGTGTGAAGTCTGATGTCCCTTAGGTTAATTACCACCAGTCAGCTTTCTCTCAAGAGGAGGAGCAGCCTATAGTCCTCTGATACCATGACGACATTTCATTTTTCACTAGAGAACTGAACATATCGCAAATTTCTAAAACAAACTGGAAAACACCACTAACACTCAACTTCCTTCTCATTATTTTCATCAACCGGAACATCCTGCATACTTTGAATGGAACCTGGTGAAATGTATTCTCACTTGACTTTCCAACTCCGAGGGTTGATTCCACGTATTGGAAAACACACGGCATGGTAGCATAGTGGTTAGCACTGCTGCCTCAGCGCCAGGGGCCAGTGTTCGGTTCACCGCTTGGGCCACAGTCTGTGGAGGGTCTGCACATTCTCTCCATTTCTGCGTGGATTTCCTCCAGTTGTCCAGTTTCTTCCCAGAATATGAACAGACATGTTGATTAGGTGCATCAGCCATGCTAAATTCTCCCTCAGTGTGCCCGAACAAGCACTGGAGCAACTAGGGAATTTTCACAGTGACTTCATTGCAGTGTTAATGTAAGACTACTTGTGACACTAATAAATAAAATAAAATGCCTCAAAGCTGTCTGTCATACCTTCTTCTCTCAACCAGTAGATGTTCCTTAAATGTTTTTGTAAATAATCCTCATGGATATGGTTTGCCGCACCAATACTAATATAATTTCATGAACAGCCCAGTAACTCCAGACTGACAAGGACCAGCATATTGAATCCACATTTAAATCCTTGCCCATTTAACAAGATTATGCACTGATTATTTTAAGAACACGAGATTACAGATAGATTGATGATTAGAACAGAAAGGGAAAAGCGCTGCAATTTTATCATCATACTATTTTAAAATAAAGCAGTTAATTTAGCAACTGGTTCTAAAATCTTTTGAAGCAGTGGAAAAAAAAATCTTGGCCAAGGCTTCATTAATTGAGCAGCTCAAACTTGTTATTAGGCTCAAAATCTTTCTACAAAATGAAGAACCATTAGTAGACAGTAAAACAGTTGTTTCAGTTTCCCTGTTTTCTTAAAACTTTCATGGAAAATAACTTTGTAAAATTATGAGTGGTGATTTGACCAAAAAAATTTTTAAGTGCTGAATTCGAGTGAAAAAAAATCAATATTTTTAGTGTGATTTTCAGATTGAATCTCCCACTCTCTGAGCACTGCAGAATGCCTCAGCGTGATTCACACTGAAAATCAGTGGGCATGACCTTTTTCTGCTGGAGAAGCGGGCAGCATAGAACTGAACATGTGCCAATTTGTCAGAGCAGAAATTGGCACATGCGCATTGGCCCTACGCTGCTGGCCTCCCGATTGTTGGCCAGTCCCATAACCCCACACTGTTGACCTTCCAACGCCCCCACTCTCCATTTGCTGGCCTCCTGATCCTTTACAGGCAAGCCCCAATGTCTCCCCCAATGACCTTGGTCAGCCCAGATCTCTCAGGCCTACCCCACTGCATTCCCTTAAACCCTGCCCCCTCCCTGATAGCTCTGACCATCCTCCTCCCCCACCTCAACCTCTAATGGCCCGGCCTGATCACCCCCTTCCCTTCCTCTCCCAGCAATCCTCTGATCCTCTGACAGAGTAGTAGCAGGACCCCACATCTCCTCTAATTGCCCCCAGAAGCCCTGCCGCTTTGGCATTGTCTGATGCTCAGTGGGCACTGCTGAGGTGCCCCTTGGGCATTGCCAGTTTGCCGTTCTCTTCTCTCCAGTGGCCCAATCCTGCTGGAGGGAAGAGAGGCCATTGAGGCACTCCCAGAAGGTCAGGGGTAAGGGGATGCTGCCCAGAAACAACGCCCCCCCCCCCCTTACCCCTGACTTCCTGGGGATGCCTCAATGGCCTCTCTTCCTTCCAACGAGGTTGGACCGCCTGTTCTCCATTAGTGGGGAGCTGTTTTAAACCCCACTTGAGGGAACCACTCCAGGTTTTGGGGAGAGATGCTAGTAGGCCTGGTGACTTCAGTAATGATATTTAAATACTGATATAAATATTTAAATCAGCTCTGCATCAATTTCTGGTGCAGAGTTGATTACTCCAAAAGTCTTGAAGCAAGAGACACATGAAGGCTATAGCAGCCAATAGGAGGCATGCTAAACAATCTCTGCTGATGTCTCCCAGCCGGCTGCTAGGTCAGCGCAGCTGGCTGAGAGAATCACCCCCATGATCTGTAACCACTCCTGTCTTCATTTTGAAGCCAATTCTACAGTAAGAGTAACTAATACGATGGCCATAATGTTGGATACTTGATTATTCATGGATTCCTTTGTTTTATTACCCCTATATTTATTTTAAGATTTCTTTAGAAGGAATAAATTAGTAAAGAAAGCACAAAAGAAAACAATCAAAATTAAAGATCAGTAGTTGAAAAATCAGAGTCAGAGATCTACTGAAGCAATAAAAACGTTAAATAGGTGAAGGCAGCCACTACAACAGAGATTAACGTGTGTCACTTCACACATTAGTCGAATTGGCTTCTGAAGATGATTAACAGAATTCCTATTGGGGTGACCCCTTCTTTGGAAATTTCAGCCTAATCATATAACTTGGAAGGGAAAAGGAAAAAGGATTTGCCTTTTCATGAATTCACGGTGCCCCAAAGTTCTTACAGACAATAAAGCAAATGCAATGACTATTGTAGTTTAGAAAATCAGCAGTCAATTTGCACGTAGCAAAGTAAAGAAATGGCAATGATTATACTGACTAGATGATCTTTTAAACTGATGCTGGTTGAGGTCAGGACACTAGTTAGAATTCCTTCGCTCTTCTTTGAACAATGTTGTGGAATCTTTAACATCCACCTAAGAGGGAAAACAGGCCCTTAATTTCACATTTCATCTATATAACAGAACTTCCACAATGTAGTACCACCTCAGCAATACATTGGAGTGGAATTTGAACTCATAGCTTTCTGTTTCAAGAAACAAATATAATCGCAACTGAGCCAATACTGACACTGTAGGTAAAAACCCACAAATTCTATTCAGAAAATGTAAATACATTTGAATGTAACCATTGGTCTATTCCATATAAATTATATAAAAATAAAATTCCATATCAAATTCATCAAAATTCATTTGAGTACTAAAGAATAGTCAGCAACTACAATGTATATAGTGCTTTTAAAATAATGGATATCACAATACATTGTGCAGAGGAGAAATAATTATCCTATTTTAGTAAAAACTAAAGTCCCACCCATCACAGGAATCATAGCTGGTGAGGGAATGGACCAAGCTTGACTTAGGACAGGATTTTCTAGTTTTGGGGTGAGCGCAGCTGGAAAATCTCACAGTAGGAGTAACAGTCAAAATTAAAAGCTTGAGGTTTAAAGGTAGTGAAATTGTAGAGTGAACAGGTTTATTATGGGAGTTTCAGAAAGTGACCCAGCCTATCTCAAAGTTCTGCTGGCCCACTTTAAAGTTTCATTTTATCCTTCATCTCAATGAAAAAAATCTTCCTTTTAGGTGTGAAGGAATGTAAGTCCAACAATTTGGAAGTACTGATCCGTCCTCCTCTCCCCATCCCCCTGACCATATCCCTTCTAATCCCATATAAGGGTCCAGATGCAGAGTTGTGTCATCTGCTGTTACTATGCACTATAGAGGCAGCACAACCTGACAAAGCTGGTCAATTATAACCTTAAATCTCCAAATGAGGCTTTTTTTTTATCCTATCTCTTGATGCTGTAAGTTATTGGTGATTAGAGATGTCTTTTGAAAGATAATCCATGTTTTTAGGCAGAATTTTAACAGCAGCCATATGGGCAAGGTTGAGGCAGATGGGGGGCTGTCTACTGCTTTGCAACATGGGAATCAGGAGACTTTAGCTTTCAAGTTTCATTTGTAGGTCTCATCTTAAACTCTCACTCAGACCTGGCGAGATATACTAATTAACTAATAGGCAGAGAATGTCGGATAGAAGGTCATCTTTAGGAACCTGGCAGAATGGTTCCCAGAAAGAAGGCAAATGGAGTGATTGGGATGGACAGGGGAAAGAGAGGGATTGGAGGGCATGATGGTCGAGGGAAGGGAAGGTAATAGCCCACATTTTATGTGCAACCCAAAGGAGAACCTCCACTTCCCTCGACCCACAGGAAAACAAATATATATATACACAAGTTACTCAATTTACTAGGCTTCTTCTGGACACACTCCTGTTGGTCACCAAATTGACAAACGTAGAAGCCAGATGGATTTCCTACTCAACCTTCAGATAAAAATGTCTCAGTACCCACTTGTCTACATAAGCATCTAAATATCTTATGGATGTGATCCACTAATGGTGAAGTGGTTTCTTTGGATACATTTTCCACTTGTCATCTTAGCATTAAACTGGGTTCCATTGATTCAATGGAAATTAACATTAATAGTTGTTGCACAGTGTCATTCTTATACTTGGGGTCAAGTTAAAAATCTATCTTCTTATGTTGAGACTGTCTGAAGATCAGATGATCTAGGATGAAGTTGGTCTATAAGTTTGCAGAAATAAGAAAAGGTCATTTAGCCTCATGGCTTATCTGCTTTTTAAATCCAAATCATTTTCTGGTCAAGTCCAGATTATTCTATGCATTGCTAAAGTAAGAACAATACAGCACAAACAGGCCCTTTGGCCCACAAGTTGCGCCGATCACATCTACCAATCTACAGACCTATCTATAACCCACTATCCTATTCTTTTCCATATACTCATCCAGAAGTCTCTTAAAGTGAGTTTGCCTTAACAACCTCCGACGGCAGTCGATTCCATTCACTCCACCCTCAGTAAAAAGCCTACCCCTGACATCTCCTTTGTATTTGCTTCCCTGCACCTTAAATCTGTGTCCTCTCATGGTGACCATTTCAGCTCAGGGAAATAGTCTCTGAGAGTCCACCCTATCTATTCCTCTCAACATTTTATAAACCTCTATCAGGTCGCCTCTCGACCTACGTCTCTCCAGTGAGAAGAGTCCCAGCTCCCTCAACCTATCTTCATAAGGCCTGCCTCCCAATCCAGGCAGCATCCTTGTAAATCTCCTCTGAACCTTCTCAATAGCCTCTACATCCTTCCTATAATGAGGCAACCAGAACTGCGCACAATACTCCAACTGGGGTCTGACAAGAGTCTTATAGAGTTGCAGCATTACCTCCTGACTCCTAAACTCTTTCCTTGATTAATGAAGGCCAGTACACTGTACGCCTTCTTGACCACTTCCTCCACCTGCGAGACCAATTTAAGAGTCCTATGGACCAGGACCCCGAGATCCTTCTGCTCTACAACACAATAAGGAATAATCAAATTTGCTTTGGAATGGATAAACTAAATCAGCGTTTCCTATACTTTTACAGTGAGTTCATTCATAATCTCAATGAATGATTGTACATTTTTGATATTGAATGACCCATTTATGTTGCTATGCTCCTAACCATTTTTGTGGTCTGATATTGACTTGAAGCAGTTCCTGATATAAATTGATGTAAAGGTGATAATGGAACAGAACAACACGTGCAGAAAGAAGATGGTCCTAATCTGAATCAAGTCCACCCAGTCCAGTGACTAATTAGATACACTAGAGCAACCAGAATGACCAAACACATCAGACTAACTGGAGCGTTAGTATGGACAAGCTACACCAAATTGTCCATGGTATATTTCCTAGGCACGAGGAATGGAACTCACTAGTTGACAGTTTCACACCATTTTGGGTTTTCCCCCATGGTATAGTACAACTCCAACCTGGTCAGATCCATATTGAAAGGCAAGGTCACCTTTAATCTAATCATGGGAACATTTTTATTTTATGATGAAAAACGCTGTATCTTATGTATTTGGAGATCAAAGCTTTGTTTGAATGTTGAAGTATTTACTGCACCTTTGTTCTGCTTGGTAAAGCCCAGTGCAAGAATCAGTGAGAAGTGATAGAATGGTTCCCTTCTAATTCCATCCCTCAACTGATCACAATAAATAAAGAATTTGCTTGCAAATTCAGTAAATGTTTAAGTGCTGTGACTGTAAAAGCACATGCCGACAAGTTTCCTTATAAGCTCTAAAATAAAAGAGAATTATATTTATTGTATTTAACTAATGAAAATAATAAAAACTCTTCCTCACGTATGCTTTCAACAGTTCATACACAAAACTAAGCTAAAGAGTGGGAGGGTGGGTTTAATCGTTTCAAAGTATTTTTTTAAATGTCAACTGAATACCAATCCTGTGAGCTGATGGCTTGGCAGGTTTCAGCCTAGGCTCGATGGCTTTTCTGGATTTTGCAAAGGTGATTTCAAGACGTTGACAGATAATTTCAGTCTTTTGCAGTCAGCAATTGCTGGGTCAAATGTAAAATGCTGCCTGCGGTGTGCGGCTGGTCAAAGAATAGACAAGGCCCAAACTTGCAGGATGGCTGGACAGAGAGCCAGCTTGGGGTCTCTCTGGTACAACTCTGACTGTGCCTGCAAGAAATTGCTTAAACTACAGAATGTATAACTTATTTATCACCTGATGATCTCTTAAAAACTAGCCAGTTACCCAAACATGATCATAGCATGATGATTCCATGCCCATTGTTTAACAGCAATTAGATTATGGCTGGCGGGGAGCAAGACCAAGCTGAATCCACATCCTTACGTCTTGGTGTGTTGCGAATGGTTCAGGAAATGGGTCATTCATGTTTGTCGAAGTTCATTGTCTTTGGTGGGCTACTTTGGAAACCCAGTTCTTTGCTGCTGGCTTTCTAATTGGCATGGTACCACAATGTATGTTTGGCCATCTTAGGAGCTGCTATTTAATTGCTGTTGTTCAGTCTTTTTACCTGTGGTTTCAGCCCACTTAATAAATGAAGTCATTTTTAATATAAAACATGATTTTAAAAATTAGTTGCGCAACTTGATCTACTGGTTGTGTACAGTTACGTGTTCCTGAGATGGATATGCACAGTGTAATGGCAATAAAAGGGCAGCCTATTCCATAAGTCAATGACAGGTAGTCTTTGAACTTAGGACACAATTGGTTCCTGGAAACTGCACTGTCAGCTAAAACATCACAAGTTGGAATCAATTTCTCCATAGGAACAAAGTTAAGAATGGGAAATTGGTTCTGTCAGTAGACAAGACAGCACTTTTACCATCAAGTTGCGACCACATTTCCCAAGGGTTTTAAATGTTCATTTCAGAGTTACGATGTGGTGAGTGAAGGGCACAGGGGGTTTGCTGTTTTGGCAGGTTTCACAACTTCCCCAGTCTTGTTCAAAACATATCAAGTTTATAAATCATATCTATAAAAATATGAAAGATGGGCTAGCATGGAGACATAAAGTCAAACTGATGGCATAAAATCAAAATACAGTGCAACTGATAAACACTAAGTGCCGTTTTCTGTAAGTTGAACATCGTAAAGTTGAGGACTGCCTATATTTTGCCCATGTGGATTGTATGCAGACCCAAGAAACATTCCACAGTTAACTAACGGAATCAATCTAGAACGTGGGCTCCTTTATTAATAATGAAATCTTTTGGTTAACCTGACTTGATTTTGCTTTCTCTTTATATTCTGCTTATTCACTTCGTTATCTTAAATTAAGTTGAACTGTATTTCTCACAAATAACTAAAACATATAACTTCTTCTGTGTTTTCTGTTTGCTTCCTGTGTCCTGAATGTCAGCAAAAGACACAATTGAAGTCTAATTTTATTTGTCTACATGCATTATGGAGATTGTGTTACTTGTGTAAATGGTTGTTGGAACATGGATTCTCTCAAACTAACAGCCACTCACACAAACTCACACAGAAGTATTCTCATATTGGTATACAGACATACACGCTTTTTTTCCCTCCCACAACAAACATACTCACACTAACACAGACTAGCATACAAATTCACACCTCCCCTTCACACATGCACAGTCCTTTCTGGCACAAACACACACTCCTTTCTGGCACAAACTCACACTCCTCCTCTCAATCTCATACCCATACTGTTGGAGCACTATCTCTTGTGCGCACTTACACATAGTGACACACACTTATACATTAATACATGCATCATCTCTTACTCTCATTCACACACACACTCTCACAAACTTACACAAAACCTCACTCACACACGGGCTGTCTCTCACACACTCTTTCTTCTTCTCACACAGTGGGTGTCATGGACAAGTTGGGCCGAAGGGCCTGTTTCCATGCTTTAAACCACTATGACTGTATGAGATACAAATTTTCTTTTTAAAGGGAAAATTGGATTAACATTTGACATAGAGAGCTATTAAGAAAAAAAAAGTAAAATATTGCGGATGCTGGAAATATGAAATAAAACAGAAAAACTACTATGAATACTCAGTAGATCAGATAGCTTTTGTGGAGAGGGAAACATTTCAAGTTCAGCATTCCCCCCCCCCCCGGCCACCTTTGGGTTCCCTGGCAGTGCAAGATGCGCACAATGGGGAAACCCACTGACCTATGACTCAGTCATCGGCCAATAGCGGGTGATCTCCTCAAACCACAAAACTTCTGGCCAGGGGGTGGTGAGTGGAATTCCATCCACAATAGCTTTTAAACAAATGAAGTGGGAATCTGTTACAGGGAAGGCAGGAGAAATTGAATGGAACAGGGCTTATGGTAATAGGGTGATGGAGAAAACTGAGCAGAGCAAACGAGATAACAGAGCAGATTGATGAGTGAAGTGCCAGCATAGGCAATATAGACTAAATGACCTCCTCAGTGCAATACTCTTTTATGACTTATCCATCGTTTTGTTCTAATTTGCACCAAGTCCTGTTCATCGATTATAACTTCTCTTGCTAACTTATCTCTCAGTCAGGTGGTGTCTTGACTACAAACTTTTCATCTTGTTTTCAAATCCCTTGATGGCCTGAACTTTTCTTATCCCTGTATTTCCTCCAGCCCATAAGCCTCTAAGACATCTGTCTCATTAAATTCCTGAACCTTTTGAGCATCCTTGATTTTAATTGGCTCATCATTGATGGCCTTGCCTTCAGTTGGCTCAGCCTTAAGCTCTGGAATTTCTTCTCTACATCTCTCTACTTGTCCTTCCTCATTCCATTTGACTAAAGCTTTGGTCAACTGACACATTTCCTTGTGTGGTTTTATGTCATACTTTGTGTTATGAATTAATATTAATTTTTGGTAGCTGCACTAAGTACTACATATTAATATCTTCATATATTCACCAGAAGTAATGCCACATAGAACACAGAACATAGAACATAGAACAATACAGCACAGAACAGGCCCTTCGGCCTTCGATGTTGTGCCGACCAAAATAAAAAGCAATGCCCCTCCAAACTAAACCATTCCATTCTCTTCCATATACTTATCAATTAACCTCTTAAACGCCACCAAACTTGGCGCATCTACAACAGCTGCAGGCAGGGCATTCCACTCCCTAATCACTCTTTGAGTAAAGAACCTACCTTGATATCCGTCCTATAACTCATACCCCTTAATTTAAAGCTGTGTCCCCTCGTGCTAGCATTCTCCATCCTAGGAAAAAGGATATCACTGTCCACCCTATCTAAACCTCTAATCATCTTATATGCTTCAATAAGATCCCCTCTTAGCCGCCTCCTTTCTAACGAAAACAACCTCAAATCCTTCAACCTCTCTTCATAGGACCTGCCCTCCATACCAGGCAACATCCTAGTAAACCTCCTCTGTACCCTCTCCAATGCCTCCACATCTTTCTCATAATGTGGCGACCAGAACTGCACACAATACTCCAAGTGCGGCCGCACTAGAGTTTTGTACAGTTGCAACATGATGCTGCGGCTCCTAAATTCAATCCCCCTACCAATAAAGCTAAGACTCCATATGCCTTCTTAACAACTTTATCCACTTGACTGCCTACTTTCAGTGATCTATTGACACATACACCAAGATCCTTCTGTTCCTCAACACCATTAAGAGCCCTACCATTAGCCCTATACTCTACACATTTATTGTTCCTGCCAAAGTGCATTACCTCACACTTTTCCACATTAAACTCCATTTGCCACCTCTCGGCCCAGCTCTGCAACTTGGCCAAGTCACTCTGTAAACTAAAACACCCCTCTTCACTATCTACCACACCACCAACTTTAGTATCGTCTGCAAATTTACTGATCCATCCCTCAATACCCTCATCCAGATCATTTATAAAAAATTACAAACAGCAGGGGCCCCAAAACAGACCCCTGAGGCACACCACTTGTCACCGAACTCCACGATGAATATCTCCCATCAACCACCACCCTCCGTCTTCTATCTGCCAGCCAATTCCTAATCCAATTAGCTAAATCACCCTCTATTCCACACATCTGCATTTTCTGTAGAAGTCTTCCATGGGCCACCTTATCAAACGCCTTACTAAAAGTCCATATATACTACATCAACGGCCTTACCCCCATCCACCTCTTTGGTCACTTTCTCAAAAAACTCAATGAGGTTAGTAAGGCATGACCTACCCTTCATGAAACCATGCTGACTATCCCCAATCAATTCATTTCTCTCTAAATAACTATAATCCTATCCCTAATAATTCTCTCCAATACCTTGCCCACCACAGAAGTAAGACTCACTGGCCTATAATTCCCAGGAAGGTCTCTCTTCCCCTTCTTAAACAATGGGACCACGTTCGCCATCCTCCAGTCCTCCGGAACCACACCCGTAACCAACGAGGACCTGAAGATCAGAGCCAGAGGCTCTGCAATCTCCTCTCTTGCCTCCCAGAGAA
Organism: Sphyrna mokarran; assembly: GCA_024679065.1. Taxonomy (NCBI): domain Eukaryota; kingdom Metazoa; phylum Chordata; class Chondrichthyes; order Carcharhiniformes; family Carcharhinidae; genus Sphyrna; species Sphyrna mokarran. The sequence continues at coordinate 40,444,748 of JAGIQG010000004.1, forward strand.
TCCTAGGGTAAATCCCGTCCGGCCCAGGGGACTTATCCAACTTCAAACCCTCGAGAATTTCTACACATCCTCCCTATCTACTACAATACTTCCCAATTTGCAACCCTGTACCTCAGTGCTCTCCATAGCTACATTTCCAGCACTCTGCGTGAATACCGAAGAGAAATATTTATTCAGTGCCTCACCAATCTTTTCAGGCTCCACGCACAACTTCCCACTGCTGTCTATGACTGGCCCTAATCTTGCCCTAACCAATCTTCTATTCTTAACATATCGAAAGAAAGCTTTAGGATTCTCCTTAATCCTATCAGCCAACATCATTCTCGTGTCCCCTCTTAGCTCTCCTCAATTCACTTTTTACCTCCTTCCTGGCTAATCTATAGCTATCCATTGCACTATCTGAGCCTTCAAGCCTCAACCTAACATAAGCCTCCTTTTTCTTCTTAACCAGCAAATCAACTTTTTTCGTACACCAAGGCTCTCTTACTCGTCCATTTCCTCCCTGCCTGACAGGGACATGTCGATAGCATGGGAAAACACCAGAATGAAAAAGCAGCCCTATAGCGAACATCACCTTGTAAATAAAGCTATTTTATTTTTAACCCTTCCAAATTTCAATTCTCCAATATACAACATATGAACTGGCAACAAAGACTTTGAACACTACTTGCTAACCACCAGAAAGAAAAATTACCAAAAAAACTTCAGGTAAGACTTACAAGAGAAGATTTTCACATGTGCTTCAGATTTAATAGGCAAGGTGGATGTGAGGAACAATCCTCTGCAGACCAAATAGAGAGTTGGGTATACTTAAATGAGGCTCCAGCTTGGGTTGTTGCCATGTTTACAAGAAAAAAAAAGCAAGGTAGCTACTGGAAACGTGTTGCAAGGCGTGCATTCAGGGAAACTCCATTAGTAAGAAAACAGTGGGAGTTTTCAATATCATGGGACTTTCTGATGAAAATGTGGAGGGATGGAGTTCCTACACTGAGCATTTTGACAATTTTGCACAGGCAAAAAATATAGCAGAAGAGATTAGGACGCTTACACTCATGGGCATGATGTGAGGGAGTGGCTGGGGGTGGGGGGGGGTGTGTGTGGAAATGTTTAATCCCTCAGAATTTAGTGCAACAAGAGAAGCCAGGCACTAAAATGTATGAACATATTGTAGATCTTTTGCAAGTACATTTTTCATTGAAGCCTTTGGTGATTGCAGAGCACTTCAGATGCCACAAAATAAATCAAGAAGGGTTATCAATAATTATAGGGACCGACAAGGTATTGATGGGCTTAAAAGTGGACAAATCTTCAAGTCCAGAAGAATTGCATCTGAAGTTGTTGTGGGAAGCAAGGGAGGGAATTACAAGGGCTCTGACCCAAATTTTTAATTCCTCTCTGGCCGCTGGGGTGGTCAAGATATAGAGATGCCGGCATTGGACTGGGGTAAACACAGTAAGAGGTCTGACAACACCAGGTTTAAGTCCAACCAATTTATTTGATAGTAAACTCACAAGCTTTCGAGGTGTTTCGACCACTTTGTCAGGTGAATGAGGTGTTCTGGTCTCAGACAGCACATATAACAGCACAGACAGTTTACAGATTACTGATTAGAATGCGAATCTTTACACCTAACCTGCTATTCAAGTCTTAAAGTGGCTAACAATGTGAGTGGACGGAGCACTGAGCACAGGTTAAAGAGATGTGTATTGTCTCCAGTGAGTGAGGTTCTGCAAACCCAGGCAAGTCATGGGGGTTACAGATAGTGTGACATGAACCCAAGATCCCTGTTGAGACTGTCCTCATGCGTGCGGAACTTTGTTATCAGTCTCTGCTCAGCGATTCTGCGCTGTCGTGTGTCATGAAGGCTCCCTTGGAGAATGCTTACCCGAAGGTCAGAGGCCAAATGCCCGTGACCGCTGAAGTGTGTGCCAACAGGTAGGGAAGAGTCTTGCCTGGTGATTGTCAAGTGATGTTCATTCATCCACTGTTGTAGTGTCTGCATGGTCTCCCCAATGTACCATGCTTCGGGATATCCTTTCTTGCAGCATATGAGGGAGACAACGTTGGCCGATTTGCAAGAGCATGTACTGTGTAACCTGGTGGATGGTATTCTCACATGTAATGATGTCATTCATGTCGATGATCCGGTATGTCTTGCAGAGGTTGCTGTGGCAGGGTTGTGTGGTGTTGTAGTCATTGTTCTTCTGAAGCCTAGATAGTTTGCTGCGAACAATGGTCTGTTTGAGGTTGCGCAGTTGTCTGAAGGCAAGAAGAGGGGGTATGGGGATGGCTCTGGTGAGATGTTCGCCTTTATCAATGATATTTTGAAGACTCTGGAGAAAATGTCATAGCTTTTCTGCTCCAGGGAAGTACTGGACGACGAAGGATGTTCTGTTCACTGTGTCCCGTATTTGTCTTCTGAGGAGGTCGGTATTATTTTTCGCTGTGGCGCATCGGAACTGTCAATCGATGAGTCAACTGCCATATCCTGTTCTCATGAGGGCATCTTTCAGCGTCTGGAGGTGTCTGTCACGATCCTCCTCATCTGAGCAAATTCTGTGTATACGGAGGGTTTGTCTGGAGGGGATGGCTTGTGGTACAGTGAGGTGCTGAGGTGACCGTCCTTGATGGAGATGCGTGTGTCCAAGAATGCAACCGTTTCTGAAGAATAGTCCATGGTGAGTCTGATAGTGGGCTGGAACTTGTTGCTATCATCATATAGTTGTTTCAATGATTGTTCACCATGAGTCCAAAGGAAGAAAATGTCATTGGTGTATCTAGTGCATAGCCTCGGTTGAAGATCCTATGTGGTGAAGAAGTCTTGTTTGAACCTATGCATGAAGACGTTAACACACGGGGAAGTACTGGACAACAAAGGGTACTTTGTCCTCCAAGTACCGTGTTCGTCCCCAGAGTGGAGAAGCTACGACATCTTCTCCGGAGTGACGTCATCAAATGTGAGAATACCATTCACCAGGCACACAGTACATACTCTTGCAACTCGGCCAACGTTGTCTACCTAATACGTTGCAAGAAAGGATGTCCAAAAGCATGGTGCATTGTGTAGACCATGCAGACACTATGACAGCAGATGAATGAACATCGCTTGACAATCACCAGGCAAAACTGTTCCCTTCCTGTTGACGAACACTTCAGCATTATGGACATTCGGCCTCTAACCTTCGGGTAAACGTTCTTCAAGGGAGCCTTCACGACACACGACAGCGCAGAGCCGCTGAACAGAGACTGATAGCCAAGTTCCGCACACACGAAGACGGTCTTAACAGGGATCTTGACTTCATGTCACACTATCTGTAACTCCCATGACTTGCCTGGGTTAGCAAAAAGCCTCACTTACTGTGCTGTCTGGAGACAATACACATTTCTTTAACCTGTGTTCAGCACTCCTTCCACTCACATTGTTAGCCACTTTAAGACTTGAATAGCAGGTTAGGTGTAAAGATTTGCATTCTAATCAGTAATCTGTAAACCGTCTGTGCTGACATGTGTGCTATTGGAGACTAAAACACCTCATTCGCCTGACGAAGGCCATAGAGCCGAAAGCTTACAAGTTTACTATCAAATAAATCGATTGGATTTAAAACTGGTGTTGTAGACTTCTTAATGTGTTTACCCCAGTCCAACACCGGCATCTCTACATCATGAAGATGTTGGCATACTGGGGTGCAAATTTGGTCCCCATGGCCGTTCCTTGTATCTAGGTGAAAAACTGGTTGTTGAAGGTGAAGATATTGTGGTCCAGAATAAAATGGATGAGTTGTAAAATTGCATCCGGAAACTGGCAGTTATCAGCATTGAGTACTGAGGCAGTTGCAGCAACGCCATCGTTGTGGGGGATGTTGGTGTAAAGCGCTGAGATATCCATTGTGACGAGGAGTGTTCAATAACCAGTTGTACATCCAGATACACGGAACAGCCATGGGGACCAAATTCGCATCTCAAAATGCCAACATTTTCATGACTTCTTCACCGCACAGGATCTTCAACCAAGGCTATACATTAGATACATCAATGACATTTTCTTGCTTTGGACTCATCGTGAACAATCATTGAAACAACTGTATGATGATATCAACAAGTTCCATCTTACCATCAGATTCATCATGGACTATTCTCCAGAATCAGTTGCATTCTTAGACACACGCACCTCCATCAAGGATGGTCACCTCAGCACCTCACTGTACAGCAAGCCCACAGACAACCTCACAATGTTCCACTTCTCCAGCTTCCACCCTAAACATGTTAAAGAAGCCATCCTCTATGGACAAGCCCTCCGTATACACAGAACTTGCTCAGATGAGGAGCATCGTGACAGACACCCCCAGATGCTGAAAGATGCCCTCACGAGAACAGATGTGACACTCGACTCATTGATCAACAGTTCCGATGCACTACAGCGAAAAGCCATACCGACCTCCTTAGAAGACAAACACGGGACACGGTGGACAGAGTCCCCTTCGTTGTCCAGTACTACCCCAGAGTGGAGAAACTATGACATCTTCTCCAAAGTATTCAACATCTCACCAGGGCCATCCCCACTTCTTGCACTTCTTGAAGGCACTTCTTGCCTTCAGACAGCCGCGCAACCTCAAACAGATCATTATTCGCAGAAACTATCCAGAACAGTGACCACAATACCACACAACCCTGCCACAACAACCTCTGCAAGGCATGCCGGGTCATCGACATGGATGACATCATCATACGTGAGAATACCATTCACCAGGTACACGGTACATACTCTTGCAACTCGGCCAATGTTTCTACCTAATATGTTGCAAGAAAGGATGTCCCGAAGCATGGTACATTGCAGAGACCTTGCAGACACTACAACAGTGGATGAATGAACATTGCTTGACAATCACCAGGCAAGACTGTTCCCTTCCTGTTGGCACACACTTCAGCGGTCACGGGCATTCGGCCTCCAACCTTTGGGTAAGCATTCTCCAAGGGAGCCTTCATGACACATGACAGCATGAGTCGCTGAGCAGAGACTGATAGCAAAGTTCTGCACACATGAGGACGGTCTTAACAGGGATCTGGGGTTCATGTCACACTATCTGTAACCCCCATGACTTGCCTGGGTTTGCAAACCTCACTTACTGTACTGTCTGGAGACAATACACATCTCTTTAATGTGTGCTCAGTGCTCTGTCCATTCACATTGTTAGCCACTTTAAGACTGGAATAGCAGGTTAGGTATAAAGATTCGCATTCTAATCAGTAATCTGTAAACTGTCTGTGCTGTTATATGTGCTGTCTGAGACCAGAACACCTCATTCCCCTGACAAAGTGATCGAAACACCTCAGAAGCTTGTGAGTTTACTATCAAATAAATCGGTTGGACTTAAACCTGGTATTGTCAGATCTCTCACTGGGATGGTGCCAGAGGACTGGAGAACAGCTAGTATAGTCTCACTATTTAAGGAAGGTTGTAGAGACAAGCCAGGAAACTGCAGACCAGTGAGTTTCACGTATCTGGTTGGGAAACAAACGGAAAAGATTCTGAAGGAGAGAATTTATCTCCATTTGGAGAGACAAAGTTTGATCAGGGATAGTCAGCATGATTTTGTCAGAGGGAGTTATACCCAACAAATTTGATTGAATTTTCTGAGCATGTAATTAAGTGTTTGGGTGAGGGTAGTGTAGTTGATGTAATTTACATGGATTTCAGCAAAGCTTTTGACAAAGTCCTATATGGGAGGCTTATTAAGAATGCTAATGTACATGGGATACAAGGCAAACTGAAAAGGTGGATTCATAATTGGTTTAGCGGTAGGAGACAGAGGGTAGTGACAGACAGCTGCTTTAGTGACTGAAGGCCAGTGACCAGTGGCATGCCACAAGGATCCATGCTGGGCCCCCTATTGTTCATCATTTACACAAATGATATAGATGACTATATGGAAGGTTTTTAGTAAGTTTGCTGATGATACAAAGATTGGCCAAGCGGTTAACAGTAAGGTTGAGTACCTTGGGCTAAGGAAGATATAAATAAGATTGTCAAATGGGTGGATAAGTGGCAGGTGCAATTTAACCCTGAAAAATGTGAGAGGATGCACTTTGGAAAGAGTAATTTGACAAGGTCTGACACTGGGAAATTCCCAAGAACAAAGGGACCTTGGTATGTTTGTCCATAGGTCTCTGAAGGCAGGAAGGCAAGTAATTGGGTGTGGAAAAAGGCATATGGCACACTTGTCTTTATCAATCGGTATAAATTACAAAAGCAAAGAGGTCATGATGGAGTTGTATAGAACTTTGCTGAAACCACAGCTGGAATACTGTGTGCAGTTTTGGTCACCACATTATAGGAAAGACGTGAATGCACTGGAAGAGGTGCAGAGGAGATTCACCAGGATGCTGCCTGGATGGAACAATTATGTCATAAAAAGAGATTGGATAGGCTTGGGTTGTTTTAAGTAAAGCAGAGGAGATTGAGGGATGACAAGGCATGGACAGGATGGACAGGGAGCAGCTGTTTTCCTTCGTTGAAGGGTCAGTTATGAGTGGACACAAGTTAAAAGTGAGGTATGGGAGGTTTGGGAAGGGGGTGGGGGAATTTGAGGACAAACTTTTTTACCCAAAGGATGGTGACAGTCTGAAATGCATTGCTTGGGAGGGTGTTGGAGGTGGGGTGTATCACACCCTTTCTGAAATATTTGGATGAGTACTTGGCACACCACACCATTCAAGGCTCTGGGCCAAGTGCTGGCAAGTGGGATTAGGTGGGCAGGTCAGGGCATTTCATGCATCGGTGCAGACGCAATGGGCCTAGGGGACTCTTCTGCACTGTAGCAATCTGTAATTCTGTGAAGAGGGGAAATCAATTGTGTAATTCATGGCTGAATTAAAAAGACTGGCAGAATATTGTGAGTTTGGTGGTGTGCTGAATGACACAATCGGCACAGATATGTCTGTGATCTGCATAGTGAAGCAATACAGAAACATTTGCTAACTGAGAGTAGCCTTACTCTGAAAAAGGCCATGGAAATTGCTGTTTCATAAGAGCTGGCTGCAAAAGGAGCTTAGCAACTGAGTGAGTATACTCGAATGCACAAACTGACACCCAAGAGTTTTGAAATTTGTGCTATTCTCACAATATGTAACTTGTCTAACATTTGTCTTCTCAATGGGACAGAATGATCACTCTGAACTCGCAAAGAAGTCATCTTGACTGTACTGTCAGCTTCAGTCTTCTAGAGGAGTACAATTTCAGCTTCTGCATACAATGTTCATACAACTGCATTCTGCAGCTGAATGCCCTGACTTCTCACATGTGAAATTGTACTCCTCTAGAAGACTGAAGCTGACAGTACAGTCAAGATGACTTCTTTGCAAGTTCAGAGTGATCATTCTGTCCCATTGAGAAGACAAATGTTAGACAAGTTACATAGGGGCCATTGCAGCATCATGTGCATGATGGAAAGAGCCAGGAATTATTCCTGGTGGCCCCAATTGAAAGCAGAAATTAAAGAGCAAAGGTAAGAAACCTGTCAGACTTAGCACTGCTGCATCCATGGGAAAGCACAATAAGAAGTCTCACAATACCAAGTCCAACCAGTTTATTTGATTCTCCATGGGAAAGGCCAGATTAGACTTAGCAATGAGTGCATCTAAGTTTTGCAAGACCTTTTGAAGGACATATGTTTTTGATAATACTTGATGCTCATTCAAAGTGACCAGAAGTTGCTATAATGAAAGCTACTTCACTAGAAAAGACTATTAGGAGACTTTGAGAAATTTTTAGTAGGTTTGGATTCCTGAACAGTTGGTAAGTGACAATGGACCTCAATTTGTCTCCCAAGAATTTCAGAGTTTCTTTAAAAACGGTACAACATATCAGGTCCGCATATTATCATCTTGTTATGAATGGACTGGCAGAGTGTTTTGTTCAAATCACGAAGCATACTTTGACAGCAACCAGGGAACAAAGTTCGCTGATGAAAGATCTTAACTAATTCCTGCTAATGTATAGGAACACTGGTCATTCTACGACCAAAGTCTCTCCTGCATTATTAATGATGAACATTTTAGAAATATCAATCTAAATCAGGTTTACTTACAAATATAGACTGGGAAATTCCCAAGAACAAAGGGACCTTGGTATGTTTGTCCATAGGTCTCTGAAGGCAGGAAGGCAAGTAATTGGGTGTTGAAAAAGGCATATGGCACACTTGTCTTTATCAATCGGTATAAATTACAAAAGCAAAGAGGTCATGATGGAGTTGTATAGAACTTTGCTGAAACCACAGCTGGAATACTGTGTGCAGTTTTGGTCACCACATTATAGGAAAGACGTGAATGCACTGGAAGAGGTGCAGAGGAGATTCACCAGGATGCTGCCTGGATGGAACAATTATGTCATAAAAAGAGATTGGATAGGCTTGGGTTGTTTTAAGTAAAGCAGAGGAGATTGAGGGATGACAAGGCATGGACAGGATGGACAGGGAGCAGCTGTTTTCCTTCGTTGAAGGGTCAGTTATGAGTGGACACAAGTTAAAAGTGAGGTATGGGAGGTTTGGGAAGGGGGTGGGGGAATTTGAGGACAAACTTTAGACAAATATAGACAAGTCATAGAAATTTCTGACAATCGTAATATATAAAGGCTTGTTCCGATATTGAAGATTCCCATTTGGTACCACATCTGCTTCTGCATTATTTCAATGGTGAAGAGACAACTATGTTTGGTATTCAACATGTTGAAACCTGCAAAACGAAAGGTATCGTACGCGAAGGACAGATAGAACAGCAAGAAAGCAAAGCAAAATATGGCGTTTTCCATCAAAGACAAGACTCGGGATTCCCCACCCAAATATATTACTGTTTTCAGGATGTGAAATGGAGTTTCCACCTTGAAACACAGATACCAGGAAATCTTAGAATTGTGTTTAATTAGTGAACTATTCTTATTATAAAAGAAAAATATTGTTTAGTTTTGCTTTTCATGTCTTTAAGATGTCTGAAAATGTTTAGCAGCCCAACAAATTCTTTGTGAAGTGCTGTCAGTGTTATTATTTAGAAATCAATTTGCATACGTTCCACACGTAGTTAATCAGACAAATGACTAGTGAATTTGCATTGTGCTATTAGTCAAGACATGAATATTAGCCAGGGTTGGCTCCTTCCTCTTTTTTGAATGGCATCTTTTACAACCATTCATGCTTACAAGAAAAGAATCTTTTCTTATTCTGGTTGATTGATTATATGGATTAATGCAAATCCTTTATTCTACCCATTTACAGTTTATGCAACTAATAGAAAGTTGTATTCAGTACCACAAACTGCAACATGTTTTGGTTGTTTGGCTACAGAGGCATGCCAATGTATTGTTTGCAATATTGTAAAGAAGCAGCATACAAATACATCTGCCTGTTTGTTGAGATTTAAATGTGGAAAATAAGAAAGCACTGCTGGAACCTAGTGCACTGGCTTCTCCCAATGCCACGTGCTAATTAAACGATTATCTAACAATGAGCATATCATTTCCTACAATTTGATCTGAAAAATATAGCTGGCTGCAATAATTTTTTTACCTTGTACTAATCAGTGTGTCTTTTTTGTATTTACAGTTTATAGGAATTTGAAACTAATCTCACAAACTGATCCAAACAGCATCAACTTCACACAACTTTTTAATGCATTTTTCCCCACACAAAATACTAAAAATAGCTATGATAAACAATGCCTTCAATAAATGGAACCCGCTATAGTTAATAACATTCTAGTCCGTGATCCATAGTATTTAACTGCTTTTTATCCTTTTGCTGTATGACTAGCCACAGGACTGACCTCCAGCTAGCTTTGGCAGTTGTTCTATCAACCTGGTAGATTTCCTTACAGAAAATAAATTAAAAAGGTGTGACCTTGCTGAGGGCTCTGAGTGAAAATGAGGTACATCTTGTCAGAAGCTGAAGAGGCTATTTGAAACAAGGTTTGTTCAATTTGAAAGGCTGCTGCTTCACTTAGATCAGAAGTAAAGATAAAACAGCAGGATGAAAAGGGGCGAAACAGTTTCATGAAGTGAAATTAAAAAGCAACACTGAAAACCTGTTCAGCAACACACTGGCCTTTTTATATATTTATCTGGGCTTTATCAGCCACACCTTACCCCTGTGCTTCAAGCGTTGCCCCCTGTTGAATACACAAAGGTTGTCGTGTCAGGGAAGTGATGAGGACTGCTCACAGATATAAATCGTAGGACATATTTGCCAGACAAATACTACACCCCTTCCTCTCAGCAGGTCACCTGAGAGACATTTAATCCACCCATATTTGACACACACAACAAAAAAGATAGACGTATCTTTTGATCTATGCAGCTGGACTATCAGTAATAGGACATGCTAAAACTTTCGCGGGGTTGTTGTGAATGTTTGATTTATCTTGTTGAAATGTTTCGCATGACTACATTAAAACACCTTATTTTCAGAACATTAATAAAATATGATAAGCGGTTTAAATAATTTTAAGATGTAAATTATAATCAGTATACATCTTTATTAAAGGAATATATTCAACAATTTCATATTTAGCATTTAAGCATTAAGTTTAGGCAAAGGACACAAATCTGTTACAATAAATTCTGTCTCTGAAGCATAACCAAAAATACTGCATGTATTAAGTAATTTATTACTGTATAACATGATTCAAATAATATCACATGTTTCAATGATGATCATTTATTTCCATTCTTCAGAATTTTTATAAATGCATAAAAATGAACAACAAATAATTTTTAAAAATGTTAATAATTAACTTTTCTGCTGATTGACCATAAATGAGTGAAAATTTAGCCTAGCTCAGAGAAGGTTGTGACTTCATTGTACAGTAATTTTCAGTGAATTGATTTCAAATTATTTTGAAATTGTTTCAGATTATTTATATCCTGTACAAAGAGTAGGAGGACTTATTCAATACATTGATATTAACAACCTTCAGCAGCTTCAGTATTGCTTTAGAATGGAGCCATGTTTCAGTTAAAGACTTATTATTTTTATTCAGTACTATAATTTATTAGATAAATTTCATTATAGAAAAAGATTGTTTTAAAACTTGATGTTCAGTGCAACATCACAAAAAAATGGTAATTTAGCCTATTTAGCAGGCAAACGCAAAGACTGGAGGCAGGTGGGATGGAGGGGTGAAGAGGTAGAATGGTGTGCATGGTGGCATATACTTTGAGGGCATTTTAACTCACAGGCAGAAAAAAGGTCTAGTTCGCCCATGTGAAAGCTGTAGTGCAAGCCCAAGCAATTTTGCTGCTGAGCCCACCATGCTGCTAGATGAATTTCCATCAAGTTCCTGCTCCTTTTGGTCCCACTGAGACCAATGATAAGAAGGCAGTCAAACACTATATTTAAGAAAGACTTTGCTGGCTTCAGCTGTGTGCCTATATAGCCTGCAATTTAAAATTGCAGCCTGTGTGTTCAGAGTGAGAGGCCAGCTGGTAAGCCGTCTGCTAGATTTTAAATGCCCCCTGTTAACAGAGGGAGATAAAATTTACTTCACAATGTCTGTTGGGAATCATTGACATGATGTTTGAAAAATACACTTCAAACAATGTTTAAACATGAAAACCTACTGATTACAGTTAATGATATGAATAGATGAACATTAGCTTAGCTATATTGCAGTTACAAGATTGTCATGTTAATGCATACGAGACTGCATGTAGAGAGGCAAGAGAGTGGAATCACTAAGATTGCCATAAACGAATGTTGGTCTGAAATGATGCAAAATCGTTTGACTGATTACATTTAAGACATGCTGTCAGACAACAATCTTTATCATAATTGGATTTTTAAAATACTATGCATAATGTATGTTGGCATTTTTATATTTACAGTAAATTTTGAATTTTGAGATGCTAATTAATAACTAGCTTGCATTATGCATTATTGGCTGAGAGCCCAGACATCCTTTAGTTTGTTGAAACAGCTTTGCCATAGGGAAAACATTACTTGATTTGCACCTTTCTTTCTTAGATCTATTTCTCAATGACTCAGTGTTTATTTAGGCATGTTAGAGGTGTCAAATGCTTGCAATTTCTGCTAGTGATATTATAAAGGACTGGTTGATCGACACTTGTTTTTTAAAGAATTTTTCATAAATGGCATTGTAACTATAGAGTCCACTGGTTCTATATAGTGTATACTGAGTAAATGGGCATAGAAGTTCCATAGGTTGACATAAAGGGTATGACTGGATATTGAGGGTGGGTGGAGAGTATAAGTGACATGGGTAAGACCTTTTGAAACTACCTTTTAAAAAGGGTCAATCATTCAGATTATAGTTCATAGCATTTCTGAAGGGCTGTGAACCATAACCCATTGGCAAGTTGGCATGGCTCTCAAAAACTGCACAGAGCTAGGAGATGCCTACTCCACAATAAAGTTGACTAGTTTGGGAGTACTAGATGTGGGTTCACAAATAGCACTGACCAACATCCTTATCCCACTTTGATGAAAATTGGGAATGGGGCCGAAAATCCTGGAATTGGCCATCATTTATAAAGTTCTGCAGAGTTTCCCCAATTCCATGAAAATCTAGCCCATCATAATAGTTTTCTTGCATAGGTTCAATTGACAGGCAATTGCTCTACTGCAGAGATGCGCATTATGCAGCTTGCAATTCAGCAATTGACCTTGTGAACCTTTATTGCAGTCTTCAGTCCTAATTCATTTTCCAGCTGTTGATTCTGTTCCAATCCCACTGATGTCTTGAATTGTAATTCTGTGGCTGCTATCAGACTCAATTCAACGGCTACCATTTTGAGGCATGTAGTTAAGTTATTCAGCTGACTATTCAAAAACTTTGAACATTATTGAAGCTATTCTTTAGCTTACTTCGACTTGACATCATAGACTAAATAGAGGAATCTTTCCTTTTGGTTGGAAAATCATCAGCCAATAGAAATATCTCTAAAATCTTGTACAAACGTTTGACTGGAATACCGGCTTAGAAAAAGAGAAACAATGTACTGTGAAAACTGTAGGCACAGTTCTAAAGGAATGGAGAAAAAATGCCGCAAGCATACATAATAAAAAAAATAGAGGAAAGTTTGTCATGTATTTTTACATATATAAGTTTGTGTCTCTTTTCGTTCATGGGGATGATAAGATAGTATACGTATATTTGTCTATTCTTCTTGTCACCTTGTAGAAGTCGATGTTTAATGCGCTACCACTGACTCTTAGAATTTAACACTGATTTAAGCATTGATTGCAGTGGATGGGGTTTCCATCCATCCTTGGAAAGAAGTGTCACCCGTGAGAGCTACCCACCAATATGAGTGGCCAACAGCTTTCCAACTCATCCAGGGACAGAGCTGCACTGTTCTGTAAAAAGGTTAGGCTTAGAGCCAAAGTAAGTCCCAGACTTTCTGGGGTTGGGATGGTAGGAGATGTCCTGGATAGTTAGGAGTGTGGGGGGAGGAGGGGTATGATATGGTGGAATAGCAGCCATCAGATTGAGGTAACTCTTCCTCCTGATGGAAGAAAGTTTATTTTTGTGTTTCCCACCCTACTTGCACCCACTCCCACCAGCTAAAGAATTAATGCTAGATGGGGAATGTGAAAAGACAAGTTTCTGTCCCAAGGCGCTGCTCACCCAACCATGAAACTACATCAAGATAGGCAGGAAGGGGGGATGGAATCCTTCCCATGTAACATTATGCTCCTCCTCCCCCTGTGTAAAATTTTGCCCTTTTTTAAATAAGATAAGGTTGGAAACACCAGTAAACTTAAACTTAGCATAAGTAGTTGCACAGCTTTTGAACTAGTCAGATCCATTACCTTGCTCAGTCTATCAGGAATGCCAATTCCAGAAACTTCTGTATTGAACATTCGCTACATGTTCCAATCTCATTTTGTTCTGTTTGGTAACTGAGGTGAAAAGATTACTGGTAACTGGCTTGAAGCCTATTGTTGAAGTACAGCCCTGGAGATAGTTACCCAATTCTTTCTCTTAATACTCAGGTGGAAAGGTGTTAGGTCTTTTATATTTGATCTACATGCAAACTGGAGTTATAGCTAGTACATAGGAAAATGGTTATGGGTGTTCAAGGTCAAGTGTATCAGAATGAGTATTTGGAATGTCCAAATACAAGTTTTTTGGATAGTCAGGTTAACCATGCAAGGCACAACAGGCTATAGCCATATAGGATATATGAGCTAAAGCATACTGCACAATCTCTCTTGCCCTCTTGAGTTTACGATATCAGCCTTTTAAGGCCTCAATAGCCATCTCAAAGATCAGTTTAAGAGAGCCATTTTCCTCACTTTAGCATTTCCTTGCTGCTGTTCAGGCAACGTTTACTGGGTCCTTCATAGAAGTAAGGTATCGGCATAAGCTAATCAAAAGCATGATTTTCTTTACTATCTCAGGGATAGCTGAATACTGAAGGATGAATGCAGCATAATATA